>JALMQS010000030.1:6255376-6868433 GCA_024734495.1 Forficula auricularia | reverse complement strand
AAAGTTGATTAAGAGAGGGTGTAGACGCAGGTGTCTATGCACCCTGGTTTTGAAGGTTTGAAGATCATAGGTGCTGGGAAAGATAGAGGCTGGGAGAGAGTTCCAGTTCCTTGAAGTCATGGGGATATATGTATTCGCGAATGAAGTGGTCCGGCACTTTTCCAATTTGACCGCGAAAGAGTGTTGGGAGTCGGCAAAACGTGTGCTGCGTGCAAAGCATGCTTTGGGGGGAATTATTGATTTTATCTCGTCAGAGCACCTGCCGTGATAGTATCTATAGAAAAGGGAAAGGGCAGAGAACATCTCTTCGATGAGCTAGCGAGTCGAGGGAGTCGGTGAGGGTAGAATCGTCAATTAGCCTGACGGCTCGTTTCTGAATTGCATCAAGGGTAGCAAGAGAATATTTTGAGGCTCCTCTCCACAGATGAGAGCCGTATTCGAGACAGGGGCGGATTTGGGCCTTGTAGATGGTGAGAAGTTGTGGGGGTTTGTAAAATCGCTTGGACCTGAATAAGAAGCCAATCTTCCTTGCTGCAGATTTCGCCACAGAGGAGATGTGTTCATTCCAAGACAGGTCAGATGCGACAGAGACGCCCAACATGGATAGGCTGTCACACATTTTCAGGGTATTCGAATCGAAGTGAATATCAGGAAATCTCTATTTTCGCGCCTAGAAATTAGACAACATTGAGTCTTATTTGAATTAAAGTTAACTAAATTTTGAGAGCCCCATTTATTCAGTTTGTCTAAGTCGAGAGTAATTGAGGAGGCAATATTGATTCGATTATTTGGGAGAGAGGGTTTGCCGTGTAGAGTGCTATCGTCGGCGTAACAATGAGTGGGGTTTGCCGTTTGATCAATAAGGTCGTTTATATAAATAAGGAAGAGTGTGGAGGAGATTACAGAGCCTTGGGGAACACCAGAGTTTGTGGAGAACGATTCAGATGATGTTCCATCCACCACAACTTTTATACTTCGGTTTGTCAGAAAGCTTTCTATCCATTTGCGAAGTGTTGGTGTGAATCCAAAGGCTGGCAGTTTGGCAAGAAGATTTTTGTGCCAAACCTGGTCAAAAGCTTTGGAGATATCAAGGGCTACAGCGAGAGTTTCTTTTCCGGCCTCTAGAGTATTGTTCAAGGTGTAGGTGACATAGGTTAAGATGTCGCCTGTGGAACGATTTTGTCTGAATCCATATTGTCTATCGTGAATTAATTTATTGTTTTCTAAGTGATGAATGGACGTGTTGGTTTAGTGACTAAATTCCATTAATTTGGAAAGAACAGAGGTGATCGAGATAGGCCTGTAATTAGAGATTTGTGATGTGTCTCCTTTTTAGGAATAGGTGTGACTCTGGCTATTTTCCAGCTTTTGGGGAATATACCCGACTCGTAAAGAGTTGGAATAGCTTGGATGAGATAGGGGCAAGTTCAGGGCGCATTTTTTAATGAGAATGTGGTGGGATGTTATCTGGAGCCAGCGGCGGTTTGGAATTTAATTTATTAATGGCTTTTATGATTATTTGGGGCCTGAAAAATTATTTTGCCCTTGAGGTTGGTTTGGGGGGTATAAGTGGGCGGGTTAACACCCTTTGTCATCTAAAGTGGAGTTGAGTTGCGAAATAGGATGCTAGTGATTCCGACTTTTTCAGCGGGGGTCGTGGCTACTGACCATTTGGGTGAAAGAGGGCGGAAGTGAGGGGACACGAAATTTCTATTTATTGCCTTATCTAACGAGAAAAAGGCCCGTTTTCCATTAGAGCAAGATGCTGAGACGGTCTGCTATCCTCTGGTCGAATGATTTCTTTGCCTCAGAGATGATTTTTGCATGAGCTTCGCGATTTGGTAAATGCCAGCTCAGTCACATTCTAGCCGTGAAGTTGCCATTTCTGAAAAGATTTGTTTTTCACGGACAGAATCTGCGCATTGTCTACCAAACCAAGGCTTAGAATCCTTGTTCCCTTTAATCAATGTTGAGGGGATATAGGTTTCTAAGCCTATTTAATTGCCTCGTTAGGGCGTCTGCGAATTCTGAAGCGTTTTTATCTCTGATGCAGAGTTCATTCCACTGTTAAGCGGCAAAAAAGTTACGCATGTCATTCCAATTAATGTTATCGTTATCGACTAGCCATATTTTTCTGGGGTTGGAGTGAGGTGACGGGGTTTTGGTAAATTGGCGGAGTTTTAATTTTTATCAGGTTGTAGTCAGGTTACCTAAAGGGGCCGAAATTTTTGCTTCATAGGACGAAGGGTGGGAAGTGATGAAAAGATCAGAAGATTGGATTTTTCATTGAGCTGTCTACAAGTTCTTGTGGGAGCCGTTAATAATGTTGTGTGAGGCCACACGCCGTTGAAGATTTCAGCGTCGGAGCCTGCGGGGGAATTATGGCTAGAAAATTTTGGCCAATTTTGTTGTGGACGTTAAAGTCACCTGAGGAAAGATATTTCAGAAGATGGAGATGCTTTCAGGATATTGCAATGGCACTCAAGGAGGTAGTCAAGGAGGTAGTCAAAAAATTATATCTCTAAGCATTGACTCTGGCTGGCACCTTTTGGACTTTTTCTTCAAAAATCACTTTAAAACCAAGACATATAAAAAATATATACCTATAGATAATATATCCAGTGGCGGTTGGTGTCTTTCCAACCAGGGGATGATGTCCAACAAAGTACTCTTCATTTTTTGAAAAAATTTTTTAATCTTGGAATTTTTTTTTCAAATTTCTTCATTTTTGTTATTTTGCAAATTTAAAATTATTAATTTAAATTTAACATATTTTTTTTTAAAAATGTATTTTGGGACCATAGTGTGAGTAAGCGTAGGATTCAGAAATTAAATCTTGTGTCTTAAACTCGACACTCCACACTCCGTAAGATGGAAATCGACTATCTTCCACGATGAATCAGCCTGTCCTATTAGAAAATCTTAAATTTCTCCTAATTCTAGGGCTATAAGCAAGCTATGACTTGTCAATTGGACTATTAGTTATTTCCAATCTTATATATTGAGAGTTCTTAGAAATAGATTATTCCAAAGATTTCCTAATCATCTTTATTTATTCCTTTTTTGTTCCTTAGCGAGAACAATTTTAATTCGACTCAAACTCGTCTGGACTTGGCTTTGACATGCTTGAGCAGGAAGATATACCAGGCAGGGACTTCAAACCTTCTATGAGCACCCTTTTCCGAAAAATCATTAATTTGAATTGCCCCTTGAAACTATGCAACAATGGGTTTTATGTTTTTCGACATCAAAATTTAGTTACCTGTCTAAAAATGTGCTGCTCGCGACCATTGGCGTAGGAGGGGGGGGGAGAAGGGGTGGCCGCCAGATGATTAGCCACGACAAGGTTTCAATTTCGGTAATTCGATTAGAGATCAAATAACTTTTTAGCAGAATTGACAAATTTTGGAAGTAACCAAATAATTTAATCAGAAATACATAAGTGATGACGAGTAATAATGGAGTTTCGATCTTTTCTATGGGGAACAATGAGTTATATAGGGAGTATTTAACTTCCAAATTAAATTTCACCATTACTGCATAACACTTTGAGGTAAAAAATTTTTATAAGGACTTTTAATAAAGTACATTTAATTTAAATCAGAAAACTAATGTGAGAAATGTTTAAAATCAATAGATTACGAGTTATGTAAATGTAAATATTTTTCAATATAAAAATTCAAGCCCAATGAATTGGATAGGTAATTTTTTGAATCAAAAAATATGGAATTTGGTTGATGGCACGGATTTCAATAAGAACCTTGACATTCAATCTAAGGTACACCTTTTATCTAAAACACCTTTTATTTTTGTAAAATAATTTTTACTTTTCTCAGAAAAAAATATTTAATATTTAATGTTTATCCTCTCTAGATATTTGAATATTGATCGGAGCTAATTATACATAATGAATTTTATTTTAGTAAATTCAATTATCAACATGTTTCTTCATTAGAATTTTTTGATATGTAGAATAGCTAAGTTGAATCAATAACAAATGTCTCTCTGATGGCGCGAGACATCCTCTGGATATAACACACATAAATAATTATAAATGACAAAGAAAACGATATTATTTGATCGATTTCATCTATCTGAAGGTTCACAGTATGTATATTATATAAGAAAATAGCATTTTGATTAAGAATTTTGTAGTTTAAAAGAAATTGAATGAAAAGATTCCATTTCTTCTCTCCCGGAACTAATCAACTAGAAATGGCCAAACGTTTTATTTTTTTTCTCATTAGATATTTATTCAAATCTATTGAAATTCCATATATGTGTGTTATTTTTATTTATCTTTTCGATAAAATAATTATTATTAAGAAATTTACATTTTAAAGGGTAGTTTATTTGAAGTCCAATTTGAAAAATTGCTAATAACTCAGTTGAATTTATTTTTAAAAATATGAATTTATTAGATATTATAAAACAATTAATTATTAATAATTTAATTCAATTTTGAACGAAATTGACTCAGTACTTTTTGAGAAAATTGTCAAAAACCTCCGAAAACCGTCTCTGAAAGGCCGTTTTAGAAACATTTTAAAATTCACTTCCATGTCACAAGTCAATACTTCGTTTCATATGACTTTTTAAACTTTTTTCAAAGACATCTCTTGCTTTCAAAAAACATCGTTTTTTGACAGTTCAGATGGTTTTTGACCATTTTCTCAAAAACTACTTAATCGATTTCGTTCAAAATTAAATTATATGATTAATAATTTATTGTTTTATAATATCTATTAATTTCATATTTTTAAAAAAGTTTCAACGGAGTTAATACGATTTTTCAAATTGAACTTCAAATAAACAACCCTTTAAAAAGTAAATTTCTTAATAATAATTATTTGATATAAAAGATAAATGAAAATAACACACAGATATGAAATTTCAATAGATTTGAATAAATAATGAGAAAAAAATAAAACTTTTGGCAATTTCTAGTTGATTCGCTCCCGGAGAGAATTTGAATCTTTTCAAAGAATTTCTTTTAAACTTCAAAATTTTGAATCAAAAGGCTATTTTCTTATATAATAGACATACTGTGAACCTTCAGATAGATGAAATTGATAAACTAAGATCGTTTTCTATCTAATTTATAATTCTTTTCATCTGTATATATCAACAGGCTGGGTCGCAAGTCACCCCGGCATCAGCGTATCATTTGTTACTGTTTTCTAACTTTTTACCATTTTCTTAAAAACTAATCAATCAATTTCATTCAAAAATTGAATATAATTATTAATAATCGATTGTTTTATAATATTTATTAATTTTATATTTTTAACAATTATTTCAAAGTCAGTAATTAGCGTTTTTTCAAATTAGACTTCAAATAAACTACCCTTTAAAATGCAAATATTCTAATAAAAACTATTTGATATAAAAGATAAAATAAAATATTTCATAGATATGAAATTTCAATAGATTTAATTGAATATGTGATGAGGAAAAAATTAAACCCTTTTGCCATTTCTATAGTCGTCTCGCGCTGCCCCAGTGAAGCAACTGAATGTTTTCATAACATTTCATTAAAACTACAAAATTCTTAATTGAAATGGTATTTTCTTATATTAGAATGATTACGTGTACCTTCACATAGATTAAATCGATAAAATAAGATCGTTTTTTTCATTTATAAATCTTCTGGTCTATTTAATGGTGAGGTTGAGACACAAGCCTCTCAGTCATAGGGGTCATCACATCATTTCTTCAAGCCCATTCAATATAGCCTAGTGAAATATTTTTTAATATATTTAAAGTGAGAATATTTAATAAAATAAATAAATAAAATAATTTAAATATTCGATTATATGTATTATTACACATAATTTATATAAACATCCCTAGGTTTTGAAATCAGTGGCCCAAAGAATCAAAGGACAGAGGAAAGCTATTTTCTTATTATTATAGTATTTAATTCAAATTAATTAATGTTTTATTATGTTATGTTCACTAAAGATTACTGGTACCGTCTACAGATTTGAAATAAATTAATCTTTTAAGATATTCAAATTTAATTTGCCTATATAAATATACGACTCGAGCACTGGGTCTGGCGACAAGTGGCTCTCTCCAGGGGCTCAGGACTCCGAAACCAATTATTATGGTATATTAGTAGTATCGAATAAATAATTCTATTATTAAATAACATAATGGTTTAGGAGAATGTCATTCAAAAATAAAACTAAGGATTTTAAAACATTAATATATAAATATTAAATATTTTTTGACGTAATATATAACAGCTTCCTCTTTGATTTTCCAAATTATCACGTAAATGAAGTTGAAATAAAATTTAATTTATTTTTGTTTTGTAATTATATTAAAAAAATTGTATTAAGATCTTCTCATTAATTTATACACTTTGAATTATTTTAAAAATAGTCTATCTTTTTTTCAAATTAAATAGTTTTTTTATAGGCTTGATCTTATGTATTTAATCTCACTCAACAAATTAACATTTATTTATTAAAACATGAAAATCTAAATTGATATCATTTCGAAAAGGAATTCAGGACAAAACATTTATTTATCTCTAAGCATTGACTCTGGCTGCCACCTTTTGGATCTATCACTTCAAATATCACTTTTAAACCAAGACATAAAAAAATATACCTATAGATAATATATCAGTGGCGGTTGGTGTCTTTCCAACCAGGAGATCCTGTCCAAAAAGTACTCTTCATTTTTTTAAATATTTTTAATCTTAGAATTTTTTTTTGCAAATTTCATCATTTTCGTTATTTTTCAAATTTAACATATTTATTTTTTAAAAATGTATTTTGGGACCTTCGCCCCAAACGGATACTGCTTTGGGTGAGTGAGGGTAGGATTCAGAAATTAAATCTTGTGACTTAAACTCCACACTCCCTGAGATGGAAATCGGCTATCTTCCACGATGAGCCTGTTCTATTAGAAAATCTTAAATTTCTTCTAATTCTATTGCTATAAGCAAGCTATGACTTGTCTATAGCACTCTTAGTTATTTCCGATCTTATATATTGAGAGTTCTTAGAAATGGATTATTCCAAAAATTCCCGAATCATCTTTCTTTCTTTCTTTTTTGTTTCTCAGTGAGAATAATTTTTATTCGACTCAAACTTGTCTGGACTTGTCTTTGACATGCTTGAACTAGAAGATATATCAGGCAGGGACTTTAAACCTTCTATAAGCACACTTTTCCGAAAAATCATTCATTTTAATTGCCCCTTGAAACTATGCAACAATTTTATTTCATTTTGAGAACCAATGTTCAAAACAAAAAAAATGTTTTTTAGAGAAATATTTGAGATAACGGATAATAATTTGAATTTTCGACTGATTTTTTTTTAATTCAAATTTAAGTTTTTAATACAACGAAAATTATGATTAGCAATGTCGCTGAATGGTTTTGAAACTTAAAATAATATTTTCTTTATATCGAAACTCTCATTTTATTAGAAACAAAATGCTAGAAGAAATCAATACAATTTAATAAAGAGAGTTATAACTTTTATTTCTATATTATACTAATATCGATTTCTGCTGTATTTTCCAGTCTCTTATTACTTTTTTGTGTAAAAGGAAATATTAAATTTTCTACCTTCGACTATTGAGAAAGTGTAATCTGAAATTTTAAGATGGCTTTGTAATACGATTATATATTATTTCATTATTTATTTTAATTAATTCTTCATAAAAACACAAAATTTTCTAATGGAATGATGGAGGCCCCAAGAAAATATCCCAGGTACTCGGTTCTCATACTTCTTCATACGCTCCGTTCAGATAAAAGCAAAACTTTTATTTTGTATTCATTGAGTAATTGAGTTCAATTAAACTTTGAATAAATATCCAATAAGTCTTTTTCTATAAATTTTATTACTATTATTATTTCCTTCACTGTCCTTTCAAAACCTTGAAGAAGGAGGGAATAAACCTCCGAATCGTCGGCTTTGAATAAAAAAGATAGTATACTCTCTTTTTGATCCTTGGACTGCCTCATCAAAATCCAGAAAATGAAAATTAATATCCCTTTGAATTGTTTGACGAAGCCTATAGAATAGAGGATATGCAACCAAATAGTTTCTCTGCATCGTCAAAGCCTATCCTACAGGCTCGCCCGAATTTCGTTTCTATTATATATTTGGGGACACCTGCGTGATCTATCTGATTGGCCGTGCATTGGCGTTAATTAAATACGGGGAATTCAAAAATAATTTAAAATTTTCAAACAATAATACTAGAAATCTTGGGGGGGGGGGCTGCCGGAAGGCATGCCCTCTATAGCTCGGCCCTCCGGGCAGGTGGCCCTGGCAGACAACGTCTCGGGATGTGATTATTAGGTCTGTAATATATATTTGTAATATTTTGCCCCCTATTTTGCCCCCACGCAATATTTAGATATTTGCAAATAAATAACTCTCAGTTTTTTAAAGAATAAATGTACAAAAAAGCTAAAAATTTCTATATTTTGCTCCCCCCTTTCGCCCCCATACAGTCAATTTTGATAGTTGATTTTTATAGGAATAGTTTCTTAAAGTAATAAAGAATAACTCTACAAAATGTTATCAAGATCGGAGAGAGTTTTAATTTTGCCTCCACTCACATTTTGGATAGTTGAGGGAGGGGGGGGGCAGATTACAAAAAATCTTGAAATTATTTTTTAGATATTTGCAAATAAACAATCCACAATTTTCTAAAGAGTAAATGTACTAAAAAGCTAAAAATTTCTATAATTCTCCCCCCCCCCTTCGCCCCCATACAGTCAATTTTGATAGTTGATTTTTACAGGTATAGTTTCTTAAAGTATTAAAGAATAACTCTACAAAATTTGACCAAGATAGAAGAGAGTTTTAATTTTTGCCCCCACTCACATTTTGGATAGTTGGGAGTCGAATTTCAAAAAATCCTGAAATTTCTTTTTAGATATTTTAATTTAGTATTTTTATAAGTAAAAAGCAAGTAGATATTCTATTGTGCTTAATAGATATCGCATAATCAGTGAAAACACACTTTGCTCTCTTTGACCCCCTTAGGGGTCGAATTTCGAAAAATCCATTCTTAGTGAGCCCCTAGTGAGTGAGTCATAGATGTAATACCCTCTCCAAATTTCATGTTTCTATGTCTAGTGGTTCTGGCTGTTTTGATGATGAGTAAGTGAGTGAGTGAGTGAGTGTATCAGGCAAAGAATTTTATATATATAGATGATGTTTGAAAGATTTAACAAATCTTCTGAGGATCTGTGCCTTCAGGACACGAAACGCTGAAACCATCGATTTTGTGGAATTAACAACTAATCTCGAAAAATCTCAATCAGGCTTCAATCTTTTTGAAAAACTACTCCAAAACTAAGTGTCGAAACGTCTGATAAGTTTAGTGCAACAATTCAACTAATAAAACATCAAAGCCACAAACGATTACATTTGTCTAAATTTGACCATGGATGAGATTTTTAATTTAAAATCGAAATTGTGAATCAGAATAATAAAATGATCGATTTTCATCGATTTCACTTTTTTTGTTAGCAATTTTACAATCATAGAATCTGAGATAATACTCTTATTTTTATAACCATTTTTTCCTTGTTTTAAATGTTATGTTGTTCATGCGTGATGGAAAACAGCTTTTACTTTTAACCGAAAAGGCTTGCTTTAAAATCTATTGAAAAATTTGTCGAAATCCCTTTATCACTATTTGTTCTAAAGTTAACAAAGAACCATAATCAATAAATCAATTAACATAATTAAGAGAAGTTATATTTTTTACTTATATTCTGGAAGATTCTTATGGATTGATCAGCAATGATTAAAAAGCAAACTAATTATTGTTTTCTAAATTTACCCAGAACGGCCCCACCCATAGAATTTTTCCTATCATAAAAAGATCATGGATCAATTCTTTTACATTATATCTATACAGCTTGAACATTTGAAGCTCTCCAGGAGCCCGAATTCACTTAAAAATTTTCAAATTTTTCCATCTTTAAAATTTAGAAATATCTGAAACGTGGAGTAAAATAGTTTTCATGCTTGATTTTTTTCACTCAATCTGTGTCATTATTAAGATACCCCCCATAAGAATGGGACGTTATAGAAAATCTATTTTGGTACCAAAATGTTTGTATTTTTAAAATAGAATTTTGGGCTTTTTTCTTCAAAACTCCCAGGTGAAAAATTCATGAAATAAGAAATTATCAAACTTTATTATGAAGTGATCTTGAACAATTATAAAGAGTGAACTGAAATTTGGCACACAAGTTTATATTAATAAGCTACTTTTTTGAGCTATGTTTCAACTTTCTAGCTCAAACTATTCATTGCCGAAAAAATTACCAATTCTCCAAGATAATATGCGGAGATATTGTAAAATTTTAATTTTTTTTTCCATTTTATTTTCTAGAAGATTCCATTCGTCTATATCCTGAGATGCGACAGCTTCATCTAGATCTAGAACGTAGATCGTCTAACAGCTCTGAAGACAACTTCCAATGGTTAGTATTCTATTTCTATTTATAATCCAATCTATCTTCATATTTCATAATTATACTTTATAAAATGAAAATTTTCCATCTCATTTAATGATAACAAATACTAATATTATATTATAGTGGAGATTTGATGGAGAGGCAGTCCAAGGATAATGAAAAACAAACTCTAAATAAAATCATAAAATGAGACGTCATTTTCAATTTATGAAGTATCCATGTTTCAGAGGATGTTCGGTCCTTCTTCAGGGTCCAAAAGGTCAATGAAGGAAGCTTGCAACCTTCATTGAAGAAAGAGAAAAGATCCCCCGAAACGTCAGTATTTAAAAGAATGAACATGATGTTCCAATAAATTATTTTATTCGGAATTTGATATTTCATTATATATATTTGGGCTGCCTCTTCGACAAAAACTCCTTTAAAATCTATCAGCTCATTTTCAAGAAAACACTTCTTTCAAATAGGAGACATAAAGAGTGTGTCTTCTGTTGGAATTAAAAATGTATAATTCCAGCAGAAGACACACTCTTTTACCATATTGTCTCCTTCAATTTATAAAAATTCTGCTACTCTCTGGAAAAAGAAACTTTCAGTTTAAAGTACTTCTATTTTATATTATAACTAGCTGCAAGGCCTCGCCTTCGACGGCCCTTCTGCTAGCGCAGGGGCACGCCCCTGGACCCCCAGCCCTCGATCCCTACCCTCACTCCCACTCCCACCCAGCATGCCCACTTCCGCACCATGCCCCCCAACCCCTCCAGCACCCCCACCCTCCACCATGCACCCATTCAACCCCGCCCGCACCCCACCCACCTCGGACCCCGGACCCCACCCCGTGCCCTCCAACCCTGCGCACCACACCCCCGCCTAGCGCCCTGAGTCCACCCCGCACCACCCCCTGCACCCCCATCCTACCCCACCTCACTCCTCACCCCACCCCAATTCCACCCCCGCACCCAGCTTCTGCATTTCTAGCCTTCTAGTGACCCACAGATTATGTATACAAAATTTAGTTGAGTTTGGCCCAAGAGAAAGAATTTTCATTTTTTGACCCTCCCCCATTTTGGGTGGTTAGTTTTTGCATTTCTAGCTCTCTAGAGGCTCCAAAGATATGTATACAAAATTTGGTTTAGTTTGCTCCAAGGGCAAGGATTTACATTTTTTCACCCCCCCCTTTTTTGGGGAAATTTTTAAACAAAAGTTGTCAGAAATCACATCTCCTATAACTTTGTTTTTTATAAAATTTGACGTAGGGTTAATAGTTTAGGAGTTATTTGATCATTTTCATTCGTGAGCCCCCCAAACCCTCTTCTGGGGTCAAAATATTAAAACGTTATATAGCTAAAAACGTAAGTTAGAAGACATCTGATGTAAATATGAAATTTCATAATAATCCCTTCAGCCGTTTTTATGTGAATCGTGAGCAACTTTTCGGAAACGACGGAAACAGACAGACAGACATACGTACATACAGACTGGAATTTTGTTGAGGGTGTTTTTGTTCATAACTTTGCTTGAAACGTGTGCAACCAAAATTTGGCGTGATTTGAACCAATGTACAGACAAAACCTTAATTTTTTATATATAGATTAGTTGATTATTTCTTTTAGCTCAATACTGAATACTATTTAAAAAGTTTTTTAAATTTTATTTTTAATTAATACATAAAAAAAAATTTTTACTTTATCCAATGCAAAGCATGGGTAAAGTATTGTAATCGCTCTCGGGGCAAGCGTGGCTTCAAGGGTCCTCAGGTAAAGACTACGGAACCCATGGACTCAATTAAAGTCACAAATTGTAGTATTCAATTGGGTTGAATATTAGCACGTGACGGTTTTGCCAAAAATTACATGGGGTCTCGTCGAGAGGCCAAAAAGTGCGATTTTTTCATTTAGTGCGTGCGGATGGATGTATGTATGGATGGATGGATGTATGTATGGATGGATGTATGTATGGATGGATGTATGTTATCGCTTTTTTGGCCCACGATTTTTTCCATACCGTTGCACCGATTGAAATGAAATTGAAAACCTACCATTAGTTTAACAAAATGAAGCGCTGATTAGTTTTTGGTACATATCGGCCCACAAACATTAGTACTTTATTTCAGTACTTTTTTAGTTTTTTCTAAATATCTTGAAAATGACTTAACCAATTTTGATGAAATTTAATATCCTAATTAAGTACCTTGGGGACCACAAAAAAGGTTAAATAAAGTTTTTAGTAAAATTATATTTTAAAGTACTTTACTCTAGAGTACTATTTTTAATTTTTTTAATTATTTTAAATTCTTTAAAATTTATTCATTTGAAAGTTTTAATATAGCTCATTTAGCCTTGCTTAAGTAAGAATGGATAGGCTTCTCTCTGTGAAATGCTAAAAATTTGGGAGGAATTTTTATGAGTAACCATAGCAACTGCGTTGTTTTCTTATCCGTTACCTTTGCTGAAGACAGAGAAATCGATTTTAAACCAAAAATAGCGATTGATTCTCATCTAGTACTTGAGGAATAATCATTCTATATTGGATTTTTGACGTTTCGGTTTTTATTAGTAACCAATGCTGAAGACATAGAGAAATCGATTTTAAACCAAAAATAGCGATTGATTCTCATCTAGTACTTGAGGAATAATCATTCTATATTGGATTTTTGACGTTTCGGTTTTTATTAGTAACCATTGCATGAAGACATAGAGAAATCGATTTTAAACCAAAAATAGCGATTGATTCTCATCTAGTACTTGAGGAATAATCATTCTATATTGGATTTTTGACGTTTCGGTTTTTATTAGTAACTATTGCTGAAGACATAGAGAAATCGATTTTAAACCAAAAATAGCGATTGATTCTCATCTAGTACTTGAGGAATAATCATTCTATATTGGATTTTTGACGTTTCGGTTTTTATTAGTAACCATTGCTGAAGACATGGAGGAATCGACATAAAATAAAAAATAGCGATTGATTCTCATCTAATACTTGAGAAATATCCATTCTATATTGGATTTTTGACGTTTCGGTTTTTATTAGTAACCATTCCTGAAGACATAGAGAAATCAACTTTAAACCAAAAATAGCGATTGATTCTCATCTAGTACTTGAGGAATAATCATTCTATATTGGATTTTTGACGTTTCGGTTTTTATTGGTAACCATTGCTGGAGACATAGAGGAATCGACTTAAAATCAAAAATAGCGATTGATTCTCATCTAATATTTGAGGAATAACAATTCTACATTAGGTTTTTGACGTTTCGATTATTATTGGTAACCAATGCTGAAGACATGGAGGAATCGACTTAAAATCAAAAATAACGATCGATTCTTATCTAATACTAGAGGAATAACCTTATTGCATTCCATTTTTGATGTTTTGACTATTAATGGCAACCTCTACTGAAAACGTGGAAGAATCGACTTAAAATCAAAAAGACTAAATTCTTTTTATGGTAAACAACTCAAGTTTGAGTTGTTTGCCATAAAAGAATTTAGTCTTTTTGATTTTAAGTCGATTCTTCCACGTTTTCAGTAGAGGTTTCCGTTAATAGTCAAAACATCAAAAATGGAATTCAATAAGGTTATTCCTCTAGTATTAGATGAGAATCGATGGCTATTTTTGATTTTAAGTCGATTCCTCCATGTCTTTCAGCAATGGTTACCAATAAAAACCGAAACGTCAAAAATCCAATGTAGAATGGTTATTCCTCGACTCTTAAATGAGAATTATTTTTGAATTAATTTCAATATGAACTACAAATTGCAAGTGATATCTGATTAATAATAAAGGAACAAACATATTAATATTTCAAATGAATTTGGATAAAGTTTAGCAACGATCCGTTGCAGTTTATTTTTAAACAATTTTATTAAATTAAAATTAATGTTCCATTGGAATTGTTTGACGAAGCCTATAGAATAGAGCAGGGGTCTTCAAACTATGCACCGCGTAACTTTCAGGTGCATCGTGACGATATAGTTACTTTACTAAAAAAATGTTACATCTTCAAATTAAATAAATAAAAAAAGCTATATAATAAAAAATTATTAGAATCTAATCTAATGATAAATTAAACCGGTATTACTACAGGTAGATATTATGTAAATTGTAAATATACTGAAGTTTTGAGAGTTGCGCATCGCGGAACTTTTACTGGAAAATTTGGTAGGTACAACCGATCGTGAAAAAGTTTGAAGACCCCTGGATAAGAGGATATGCAACCAAATAGTTTCTCTGCATCATCAAAGCCTATCCTACAGGCTTCGGGTGAATTACATATATAAAATTAATATAAATTAACGATTATGAAGTGACCAACTTATTATTAAAACAAAACAAATTGACTTACAAATAATCGTGTATTTGATGATAAATACCGAATAGAATAATCGCATATATTAATATTGCAGCGTTTTAATGCGTTTTCGAGGAAACCAGCCGACCTAAGCAAGCTCAACACGTATGTAGTTTAATTCATCTATCTCCTAAACTAATGTAGATTCCATTTTGCAACTTTTAGTGTATTATTTATATACTTTAAGATATATTTTGAAATTAAATAATAAAAATAAAAAAAAAAAAAAATGGTTGAAGTTATTAAAATTCTGATTTAAAATGTTTACTTCCGGTTTTGTACAAGAAAAAAATTCAATTTCGAATCTGATTTCATAATTAAAAAGAACAGAAAATTTTCTTAATAAGCCACCATTTTTAATATTTTATTCTAAATCTTTTTAATTTGAAATATTGGCTCCGATAAATTAAATTACGTCAATTCTTTAGAATAAGCCCATAATTTGACAACTAAACCTGATACCAAAAAAAATTGTGTGTTCAGATTGATACCTTCTAGTCTAGAAGTACAATTAGGCCGAATATGAACAAATTTCAGAACTCTCACATTTTTTTCGTTGTCCGCTTCATGTGAAATGCTCCAGTAATTTTAACTCTATGTTAATGATGACTTTGAGGCAATTTAATGAGATTTTGACAAATTAGACTTTGATGTTTATATTTATCAATACTCCAAAAGCGATAAAATAAGGCAATTAGAAATATTATTAATTCATGACGTTTCGACTACTCATTTGAGAGCAATTAAGTACCTACACAATTTTATTAATCTAGAGCTTAGCTTTTATGCACAGTTCTCCCACCAAAACTTTATATACCGATCAGTGGCGGTGGGTAACTTTTCAACCAGGGGATACTGTCCAAAAAAGTACCCTTCATTTTTTGAAATTTGATTTTAATCTAGGCTTTTTTTTGCAAATGTCATCGTTATTTTTCAAATTTAATATTAGATTTTTTAAAAATTTATTTTGGGACCTTCGGCCCAAACGGATATTGCTTTGAGTGAGTGAGGGTAGAAGTCAGAAATTAAATCTTGTGACTTAAAACTCCACAGTCCATGAGATGGAAATCGACCACCTTCCACAATGAATCAGCAGCCTGTCCTATAAGAAAATCTTACATTTCTCCTAATTCTATTGCTCTAAACAAGCTATGACTTGTCTATAGCACTCTTATATATTGAGAGTTCTTATAAATGTATTAGTCCAAAGATTCCCAAATCATCTTTATTTATTACTTTTTTATTATTTCTATTTTATTAGTTCCTCAGCGAGAACAATTTTTGTTCAAGTAAAACTCGTCTGGACTTGTCTTTGACATGCTTGAACTGAAAGTAATACCAAGCAGGGACTTCAAACCTTCTATCAGCGTCCTTTTCGGAAAAATCATTCATTTTAATTGCCTCTTGAAACTATGCAACAATTTTATTTCATTTCGAGAACCAATATACGGTACATACTTTTCAAAACAAAAAAAATGTTTTTTATAGAAATATTTGAAATAACGGATACAAATTTGAAAATTTAAAGATCCTCCTGAAATTTTGAAGTCGACTTTATATATTTATGAAAATACTATACATGTTTGAAATTTTAGGGGTCCGCCGCATCCTCAGCATCCATGGACCGCACGCCACTGATACCGATCTATTTTGGAATTTTATTTTATTATAAGTAATGGTTATTATTATTTGCCTCAGGATTTATATTATGCCCATTTAGACAATTTTTTGATATATTAGTATAGATCAAAATATTAATATAATTCTTTATTTGTTACAGTGGCTCTCTTCAGCTGTGGCGCTTTGGTAACGTGTTACATTTTCATTATCGAGGAGCGGCTAAAAAACGTATACATATGGTGTAATTTAAAATTTAAAACTATTTAGTAAATTTATTTTACGATTTTACTTTTATAGATATATTTTTTTTAATTTTAAATGCAAAGTTAAATTTTATTTTAATTAGATCATTATCTATTATTTCGCGATGATTAGATATGATTAATATTTTGAAGATAAAGATTTTGGAATTCATTATAGATCACAACAATATTTTTACTGTAAACAGTACCTACTAGAGAGTATAACGAATTAATGTCTTTAAATTACTTATTTAATTTTTAATAGAAAAAAATAGAAATTAAATTATAATAAATTATAATGCCAGACTTTTAAAAAGTAATTCATTAGTTAATAAATTTAAAAATTTAAAAATTTAGAATAGTTTTATAAATATCAATGGAAAGGTAGAGTTAAGGTTTTTAGCTTCAATATGGATGGAGTTTAAGCGTCGCGGGATCATCGAGGGATTTTCCAAATGGAATCTAAAAGTTCCCAGAAAAGGAATTAACCGCAATGAGTAATTTTAAGTTCTGTAGGATGGAGGGGTAAATTAGATTTATAATTTTTTTCAGGGCTACAAGTACTTCGATGGATAACGTGGGACTCACATTCTCCTTTACTTAGATCAGTTTAATCAATTAAATTATATAGATGAATAGAACGCATGAAATAATTTATTTAAGCCTCTTCCTCAAATTTTGGAGATATATATATATATTATTATATATATATATATATATATATATATATATTTAACTTAATTTTAGAATAAAATCTATTTTTTCGAATAGAAGATTTCCATTACTAGACATAGAAACTCTCGAATCTAGTAATGGAAATAAAATATTTAATGAAATGACAAAATTATTTTTAACTCGATATTTACTTTTTAACTGCAATTTATTTAATAATCGTAGCAGAACTAAAATCAAAACGTCGATTAAAATTAACTTCACTTACAAAATGATTAATTAAATTTAAGTTTTAAAATTCAATTTCAATTTATTTTTATTGCATTCCCGAGATAATTTATTTGCTATTTTTCAAATATCTTGTTACTCATTCATATTGAAGCGTTGGTATTCAGAAAATCGTTTACCCTGAAACACCCAGTGTAAAATTATAAAATTATATTTTCTTCTCTATTCTAAAGTTTAAACTTTTAATTCTAAAACCACCCTCAAGGTACGAGAGAAAGAACTAGAATCATATCCAAGCTTTTGTTAAAATCTTATGTTGTTTCTTTGAATATACCTACTAAAATGAAATGACACTGATCGATAAAATTTGAGATGACCCTAGCTCTTTTTATTATCACTTGAAGATCGCTCCAGAATTCGAAGTTGAAATGTAAAGGAAAAATTAATATTTTTTAAGGTCCAATTCGAAAATTTCTTCCAGATCATCTTAGTAATCATTAGTGAGCACTTACAAATAATCTGTAAGAATACATTTTTTTTAATTATCTTAAAAATTGCCGTAATAGTCTGATTTGTTAAACGATAGCAAAGGCCAAATATTTATTTATTTATTTGTTATTTCCGGAGTTTTTTTGTCTGTTTATTCGTCTGAATTCAACCATAGTTTCATTAAATTAAAATAATTTTTCCTTTTTCTTTTTTACAATATATATCAAGTTGATTTGCTTTTCCTAAACATATCTCCAAAAATGTTGTATATGTTGCATGTGTGGTATATAAAGTTCCTCAGATCTTTATACATAGACCGAGTGAACTCTAAATACCAAACCTCGCGCATTTGGATTTGTTTATGATCCATTCGTTGGAACTATTCAAGAACCCATGCAAATTTTCATTTGGATCTTCGGGACCTGAGCTCTCTTGAATTTGTATTTCGAAAAACCAAAATGTTTGGGAAAGAAATTTGAAGGGATAACCAAGTGTCTCTTAATTACGAGATAGCGTACTTCCCTTCAAATCTATAATTTCTTTCCATTTTATGAGAGTTCAGGGCTTCTCTCTTTGTTCGTAAAAATATAAAGCTAGATCTTGAAAACTCCTTGACTTTCAATGAATTGGCACATGGATCCTATTTTCGGCAAAAAATTTATTCAAAATTTTACAATCACCTTCTTACAAAGTTTACTTAGCTTGAATAAAAAATAAAGGTGATTGTAGTAATTACGCTAGATTGCTGCTTTGAGCGCAAACTTAGAATTATCTTTTTCTAATTAACAACTACGGAGATTATAAGAACACAACATTTGAAGAAAGAAGCCATAAATAGTACAAGTGAAACATGACGAAGATAAAAAGAAGAAATAATTGAAGTTTTGACTGAAACAGCCTTCAGTAAGTTTTGATGCGATATTTCTTTTAGAACTCTCAAATTCCGAAGTCAGAACATTGCGTATTCTGATAAATTAATCTTATCAAATTACCTAATCAATGTGATTTCAGTCAAAAATATTCAATTTATAAACACCCAAAGCCTCAAGTCAACATATTAGAAGATAATGAAAAAGGTGTTTCATTGTAATAATATTGTAATTGAATTTAATAAACGTAATAATGTTTCCTCATTTTATTGCTTTCTCTCTGGGCAGGTTTTATTGCTGTTATGGTTCGTTTGTTCTTTATTCTAAGTAATTTCCCCTTTCGTTTTGATTTGGAACGCCAAAAACCTGTCCGGAGTTTTCTTCTACCCACCCTTTTATGTTTTATGCTCGTAATCATTTACAATTCATCAAACTGATACATTAATTATTGAGGATGAATTTACTGGTTACGAGAATATACTACTAATTTGTGAAGTTTTTTGTTTAGAATAGTTTTTTCTGCTGTCTGGGAAAATGCAATGATACTTCTCTTTAGGTGTTTATCTGTTTATCTACCCGATTTGCAAGGTAGGTTTACTTTTATGAATGGTTCTAAATCTTATAATTAAAATATTGGTATTTATGTAATTTTTATTTTAAGAATATGCATTTGGCCTAATTATTACTACAAATTTTAAATAGTTTTTTCTTAAATAAATATTCTTTAACTTAGTTAAATGTACATCATACTCGTAAGTGAGTAAGTAAAAAAAAATATTAGCTTTTGGGTTAAATAACTAAATCTATTATCATTATTTTAAAGACTACTTCAAATTTAGAAACCTAAATGTCGAGGGTTTGAATTTTGAATGCTGAACTCGGGCTTTTGTTGTTTAAGAAATTTTAAAATTATATCAATGAAAAGTTTTGGAAATCGCATGATTAGATATATTATATCTCTTTCTCATTGAATCATTTTCAATACTTACTTACTATAATTTTATTTTTGTACCGTAAAATTAATTGACATATTTTTAGCAATTAGTTCATTGATATTATAGTTGTTGTATCTTAGAAACCAAGCATTTTAAGAAAAATGTTTATAGAAATGTTTATCTTACAGAAGACCAAGGAATTACGCCTTCTTCTTCAAAATGATGTAATATATTTAGCTATTAGAAGTATTGCAAAGAGCAAGACATTTTTTAAATTGAGATTTCTCTAGAATTTTAAAAACCTCTTCCCAAGACAAAATTCTAGCAGCAGAATAAAAATCAACTTAAAACAACCTTCCTGATCATCATCAATTTGAGTTCAAAAAGCCTCAACAACAAAATTTAATTTTTTTCTATATACTTATTCATACGGATTAATCAAGACCAAAAACTAATTAATACTTATTGGAGTCTTTTTAATAAAAATATTAACAATCCTTTGAAACGCCAACAAAAAAACCCCAAAGAAATACGTAACTTTTCTAATTGTAAAATCCTATTATGATGCTAGTAGTTCCAAAAGCAATAAAATCACCGATAAATTTTTTGAAAAAACTAAGAAATAAATTGACTTTAAAACCAAAATTTCCCTAAACCAAAATCATACATTCAATAGGGTTGTTTTTCCTATTCTTATAACAAAAAAAAGTAAAGAGGTATATAAAATTAAGGAATACAATTATACAGGGTTTGTACAAATATTTTAATCACCAAAAGTATCTGCCACTGTTTAAATTCAATTATAATCTAATGCTGCTTTCTCTGTCATTTATCATTAATTTTCACTTAGGATATAATTTTGTTTCTTGATTCTTCATTTACACATATTCTAATTCAACAATGTTTAAATTATTGTAGATCACCGAGTGGATTTTCCGTTGCCTTCAGAACAATCACAAAGAAGACGATGACATCTCTAAATATATTCCCGATAAAATCTTCTAGGTATATATTTATTATTATTATAACTATTTATTAGAAAATAATTTTATTTTTTCAAATACTACGAGAGGTCAAGGCGACCCCTAAGAAGTGTAGCCCCAGGGGTCCGCAGACCACACTTTGAGAAACATTTTATTATGCTATTTTTCATATGAGTATATATATATTTTTAGTATTTAAACGATGCATTATTTATTTACTACATATAAGTAATAGGTTACTTTTATTTGATTTTTATTAAGTGAATTATGAATGAGTCAGTAGTACGCTCGCAGTTAGAGCGACAGCAAGTAATTTCTGTTTTACATTTTCGTCTGAATTTATTTAAGTCCAATTGAATATTCTCTCTGTCTATAGCGAGAATTTTTTTGGACGAAAGTCAAAAGAGCATCCCTAGAATAATAGAAATAAAGAAATTAATTTCTATTAGACAGGTCTGGACTTGTATGTCAAGTTGAGACCTGCTTATTCTTAGGTCTAAAGGAAGAGAGATGATTCTATCCGCGCACTTTTTAGTCATTTTCAGTTTTTAATGAAAGAACCTGCACAGTTAAAATAATAAAGCAAGTGAAAACTTTTTCAAAACTCGGTATGCTAGAGATGTCCTACTAATTAATAATAAACTTAAATATAAATTCTTCATTTATGTCTCCGCCTTAAAATCTCAATAAAATCATTCAAAAAATGTTTTCTGCAATTTACACAATAAACTCTTCATTTTAAACACTAGTATCAAAACTCTTATAGTAATTTAAAAAAATGATCTTTGAGAGCATGTAATATACATTAACAACTCGTATTCATTGTAATACAACTTCGAAATTTTCAAAGAAATTCACTATAATACATTCGAAAAAAATAACTTTCAACAATACCCATTCTATTGTACTCTGAATTTGGAAAATTTTCGAAATTCGAAACTGACCCCATTTTCTATTTAAGCTCTAGGAATGGTTCGACTGCATGTTTAAGTTTAGAATTAGTTGGACGTGAAATTTTTCATGACGAAGATTAAATCTTTAAGTGAAATTTTTTTTAGGCCTGATATACTCGTATAAGTCAGAATGATTCCACTTCGAAGGGCAGCCATGGGCCTGGATTGATTTTTGGCACTTTTGGGCTCGGTTCCTAAGGGAATACAACACTTCTGACATGTAATAAAAATTATCTCTAAAAACTCGAATTCAGTAGAAATGATTTTCCAAGTATCTCTAAAAATTATTTTTACAAAAATAAAAAATTACTTTTACTGTAAATTTAACGTAGGTACTCCTTCTTGTCACAATTATTCAAACTTACCTATTGTTGACTAGCATATGCTAAATAACGCGCTATGAACCCCGATACTTATTCTTGAGCATCTTGATGGCAGGCATTAAAAAATAAAACTTTATGTATAGACCACTGTTGGAATCTCTTTTTGTGGTGCCTAGTTCTGATACAAGCATTGTACCATAGTATCTTAGTAATATAATAAACGACTTCAAAACTTTTTTAAAGTGATTTCACAATTAGGAATTGAGACGTTATATGAGGTAAATTCCTCATAAAATTTTTCTAATCGAGACCAAAACCCCCCAGCTTATTACAGCCTAGGTATTTTTACTATATCCATTACTTCAACAAAAAACACTTTTATTATTATTATTATTATCCGAGTTATTGGACTTTCTCAGCTTTCGCTGGAAAAACATTTACCTATCCCTTTAGATCTTGTTTGGGTTTAGGCTCGGTCGATGTGGAAAAGGGAATTCACCCTAGCCCACATGATCCATCCTCCAGATAATCTTCAATTCAGGAACATGCACACAATGTGGCATGTTTGCAGAATAACGATCTTTTGTAGCCGGATTCCTCTGAAAAATTTCGCGTTACAACTGCTTCCGCGGAAATTACCAAGGGGATGATATTGATCCTTTCCAAACTCCAAATTGTTTTGATTTGAAACGCCAAGTCTTCATATTTTCTAACTTTTCTACCTTTGTGGACCTGATGTTATGTTATTATTATTATTATTTTGAAAAATTCATGACCAATCGCTCTTAGCTCGAAAACATCCCTAAGATGTGACTGACATCTCAGATAGTAAAGATCTGAACTTTCTCTTCTTGAGATTTATTAAAATATTCCTCACATAACCAACCATTTTTAACTTTTCGCAAATTTCTCCATTATTTTATAATTTCATTTAAGATAAAAAAAAGGAGTGACTTCCTTAAGTGAATAAGTGTCCGTTCCGGTTGCTTAATCAAGCCCATGGATTGGAGGATCTGCGGCCAATCGCAGGTGAGAGGAGGCGGAGTCCAGGTGGTCCTGTGGGGGCCTTCAGGTGTGCGCGGGGTCCGCAGCTTACCGGCTTCAGCTTTCAGTCAGTGGGTCTTTTGCTCTTGGCCGGGTACCTCCACTTTTTGCTTTTCTTGCTTTATCGGACATGTGTGAATTGTTGTTTCTGATCGTGACGAACGTTTGTTTTGTACAAATTTTCTTCTGACACTCTGGTGCTAGTGCAATTTTAGTGCTAATTAATTCATCTATTTTTTTTTAATAATACTCTTTTGTGCCCACAAATTTTCTTTTGGATGGAAATGTGCTGAGAAATTTAGACAATGGCAGCAAACATGTTTACAAGGTAGAATGCCTTTTCTTTATTATGCTAAATTAATCCAAATAATATCATTCTTAAGTACTTTCAAGGATCTGTCACATTTGTCATTTAATCCATTCCAAAAGATTAACATAAAATTAAATCGCGCTTACAGTTCAAAATCAAAGATAACATCTGGAAGATATTTTAAAGTTTTTAGCAACTACTAATTTTTCTACTTGATACCATAATTATACCTTTATTTACTTTAGTGTAAGTGATATAGATATATGAATAAAATTCATATATTTGTATTTCATACATTTAATTATTTTCATTTCGAAATTTATTCCATTTGAATTTCTTTTTTCAAGGGGTCGTATAAATCCTCATAAATGCTAAATTCATTAATTTTTACAATGGACCACCCTCACTATGTAATTAAAGACAAATCGAGTAAACACATTTTTTGAATTAATTATTCCTTAGCTTTTAGCGACTGGAATTTTTAGAATTTTCAATCCTTCAAAACTCAATACTGTCAAATAACTTTATCTCGAATTCATTTCCTAAAAATTTTATTTATTTTCTTGATTCAGGAGGACACAATTGTGACTTTTGGGATGGGATATTTTAAGAAATTCAAATTTTTACTTACTATCTTTAGAGATCAAAATTGTTAAATAGATTAAGGTGGAGGGATCAAATAAGGGACACGGTTACTTTAAACATAAAGTCACATAAAAATAAAATTAAAAAAGTCCAATTATTAATAAGAGTTGATTAATTGATTTAAAATGTTTCACCTAGAGCCGACACCAAGGTCCTTAAAAAATATCTAATTATTAATTAAAATCTAAGTTTTATACTTATGTAAATTATGTAAATATTTATATATGTATTTCTCTTTTCTTCTTGAGGATAAAAATGTCAAAATCATCCAAATAATCTCACTAAAGTTTTAAAAGGATGGTCAAATTTATTGTTTTACCTGTATTTACCTACCTATATGTGTCTGTGCGATTTATATGTTAGTGATTATTTTATAGTATTTCATCTATAAGCTGGAAAATAATATTTAATTTTCAAATATTACGTGAGGTCATGGGGGGGGGGAGAGGGGGGCCTATAAGAAGGTATTTGAGAGTCTATTTAAGGCTCACCAAATCATCTTTTAAGAAACATTTATGTAGAACACCATTATGTTTATTTCATATGTTTTTTGTCAATAGCTGTTGTAAATAAAATTAACAGTTTACTTTTCCTTTATTTCTATGATTTTTGTTGATCCTAGGGCTAATAAGCATTATTTATAATTTTTAAATCTGGAGACTTTAACGGCCGACAACTCTACTTTATAATTTTGTTTCTTATTATGAATCCTTGGCTTCCACCTCACTCAATCTATTAAAATAAAGTAATAAAAATTCATATTAAACATTATGTGTAAAATAATTATGGAAAAGTACTTTTGGTGACTTATGTGCAAAAATGACCTACCTGTATGGTTTCTTAATACTGTCACTCATTTGCATCTATTTCTAATTAACGTTATCAAAAGATATAGTATTAGAACTGGGACCACAAGAAAATAATATAATATTGTATTATTATGTTTGACTTGTGTGTTAATTTAATAACTTTCTATGGCCCGTGTAAAACCTATAACATAAATGGTCCGCAAACATAAATGAGTTTGACACGCCTGGCGTAGTGTATAAAATGATCCAAAATATTTTTTTTATCCTAAGCAAATGCGTTTTCAATAAAAAAATCAATTTTTCTTTATTAGTTCATATATTAACCTTTTAAAAATACTTGAATTTTAAAATATAAAATTTACAATATTTATAATATTTTGAAAATGTTTCTTTTTAAGATTTAAACTTTTTTTTGCATCTCTTTCATAAAAAAACCCTCCATATATTCATATATATATATATCAGAACCAAAATTTCAGCCTATATTTTCTTTATTCTATTCCCTATTAATATCTCTTATATAGATATATAGTAATATGTATCATTTGTTCTTTTTTTGTCAAAGCAAACATCTAGATAACAAATTGTTAGTCAACATGTGACAAATTGTTAGTTAAAAATTTAAACCCAGCCCTTGATTCTAAACTAATACAATTTGTTAACTATCAAGTACAACAATAAAAATACTAATCCAGACCGTATCATTATGATTATGATGGGTTGGCCGTCAACTCCTATTGGTAACGGAGTTTCATTATAATATATTTGATATTTAAGCAATCATTTCGATATTGTTTCGTTTCGATGATTTATTATCAAATTATACATTCGTACAAAGAGAGAATGATTAAAAAAAGATTTGCTTAAAGATTCACACAGGTATGCATTGATATAAAAGAAACCGATACGAGAAAAATAAGCATGATTAACATTAGCAAATTAATTTAAATAAAAAATAAAAATTAATAATACTTCGGATAGTGGATATAGTTGAATAATGATTTTATAGATTACCCTTACTATATGGAAACTATGAGTTACTATTATAGATATTAAATTGAATTTTCATTAAAATACACATTCATTAAATTTTTGTTCTCAAGATTTAAACGCACTTATCCTTTCTTCTCTGAGTGATAATATTGATGTTAAGAATTAATAAATAAAAAAGATGCCCTATACAAGAGAGAGCTGGATATAATAATTAATAGCGTACCATTAATCTTAAAACATAATACAGTAAAGAGTAAAGAAGTGAGCAAAGCGACTAAAATAAAATGAGTCATAATCTACACGATCTACAATGTGAAGTTATAGATGATCTTAGAGTTTTTTCGCCGCTTTGCTCAGTTCTTTCCTCCCATAAGACACTTCATGTTTAGTCTTATTTGATTTTGATAATTTTTTAAGATTAGGACATCAGAATATCAAGAATAGATTAAATTTTCTATAAGATTATACACAGCTTTTTAACTCATATTTCTAGAGACTCAAACGCATACATTTTCTAAGCAATAATTTTGTGAATTTTAAAAATAAACTTTAATATTATATTGATAAAGTAAACCAAATGTCTGGATAACCCTCTTATTAAACATCGTCTATCGAAATTTCATTTAACACATTCTTAAACTCCTGTTAAATATTGACAATATTTAAGTAGTCTATACTTCCCTAATATATGTCTGTTTATATATTATAGTTTTGATATACTATGTTTATTTTTTCTTTAACATAATTAAGATCCATATCATCATCGATCAAAGTATTAAATTAGATGCTTTTTTGCATGAACCCGGACTTTGTCGAGACGGAACCAAATATGAATATATACCTATTTATATGCAGCATAAACCGGCTCATATAAGCGTCAAATTCCAAGCGCAGTTGAAAAAAAATATTGGTAGACCTGAAATTCAGCATTCAAAATAGATGATCCATTTGAGAAGATAAACTGTTTTGGTACTTGAATTAAATATTTTCTAAAACACGAACTAAGCAATTTTCATCTAAATTTTCTCTCAAATCGTAGTGTATATGGATTTGTCTCCAGATAAAGAACTAGCCAAAATTTTCATTCAAGTTATGAAATGTTTATTTAGGTGCA
Organism: Forficula auricularia; assembly: GCA_024734495.1. NCBI lineage: Eukaryota > Metazoa > Arthropoda > Insecta > Dermaptera > Forficulidae > Forficula > Forficula auricularia. The sequence continues at coordinate 6,841,381 of JALMQS010000030.1, read as the reverse complement.
TAAAGAATATAGACTTGAGTAAAATTTTATATAGGGTAATTTAGTTTTAATAAGAATTCATTTAAAAAACTTCTGTTCGGGATACTTATTGTATATAAAAATAAACAATAAAATCCCTTAAATTAAGTTAGTAATCATTAATCTAAACATTATGAAACCACCCGATTATAGATTTTGGAAGGTGAGCATACGGTGGAGTTCCTAGAGAAAATACTTCTCTTATTCTTTCTCTTACCTAATATTAGTAAGAGTATGTTATTACGGCACTAATTCATTTGTTGAATACAAAATTTGAGAATTTTTAAAAAAAACTAAAAAAATAATAAAAGAATAATTACAAGATACATTTTTTAATATAAAATAACATTTTATTTGCGGAGTTTTATGTTTTTAATTAGAGATACTATATAGGCGTTGAAGCAACAAAAATATAGAAAGTTAGTTCAAAAATCAAAGGGAAAGTAAAGTTAAAAAGAATATATAGGAAATGTGAATTTTGTGAAGTAAGCAGTGGTGGATTAAGCCAGCGCGAGACCCGTAGCAAATGTTACTGCGGTGCCCAAGATTTTTTATGATAATAAAATAAAACACAACTTTTACAAACAAACTTTTCTCGATTTAATGTGAGCAAAATTAGAGATAGCACTAGATAAATAAATTTCTTTAATTAAATTATATTCAATGTTCATTAAGTTGAGGTTATTTAGACAATCTTGTCCCATCCTGTTCCTTAACTCACTTTAATGCACTCTTTAATGTCGAAACTTTGCGGTGGCTTGCCGGCTGCCCCCCTAGGAAAACTCCCTAACTACACCAATGCGTATACCCTCCACTAAAGCACTGCCTGTATATCTTGGATAGAAGTGCACTCGCTATCTTCCCAACACCCGACCAACCACCCCAGCTCGAATCACGACTTATATAGAACAGATTCCCCTCCAGCGGACAGCGACAGCGGAGCCACCCGATTCCCGACGGAGACGGCTTGATCGGAGGAGAAGTCCCTCCCCGCTCCCCGCCAATGACTATTTCTACATTTGGGAAACACGACTCTAATGAAAAAGCTAAACATTTTCTGCTCTTGGAGCTGCGACTCCAAAAACGCGGGGCCCGTAGCATTTGCTACTTTTGCTACTCTGGCTAATCCGGCCCTGGAAGTAAAGCAAAGAGCACCGATGGTTAGGCAAAGACAATATTATAATATTCGACTTACTCGAAGTTTTAATCGGCATGCTTTCAAAAATTTTCAATTTTTTTACTTGCTTATTTGGGTTTAGAAATTTATGGAGAAACATAGAGTAAAATAATTTTCAAGGGTACTTTTTTATGTTCGTCTGTCTAAGTGCCTGGATTAAAACCCTCGATATCTCAAATACTTAAAGTCGTAGCAATTTCTTTCTTGAGACAAAATATCTGCATTTTCAAAACAAAAAAACTAATTCTATTTTGAGCTTTCTAGCCACAGAATTTCCGATCCTAAAATATAGAAGATTAGAAAAAATTGAAACGTCTAATGTAGAGCTATTAAACAGTTGTAAATAGTGTGGTTAAATTTCGCGTATATATTTATATCAAAAAACTTCAGCCCTTTTGCCAAGTTTCAACTTTCTATTCATACCATTCACTGAAGAAAAATTGCCAAATCAATAAAATTTACGGAAAGTGTACCTACCGAGTCTTAAAAGAAGATTTCACTTTTCCCCTTTTAAAATCACTTCCTATAAAATTTCAATAACCCATCAAGAGAGTTTCCATTTCAAAACAATCTACTATGTAGCTCCATTGCTTATTAATTACTTTTATATAGATATCAATGGGCGAAAAAAAGAGTCCAATTTTTCGGCTGTTAACATCACACTATAAGTATAGTCCTGAACAAAAGATCTTGGTCAATGCCCACATAAACAATCTGTGCCTGTCTTTTGTCACATTGTACCTATCTAGAATCATTATTATTCCTAACTGTATCGATAAAGGAGCGTTTATATTAAAAAAAAAAGAATTAAAAAAAATGTCGAAATATATCTTGGAAATTGAAGATTCTTGTATATATTCTTATTAAAATATCATCCATCTCTAGATTCTTTTATAAAAATATGCTTTCTCATTGACATCAACACAAAGCCAAATGGCCTCTGATAAGTGACAAACAATTTAAAAAAATTCCATTTCACTGTCCACTGGAAACAACATATATAAATAACGAAACACTTCTTAATATTTCATCCTTTTGATTCCGAAAAATACCAAACGAACTTGTTGTCGTTGTAACCAAAATATACGACTAATAGAATATCACCATTCGAACATCTCGTAAAGAATAACCTGAATAGAAACGATAGAACCATCTGCTTTCATTGTTTTTCACGCATTGTAAGGATTCTTTCATTATTGAAGACTTTAATTTATAGAAGAACAAAATAAATAAATAAAACTACACCTATTAACAAGACAAATATCAAATATTTTGGTAAATTTATGAATTCATCACTTGGTAAAAAATGAAAAAAAATATTTAAAGAGAGATTCAATTTTAAGTACCTTTTTGAAGAAAATTAAATTTCTTATAAAATATTCTCTAAAAGTCATAAGGATAAACGAATGGGTTGATTTTAATGAGAAGATTGTTTGTTTAAAGCTTAGTTTTGCTTTATCTAGTTAGAACACATGTAAAAGTATGATAATTTTTAGCACCTTTTTGAATTCTGTCTAGAGTTTCATTTAAACAGGTTGCGTCATAAAAAACTCCATATTTCAAATATTAATAATGCAAGATTAATTAAAGATGTTGTTTTTTTTACAAGAAAGAGAATACAGTTTATTTTTCCTATTTTGGTTTGAGAATCAGTTTTGACAAACGGCACAGATGCAAGCTTGAAAGCTTCTACCATGGACCAACGGGTCATTTCCGGCGGAACTACAACGACTGGCATCCCTTAATGCAACCAGTCTACGGTCTATTAGTGCATATCCAGGATTTCATATACCTTCAAAGAAAAAAGTCACAGCGTCTGAGATCGGAGGATCATATATCAAATACCAACCAGTATCATATACCTTAGAAATCAACCGCCCGGAGAATATTTTTCCAAGAATTCACACCCATCTCCTAGCTGTGTGAGCCGAAACTCCATCCTGCTGAAACCACAGATTATTTACATCAGGTTCTTCGAGGGCTAACTGCAGAAAATTATCTAGCAGGTCTATGTATACCGGTCGGAAGTCTTTGAGAATGCAAAAGATACTCCTTGTAGGTCGAAAATATTTTCGGGTGTTCGGATACTGCTAGGACTTTAAGGTCATTTTCTCTTTAGAGCTGAATCCGTTGTCTGAAGTTAGAAATCCACATCAGAATGGTTTTCTGAAATGTCATATCTCCAAGAGGAAGCGAAATGAATTCGGAAGGCTCTGCGTTGCGATGACAGAATGGTTATTTTTTAAATATACTTAAACAGCAAATGAAGAATGCCCACAGCTATTTTCGAAAAAAAATTACACTGTCTTTAAGCAATCTTGCGTTATTGATCTATGAAATATGGAAGGTTTTTATGATGCACCCTATAATAGTATTCAGTTAAAAAAGTATACCTTTGCTTATTAATTCATATATAAGAGAATATTTAAGATTGTCAAAACTTAACTTTTGCACAAGAAAGTATTAAATAATTATAAAGAAAAAACATGAGTAATTTATTCATTTTTATTAAAAGAAAATCAATCTTTTTTTTCTTTTAAAAACATAAACATAATTTGTCAATTAAAAAGTAATTTTCAAGCTATTCCAAGTGAGAGAAGAAGTTAAGTCATTCTTTTATTTCTTTTCATACACAACACATATACACTTTGAACATCCTAAGTGTGCATTTAGTACCTATCAGTGTCAACCATAATGGGTCGTAAGTTTTCGGCTTTCGAGAGAAATAAAGAAGCAACCAAGAAGAAGGATAGAGAAAACACTTCTTTCGTTTATTGCTTTTCGCTTATTAACAAGATGATATTCAAAAATACGAATCCTACTAATGTATTTATTGTTAGCTTAATTTTTAATGAATATAGATAATTAGTTAATATTATAATTAGAAGGTACACGAGCATTAAAGTCTCCAATTAAAGAGAAGCAAAAAAATATACTTTATTTTACTGATGATGAGTATATTAAGAAAGTATGAAATTTATATTACTTAAGAATCACTTAAAATTATATTATATAATAAATATCGACTATCAATGCGAGTTTCGGGATCGATTCCCACTCAGATCAGTATATTTTAATCCCTGATGAAAATTTAAGACGCCTAAACTAATACAAAATAACAATATAGTGATAACAAGAAACCACTCTAGTGAACAGTTTCCCAAGGCCATTAGTACAGAGAAAATATTCTTCATCATAATCACAAATCCATCCACAAGATGAGGAAAATGTAGAAAAAATCATAAGCTAAATTAATTTTGTTAAAGCTTTCGTGGTTGAATTATTATTATTTTTTATAAAAACGACATTTTGTATGATTAAATATATTTAAAAAAATATCTAATAAAATAAAAGCACCAACGACGTTTTGAACATTTCATCTGTGTTTCCTTCCAAAGAGAATCAAGTAAATTGCATTACCATAATCCATAATTCATCTGATAGTTGATAACAATTACAGAAAAATTGTTCTTCATTTATAAAAGAATGTACTTTTCATGAACAAAACGGAAACAATTTTTATTTCATGATAGGTAGGTATAGGTAATATGTTCATGAAATACGTTAGGGTACACTTTCAAGATTATATTCCGCCCAAGAAAGAACGATTGGTAAAACCAAAAGTGGAATTAGATTCAAAAGTACTCAATCTATAAAAAAATCGCATCTTAAAGTGCTTGTATTTATTAAATTTGTAAATATCATTCGCGAAAAAGCTGGCTATGAAATTAAGTATGAACATTAATTATAGCATCCCAAAACAGGACTATTCGAATCTTCACTGTCATGGATGACCAAGAACATACTTTAATCCTCAAAACAGGCGGTTGATTTCGTTCATTATTAAAAAAAGCAGCAACAAAGGTTTATTAAAAGAGAAAAGAATAATTATAGTATTTTCATAAAATTTCTTAAGATTTAATTGAAAATTTATGATAAAAGTATTTGAAATTTTTTTTACAAAAATCAAAATAAAACAAACGTATTATTAGTTTTAGTTAAGCAAATAAGGAAGAAAAAATCTCTCGTTTTTCTTTCATCATCAAAAATTAAGCAAGTTTCAGAAATAAATAAACAGTAGGTACTTACTTAAAATGCAATTATTCAATTTTATATTATATTGTGAAAAAATAAAATAAATGCATAAAAAAGTAATTCAATTATGTAAAAATTGTATAATTTATTAATAATTATATATCAAATAAATTTTTTATTTTAAGTTTTTTAAGTTTTATTTCATGATAAGGATTTTAAGATTTTTATGGAGAAGGCAAAAATTATTGATTTTTCATAAGAATACATGGCGTTTTGCTCTCATTTCAGGGACATTTTTAAAGTATTTTTGTGCAAACCAAAAAATAGACAAATTCGATAACTATTAATTTATGATAATAAACATTCATTTACAAATACTAGATAATGGTAATATCAAGCAGAGAAATCCTTTAGTCAAAATTCTTGTTATTTGAAAGTACTAAAATCGCTGATTCCTGAACCAAAGAAACATGTGTTGTTGCTTTTTATTGGATGATGATTAACTTAGACTTATACTTAGTAGTGTATACTTATTACCTCTTAAATTGATTAGTGAGACTTCAAGACGGATATAATGAGTTTTCAAACATTTTAGAGTATTTCCTAATAGCTATAGCTCTTTAGGGTTTATGGATTTGTCTAAATGGGTCAATATTGTATTAATTAAATTAAATTGACATATTTTTTATTAGATTCTCTCTAAATTGACAAAAATTATATTTTTTACTTTTTTTAAATTAGAGACTAATGTTCGTATGTCTTTGATATTGTTTTATAATATTAACCAATTATCTGTATTTATTAAAAATTATACTCATAATATATATTGGTGGTACACTGAGATGTATAGTCCACTCTTCACAAAACAAGGACTTGACCTGATACGAGAAAAAGATTTTAAAATGATATTAATAATAAACAGGTAGATTAGAGAAAAATAATAAAAAATGGAATAATGGAATATAAATGTTTAATAATAATTTATTTTATTTTCGATTATGAAATTGATTTTAATGGGCTTTTAGAAAGTAAATAAGCATTTAAAATTTTAGAAAAAATAGCAGTAACATCATTACAGTGCATTTTATAAACATAAACTTGAGGAAAAAAATCTATAAATATATTTAAGAAAAGTACTTTTTCAATTATTAAGAAATATATTATATATCCTTATACATAATATAGTATATTAAGAAATTTTTTCAATTTAAACTTATTATGAAACTTGTATATATTTTTCTCCTTCACTTACAATTTTTTTATCTAGACAATATTCCAGCTTGATAAATAGGAGGGCGTTTCACGGTGTTTATGGGAATTATAATATTCTGTACCTAAATGGATCGTTTTCCAAAGGAATAAAATAAAATATTCTAAATAACGTCAATTAAATATCCAAAATATAATCCTTTTTGAGGGTGGGAGGAGGGATGGTCATCAAAAACTCATCTATTGCCTAGCATGCAACAACTTTAATGATATACGTGTGTGCACAGGTCTATTATTTTTCGGAAAACGAGATTATTCATTAGAGTGTATTATATAAATGGACGAAGGGCAGCTATAGGTATTAAATCTTTTCATTCATAGTGAGGAAAATTATCAAGAGTACTAATTAATTTGTAAGAAAAACAGAATAAAAAATTAAATGTTAAGAGAAAAGAAATCTAATTAATCTGAAACTGACCATAAAAAAAACTTCTTAAAAGTCCAATTTTACAAAAATGATTTTAGGTACATATTCTTGAAGTTTCCAATCAAGATTTTTCTTCGTGTTAACTAAAAGAAACAATCATACATTTTTATAATTCTGCTCAAAATAAAACAGGCTTCAATGTCTGTCTCTCTGACTATTCGTCTGTCACTCGTAAATTAAATAGTAGGATACAAACTTGAAATTTAGAATCTATATGTATCAATTTTCACGTAGATCAAAAGTTGAATTAAAATTTTAATCCAACAATTATTTTATGGAGGCCCGAATTTTATGTGGGGTCAAAAATAAAAAAAACATTTTTTATTATATAGCATGAGATATTCCTGTAATGAAAAATAGATTTAATTTAATATGAGAATATGACGGTATAAGAGAGCTCATAACTGGCTATTTTTATACCTGTGGGCTTTTAGAAATGGCTTAACTTTAAAAAATTCTACAAATTGGCTTATTCCCTTCTTATCATTCAAGTATTTTGGAAGATATAATCTACGGATATAACATATAATGTTCGACTCGCACTTGACCTGCTTATTTTAATGATCAGAATAGATTTTATGGCAACGGATTATATTTTTTTTTCATTTTGCATATTATGAGAAATGCAAAAGAAGATTTAGAATAGGAAGCGTTAACCAGGTTGGAAAAGTTTGACATGAAAGTGTTAAATAAAACCATTGGAAAAAACAGCGCAATCCCTTGGGAATATGATCGCTGAGAAAAACAAAACAACTGAGACAATTAACACTTAAAAGAAAGTATATATAATATAACAAAATTCTATGATATGACTCAACGAATGTCTAGTTTTCAATATTCTGCAATTATATATTTTACTGATTTTTTAATCATAATTGACTCGAAAATAAAATCCTAATAAGAATATACAGAGTTTGAAGGTATAGGCAGCCAAGAAAATGAAAAAATATTATATCTTTTAGGCAAGTCGACGTATTGAGTCTATTTTTTTCGAAACGTTGACTTAGTGATATAATTTCATTCCTTGTATGCCTGCAATTATAAACCCTATTATACAAGTTACAGCTACAACAATCTGATTTAAGGATATACATTTTTTAACAGTCACGTCGTTTGGCGAACTAAAGCTCAATGGACAGCGGAAAAATTGGATTCACTTGAAACAAAGAAGAAAAAAAGGAAAACTTTTTCAACACTCGATACGCTATCAGAATATATTATATTTTAGAAATTATGTTGATTGGTTTATGTGTTATTTTATAAAAACAAAGTTTCATGAAAAAATCAACAACACTTTTACACTATATAAAGGAAATCACGAGATTTTGTCATCTACTAGATCCGGGATTTTTAATTATATCAGAAGAGTTGTGTTCACCCTCCCCTCAGGAAACAAACCCCAGTGTCAAAATTTTCTCGGATTACTAATTTAGACACTCTGGTTTGATTAGTAGAATTCCTTAGTAACACAGGTACTCTCACCGATAAATCTTTTTAATTTTATTTAATATTTATTTATTTATTATAATAATTAGTGAAAGTATCCCAACGGCCGAAATTGGCTCGGAATGCTCATTTTGGCACTCAAGTTCGAATCCAGAGAAGGTAAACAACCCTTTAGATATTTAATTAAAAATTATACAATTCATCTCAGATCTAAGAGATGACCTCTCGGGGTTTACTAAGGAACAGGTATACTTTAAGTGGGAAAACTTTTTTATTTTATATATTATTTATTTATTTAATATAAATTTATTGAAGAAATTTAAAAAAATATTAAAGAATTAGAGGTGAAGATGTTAGGAAATCGTCTTTTTTGAAGATTTGAAAGTTGTAAAAATTTTGTAGAGTGAGAGAGAGAAGTAAAATCCGCTCTCTAGAAAAAATAGAAAAAAGGTTTTTTATTTCTTATTTGAATTCAAAAAAGTTTTGAGTCTGGCGTGTTTGTGAATCATATATTTTTGAAAATGATTGATTTTATTTGACCAGTTTCCTATAAATAAAGAGATAAACCAAATAATAGTTGGGTTACCAAGGAAACTAGAGTGTCAAATTTCCTATTAATTTATTCCCTCCTTTCTTAATTGCATTCAGAAAGACTAGAGAATGCTTTGAAACGCCTTTCCATGAACAATATTCTGAAAAGAAGAAGAGAAAATCAAAGAAAAAAGGATTGATTTAGAAAGAGCGAAATCATTATTTATTCTGAAAATCGACTTAATACCCAAATAAAGTGCTTAATCAAATTAAAATAAAGTATTGAAAAGAAATTAGACATTATTTTATTGTAAAATCATCGCAAAATAATCTTTAGACATTTCTCTCTATTCATATGTTTGGAAATTCATTGGTTGATGTCTTTCTTCTTGAATGGAATTTATTATAATTCTCTGAATGGTACTAAATCCGAATAGAAAGAGATTAGAGGATCTTCATTAGACGATGGTAAAATTGATCTGAAAATGGCATCCATTCTAATCGTGTTATTCCATTAGGCAGAACTTGAAATACCTTATTCCAAGAATCGAGAGCCACTCTTCTTTTTTGGTCTCTACCGATACAGCTGCTCTAGTGATTATCGAATCCAGACGAATCAAAACAACTGTTTTATTTGTTTTTATCTATCCCAATTGGAAATCAAATTACCTTTGTTTACCTCCAGGGTAGGAATTTTCAACACAATCAAATAGAATAGTACATTTCAAATACAAGTTCCATTTGATTCGTAGTATTTATTACCTATTAAAATTATTCACTTAAAAACAAACAAATTTAAACAATATTAATTAAAAATTTTTTTAATGATATGTTACAAATAGAAATTCAATAATATAAAAATAGATATGAAAATTATAGGATCTTTTAGGGTTCCGTTTAAAAATTAAATGGAACCTTATTAATGCCGGTACAATTTCTGTCTATCAGTGCATTGTCGCTTGTGAACTAAATAAGATATAAACTTGTACTTTAGAAGTTATATACTAATATGTACCATTTATTTTCCCTCTTTATCAACGATAAAAGAGCGAATTTGACATCTCAAGTATTTTGGAAGATATACCTAATATACCATAAATGATACATAGTATTAAATTAATACAATAATTATTTTGAGTAGGCCCAAAGTTTATGTAGGATAAAAAATTAAAAAAATATCATCATAGAGAGTGTGTATTCCTGTAAAGATCTCTTTAAGTAAAATTAGTTTTTGTTTTTAAATTAATTTTGAGATTAAATAACGACGTGAGAGACCAAAATTAGTAATTTGTGTACCTGTTCGCGTTTTAGAAACGGATTTTGGAAAAATTCCACAAGTTTACTTATTCATCCTTATCTAAGTCAAATAACATCAAATTTGAAATTTTAAGTATTTTACGAGTTATGATTACGAGTATGGAATTCATAGGCTAGTAGGATTTTCAGCATTAACTAGCCTCCTTGATTCCCTGAACCTTCGTAGAACCGACCATATTTTTATTTTTTCTTCTAACAAGATAAAACAATGATCCCCCTAAAGCCTCATTCGCGCAAAACATACAATTTCCAAAGATTTTCTACCTCTTTGCTATCAAATTAGATACAAATCGATCATAGTCATTTGCAAAGTCGTTTATTCCTATTACTTCTCGAGACTGGATCTTCCTTTACGTATCCATCTTTCAAGACATATATTAGACTTAAATCACCCAAGATCCAACTACACAGCTACCTTTAAGTCTATCTCACTGCTTGACATTTTTTCCTCTACTTCTTTTCACGATTCAAGAGTCCACCCCGTTTACAGGGACTGCTCCTTCTTGCACCACATATAGTAAATACGGTTGGATAACCAATTTTTTAAAGAGTAACTGCAAAACATGATCCTGATCAATCAGTCATTAAATTTTTTAGTGGTCTGATTTTTGCTTCACTTTCTCCAAAGAGAGTACCTTTCAATAAACAGAAAGTATTCTTCAGCAAGTATTTTTTCGCTTAATAAACATTTTTCTGATTAAAACGAAAAAAATTTTTTGCTTAAAACGAATGATTTAAGTAAGAAAGTTTATTAGAAAATAAAATGTTTATACAAATGTAATAAAGGCAACTAATTTCGAGTGATTTAAATACTTTGCAACTAACCAGCACATCAATTTTTAAACTGTGGTCCTCGGACTCCTGCAGAAAAAGCACATTAAATATATTATAGGTACTTACATATATACATACGTAGATATTATATATCCTTTACTACTAAAGCGCATTTGTGCCTGCCTCTGTATGTACCTACCTAAGTACCTATGTCCGTCCCCCAACAAAAACAGTCGTCATGGTTACCAATTTAAATGAAATTAACTACCATATACCTATATAAAATTAAAGTTTTGTTTGTACCCGTATGGAAATAAATAGATTTTCGAAATATGTTGTTTATAATATATATTTTTCGAAAATATATTAAAAATATAAAAGTTTTGTGTTAAATTTATATAAAGTTTATGCTTATATATATATATATATTCTTAGAATATAATTATTTTTATGTCGCTCTAGTATAAACTTTATATAAATTTAACACAAAAGTTTTATATTTTTAATATATTTATTTATAAGAGATGGGCCTTGCTGCTAGTTTTATACTAATGTATGTGTTTTCCTTATTCTTTTTGGTAATTGAAATATAGAATGTAGACAAAAAAGGTTAATTTAACTTACTTTTTGGAATTAATGTATTTATCCGGTATATTCTATTCTATAGTTTCTTATGAAAATAACGAATTACAACGTAAAGTTTAAAATGACTTGTTAAATATATCTGAATTCAAGGTCTTATAAAATATGTACGTTTAATTTTTTTCTTCTTTTTTCTTCTTCAAATTTCTTTTAAATCCTGTTGTAAACAATTAATCATCGGCAGTCTGCATCTCTATTATGTTTATTTAAAGTTTTAATAAATTTTAGATGACTTAAATACATTTGTGTGCCTCTCAGATCCGGTTACGCTATTGAAATGTCGGATTAGTGTCTTTTCTCAGCGGATCCACTAAAGTCTAAAGAATAGGAATATTTTTTTCTAATAAATGAAATCAATTTTTTTCCCTTAGATTCTATTTCATGTCTTTTCTATCTTCACCTTTTTTGTAGGTTCCGTAATAGAGACCTCGCATAAAATTTTATAAATATCCTTGTTATTTTAAATTAATTCTTAATTTACTTATAATTCTTGCTAGAATTGGATAGCCATAATATTTAATAATTTTCTATATTGGTGGACAAAGTGTAAACTTTTTCGAGACTCGGTATGCTTTCTACAAATCTTGGTGATGTGGCAATTTTTTTCTGTCGGTTTAGGTACCTGGTATAAAGGTTCACCTTAATAATATTAACTTTTGGGGTAATCCTTTGAGAGCTCACTCTTAAATATACAAACTAGATTTTTTCTGATTTTATTCATTTTTTAACCAGGGGTTTTGAATCTAGAAACTCAAAAACTTATCAGTTGTTTGTTTTCGAAAAACAGTTATAATAAAAATAAAAGCATTTTGGAACTAGAACGATCTTTCCACAAGTTTTTTTAATTATCAATGATATCCAGACATATAAAAAACCATGCTTGGAAAATGATTTTTCTTCACGATTCAGACATTTCTATACATAAATTGTGTAACTATCGAATTTCGTCTTATGATTCACACTATAACCGATGAATGGAAAGTCATAAAAAGTTCATTCTGGTGCCAAAATATGTGCATTTCCAGAATTCACTAGATTTGGGTTGAGAAATACAGAAAACCAGGACAAATGGAATTGTCTCAAGCTGTAGAGGTTAATGTCCTGAAACTTAGCACACAAGTATGTATTAATAAATTGCACCACTGAGTCAAAATGCAACTTTCAACCTCAAACCATTCGCTGATAAAAACATACCAAATCCGTAAAATTTGCAATCGTTCCGAGTCTTAGTTTACACTTTTTCGTCCAATTTATTGTGGATTGTTATGACAATTCATAATAAATCTTAGATGAAGAGGGGTGGTAGAAGAGATTAATATATATACCATAAATATATAAATAAAATTCCAAAAAAATCTTAGGTATATGAATCATTGAAACAATGCCTGGGTATATAATCCAAGTTGATCCATCGATCGCTTTGATGTCCATAACAACCAAAACAACCGGCCATTGTTCTCTATAACATACACCAATGCGAAATATAATATATCTATGGGCCCCATGGACGCATTAGCCGTTTGTTGGGGTCGCTTTGTGGTCCAATCAGCCTGCTTAGCTCAACTTTGACCTTTGGGGATACCGGCGGCTGAAGCGGTTGTTCCATGTAGATTTATGCCCCACACATGCTCATATATACGGTAACGAAACGACCTTAAGGGCCTAGGCGCCTTCTGTCTTGCTTATGCCTTCATTTTTTATTACATAATAAAATAACTTAATCTTAGATTAATTTTCAAGTTAAGAAAAGAAAATTTCCCAACTTGGGAGCTGTTGAAAAACACTTCAACGAGAAATTATTCTTTATTTTCTTAATAAATAAATGATAAATATAAAACGAATCGGAGGAAAAAGTGAAACATTTTCAGGTACTTATGTTGTCCTGAAATTTTAATTATTTGACAATTTTTTCAGCTGACTGTTTGATCTAATAACTTGAAATCTGCTTCAAAGGTTTAGTTTTTTAAAAACATGTGTGCCAATTTTTATCTCACACTCCTGACCTATATCTCTCCATTTGACAAATCGATTTTTTCTTTTTTTTTGATTTTCTACATTTTTGAACCTGAAGTTCCAAAGAAATAAAGAAAACCCAAAATCTAATCAGCTGTTCGTAGAATTTTTGGCAACAGAACGAACTTTCTGTGACTATGTTTTTGAGTTACACTGAGTGTTGAAAATTCAGTGACACAGTCTCACAAAGAGAAAAAAAAAACATGCTTGAAAGTGATTTTTCTCCACGTTTCAGAATATTGTAAACACGACAAGGAAAACGAAATTTTGAATGATTTAAATACTTACCCTTATATATTTTACAGCTAGACAGATCATTTTACAAATGAAAATCGAAGAAAAAAAATTGAAAATTTACAAATGAAAATCGAAGAAAAAATTGAAATTTTTTTTCTAGACTTGACTTGAGAACAGACAAAAAAAAGCCTATAATAGAGAAGATGAAGAATGTCTGCAAATTTTAGTCATTTGGCAATTTTTTTGTTTGTGAAGGATTTTTTAAGCTAGAAAGCGATCGAAAATTCACACCAAGGTTGAACTTATTAAATGTTGTGTGCCAAATCTCAGCACATAAGTTACATCCTTTCATGAGCTCCCCTATTAAAGTTGTTTTCTAATTTAAAGCATTTTATGTGAAATTTTGAAAACAGCTCAAAATCTATTGTTATACATGTACTTTTTGTAATGGAACAGAACAAAATTTTTACGATCTATTGCCTAATCAAATTTTGTGTGAATTCAATATTCTGACAACTCTGATGGGCTAGGATATAAGAGTATGTATATAAAAGGAATCACAAATAATTGGAAGGTAAAAAAAATTTAGAATTTAACTTGTTAACGTTATAGCAAACGGGCCAGAACTTGTAAACGATAATGGGGAGAATAATTGGTATTTCAATCCACCCCCAGATACTCGCGATAAAAGAAATAATTGGCATTTCTATCAGAATTCACTCATCCTAGGCTTTGATAGGCTGGCGTACTGAGTATAATTCTATCTAATGAAACATCGTCTCTGATATATTTACATTTTTATAATCATTTATCCGCTAGATCAGTTAACTCTTAAAAGGCCTTGATAAATTTATTTAAATACTTACAACCGAAAAATTCTTTGGCTTTTCAGCAAGCTTAGCTCGTTATCTAAGATCTATATAAATCTTCTCGAGTTCAGTCTGAGTGACTTGATTTAAAGTCTAATAATTCAAAATGCAATTTAAATATCGATAAGGGCTTTGATGTGTTGGAAAGTATCGGTTGATTTGTTCAGCATGATCATCTAAGTTAAGCAACATATTCTGTTCTTGGATGAATTAATAAAGTTACCTTAATACTACTTAAAGGAATATTTACAGAATACCTCCGCCCCCATGAGAATAAAATATTTTTTTATTTTAGACCTCACGGAAAATTCCACACTTCCCAAAATAATACATTTTTTTGATTTCAGGGAAAATAAATACATACCTATAACTTGTTAATTTCAATTTTTTATTAGTTAGTATAGGAGTTAAATGCATTTTTAGACGGACTGACAAATATTATATTGACTTGAATAAGATTCTGTTTTTCATTTGTGGGAAACTCTAAAAATCTACAAAATTAAATCAAATGTTTCATTTCTTCACAAAGGCAAGATTCTCTACGCAATAACTACACTTTTTGCAGCAATGAAAATTATTTTAGTATGCAGTAATTTTGATTTCAAGTTATAATTTTGTAAAATTTTCTTTTTAATATTAATATTATTATTATTCGGTTGATTCATAAATCAAAATACCTATAAAATAAGGCCATATCGTTTACAGCTTAATCATAGATTAAATATAAAATTATATAGATATTTTCACAATAATGCAATAGCTAATCATAGTTCGCCATGTTTAACTTTTAGATATATTTATATGATATATAATGGATAGGATTTAAAAAATGTATATTCGAACAAAAAAGAAAACAAACTGGTGAAGTATGAAATATTTAATATGGAAATAGCGTAATAGAGTCAAAACATTTCAAGTATTTGTTAATTGTTTGAGCAAACATATTTCTTATTTGTTCTTCGAGAGATCACGTATTCTTTTCCAAAGAACTTCTGGGTTACTCGTACTCTCTATTTACATTTGACCTAAGGTATTATGTCTTTAGTTATAATATTTACTGAAAATCGCCAAACGGTAAACAATACTTGATACGCTCGGTGAGCTCAGCTCTTCTGACAGCCTGCGTGTTGAATGGACTTTGAAATTTTCATTTTTTCTTATTCTGATATAAAAATGACTGAAAATTGGAGAAAAATTATTTTTATTCTGAATTCCTACACATACAATAATTCAAGAGCAGAAGATTATAGCAAGCTCGTTCAGGTGCCAAAATGTTTGTATTTGTAAAAAACAAAACAAAACATAAAAACTATAGATTTTGATCTTTCTAATCTTAGAATTTTCTGATGGAAAATGCAGACAATCAGAAAAATCGAATTGTTTTATGTCAACTCTTGAACTGTTTCATAGCCGATGAGCTCAATTTCGGCTAAATATAGATTATATCAACAAACTTCACCTACAAGTTTCAGTTAAGCTTAAACCGTCATCGATCTTTAAAGTGGTAGATCACCAAAATTTGCTAAGAGCTTACTGAGTTCTCACTTTTTCCTCTAGTGCACTTGTCAAGCGCCCGAAGTATTGAATTCACGTTCAATATTTTATTCCTATACCTAAAATAGCTAGAGAACGGAATTTATAAAAAGTTAGCTCAGATGTCAAAATGTTTGTATAACCAAAACAAAGAAATGATTATCATTTTTACGTTCAGAACATTGTCCAAAGGAGATATAGAGTCTCTAAATATGGAGCAGGAGGGCCAAGTTTAAGACCAGTTAACTGCAGAAATTTGACCCGAAATAATCTGAAATTTGACACTGATTTACACTCCCTCATGCATATATCGTCGCTAATCTTACAAAACCTCATAAGTCCGGCTTTTGGTAAAATACGTATTATACGTTTATCCCAACCAACTTTTCACGGCGCATCTGTCTACTGAAACCATATTATTCTATTCTAATTTAATTTCGCGCTACGGACTAATAATAAATATTGGATTGGATTTGTATGTATTGTTGTTTAAAATGGTTTTTCTTGTTTTCTGCCAAACAATGAATTTAGGACTTACGAGGTTTTGTAAGATCAGCGACGATATATAAAAAATAACACTCACATACAATCTTACTTAATTGCTTTTTTCCGAAAATTATAAAAAAATCTTTATACCATCCGGATGAAAAATGGAGAAAATGAGAAAAATATCGATTCGTTTTATGGGTAGTTCTTAATCAATTAAAACTAAAGTCCCCAAGTTTGTATTAATTAGCTACACCTTTGTGCTAAGTTTTAGTTTTCTAGCTCAAATCATTCTCTGACAAAAAATTACCATAAGAGAGTTTTAAAAAGTTTTCATGTTTCCCTCCACTTATATATTTATTTATTAGGTATATTTATTGGTATTGGTTTTACTTTGTCTTGAATTTATGAGATTAAATATAGATTCAAAACATTAAATTGATTCGCTCTATTAAAAAAAAAAAAATGAAAATTGTTAATATAGATGTCAGAACGTGAAGTGGATCAATAACAAGAATATTTTAAAGAGATATCCGGGTGGGCTTTGATATCAAATGGCCGGTCCCGCCTGATGCTCTAAGCTTGGAGTCTTGAGTGGCGACAGCCTCGCTGCATTAAGAAGCCCAAGAGCTAAAAGCGGTCTCAAGTTACACCACTTCACTGATAATTTCTTACAGCGATTTTAATAGAGCTCTTTTCAAATGCGGATTAACTTTTCAACCAATACTGATTTAGATTGTTTGGAGATCACTTTTTCTATATTTACTATTTCCATTTATTCACTCTTTCTCTCTATCAATATATATATACCTGTAATTTACACCTTATTCAAATTAGATTTCTAAGAGTTTTGATAAACAATATCAGAAATGAAGAAAATTAATTATACACTTTTTAACCACAGTTAATCTATATATATATAAAATTAAGGTTTTGTCTGTACATTGCTCCAAATCACGCCAAATTTTGGTTGCACACGTTTCAAGCAAAGTTATGAACGAAAACACCCTCAACAAAATTCCTGTCTGTCTGTCTGTATATATGTATTTCTGTTTCAGTGGTTTCCGAAAAGTTGCTCACGATTCACGTAAAAACGGCTGAAGGGATTATTATGAAATTTTATATTTACATCAGATGTTTTCTAACTTACGTTTTTAGCTATATAACGTTTTGATATTTTGACCCTAGAAGGGGGTTTGGGGGGGGGCGCACGAATGAAAATTATCAAATAACTCCTAAAATATTAACCCTACAGCAAATTTTATGATAAACAAAGTTGTAGGGGATATGATTTCTGACAACTTTTGTTTAAAAAAATTTCCCCAAAAACCTCCCAAAAGGGGGGGGGAGGAGGGTGAAAAGATGTAAATTCTTCCCCTTGGAACAAACTCAACCAAATTTTGTATACATAATCTCTGGGCCTCTAGAGAGCTAGAAATGCAAAAACTAACCACCCAAAATGGTGGGGGGGGGGGCAAAAAATGAAAATTCTTTCTCTAGGGCCAAACTCAACCAAATTTTGTATACATAATCTGTGGGTCACTAGAAGGCTAGAAATGCAAAAACTGGGTGCGGAGGGTGGATGCGGGGTGGAATGGGGGTGGGGCGAGGGTTCGAGGGCTGGGGGTCCGGGGGCGGGCCCCCTGGCTAGCAAGAGGGCCGCCGAAGGCGGTCCTTGCAGCTAGTCTAAAGTAAAATCAGGTAATTGTAGAAATGTGATGTAAAATTTTCTAAATGTTATTTATTACATTAGGTGGCAATAAATTCTTTTTTTTATGGTAATGTATGTTTTTTATTTTGAGCTCGCTCAAAAGTAATTTAGTGCAGTGGCTATGACGTTTGACTTCTAATAAAGTTTACTTGAGATCGAATCGCGCTTCACTAAGAACAATTTTCACAATTTTCAAGACGATTCAAGAAATCTAGGAGAAGGCAACGGGAAACCACACCTGTGAACAAATTTCCTCACGAAAATTAGTAAAAAGAGGATGCTCATCTCTACCATCATGCAAAATTTTAGAATCCTAGTGTCTTTGGACGTACTCTAGATTTTTAATATGTTAGATCGCACTTGGCTGGGCATAAGGTCATAACGTTGCCGCCAGATATAGACTACTATATGGAGTACAACACGCTTTTAGTTTCATGTTAAAATTGTCCAAAAATTTATCGGCTGATGTATATAAAAACCACATACAAATAATAGTAGATTAAAGATTTCTATAGAAAACAAATTTTTATTATTAGAAATAATCCAAAACACCTCGAATTTAGTAGATGACAATCTCTCTTGATTTTCTATTAAAACATTTTTTTTTACCTTGTATCTTTCGTAGCTTGAGAAATCCAAGAGTATTGAAATATGGAAAAATCAATAAAAAATTATATATGTAGGTACTTCACTGTTTCATTATTTATTTACTTTCTATAAAACACATCGACAAAACAAATATATTAATATTTTATAAATTATTAGCAATAATTTTAAAAATACCCCTACACTTTGTCTACTTGTCTAGGATTTCCATCAATCTCTCCCTGTTTAAGTATAAATGTTTCTAATGATTGAACTAATGGTTCAACAAGCTACTTGGTTTGTTATGGGGTAATAATTCAATATCTATGAATATTTCCTCTCTCTGTCTGGATACAAAAGCAATGCTAGAGTTTTTTTCTAATGGGTTAACATCGAACATGACCCCTTATTAGAATATCGTGACGAAAATTGAATTTTAAATAATAATAATATTTTTTTATAGATTTATATTACTTTATAATGGCCAAGGAAAAACAGATTATGAAGGCTATTTTTTTTATCAAAACCAATCTATATAATATCTATAATCCACATTAATTTTGAGTAAATAGACTTATCTTTCTTTATATTTACACGTTATTCTTGTACATTAACATACTCAAAGTAAATATCATAATTCATTGTCATATATTGATTAAGCATTCAGCGTTTTTTACTTTCACTTAATGAAATAGTACATATTTCCAAAATTTTGAAGTCATCCACTATCAATTATAAATTTAAATGTATTTTTCGTCTTCTAGTGAAAATAATTTAACGATTTTTTAAAATTTTTTTTTAATTTTCAAGACCTACATTTTGTTTGTATTAAAATTGTACGTCTTTGAGAAAAGCTATATAAGTTTATTTAAAGAGATTTATAAACCTAAAGATTATAAGGTGAGATCCCAGACACTATATAATTTTTTACTTTAATTTAATTTGCACCTTTCAAAAACAAAAAATACAAATAAATGAATTTTTCATTAATTAAATTAAATTTTAAAATCACTTTATAAAAGTTTTTTTTATTTTTCATGATTTATTATAAATGAACGGGATAAGTGAAAGCTATGAGGTGTGCAATAAACAGGCTAAAATAATTTTTGATGATTTATTTGTTTAAATTCGTTTATTTTTTTCTAAATTAAAAAACAGAATCTAATCTCTCAACTGCTGGTGGTCCTTGAAGATTAAGAAATTGATTCAGATGTCTAAACCTGACCATAATTCCAACACTTTTTTAAAATTTATCTTTATTAAAAAAATATTATCTTAATACATATTCATTTTGAATGAATGATACCTACTGATTTATATAATTTAATTTTAATTTTTAGGAATCAAAATTTTTTGAATATAATATATTCTTGTAATTTTTATTTTATTTATTATAAAAATTAACACAATATACTAGTACATACATGGTTTCGATTCTTATATATTTGATAGTTTTCAAGTGGGTTAGTTTAGTAGGTGGTAATATCAAAGTGAGATATTTTCGAAACGTTGGGTATTATGTTAATAAATAAATAAATAAATACATTTTTATTCATCGACTGCTTAGAGGCACAAGATCTCGGTGGCTATGTTCTCCAAACATCAATACAATATAGCTACAATACATTAACAAACATCAATACAAATTAACTACAACAATTTAACAAATAATAAACAAGAAAAAAAAGAAAAATGTATGCTCATTTACAAATAACAAGACCATAGATTTTCACCAAAAGACAAAAAGTAATTTACAAATTCCTCGCAAAAATACCATGTTTATTTGTAAAATTTCAATTATGTAATTATTTTCCGAAATTGTATATTCTCGAATATCCAAAAACCCTCAAAACTCTATATCGTTTAAATTTTAAACTTTGTTTAACTATTTAAAGTATTTCAATTCTATGAAATCGGATCCATATCATCTAGACGCAGCGCTTCTTAAACTTTTTCATTCGCGACCCCATTTTGACTGTTTGCTCCATAATATATACTACCTATATAAACCATAATTTTTACTAGCAAATCATAAATACATTTATTAAATCTCAATAATAATGAAATTGATTTGCTTGTTTCTTATTAAATAATGAATCAAACACAAATTGATCATATTCAACATTTTTCAAATTTAATCTGTAGGTATTTTGATTTTATAATCGCCAATGCTGAGAACGTCGCTTGACAAAAACATACATATCAAACATACAAAACATATCTAAAACAAAGAAATTTTATTGGAAATTCAATGAAAGAAATACCTCGAATTCACTAAACTTTAATTTTTGGCCGTTGCGGGTTATAATTTTTTCAATGACCATTGTTGCCCTATGTTTCGCGACCCCGAAATTCAGTTACGCGACCCAAAATGGGAATACAAGATCGGCGTTTGATTCTTCGGCCAGTCCTGCTGTCTATCTACATTTTTCTTTATTCTCTAAATGATTTTCCATAATAATATAATAGAGTAAAACACACATTTACATAAAATAAATACTAGAAACATCAATTATTATCAGAGTTGAGTAAACAGAGATCCTCTTCCACCTATAAGTTAAGCCTTAAATAAACCTCTTGTAAGCCACTCATGTTTAAAATTAATACGAAACAACTTGACAATCCAGTAAATAATTATTTACATTAAAGCTCAAGTCATAAATCCGATTTGCGAGTGTTAAAATGTAATATAAACTTCAGGAGAAAATAATTAACACGCATTGCGCTTTCATTTGCATTATTGTTATTTATAACAGAGACACCTTTTTATCTAGTATATAGCCTTGATTCCATTTTATATTCTTACACTATTTTTTCATTGGATCTAATGATTTATATTATATATTCTGAATGTTTAAAATACTTTCTATATCAACTAAATATATCATATTATATCATTTATAATTTAGTATCTTTTGCTACTACTTAAATAGAACAAAATTCGTTTAGTATGATTTAGACGTTTACCTATCTAAAGATATTTCCAATAACTTAAATCTAAACTTCATTAGACAATTTTTACATTTTAATGTAAAGAAACTCGTTTAAAAAAGAGAATAAACTCGGTTTTATGATAAAGATGCAAGAAAGTCTAATATCTCTAAGCTTTGGAGATTGAGATTTTTTTCAATCCTAACGATACAAGAGAAACCCAGAAGTAGCAGGATCTACAAGTTATGATAGATCCTTCAATTTCCGAAAATAAGAGTAACATATTTAGAGAACAGGTGTTAGGTCTTCCGGGTCTTCAAGGACTGAAGATTCGAAAATGGAACTTGAGAAAAATGATTTGTATTGCTGCATTGTGGTATAGGGTAAATGATTTTACACAAGGTTAATACTTTTGAGTGGATTTTGATGAGGCAGTCCAAGGTTCAAAAAAGAGATAATTATAACTATCTTTTTTTATTCAAAACCGACGTTTCGGAGGTTTATTCCCTCCTTCTTCAGGGGAATGTCACATTGGATTGGATTTCCTTCACTGACCTTTCAAAACCCTGAAGAAGGAGGGAATAAACCTCCAAAAAGTCGGGTTTGAATAAAAAAATAGTTATAATTATCTCTTTTTTGAACCTTGAACGCCTCATCAAAATCCACTCAATTCAATTATCAGCTCATCTCCAAAAACTACTTCATTCTTGTTAGTTGGTACTTTTATTATGATCAGAATACTGCGAAATGAAAGTACCATTGTGATAAAATTTAGCTTTAACTAACAAAACTATTCCCAAAATCTTTGTTTCAAGGGGTTGTTTTGACATTCATATAAATATTTTATAAAGGATTCTTCTTCTTCGAGTGCTATACCCGAAACGGGCGTCGGCTCCTCTCCACATATACCTGTGCTGAGTGTGTTTAGTTGTTTTACACAAATATACGGGACCTACTTTTTAACGCAGGTTCCGAACGGCTAATTTGGAGAGGTCACTTGGCAATTATACTCTTGGTAGCTTGCCATTACTTTCCAAGAGGAGGCGACTGCAAATATCTATCTGCCGAGACTCGGTCTCGAACCAGCGATCTCCGAGTCAGCGACCCAACACTCTAGCCACTGACCCACAGTCGCCTCATAAAGGATTAGGAAATAAATATTATTTAATTATATTATTAAATCAGTCTTTACTGAGAATATAAGTTTTTGAATATATATGTTTTTTTATTTATTTATTAGGCACGGAACCATCCTTATTGACGAAAATCACGATAGGGATAACATCTCTTCGAATTATATAGCCAATTCACCCCTTCTGACATCCGCTTGCAGAAACAATTTCTTTTCTTCATAAAAACAATACATTTAATTCCCTTTAACTAGCGTCTCCGATTTTCGCCAATATAAGTCCAACTCGGTCGTGGCCGCTTTTTGTTGATGTTTACTTTTCTTCTCAAAAAGGGATGAGTACAGACAAATCGCTTAGTTTTCAACTAGTATTAATATTACTTGTCCACAATCGACTAGAAATAATCTATTATCGAATATTTAATTAAATAAAAAACTATTCGGCTATTTCCCCTCTTTGTTTCATCTCGTGATGAACACCTCAACAACAAAATGATCCAATATTTCACCAGGTGTTTACCCAGAAGATTTTTTTCAAATAGCACATTGCGTGCATGTCTATCTCTTCTCTCTATTTACATCTTCATCTATCTATTTGAGGATCAAGCCTCATATTCAACACACTCACACTTGGTCTGTTAATGTTTGTTTTAGAGCTTAAGAAAAACCCATATTCGTAGATTTGATAGGTTCATTAACTTTTTAAATTGATTAGTTCTCATTTCGTTTACCGTTTATCTGGTTATGCTTTCATCTTAAACATCATATTATCTCCCAATGAAAGATTATTCATTTTTCATTTTTTTTTCTATTTATTTTTTCGCTTTTTAATAACATCTTCTCTGGAACATTTCCTCAACATCACTCTAAGGTTTATATTCAACATTTTATATTTCAAGTTAATCTAATTTTAAGCACGAAATATAAACTAACTATCGAATAATTGAGTTAACATCCTTTGCTAACTTCAATAATAATTGAAATATTTTAAATGGCTTATAATATATCAAAATACATTAAATGTTAATGTTTCTAACGTATATTAACATATAATTATTAATATTTCCTTGTTAAGGCTATGCTGACCAGACTGATAATCTTGGGAGATTTTTTATGGTTGTTGAAATTTGAAAATTTTAATTAATATCGCAAATATCTTTCTGCATTCACCATGGGAGGTCCGACCTCAATGATTTTTTGCGTTCACTATTTATTTTCAGAATACATTTTATCATATTTCCAATATCTTTTTGGAGCAATTTTGTGTATTTAAACTCACTGAAACTTTATTTATGATGGCATGACAATTCCAATTATCACATTTATCTGCAGATTGTAAACTAGAACACATACCGGGTGAGTTTTTTTTATCTTGAGACAGTCTTATAACTCAAAAACAGTGGATTATATGAAAAAGTTTCAAATAAAAGTTTATTTATATCAAGGGGGAAACTAAACTACACTATTGTTTGTCGACCTAGAACAAGCTTTCAAGGGTATTTCGAGGTCAAGTTCTGTTTTTTAAATAAAAAGCTATGTTTCTGTACATATTCTGAGTGTACAAAAAAAATTGAACAATTTTTATTACAACTATTTTTTTTATAAGACATCAAATAAAAAAATATTAAATCAATTAGATCTCAAAGAAAAATTTTAATAATTATTTTTTTTTATTTATTTTTTTTTTTAATAATCATTCAACTTAATTATCAAATAATAATGATCAAATATTTAATTATTAAATAAATAATTTAATAATAATTAATAATTTAATAATTTTGCGACAATGTTCTGTGACGTATTCCAGAGTGTATCTCAAAGTCTTCTGGATGAATTCCAGTTCCAATTTCGTTATTTTGACCTTTTTAAGTTTCTTCATAGCCTTTACATTTCTTGTTTTTTTAACAAATTTACAACACGATGAAATGAAGCTTGTGAGGGTGTATCTCTCTCAGGAAAACGCTTGGCATCCATTTCAATGGCAGCCCCACATAACACTTCTTTCACATTCACTGCATAAATTAAGACCATTTCAATTCTGTCTTGAACAAAAAATGCTCCATTTTTATTATGGTAATACAATAATATAACTATCTACTGGATTGATACGAGAAATAAACCTTTTTAAACTCAAGACTTTTAAATAGTTCTATTAAATCTGAGTATAACGAAGTTTTAATATCATTATAAACACTTATTTTCATTGTTGTGACTTTTCGATTTAATAAATATTTATTTAATCATTAATTATTTGATCATTATTATTTGATAATTATGTTGAGTAATTGTTAAACATAATTATTAGAATTTTTTTGAGATCTAATTGATTTAATATTTTTTATTATTTAATGTCGTATAAAAAATAGTTTTTATAAAAGCTGTTCAGTTTTTTTTGTAGATTCAGAATATGTACAGAAACATATAGGTTTCCATTTAAAAAACAGAAGTTGACTTCGAAATACCTATGAAACCTTGTTCTAGGTCGACAAACAATAGCGTAGTTTAATTTCCCCTGATATAAATAAACTTTTATTTGAAACTTTTTTTCATATAATGCACTGTTTTTGAGTTATAAGACTGTCTCAAGATAAAAAACTCACCCGGTATATACTGCAAATGAAATATTAGAAGCCAATGGAACCGATAAATAGAAAAAAATATCCCGTCAAATTAGAAAATTTAAAATATTAATGAGCGGAGACTGAAAATAGTGCTCAAGAACAATACTATGAATAGTAATACTACGTCGTGTATTTTGGACAACATTGGATAAAACTTTTTTTAATGTTTTTCATAGTTGATTTAAAGTGTTGGATAAAAAAAATAAATAAAAAAATATTGAATCTTTAATTTATAGCTTTTCACTGGCTATTTACATCATGTAATATGTAAAAACCGGATATATTTCTATTGAAAAATTCATCAGTCAAAATGATTAAATTCTTTAAGGATTTCACTATTCGTCTACAATAAAGAATAAAGTTCTATCGTATTATTAAATGCACGTTCTTAACTAACCTCCACGAATTTCAAATTTATTTTCAAAATTTGATAACTTAATTAAAAAAAATTTAAATTATATTTTCCATAGTCCAATTTTTATGGTTCAAACTTAATCGAGACTATTCTTGTTGTTGTTCAATGTATAAAAGAAAATGGTTATTTAAACAAAATCTTATTTAGGTGATCATATTTACTTCTTTGAGTATTTTGACCTTGATTATATCTAGTTATCTCAAATTGTAATTAATATAAGAAAAGTTAATGATGTAGCTTTATAATTAAGAAATGACCTGATTTTGTTGATTGAGAAATGTTAGAAACCAAACTCTTATATGATCCATTACTGAATCTTACGTATGATGCAATCGCAATCGGATTAATTGCATTCCATTTAGGAATCATCAAGAATTCGCTTTTGAATTAATTTCACTTCGCTATAAGATTGAAGCCCACATTTGAAGAATACCCTTTTAGAAAATGATCAATTTAGACTTTAAATACACTATGAAATTTCGTGATGCCATTTTGGACTCGATATATCAATTTAAATATTTTATAAGGTATAGATGAAGCAAATAGTGTGTTTTCTGTTCGATGTAAATAAATATACGCATACATACACATTCAAATAATGTCAAACTTAGGTTTACCCAGGGACGCGCCGTCCATATGTGCAAGGTCTTAAAGGCGCCTACAGGCGGCCTTTGACCATGAACTATGCTATAGTATTATACCAATCAAATGAATAAATTTTAAAATTTTTTATAAAAGTACTATCTTACTCTAGGGTAAAGTACTTTAAAATATAATTTTACTAAAAACTTTTTTGAGGTTCTCGGGGTACTTAATTAGAATATTAAATTTCATCAAAATTGATTAAGTCATTTTAAGATATTTAGAAAAAACTAAAAATGTAATGGAATAAAGTACTAATGTTTGTGGGCCGATATGTACCAAAAACTAATCAGTGCTTTATTTTGTCAAAGTAATGGTAAGTTTTCAATTTAATTTCAATCGGTTGAACGGTGTGGAAAAAACTTTGATTGAGACCATGGGTTCCGTAGTCTTTACCCGAGGACTCTATTAAGTCGCGCTTGGCGCGACACCGATCCAATAATAATCCTCTGCTTTGCATTGGATAAAGTAAAAATGGGGAAAAGGCTTGCGCCTTTTTTGTAGGATACCCTTAACTCATCTGCCAATTCAGTTGTCTAAATGGTAGGGGCTCCTTATACGAGGTGCCACACCAATGGCTATGGCTCTTAATTGATCGGACTGATGCTGCTCTGGTGATGCTTCCCCCAACCTCTGCTCGCTAGAATTTCAAAATAATTTTTCTTAAGCACCATAAAAATTTTAAGCTAAAAGAAAAGGAACAAATTTATTTTTAAAATTAAGAAAATTCGAATTCATTTACAAGCGTCACTTCTTTTAAAAGATTCACATTTTCAACCTCTTTTAAATTCATTCTTATTACTTTACTATATAATATATATGCCATGATGAAATGTTGTAATCGACCATTAAAAAGTTTTTTTTCTATGTATTTTTGAAATATCTAAAAAACGGCTGAATGTATTTATTATTCACCCTATTAGTTCTTTTTGTAAAAAATCCTTGAAACGTGACAAAATGGTGTGGCCGCAGTAGTTTGGGCTCAGTGCATATAAAGATTCGCGTATTTTGCACTCAAAAGAAATTAGCGCGTCCCTGCCGATACCCACGATAACCCAAGAACGAAAAGTCAAAAAGTTCGCTTGTATCAATACATAGTACAGATTAGATTTTGGAATTATTAACTCCTTTGTCCCTATGACTTTCTATCTTTGCCTCGAGATACAAGCTTCAGTCAGTCATTCATTAACAAGAACCTTCGAATCCAACCCAGCCTCCGAAATCTCTTCTTGTTTTCACAATTCAGGGGTCAATCTTGACTTATAAAGAGGTTATTTCTTCTTGATCTATTGCCTTCTTGAATAAATATCATTAAAATAAATTAAAATAAAATAGTTTAAAAAATGTAATTTAGGTGATAGTATTTACTTCTCAGAGTATTTTAACCTTGATTATATCTAGTTAGAATATCATGTATGTGGTAATCGCAATCGGAATACTTTTATCGATTAATTGCATTCCATTCGAAGAATCATAAAGAATTCACTCCTGAATTAATTTCTATTCGCTTTGAGATTAGAGTATACATAACTACAGGCTAATCCTCTTTTCGAAAATGATCCATTTAGGGTCTAAATACTCTGTGAAAGTGTGTGATTGCGTGTTGGACCCCATGCATGTATTAGTAGGCCCTCAGGCCGGAGGCTTCGCACGCCCTCGTAACAGACGCAAAGGTCGTGAGAACTGTATCGTTCTGAGACATACACATTTATATTATTATTATTTATACCCCCCGTAGGGCAAAAAGAATAACAACAACACAAGTTGTTACTATTTTATGACAATTGATGACAAAATCGAAAATAAATAAAATTCGGGACTTTCGATTAGGTTGAACTTTAAATAATATGAATAAAAATATAGCAAATGAAAATAATAAATAATGCGTAGAGAGATATTAGAAAACTAAACTAAATAAAATTTTATTTCAATTAATTGAAATTAAATTTTTGTTGTTTTTTAAAAATATTTTAGTTGAATTTTATTTAGGTTCACTTACTAAAATTGTAGGAAAAATTAAAAACATTTTAGGATTCTATTCAAAAGTAAAATGGGATTCTATTAGTATCGATACAATGCCTGAGCAATTGTATCTATAAAATGAACTAGATAAAAATTTATACATACAGTAATCGATGATTATAATGGAGAAAATTATAGGGCCAAAAATACAAAAAATAATTATCATGAGGTATGAAGTATCACTAAAAATTTCTTTAAATAAGTTTTAATTAAAAAAAAAATCACTTTGAAATGACGGTGTCAGAGATCCCCGAAGGGACAGACATTATTTAGGAGACTTTTGTACCTTAAAATTAGGAAAAATTCAATAAATTCCCCCTTCTTATTAACAATAAAAAAGAAAAATTTAATATCTCAAATATTTCGGATAATATAGAATATGAAGCCCTCGCTATGGAAGTCCAACTCTCACTTGACCTGTTTTTTAATTTTTAATTTTTTTTCTTCTGAAACTAGAAAACTCAAAATAAAATCAGTTCTTCGTTTTGGTAATGTCAGATTGAACTTCGCTGAGTGTACCGATTAAAATAATTCTAGAAGTCTTCGTCTTCCATTGAGTACATTTTCATGCATATTTGTTGCTTTGAAAACCTAAGTAAATATAATCACGGACCATAAGAGCGATGACGTCAGCATTTCTTTCAAGATAATCAGTGTTTCTGTTAAAATTTTACTGTAGTATTTTCATTATTTCATTATTGACTACGAATTTGGCTCTTGTAATACATAAATACAATATTTAATTTATATTATAATACCATATATATATTAACTTAAAAAATTACATTATACTTAAATAAAAATCGACACTATATTTAACATTAAGATGGAACCAGGCCCCTAAGAGAAAAGGCCTCCCCCAAATTTTTCCAGCTCATTCTTTGTCTGGGTCCAGTCTCTTCCACTGTAGTATATGTATTTATAACAAATTATATCAGAGATGGTTTTATAACTTAGGACGCCGTTTGTAATATAGTTTTTGTAGTTCAATCTAATAGGAACTACTCCACTGCAAAGCTACGAACATATATGTTTATTTATTTATTTTTGTGAATCATAGAAAGAAGAATATTGACTCCCGATCATTTTTATTGTAAATAATAATTATAGATGAAAAGAATTTTAATTGTGTCTTCGTGAGTTAACAATTGTACATCAACTACCATGGACTAACAGATAATTATAAAAATTCCATAAAGCAATTGAAATAAACAGAAAAAAATAGAAGAAAAGTATTTCCAATTAAACATACAATCCCAAACTTAAATTCGTAGATAGAATACTTGAGCAGGCATTTTAAAGTTAACAGAATTAATCCTAATCTTTCTCTTAACAAGTTCAGATACATTCCTAATACAAATCTCAACCCCATTAAGTACTTTCACGATAAATCATGGAGTAGCACTTTAAAATTTATTTTTAACTATTCCATTTTCATATAACGCCAAACTTGTTTGGATTTTTTGTGCTCGTCCAAATACATCTAAAACCATATTGGTATCCGAAATCATTAGCTGGTTTTTAATTAGAAAAATATGCAGAATGATATTCAAAATATTTCTAACAATTTATTAATTAATCTATTATGAATTATGGTTAATGAATGGAGTATTTCAAGTTTGACTGCTTCTTTATAACCTTCATCAAAGGAGCTAGCTAGCTCTTTTAATAAACTCCTGAGCAGTGTATTAGATACTTACTTGGTTTTTCCAAGAAACTTTAATCGAATGAATCGGTATTGTATTTGATGTATGTGATAGTTTTATATACATACTAGCTGCAAGGCACGCCTTCGGCGGCCCTCTTGCTAGCCAGAGGGCATGCCCCCTGGACCTCCAGCCCTCGAACCCCACCCCAACACTCCATTCCGCCCACTAACCCCCTTCTGGGGTCAAAATATCAAAACGTTATATAGCTAAAAACGTAAGTTAGAAGACATCTGATAAATATGAAATTTCATAATAATCCCTTCAGCCGTTTTTACGTGAATCGTGAGCAACTTTTCGGAAACCACTGAAACAGACAGACATACAGACACACAGACAGGAATTTTGTTGAGGGTGTTTTCGTTCATAACTTTGCTTGAAACGTGTGCAACCAAATTTTGGCGTGATTTGGAGCAATGCACAGACAAAACCTTAATTTTTATATATATATATGGATATATATATATAATAAATCGAGGGAATTATTTTAGACGAATGATTTAAATAGTTTCAGATCTTTGGTTTCTATATGGTAGGTAGTGTTTTTTTTTTTTTTTTTTTTTTAATGATAAGGTGTAAAACTTATATGCCAAATTGCGACTTTTGATTCTTAGAAGCATTGAGTGACAAAACTTTAGAAATATACATAAAAACAAATATATTTATGGACCTGGACCTTAAAGTATTAAATATTGTAGGATTCTCGAAAGATAGAAGCACTGAAGGGATTTCAGTTTCTATAAGTCATAATAATTTCAAACCATTTCAAAGATTGCTTAAGCTCAATTTGAATGTTTAAAAATCTCATATTTTTCTTAATTAAAAGGAAAATTATATTTATTTACACTTTTAAAAGCCGTTTACTTCAGTTTGAACAGCTTCTTTGACTGCCAACTAAACACAAGATATACTATATGAGCAACCATAATACTTTAGAAATAAAAACTGCCAAAATCGGAAATCTATACGACTTTAAGGCTAACTTGATCCCCAGTCATGTTTTAATGAATTAAATTAAATTAGAAAATAAAAATAAATCTTGTGATATTATAAACAAAAGGATTGGCCGGGGTTTGAATCTTCGCGGAACCGGGGCGATGAGATTAAATGGGAGGAGTTTAAATATTAATGTATAAATATACTTAATAGTAAAAATTGAATCATGACTTAATTAAACAGCTCCTTGTAATTAATATATGAGTATATTTGTATAGTGAAGCTATAGTCAGGACTGCAAGAGATTAATGCTCCAGTGTATGAATCATATCGGGGCTTCTCCTTCTCTCTATTAAATATTTGTTAAAATATTTAGTAAAAAATATTTAAAATAAATTAAAAAAAAATATTAGGTATAAAAGTATTAATTTCAAAATATTTGTCGTTTGCTGGACATAGGCTACCGCACCCTTCCTGCCTCTCTCTACGCCTTCGGAG
This sequence comes from Forficula auricularia, assembly GCA_024734495.1. Lineage (NCBI taxonomy): Eukaryota > Metazoa > Arthropoda > Insecta > Dermaptera > Forficulidae > Forficula > Forficula auricularia. The sequence continues at coordinate 6,809,411 of JALMQS010000030.1, read as the reverse complement.
AAGTACATATTCAAGATTCTACATTGTATTTGAAATTTGATTTTCGAATTTAGATTTTAAAACTTTTACTTGAACCACATATGCTACAATGCTACATTGTATTAGGTATAATATTAGGTATAAAAGTATTAATTTCAAAATATTTGTCGTTTGCTGGACATAGGCTACCGCACCCTTCCTGCCTCTCTCTACGCCTTCGGAGAAGTACATATTCAAGATTCTACATTGTATTTGAAATTTGATTTTCGAATTTAGATTTTAAAACTTTTACTTGAACCACATATGCTACAATGCTACATTTTATATATTTATTATAAACACATAATTGTAAAATTGGCTCGCTAATTAAACTTCTATTCTATTCTATATGCCATATCATATACCCATTAGCGTAGTTAGGGAGTTTTCCTAGGGGGCAGCCAGTCAGCTGATTAGAGATAGATTTCTTCTCGCGTAATGTAGAATGTTATAAATTAGTACTTGTAATGGATATACCATATTACTACTGAATTTATGTCACTATAAGCTAAAAGGACATAATTAGTGTTTTCAGGTTACTCACTTAACTATCCAAGCCTTATGATGCTTAACTTCAAATGACAAATAAGAACCGGTGCTTAGAACATGACAAGCATTTCACTTACAAGTTAAATGAAGATGAAACATGTGGTTATAGAAAATAAATAAATAAATACGTCATTTAAATTTAAAATGGCTTTTTCGCCTCCGGTTAAATTGCGATATCATTGACTGGCAGCTAGCTCAGTTGGGCATCAGATATTTTGAACTATTTATAATTATGCCTAAAAACAGCAGCAATCGTAAGATAATTTTTATTCTAAAGCTAGATTTACCTCCAGTTAAATATAACTGAAGATGGACAAACTGACTCTTAAAAGCTACTTCAATAAATATCTCACTCTCAATTGCATAGGATTTGTTTATTTTTTCATTTGCAAAAGCAAACCATTCCTATAATTTTATTATAAGTTAAAATTCACCAATTCATCGAGGTTCATTTCTCTCTATTTTCAATCATTACAAACTATTTTCTATTAATTACAGATTTAATTTCATAATATTATTAGATAAACACCTAATGTAGTTTTGTTTCTACTAGGACTTCTGGTTTCTTTTCTAAATTCCATTGAAATGCAAGCTACATGATTGAGGGACACTATAAATATGCCAAATAGCACGCAGTCTTTTACCATAGATCCACTTAAAATACTTGCTATACTAGATTGTTTTATGAGATCTAATTGGGTTCGGATGCTTTCAACATACCATTTAGTTTGACATTTTCTAAAATTCTAAAATTTAACATCTGAACGATTTTTTGTTGAAACAACAGCATTAAATATTATTAATTCCTTATGAAGGGTTAAATACGAAGTTTTTTCTTATTATATAAGTATATATATATTTTTTTTCAGAACTCGGTTCAAGACCTGAACATCTTCAATAGACAGTCAGACAGACATCAAAAGTAGAAAACGCTACGTCATTTCAACCAAATTTGTATAAATATCAAATTACGTTTAATTTAAAAGCCAATTTGTCAGATCTTAACAGATGATGCTCTAACACGGTTGTGTCCTAATGTCCTAATGAGATTCTATAACCAAAAATACATTAGACTAAGATGGTGAAAAAACTCATCATCATCTAGTTATACAAACTCATTTTCTTTATTTATTTGGGCCTTAGTATACTTAAAACAGTAAATCTTTATCTGTTAAAAAAACATAAAATACATAATACTTCATTAATTCTTTTAAAGAAAAATTTCATAATTTTGATTTTTTAGAATTAAAATAATTTTCAAATATTTTCCTTAAATTATAATTGTCTCCTTTTGCTGTCAGTTTCTTATAGCCCTTTGAACCTCTCCAATGGACAAACAACACGACCGAGATTGGGACACTAGTAATGTAATATGTCAACTGCACAGAGTTTCTTTTAATATAACTTCTCATTTAATTATCAAGAGATATTTATGTGGCTGTAGTTTATTTTTACATATAGAATCACAGAGTTCAGGCAGCCAAATGAATAGAAAGTTTTCCAAAAGTTGGTGTTTCGATTTATTTTTAAATCTTTCTCAGGACCTGAGTACATTAAGATAAAAAACATAGCTAAAAAGTCGAAAGACAATCAGTCATCAAATTACATAGACTTACTTTCGAATGTTACAGCATGGGCCTGTGTAAAATGTAGGTACCTCCAATATACATTGAACATGGAGATATATGTGATTATACTTTTATGAGAAATTGTCTTCAATTTAATCGTTAGACCACAAATTGGATATGGATATTTCATCAGCTCATCACATAATAAAAACTATATTATGTAAATATAGGTATACACAAATTACTTTTACTCTTACTTCTGTCTGCTACTTTGGTTGTAACACAAGAACTGAATATCGTATAAAGTTTGTTCTGGAGCCAGAATGTTTATATTATCAAAACCAAGAGCTTCTTGAACTTACTAGCTTCAGAACTTCAGGCTCAAAAATTCAGAAAATCAGAAAAAAACGAATTATAATTAGGGTCTATTGAACGCTTCTAGTCAATGAGCAAAAATCTGGCACATATGTTTGTATTTATTTATTAATAAACTGCAACTATGTATAAGTGTCAATATTCTAGCTCAAACCGTTCAATGACAAAAAATGTCAAATCATATAAGGACAACTAACAAAACTTGGAATTCCAATTACTTTTTAAAATCAAATCAAAAAGTCTTTCTCCATTTTAATCCCTAACTTACTTTTCCATTTTCTTAGTATTTCATTTATAAGCTCAACTAGAACCTTTCATCTCTCTTTTCAACCCCACGAAAATGATAAATGACCGAATATTTAATTCAATTAGTAGATATTAATACGTTTATGATTAATTATATTTTTATGTTAATATTTTATTAATTTAAAAAAAGATAAACACATTTTCTTTTTAAATTGAGGTCATATATATTCGATTAATCCTCTAAATTGCTATATAATATTAGAATCTTGCTATGATGTTGACCCATTATAATTCTCGTTCTTATGTGAAATATTCTTTTTGGAACAGCCGACGGCTATTTCGGGCCCAAAGGCTTTCGAAGCATTGAAGAGAAAAAAGGATCGCATAATCGTTAGCCTTGCCTCGTAGACAAATTAAATAGCCATTTAGTTTTTTATTAAATGACCCTTTGAGGCTCCAGCCGAGGGGTTCTCTGCTGCCATGGTCTTGAATTGGGGATTTTCAAGATAAAAAATCCGATACCGCGATAAACGGATTTGTTTGTTTAATTGAAAATGCACCAAAATATTATACAACAAACTGGGATGGTGGGTTAAAAAGACTATAAATAAAATCCAAACGAATTTAATTGTGATTTTTCAACAGAAAAGTATATGAATGAAGATAATTGTATAAAAATTGATTTTGAGATTATTCAATAGTTTTTAAGGAATTTGTTCAATAGTTCAATAGTTTTTAAGTTACTTTCTGTTGCTCCTGAAGATGAATTAGCCACCCGAAATATATATATCGAGATTAAAGTCCCTCCAAAAATAAATTTGTTTTATTTTTTATATTTTAATGTGAAACCTACCAAGTATTTTTTATCCAATAATTTGAGATTATTCACTTGCTCATCTCTCAAAGCTACAACTTACCATGATGTAGCTTATGTGAAATTAATCACAAGGTGGTTTTTCTGATTTTAATGTATTTAAACATTACATAAAAAACAAAAACTTTTCGATCCTATTTTTTTTCAGAAAACATCAAAGCCAATACAATTACAAATAAAAATCTGGGAGTTCTTATATAACGTACAAATGATACTACTGTATCAAAAAATATATATATTTTTTAACTTATTTATCACTTACACTAAGGTTAGGTATCTTAATTTTTTTTTAAGCGAAAGATACACTGTAATTAATTATCTTCCTTGTGAGCATTCAAATCTTCTCTTAGTCTTTCAAAATCTATTTAGTTTACTGGGATGAATTGATAGATGTAACTTAGAATTTAATTATTTTAATTTGTTTTTATATATTTAATGCTTATTAAAAATTTATTTAAGAAGGAAACAAGGTTTTTAAAAATATTAGCTTAAAGAATATATTAGCAAACAGAGATAGGTATATATTATTTTTAAAGAAATTTTTAGAAAAATTAATACATAAGAAGCAAACTATTTAATTAGGTATTATAAATAAGCGTTGATTGCATATTTCAAAGTATATTTTTCGCATAAGAATTAAATTATACGGTTGTTGGTGAAAAATCAACTAATTAATAAACCGTCCAGCCGAGAACACAAGTTAGACAAGAGTCCATCTGTGTTCACCGGTCGAGGATATGTTATTTTAATGAAGCCGATCATAAGTCTTCTGAAGAAGTCTCATTTTGTACTTGATAAGGTCCGAGACATGTCTTATGCGCATGCGTCGGGCGCATTCAATTTAATTAATCCCCTACCGGTATCTCTTTTCTCTCCCCACCGCGTCTACCTGCCTAATGACTGTACACAGGTGGTCGGTTAAAAAAGTACGTATTTTATAACTATTAGGAATTTATTTCGATATTCTATGAATATCAATGTATTTTTTTAATGGATTTCTGATATTTGAAATATTAAAGCTTTTAACTTTAAATTATTATCATTATTTCAAAATAATTTTTTAAATATATGAAGAAATTAAGATGGAAAAATTGTTAAAGAATTAAATATTCAAGAGAAAATTAAAAGACTTTTTGGATGTTTTCCCGAGTGGCGTAGCCAGAAAATTTTCATGGGGGGGGGGGGGGGCAATCCACAAAGCAAAATATTTAGTGGAATTGTTTTTTTATTAAAACAAATAGTCCAGGTAAATTGTTTTTACCAGGAAAGTTTTGGGGTAAATAATCAACTTTTCGTAAATAATCTTCCTAGTCAAAATGAAAGTTCATGAAATATCCTAAAAATTTCATCATTTAGGTTTTTTCCGACCAAACTTTCATTTTGAAAAGAAAGGTTATTTACGAAAAGTTGATAGTTTTCGAGTTATGAGCAAAAAACCTCCAAAAAATGAGAATTTTTATCTTTTTTGGCATTTTTGACAATGTTATGTCATGAAATTTTGTTAGCAAACCTCAGATTTGACTTCATCACACCAGAAAACATATAAGATCAGGAAATCAAAACTACCCCAAGACTTTCCCTCGAGGTACCCTTTAGGGAACAATTTAGGAACTGGACTAAAAAAATACTTCAAGAAATTAAAAAAGAACATTCTTGATTAAAAATATGAAATATATAATTACGGTTAGTTTGCCATAAGAAACGGTTTGTAGTTGCCGTTACTCATCCCATGAGCCCTGTCCATGGGGGGTTCTAACCCCCAAACTCCCACCCCCGTCGCTACTCCTCTGGTTTTCCCTGTCTATAAATATATTCGATTTTTTTAAATAGATATATAATACATATATTAATTAACAAATATCTAAAGAGCTTGAGAGTAACTAAAGAGTGATATTTTATAATTTTTTTTTAACTCTTGTATAGTAATAACTAAGGAAGTGTAATTTTCTTTCCTTACATCTATAGTCATTGTCTTTCAATTTGTATTTTTTTGATACTTTTTAATTTTAATTTTTTTGTTTTATTAAAAGCAGACTTGATTTCTCTTTCAAGCATTTTTAAATTTTTGTATCAAAAATTAAAAGAAAAAAAACTTGTTTTTATATATAGCTTCACTTTTCTAGGCATTAATTTCATCAAATCTAGAAGGTATTTTTTCTATAAATTTATATCATGTCAAAGTTTAAAATGGGATTATTTATATATAGAAAAAAAAATTACACTAAAATATACATTTTCAAATGGGACTATTAATTATTATTCATATAAAATATTTAATTTTTGACGTATTTTTAGCATATATTGGCTACTAGAAATTTTTTTAATTTTTTCGTATACTTACGCCTGTTCGTGTGAAAAGCTTCAGTTCTTATAATACAATTTACCTCATATTGTGATGCATCTTTAGAGGCCAATATTTTTAATTTTTATTAAGTCCCTTCTGTAGGGAAATTTTTTACTCCAAGTGCTGTTGAAAAAACAAATGTGTGTAATTCATCCAGAATATACTCTTGAAAAATCTTTTAAAATTCAATTGAACATGTTTTTTTTAATTTTTGACTCTTCAGTCGTATGCTTCGAGTCTAGTAAGTCGCACCAAGTGGGCCTCTCATTTTTGCAGCCCTTTGATTTAAAAATCTGTAAAAATTCAAGAAAGTTGAAATCGGTGATTTCCAAACATTCAATGCATCTTCATAATTAAAAAAGATACAAATCAAACAAACTCATTTCCCAACTCGTTTATTTATGTGACTGCTAGAGATGGGAATTTCTTTCAAACTTCTGAAATTTTTTCCTCTTCTCCTTTTTCTTTTCACAATTTAGGAGTCTATCCCGAGCTCTTGGCTTTAAATCTTCTTAGAGTGTAACATCTTCTTGAATTAATATCATTAAAAAAAAACAAAAAAAAACAGTTAAAGTAACTAAATGTAAGATACTTTTAATGAAAATAATGATATAAATTAATTTGTTTATAGATAGTATATAAAAAACTATTGTACCCTCGGTATAACTTTCATCCGCACCTGTTATATTTTTACCTAAAAATTAATATCTTTAATTTTTAGTCTATTTCCTATTATAAAATATACTAATCAATCTATTTATTCTTTTGTTTCAGGTGAGGGTCATTTTCTCAAATCGCTTCATAATTTTATGTGGAAAATTTAAATCGTAAGTTCTTTCTTCTTTTAAATTACTTTTCATTTTATTATACATTAAAAAACGATTGTGTTTGTTTTGTCTTATGTATAAAGAATCTTTTGCTAGTGTCATATGATGAATTATTCACTTACAGTTTTAATTTATTTTACTTTCGACTCTATTCAAAGAGAAGCCGCATTAATATCCTTTTCTTTAATCATTAATGATCCTTGTATAGGGTGTTACACAATTTTCCTATAAATCAAATTGGATGAAATTCTTTTAAAACGCATGGGGCCTTGTATAACGAAACTGTTTGCTATATCTAAATATTCACTTCAAAGTCATCTATCACTTAACATTAAGGCTATCTTAATTTTATAATTATTTTTTTATTTTAAGTGAAAGATCCGCTTCTTGTAATTAATCATCGCCTATACGCGCGTTAAAATTTCTTCTTACTCTTTTACAAACTATTTAATTTACACTGTTCGTGTAGAGAAGGATGAGGCTGTTTAGGTGGCCAAGTATGGCGTGTGTGTGAGTGTAACAGTGTGCTTAATTGAATTGAAACGTTGAAACACTTTGATATTGGAGCCCTTAATGATGCTTGGCCTTAATTTCGAAGATGGTAATGAAACGAAACCTCGATCAATGTGCCCCTTCGATGTTAATATTATTTTCATAAATGAACTTTGAAAAGAGGTATCTATCAGTTAATTGGACCGTTGAAATTTTGATTCTTCTAATCAATTATCATAATCTGAATTATATTAAACGTAAGAAACAGCTCTGGGTAACCCCGAACAGCACGCTTGCTTTGCAGTCGAAGCTCTGATTTGTATCAAATTTGCTGATTTATTGCCTTACACTAGGGTTTTCGGGGGCTTGGATTTTCAAAAATAAAAAGTAATTTTTTACAAATGTGTAAATATCATTTTATCATAATTTATATATTTTGAAGTATTACACGCCTCTCCTGAGGTCATAACACTTTGATTTTTAATAGAATTAAATGTAAGAAAGGAGAAATTTGCATTTCCATCATAACAGATCCCTGAATGAGATGAGTTGTCAAGAGAAGGGATGTAGAAGAATTTGTCTTCTTCTCCAAACTAAAGTGACTTTTAAAAAATAAACTCCTAGAAAAAGAGCAGTGATAATTTCTCTAGGGGTGAACCGCTATTGGAATTAGGTCTACACATCTTTGGAATTATGTGGAATTATTGTGGAATTCATTAGATAATGCCCCTTCATCTATTGTCTTCTACTTGGAAATGAAAGAAGTGGAAGTAGGTGTACACGGTATTAGGTGGCGGTTCACCCCTCGTAATTTCCTATTCTTAGCATGTTTTAGTGATTATTATTAGTAATTTAATTTTATCTATATATTCTTAAGAATTTATTAAAAAAAAGCTTTTAATTTTAATTCCGTAAACTGATTGATTGAATTGGCTGTCATGGGATAATTTTAACCTTATAGATCAGTTTTTCAAATTCAATTTTAATGTTTAATGTGAAAACATGTTCCGCGTGATTTACCAATTTTTTCCTTAAAAGAGTTATCAATATCGATATCATGATGCTTTCTAATATAATTATATGTCTTATCATTTCCCACAAAAATAAATCTTAATAGCAATTATAATTTGTTAACATTTAAGTGTATATTTGAAAAAAAATGAAAAAATAATAATTTTTGAAAGTTTTTGAGAATTTATGCATTTATAAATAGACAGCTTGGTAATTAATATGTAATTAAAGAAAATAAATCTTATATTAGAAATTGACCGGCTACATAAATAATAAATGTTTAAATTTATTTTGCATATGTATTTGTGGTCAGATAATGATGATGATGATAATGATGATGATGGCCAAGAAGAAGAAGAAGAAGGCGTGTATGGTGACTGCAGCCACGTGCCATCACGTGTCCATCCATCTAGCCATCCTTTTGCCCACTCCCAACATTGCTAACAACAACACCAACAACAAACCCAAATAGGTTTAGGTTTTAGTACGGACCTAATTGCCCACAAGGCAAAATAATTATACGCTTTACTGACATACACATACATATAGGCATTCATATCGTTTGGTCACGTGCGTTTAGATGCGGTCCGAATTCGATGACCGATGGGGGAACTATTGGATATTATATGAACATTACCCACCAAAAATCTCTGGTCCTTTAGATTACTAGCGAGACATATTATTGGATATATTATTGAAAGAATGTTTTCTTAATTTTTTTCTACTCTCTTCAATTCCCAATTAATTATATTAAATAAATAATTATTTATATTAAATTGAAAGTTTTTTGCCGAGAGTAGCAAAATTTTTATATATTGAAGGTGAAGTAAAAGAGTGTGTCTTCTGCTGAAATTATAAATTTTATTTATAACGAGACTATAGTTTTAAATTTAAACACACGCATTTCGAACACAAAAGAATTTTTAAAGGAGGTTCAGGTCATAGCGCAATTCCAAACCATTTAATCTCCGAGAAACTGTTTTCCAGACGAATCAAATATAAAATTAGATCAGAACACGATCCCCTAAAAATTAGTATCTTCGAATCGTTAGAAATTTTAAAATCATACATTAACTCACCAGAAAACTTCTTAAATCGGAAAATCGAACTTTCGGAAAGCCGCATCTTAAAAATAGCAGCGCAAATAAAAACTTCAATACTGGCACCAACAGCCAAAAAATGAAACACGTATAAACGTTAAATCATAATTTGCCCAGCTCACTTTCTATTCATACATTAATTTCCGTGAATCAACTGTAATAGACTGATGAAGAGGGCAAAGCTCTCGAAACTATAGTCTCGTTTTAAATAAAATTTATAATTCCAGCAGAAGACACACTCTTTTATTATCTCTTTCAATTTTTATATATATTTTTTTACTTAGCTTAAAAATCAGATTATGGTTCTAGAAACTGCAACTCTCTTTTCACATCTATCATTCAATCGAAAAATAACCTTAAGTTTTTCAAAACCTGCATCCTAAGTACCTCAACTCTAACCCAATTTCTGAAACTTCTTTTGATTCCCTTTTTTCGTTTCATTATGCAAGGGTTCACCCTGGACTACACTCACTGAACTGCAACACCTTCTTGCATCAATATCATTAAAAAATAAAATATACTGGAAATTTTATATACTTAAGGAGTATAGCGTGTAGCCCTTGCATTTCTAGCGTACCTATCTCCCTTTTAGACCCCCCCAAAGAACTCCAGTAGGATGGTCCCAACATGACTGAAATAAGGAAAAATGTAATTATGCCATTAGTACACAGTCCGTAAATGTAGACAATCGTTCATCTAAAGTTAAATCCTGCCACATACAGCTTACTTTAGGAATCGTTTGGAAACCGATGCTTTAAACATACCAAAGCAGTTCTCTGGTTAGTTACGCCATTCTGATTAACAATTTTTGTGAATTCCTAGTTAATTTATGTTTAAAACATAATGGAACTAAGCGAAAATAAACAAAAAAAAAGAAAAAATAATTGCTCAAATTATAAGCTCAGCTCTATCTCTATAGTGCGACTTTATAAACGAACTTAACGTACAATTCTAAAAGTTTGTTTTTGGTTCTTTGCTCACTTCTTCACTTCCCACTCTCATAATATAACATACTTTCTTAAATTCTACATTTAATTCGTTTATGAAATAGCATTGTAGCTTGCGATGAGGATAAAAGTCAAGTAAATTTGCTATCTGGTCCATTGTTTATAGCAAGCAGCAAATCTAGCTAATTAGAGAAAACAAGAGGCCTCATGAGTAGACAGCAGTTGAATTTGAATAAATTAAAATAATATACATTTATGCACATGAATAATTAAATTTCAATAATATGGTAACTTATTATTAATATTAAAATAATAATATTAATAAATCTATCTATCATTTTGTACTTTAATTCTGTTTCAATATTTTTAAAGGCTACACTATTTAATGATAGTTTGCAAGGGCTTAAAGTGAATTTACAAAAAATTTGGAAAAAAAGAATTTTGATTATTTCGAGGATTGATTTGGGAGCAAATGTATTATACATATTAAATTTAATTCAAATAAAAGAGTGAATTTAAAAATTATTTAAATATATTGTCCGATTGAAATCTTGTTTTTTTAAACTGAAACTTCGGCTTTTTCTAATGAAAATAATCTAATTCAATTTTATCAAGATTTCTTTCATATAGATTTACAAGAGCACGAAAGAGAACGAATCAGAAATTTATCGAAAGCCTAAATATATTTTCTAAATTGTCTGTGTCGGATGTGCTAAGCGTCGCCAAGCCTATGTAGGCAAAGAGCAAACACCAACATTTATAGGCGCACCGACTTATGCTCAATTAACCCGGGTTGGGCAAAAATTCTTTCCTAGCCTCCAGGTTATTTTTTTCTTTCAAAAAATAATATAATTGAATAAAATTGATTTTTAAACAAGCCTCGAAGTTATTAGATTAACCTTAAATAATCAACAAATCTCGTTTTTATCAATTTATATCAAATTATTATATTCGATACGTTACATTTTCTAAAGAACATTCAATGTATATTTTATATAATTAGTTACAGTAAATACATGTGTATTATATATCTATGTACCTATATTACGATATTATGATTGATTGACATGATACTTAAGTACTATAAAATATTTATTTCACAAATCCATACCCTTGGAGTCTCTTTTAGAAAGACAGATACTGGAAAAGAGATACGGCCTTGACTTGTCAGTGAGAAGAGATAGGGATGACCTCTCCTCACACACAGATGGTTACTCAGGCTCGCACACATAGGTACGTAAAACATCAACAACGAGTGAAGACACACTGACTGACACCGGAATGACAGTAAATAAAAATGGAAATGAATATTAGGAAAAAAAAACGTTAGTTGAGTAGAATCCTCATTATAGAAACTTCGATGACATCTAGATGAGATCCGTGTATAATACATTTTATGGATAAGACAAATACAATTTTATTGAAACTATTTCCTAGATCAGTGTTTCTCACCCTGTGTGCCGCGAGAGGTTGTCAAATGTGCCTCGAGGCTTTTTGACAAATAATTAAAATTTCATGGGTTTTGTTGAAACTTTCAAATAGTATTTGTAATTACTTCAATTTTTTTTTGTATCATACAATTTTTACATTTTTTTATATTCAGGTGTGCCGCAAATGATTCCAGATATTTTTAGTGTGCGTCAACCAACAAAGGTTCAGAAACACTCTCCTAGATAATATAGATATGTGACGAGTATAATAAAATAATTCCTTCGCGTTAGAAATAGATGGCTGTGAACAGTTGCGTCAAACCAATCTTGGAAGTATTAGCGTTATGAAATTTACAAAAATTTTATAATTTCAATATTTATCAAACCATAGATCTAGGAATATTAATATATGATACAATGACATTATTATTTGTGACAGAATAAATTTAATTGGAGACTTTAACGCTCGGAATGTGTTAATCATTAATTGCACCATTTGATTCTGAACAACTATTGGTTAAAAATGATCCTAATACATCTAAAGTCGGCCAAATTCAAGAAAGTAAGACACGGTCACAATTCTGGAATGGGAAACGGAGTTTTTACCACAATTTTGGATTAACTTTTCTTTTCCTGTTTGTTTGAAATACAAAATGAATTTATATTTCTTGTGCTAAATAATATGGTTTACCTACTTAGAAAATAATGATAAAAATAAAAAAATAAAATTTTAAGACATCTAAAATCAGTAGTTGAGTGAAGAGTGCAGGTTAGAGCATCCCGTCAGATACCTACGTGAAAAAGAGTTTCGAATTCTTGCTATATATACTATATTGATTGATTGATTTATTTATTTCTAATGGTTTCTTAAAATAAATGAACGCTGAGATTAGTAGCATCTCGTAATAATAGACACAGATTTATATAATTAGATTAATTTATGATTAATTTATATTAAAAAAAATGGAAGAATTATAAACAGTATTGAGAATTAGAGATTAAAAAACCTTTTAAAACGTTATTTTAATCCTTAGACAAGATTATAAAAGACATGTATGATTAGCATCATTACAAACATATAATTATTTTTTGATGTTTCATCAACGTCTCAGAGGACCACCTTTAGGTATTTAGGTAGTGGGATTTTTTCATGAATCTCTAAATTATTCATATAAATTTAAATAGATAGTATTAAAAAAAATCATTTATAATAATCCGCCTTTTGACATTTTTCTGTTATTTTCGAATAAGAATAACTAGTTTTTATAAATAGATAGATATATAACTAACATAAGAAATTAATTATGATGATTAAATCCTTTAACAAACAGGATTTTGGTATAAAATATATAGATATTTATAAATTGATTTATTAGAATTTTAGGCATTTTTTATACCCGTATATTTTTCATATAACCAGAAATATAAAATATTAAAATATTTACCTATGTGTGGATAATAGAGATTCTGAGATTTGATTTTTTTTTAATATTCATCCTTTATCTTTCACTAGTATTTTGGTCTTGTTGCTTGATATAAATTTTACAATATTTTATATGGTCATTTATTTATCTTCTATTTAAATATTTAAATACAAAAAAAATCATTTTTTTATTGATTTCAAAAATTAAAATAAAAATCCGAATTATAAAAAAAAACATTAGATTGCACAATTTGTGAAAATCAGGGAAGAGGGGGGGAGGGGATAACGGGTAAATAAATGAATTTCTCTTATGGGAGAATGGAGATTGTTTCCCCTGATAACTTTCTGCCTGTCAGAATGAGTGAATTACCAAATTCCATTACATGTAATTATTAATTCTGTACCTATACTTAATATGTCACATCTTCTCTTGTCATTATCGACAAGTTTTTTTTTATTTTATTCTAGAGAAACAATTTAATTTTCTACCTTAAAGAGTCGTACTATTATACAAATTATTCTATTATGTAGGTATATATAGTTGACTAACTCTAAGGGGCTTTGAGTAAATGGGCGAAAAATTTTTATTAATTTTTTATTTATTTATACCGTCGATTTTTCTAATTATATACATATAAATATATATTAATATCTAATTAAAAAATACCATAATAGTATTAATTAAAATCTTTAATAAAAATAAGTTGTTCTTCGTGACAGCTATATATGATTAATTCTGAGTACGTTGCGTTATATATTTATTTTTTACTTTTACTTGTATCATTAATTACTCTAAGACCATAATAAATTTACGAAATTTCATTTTTTTATTGAAATATTAAAAAAATGTCTTTTTTTGGATATTTCTTACTGATAATCAATCAATCAAAATAATTTATAATCGTTTTCTAAAATAAAAAATGAATAAATAAATAAAAACTTTAATTATGAGGTTAAATGGTTTCAAAACATGAAACATATTTTAGTCAAAAATAGTCAAATAAATCACCAAAAAATTATTATTAATGGAATTAAATATATAACTCTCGCCTTCAAGAATGAAAATGAACAAGAATAATGATTTGAAATTTTTAGTATGACAAATTTGGAATTTTCGAAATTTGATTTTGAAAGTATAAACGTTGTTTTCGGGAAAAATGAAATCAATAAATAAATTTCTTTAGTAGAGATAAACAAATTGTCTAATATATTCATTCCATTTGTTCCTAATTTGACCAGGAAAGGTGCTAAATTATTCCAAATTTCTCATCACTGATGCTTTTCGGGGAACTTGTTGAGCTGATTTCATTCGTTGAACATGGGCTTTGGTAATAACTAGAGAAATTCTTGTTCTGTTAGTAATAAAATATTTGAATTATTGAAAAATTCTTTACATGTAACATTTCATGAATCCGCTATTAATTTATAGGTATTTGTTTATATATAATCTATCTAGTGAATAAAAACAAACTAAATCATCATTAACATGTGAAAAACATTCATTATTTCATTTCATTATTTCTTTTGGTAATGTCTAAACATTTGACTATATTTTTGAAAACTTGAACCCATTAGAATGGTTCTGAGATATTGATATTCAAAGTAAAATTAGAAAATTCTTTATCTAAATCATAGAGTATACAAATCTAAAATTGTTTTGACTCCCGGGTTAATTCTACTCTATTTGATTACCAACCCTTTCTCTAAATATCTCACATCCCAAATCCTTCATTATCTCGAGAAAATATTCTAATCTGTCTTTCTCTTCCTCTTATCATTTCAACCTCATTCTCTAAAATATCCATAAGGAATCGCCCTTGTTTTAAAGTGTAAATCATCTAAAGCTAAACCCTTCTCTTTCCCATAAGCTCCCACAATTTTCTCTTTTTAAATGCTTTATTTCTAATTTTTTTGTGGAAAATTTTCACCACTTTTGTAATTTCACTAAGTGAGGGAGGCCCACCTCGAAACGAATGTGGAAATTTGATATGTACTTTTTTTGGGAATGCAAGTTCTTATTCCATGGTAATTAGTTTGAGTAATTATATTCAGTAATATGAAATTTGGAAGATGTTTAGCAAACGAATAATGGGTCGATTCTGAAACGCAATGTAAGCGCTACAACGGTGGAACTATATGAAAATTTTATCTATTTACACCAGGGGACTGCTTAAATTGCATTTCAGAATCGACCCATAAAGATTCTCCGAAATGAGTTTAGCACGATGGCATCCACAATACTCATATTTTTGATAAGATAAAGTATCGAGACTAACTTCCTTGCTTGCAAAATATATAGGTATCTAGCACATCTTATACATTTTGGAGAATTTAAAAAATAGGTTAAACTCTTAGGTGCCATATTAAGTTTACAGTACTGAGTCTGGTTTGATGCAAACACCCGCCTCCAATCAACTTTATTCCATGACAACTCTTTCACTTCTCTAAAAGATTATCTACCATATCTGGGTTTCCACCTTCCTCTTTTCTTTTCCTATTCATCCTCTTTTAGTGTTCTGAAGAGATAGAATTAATAATCCCTCAAAGGCTTCATTTGCGCGAAATACACGATTCTCTAGGACTCAACACCTCTACACCCTTAGATTGGATACTAACCGAATAAACGCATTCGCAAACTCGTTTATCCCTATGACATCTAGAAACTCTCTTCCTCCGACCGTCTTCCCAGCAATTATAACCTTCAATCTTTCAAGACACGCATCCACGAACACCTTCAACTCCGAATCAATCCTTAAATCTCTACTTATTTCCAAGATACAAGGGGACTTCAGAGGTTGGACCTTTTCGGTGCACCTTCTTCTTGTATCAGTATCATTATCATTATAAAAAAAAAAAACTAAAAGATTTGTACAAGTTTTCTAATTTAACTATGGATGGTCAATGGTAATGCAGGTTCTTCGTATTTATCGTATTTGGTTTGAGTCATTCTTTTAAAAATACAAAATTTGGAATATGTTTTATGAACATGCTGAAGATATTTAGAAAAACAATAATGCTCCTCTTAAATGGGTTTAGCACGATTTGATCCTCAATACTCTTCTTTTGATAATATAGTTTGTCGTGCCTGACTTACTTGTTTCTAAAATATATGTCTTGCGCCTTCTTATAAATTCCAGACTACCTATCTATTAAGAACAATCATTCACTATTTTTCCAAATAAAACTCTTATTTGTGATATATCAATAAATGATATTATTAGAAATTTAACTTTGAATTATAACACAAAATAGGTTTGCATAAATCAGTAATTCATATTTCAAAAAATCGATCACGATTTAATAATTATTAAAAAACAAATTGAACAAAATTTTACATTATCCATTTTAGATATAATTCACGATTTTTTTTTCATTTTCTGAAAAAAAACAAACAAAAATGAAATGTTAAATAATGAAATAATAATAATAATTTCAAAAAAGAAGAATAAAGAAAGTTCATCCCACTTGGGTAAATTTATCATTTGATCTTCAAAGTTCGGAATAGGGAAAGGTCATTAATGATTTAATCGAAAATTAGGTGATATTTGAAGAAAATTCCAGCCAGCGTCGGCGTTTTCCTTCCGGGTCGTGGAACTTAAGCAAGAAATGGACTTGAGCAGCCAACGCCTAGTTATCGAGTGCTTTTTTGCCAATCCCTCATTTTAAAGGGTATATTAGCGTTATAACTTTCAGACAATAGCTTCGGATGACCTGAATTTGACCCTGATGTGTTGCTCTAGCGAAACGAATCACCGAGACACAGACACATAGACAATTTGATTTTTTTATTAATGGTCGCCGCCCTTCTTTTCTTCGATCAAGAAAAATCTCTCCCAAAGTGAATCAATATAAAAATAATATTTAAAAAATAATTTAAGTAAAGGTGAGAGAATGATTTTATTTTAGTTTATATAACAGAAAAAAAATTGAAAAATTTATATATTTATTTTGTTATTATACCTACAAAATGATTTAATATAAAAATTAGATGAAAAAATGAAAACTTTTTGCAAATATTAATGATTTGGTGATCTGAAACTTTGCACATATGTGCAATTTATGAAAAACTTGCGTTCGAAATTTCAGCTCGTTCGATAGCTTTCCATAAAAATACACTTTTATTCGATTTTCTTAATTTTCAAAACGGAAGTTATAAATTTAAAAAGCCTAAAATCTAATAATTTCTTTAGTTACCTAAATATTTTGGAACCGATTTTTCATTGAATTTCGGTTTACCAGTTACTCTGGATATCTTATAATTTATAATCATACTAGATAAAACAGATAGACAGAAAAAATAATGATTGGAAATAGGGTTTCTTCTCGCTTAAGGGATTTCTAAACACGATAGAAAAAAAAATATTATTTTTGAATGAATTCAACCCCCCCCCCCCCTCTCAACCCGACAAAATCACATTAGGGATGATTTATATAAAATTGATGATACATATAATGCAATTCCGAATTCACCCCTTCTAACAATTAGTGGAAGAAAGTTATAGGGGAAAAAATATATCTTCTCCCATAAGAATAATACATTTACCCCCCCCCCCCCCCGTTAACTAACGCCTAACCACTAAGAATATTATATAGGTAAAATTTTGAATTTCTTGTAATTTTCGACATTTTCGAATAAATCACCCCCATAATTTTTTGTTTGTCTGTATGTCTCTTTGAATCGTTGTTAGATATAGCTCGAAAACCGCTTAACACTTTCGATAAAATTTTGTTGATGTGTTGATAGATTTGCAACATACTTGATTTGAGGCTTCTCTCGGACAATTTTTATTATTTATTTTTTCATGCAGAGTTTTGACGTATCTATTTATAGTTTTTTTTTCATTAGAAAGATAACTTATTGAAATTAAATTTAAAAAATACATAATATAAATATTAAATTTTAAAAATTGAAATCGTTTTACACAACAAACATTTAGTCTACATTTAAAAGATCAAATTAAAAACTAAAAAGAGATCTTATTTATTTATTGATACTACCAAAAAAACGAGGCATTAAAATTTTCCATCTCTGGCAAAAATTATAAGATTCACGAAATTCACTTCGACTCCAGGGCAGACCCTAAAAACATTTTTCTCTTCTCCGTTTTTTCACGAGGAAGGGCTAATCAAGGCCCATACGAGTATAAATCAATTCCAGAGCAAGCCTCTATAGAAATCCTTAATGTGTAAGTCACAAGAAGTTGAAAGTTAAATACATTTTTTCATTAAATTAGTGGATAATTTCCAAGATTTTATTCAGACTAGACTAGTGCTGTTAATAGAAAATGAAATGAAATTTTCTTTTAATTATACGAACTTTCAGCTTCTGAAGACGTAATTGAGTGTTAATGGATGACATGAAAATCAATCAATCGATCAATCAACAATTTTTAAATCGAAATGCATGAATTGAGAGTTGTTCGTAGCCACTCATTAGACTCTTGATTTTTAAGGTAGGTAATCATCTTTTTTCATAAAAAAATAAATCAAAGCTATAATTTCAATTAAGAAATAAAAAGTCCTAAATTATACAATCTTGCATATAAGCAAATAAATATTCAGTGATTTTGCAGCAGAATTTTGAAAATGATTATACTCGATAATCTTTTTATAGTCTTATATAATTATATAACCCTTAATATTATTTTTTGAGAATCATAGTCAAATTAAAGCGAAGAATTTTTTTTAATTCACTTTGGAGAACAAAAATGAACAAGACTTCTTATTTAATTATATAAAATCAGACATTACTACCTTGAATAAGACATCTTAATGTATTTATACATTCATAAATAAATAAAAGGCGCAATCATTAACATATAATTATTTTATAGCTCATTTATTAAAGAACAAGATACAGTAAATCTAAAAATAAAAATAAATAAATAAAGTGATTTTCAAAAAATGAGACAAACGTGTCCTTGACAAAAGAAATGATTGAGCGCTATTTATTCCTCCGCGCTCTAAATATGGATGGTGATACATATGTCAAAGCGATTGTTAGGGAGAGTAGGTTTTTATAATTTACTATTTTTTAAATTATTACAGAAATATGCTATTGTCAAGTTTGGATTTATTAAATTCAATTCAATAGTGATATTAAACAAATACCTATGATTCGTTTTGAATACAATTAAGCAGTTTTGTGCCGAGAGTAGCTGAGTATCTGAGTGGATGATTTTTCAAGAAAATTAGAATGTATCCTCAAGTAATCTATGTATTTGTTATACAAATTATATATGAAGCATTTAAAGCAAAATCGGCCTAGCTCAAACTTCTACATTTTCCATTAAGCAAAATGTTTTTATTTATTTATTCATTTTTTGTCTTTTATTATCTATCAAAAAAAGTAGCTTCCCTGAATTTTTTTTCAAATTTTTTTGATAAATCGTACATTAGATTTCTATTAATTAAATTTGATGATTTTTTAAGCTTATATAAGTTCAATGAATTAATTCGGATATTTTTCCTTCAAAACTTTTATTTTAAAATCTTATTATCTTAAAATTATTAGATGAATTATAATGAGATTTTTGTTTTTAATTTAAATTTTTTTTAAATATATATTTTTATAAATATATTTAGGTATATATAATGCGTTGACCGACAGTTTAAGACTAATTAGTTGTATTCTTTCATGTGAACCTTTTTTTTTTAATTTTCGGAATTTATGAATGACACTTGATAAGTACACCGATTAAAAATAAAAAATCTTTAGATCAGTTATTGAGAAAATCCCAAAAAACGAAAAATCTTTCATGTAAATGTCAACTTTTGTTATTCCGAATTCATCCAAAAGCTTGATGTAATCTTTCTAGCTTATATCGAGATTAAGCTTCGAATTTCATAACTCTGAAACTTATATTTCAGAAACACAGGGGGTAGATACCTACGCATAACCAATTCGGTTTTTTGTTCTAAAACCGAATTCAAACTATTAAGGTCACCGATTTCTTCTATCCAGTACTGAAAAAGTGAAATTAATTTTTTTATCTTCGGAGTTAGAAGCTCTCAAAGTGTCAAGGCACCGTGAGGCGATTATAATACTTACACGTTATATTTTTTAAATATAAATGTGAAAGTAATAAATAATCTATATAAATTTCCAATATAAAAGGAAGAGGGGTGCAAGTACTGCGTTTTCCCCGCTCTGCAGACTTCAATGTATATTTGTGCATATTTATTTATATCAACCAGGGTACATTCTTTTTGTTTTATTCTTCTAAAAGCAAAATTCGAATATACCTATACAGAGAATTTTTTTTTCGATTTTTATTTATATTTAAAAAAATGTTCTAAATTCAATTAACCAATAGGTATTTTTATTTTTTCCGTCATGTAAATTGTTTTTCGTGTGTGATGATATCCCCGAAAAGTTTTGGAAGTGTTTCGCCGCCGGTGCGTGTGGTCCTCGAAGAAGTGGACAAAAAGTGACCAGAGCACATAAAGGCGTCGTTTAACTTGGCCTGGTGCAATCAAACATTAGTTGTGGATTGTTTGAAACGAAACGAAGAGGAAAAAGAAAAGAAATGATGTCCCCTCTTTTTGCCAACGCCATCCACATCCAGCCAGCATCATCCAGAACGAATTAACAAAATGAAAAAGAAAAACAGAAAAAGGACAAAACTGAACGGAGAGGATCTTATATCATTTTTTTTAATTTTAATTGAAATAGAGATTATATTTATTTAATATTTTTCCGCTTTAAGTTAAATCATTAAATTTCCGTTTATTCATTTCTCAATGTAATCGAAGATGTTCACGCTAAGTTACATTTAAAAAAATAATTGAGATTTTTTGCTATAAGAACATGTTAGCCACTCCTTTATTCATAGTGACCTTCTCCGAGAAAAGGGACCTAGTGTGTGAAAATGAAGTTTTGAGAAAAACGCATTTAAAGTTTCATAACGCATTATCACTTTGAACACACCTTCAGTTGGGAGATGCGATTTGGTATGGTTAGTTATGATTGGGTGCCGACTTTGGTGACCTCATGCCTATGTGGTGACGTATTTTTTGTAAAAATAACTATAAGAAAGGAAAAGAATAAAGTGACGCTTCAGTCTTGTGCCAACTGTATAACGAGTGTTATCAATATCTCAAAAGAATCCACTCTTAAGTCCAAACCCGTTTTTTGACACACTAGGTCCCTTTTCTCGGAGAAGGTCACAAGTTCGTTTTGTACGTTTTTATGGGGTAAATAAATTTTTATCAGAAATCTAACTCATTTCAACTTATTCTACACCCTTTTAGGTACCAGAATCCACTCTTAAGTCCAAACCCGTTTTTTGACACACTAGGTCCCTTTTCTCGGAAACATAATGTTGTTCTTTGGTTTTGATAAACCTTCAACAGAGACTGTTTTGATAAGATTAAGAAGTTATATTTATAATATACCACATATAAGATTTTCTCAAAGTTTTGCTATTTGTAAATTATTATGCTCATCTACCTAGCTCTTCAATTAATATCCGACATAAATTTAGCAAATGTTCAGATCCAGACAATATTTTCTTCCCAATTCACATCTCATATTATACCATAAACGCCAAAATTCCCCCTTATTCCTAAAACGGCGAGTATCTATGCTTCTTCACGCTTTCGTGGATACTGAAAAGATCCAAATATGTAAGTAAGTTCCCAGAGACCTAATAAATAAATATTTTATTGAACACTTGAAAAATAAAATTATAAGAAACTTAAAAAATGTATATATAAAAATTACATTTTATAAATTTTGGCTTCGAGCGAAAGCTTCCCATCTGACTCTATGTTTAATAATTAAAAATTGGAAAATGTTCTTTCAAAATTAGAGGGAAAAAATTCAAATCAACCTTTTGCCATGATGTATGCTAGTTGAGGAAAGGGAGGTTGAAAAATGATGATTGTTAGGGTGAATCGGTTGATGAGACTATTGGTATGAAGAAGTATTTTTGCCTTGAAATCAATGAAAAGTTTTTCTATATATTTTTCCAAGTCTTCTATGTTTAGTCCAGAGACCTAATGAAAGGCATTATTCTAAGGGCAACTCTCATGGGTTCTAAAAAAACTAAATCAAATTGTAAAAATTCTGGACCACTTCATTTGACAATAAATTTGTCCCCATCACTTCAAAGAAATTAAAGTCTCTTCCGGCCTCCGACTTTCCCGACACGTATAATCTTCAAACCCTCAAGATCCGGGAGCACAGACACCTACGTCTCCACTGATCAATTTTTCCTTCTCTTCGGTAATGTAAAGGTCTTTCGTGATCCATAGAGAGTGCATCTACTTGGTGATATCTCCTTGCATTTGATCGCATAATAAAAATAATCACTCCCACAAAAGCTTCGTTTTTATTTCGACATTTTTAATCGGGAAATCTCATCGGAATGCACAATCTTTTTTTGATACCTAGTTCTGAAATGGTTGTCATATGCTGTGGAGAAGTTTATTAATTGACCGAGTTTTTAGAGACATCACAGACTCTAGAACTAGTATTGAAACTTTGTGCTTTCGGATGAGTTTTTTTAATTGAAAATGTGCAATCTAGGTGATTTCTTATCTTTCAATATTTTTTTCCTTTTTAAAGACTAAGGACTGATGGTCTCCCTCCGGTAAAACATAGCTCGAGGTCAACTTAGCTTTAAAGTTAAATTATAGCAATTTTCGGTTCTAATTTTAAGAGGTTGCACATAAGTCGATTGGTTAGCTGATTTAACTGCATCAATGACTCTCAAAGATGTCCACTACTTTGACCGGAGAGTTAGACGAATTTGCCCTAAATCATCAAAGTAATCGGGTTAATCTGAAAACCGTGTGTGATCAATTTAAAACAAATGTATATATCTGCTTTTCTACCAAATTATATAATTAATTCTCAGCAATTTTTAAAAATTCTTAAAACTATACTTTCATCGATTGCAGAAATTTTTTCAAAATTTACTTAATTTTTTTACTCCATGAACTTTGATTTGTTTTCGATCTAACCTCTGCCCTAGTTGACTTTACAGACCCAATTTCATAAGGTTATTTGGTTGTTCGAAATTGCTCTAGGTTTGTCTATCTCTCTTTCTTTTTTCCTATCTATCTTATTTCTTCTCCTACCACTACATCTCCTTTTCTCTGCCTTATTATACAGACAGACAGACAGACCTCTGCTCCGATAATAGGCCCGAGAGATAATTTTATTCCAATTCGTTCGCTATATAATATTTTATTCCTATTTCATCGTGAGATTCCTCTTCGCAACTAAATTATACACTTTTTTGCATTACAACCATTCGTTTTCCGAATAAAATTAGAATATAAATTAAATCAAAAACAGTTTCTACATTATACTATTTTCGGAAACTATTAAAATTTTTTTTGCTGAATATATATTTGTCTGTGTGTATATATATATATATACATCTGCCACTCGAACAATACGTTTGGCTTACTTCAAGAATCTCAGAAATGTTGATTCCCTTTAGGTATTTATATATTATATAATAAAATTCTCTGGTAGAATGTTAGTTACTCGTGCTAGGGTAAAGGTACCTTCTAATTCTTGCTTTAAAAGAATAATTGTCTAGAAATTTTTTAACTTCATTTAAAAGCGCAGAGTATTTCGTTGTTTATAAAAATTTTATTAATGCAAAGCCTCCCCTTATCTCCATCACCAATGAATTATTTATTAATAAAACAAAAATATTTCCCTTAGGATAACCTGTTAGCCAGTTTGTCAAACTACTGAATATCTTTCGTATCCAGCTAAATAAACAAATCATGAGTCATGTGTGGAATCAGCTACA
This sequence comes from Forficula auricularia, assembly GCA_024734495.1. Lineage (NCBI taxonomy): Eukaryota > Metazoa > Arthropoda > Insecta > Dermaptera > Forficulidae > Forficula > Forficula auricularia. The sequence continues at coordinate 6,785,432 of JALMQS010000030.1, read as the reverse complement.
GTTAGATCCAAAGATGGTCGCTATTTTGGCTTGCATTTCAACGAGTGAATTAATAATTAAAGAAGAATTATTCCTCTCTTGGTATTTAACAAATATCTTCTTTTGTTTTTGTAAAAGGAAATCATGCATAGCAAAAATACATTGAGTAATATTATTCAATAAAAAATTTTACGGGTATATTTCTCTCTCTCTCAAATGAGTAAAAAAAAAATGTTAGTTTTTCTTAAGATTGGTATATTCCCGTACGTTAAAAAGTAAAAAAATTTAAATTTAGGGAACGAAGAAAAGATTATTTTTATTATAGACAAAAGGATCAGCCGGGGCTCGAACCCGGGATCTTTGCATGTGTACTGCAATGCTTTGTCATAAGAGCTTTAGCTCCTATATCCACTAAGCTACTGATCCCTGAACCCAAACTAATACCTATTGTCTATATGAATTATGGAATTTCTTTTTTAATCCTCTCCTCGTTCATTTTTCGCAGCGTATGCCTTGATTCATTAATTAAACAATTAGACAATAGGTATTAGTTTGGGTTCAGGGATCAGTAGCTTAGTGGATATAGGAGCTAAAGCTCTTATGACAAAACATTGCAGTACACATGCAAAGATCCCGGGTTCGAGCCCCGGCTGATCCTTTTGTCTATAATAAAAATAATCTTTTCTTCGTTCCCTAAATTTAAATTTGTTATTAATTGTCTTTACACGGCCTCGTTGTGGTCGCGCCCCGGGTGAAGAGAAAATTATTTTCGATCTTTGGGGTCTGCGATCGATTGGGAGGCACTGGAATATTTAATTGTTTAATTAGTAAAAAAAAAATATTTTAAAATAATTATTTATATCAAGAATTGGAATATTCATCTTGTTTTACATATTCTAAATTTGATGATAATTTAAAACCTCATCAAGTTAAAGAAAGCAAACGTACTTTGTAAATAATAAAAGAAACAAATTTTCTATTATATTTATTTATTTATTTATTTAGATAATTTTACGGACTAGTAGTCCACTTACCAATATGTAGTATATTTGAAAATCAAAAATTACCTATATATTCTTGAAATAATGAAATAACCAAAAATTACTTATAATTAAAAATTAACATGAATACGTATACTTATAATTAATTAAAATTTAAATTAATTACTTGATTTAACCGAACTTTATTTATTTATTTTTTTAATCCGGAAGTATCTTCCTATAGATCTAGATAAAACCTTGCATTACTGAAAAAATGAGATTGATCAAGATGAATAGTGGCGAAGAAGCAGTAGGTCAATATCTTGAGGGTCTTGAAGGAGTGAAGTTAGTAAACTCGAGAAAGAACTAGACAAGGAAAGTTTTCTACTCCCTGGAAGTCATGGAGATAAACGATTTTCAATTAACTGCTTCCGAACTTTTCCATTCCGCGAATGGGTGCTTTTGGGAAGATTAGTGACTTTTTCGTAAACTTTTTACGAATCTAATAGTATTTGTTCTTTTTCTTGTCATTTTCATTTAAGGTCATCCATATAGGTTAAATTTACTTGAATTAATAAACTAATAGTTAACGATATTTTTGGTGGTCATCTTTTCTAATAACACGCTAAAACTTGACCTTATCTCGTGCTAAAACCAGTCCGAACACCTCTTTTAACTAAGATAATATTCTGATAAATTTGTTAAAGATTTAGTGGTTAAATTGTTAATATGAATTTTTTCATAAAAACCACATTATGTATACTATTAAATTTGTTAATTAATAAAAAACAAACATAGGTATACCCACATATCATACTTGAAAACGAACTCAGATGAAGTGATCGAAAAGTCATTTAATTTCTATTGGTATATCCTAGCTATTTATTTGGCCCCTAGGAGAGCTAATAAATGTCTTAATGTCTTTGGTCATTCCCGCTAGTGTAAGAGTTCTCTTGTCTGAGTCTTGTCTGTCTCTTGTCTGATACGACCATCAACGCTTTATATGTATAGATAGATAAACTAATACAAATAACGAAATAAATACAAAACTATTGACAATCTTTATGTTATGCTTGTCAAATTATAATAATTAACAATCCCTGAGAAAAAAATTCAAATGTTTTACAAAACTAATCGAAAACACGCAATAAAATTCAGTGCAGTGATGCTGTCTTTACTATGGGCAGGGACAAATGCCTCGAGGTCTTTATCTGTCTTTTTCCACAATCTCCATTAGTAGTTTAAGCGTGTTAATTCCGATGCCCCTTAGGTCTCACCTACATATTGATTCATTACACTATAGAATCAGAAAAAGCATTTCAACAATTTACCAACACAATAACATATTTTAATTCTTAATATCCCTAACCAAGATAGGCACTATGAGAAGAGAGAAAAAAATTGAAATTATATACGCTTATCTGAACAACAGGTATTCAAATGGATGGCGGCTAAATGGAAAATAAAAGATTTATATTTAAACATTTCTTCGTAACACCAATTGAAGAATAAAGATATATAATAATGAATTATTTAATCGAATAGAAAAGACACAAATGGTTATAAATTTATAATTAATTAAAAAAATTTCATGCATTTTATTAACACTTATTATAGCATAAATTTGAAGATGATAATTCATTCGGAGTTTTCATTCTAAATAGAAAATTATGAAAGATATATATATTCATAAATTTAGTTAAAAAGCTGTTTTCAAAACAGAATTTTTATTTCTTTTCAAATGATTATTATTTTATATAAATTATACTTAAATGATCATTTTGACACCATCGAAATTTTTTCTAAATTACAAATAAACTAGGTATATATATTTTGCGCTTGACACTTTGGTAATTTGATTGATGATTTGGAATATTTTTTCCTTTAAACCCATCTTGAAATATGAAAATAATTTAAAATCACATTTCAGACTCTTTATGATGAGACGATGAGAGATTAACAAGAACAAATTTACTATAAATTAGGTTGATTCTAAATTATAATCTAATCTTCTTATGAAAATGAGCCAAAAATGTAGTCCAAAGCCTATTCATGATAAAATTAATTTTATAGATTTTAAAATTATTATAATTTTTAGATTGTCGTGAAAAGCTCGTTCTGGTTCTAAAATATTTTTATTTCTTAAACAAAAAAACTGATTAACTATTAGACATCCTAACTTCAGAACTTCTCAATGAAAAAATGTCTAGATAAAAAACAACTTATTTTATGGCGGGCTCATAAGCTATTATAGCTAATGAGCTGAAATTTGGTAAAAAAGTATAAATAAATTGCATCTTTATGCCAATATTCACTTTCCTAACTCAAAATGTTTGCAGACAAAAATTCCTAAATTTTCAAAATATGCAGAGAGTGTTTTTGCTTTTCCGCCTTAATAATAATATATATATACATTATTTCTTTATTCTTATGAGATTAATGAATGTCTGTCATATATGTAAAATTTATGAAACTGAATAAAGAATGAGATGTATTTAGAGACAACTTTATATACTTGAAAAGTTTTTGTTTTGCCGAGAGTAGCAGTTGCTAGCTTTCCAGTGACGAAGGAACACCAAGTTTTCAGTATCCATATGATATTGACTCCATGAAAAACATTTATAATTGAAGAAAGACTGATGATGAAGACCAAGTCTTCGAAACTATAGTCTCAAACAAATAAATAATATATATATACAGATATATCATCTTGATATATATGTGTATATGTTTATTTGCATCAAGCAGAAGACAATCTCTTTGTTTCTCTTTGTGAAACAACTTTATATACCACTGAAAATGGTCATATAATGGTGACCGAAACTGCTTAATGAATTAATAAAATTAAATATAAACTAACCTGAATTTTTTTTCAATAATATGACAAATAGGCCTTGAAGTTTAAAGAAATTATACATTCACTTGAGTTTTGGATGAATAATAATTTATGACAAAAGATAAAGTAAAGCAAATCTTTCATCTAGATTAAGTATCTTGGATATACTTAAATATTTTACATTATTACCTATTATTTTTTGAATTAATTTCAATTCTATAAAATAATTTATTTTCATTATAAAAAACGAAACTTCACTTAGAGCAAAATAAATGATGATTCAAATACCACTATGTTCAGTTTATATATTAAAAAAAATATCTAGATATCCCCTTTGCAAATTACTTCGAAAACATCTTCTTATTTTGTAATCATCGTAGGACTTAAAAGGCGGAGTGGGAGAATTAGAGAGAGCAGAGAGTATACATATCTCTACAAGCATGTAGAGCAAAGTGCCTACCTGTAAAAGAAGAGAACAAAAAGAATGAAAAGTGTTAAATGGATTTTAAACTGAACAAAAACCAAACACAACACAACAACAACATGACTGTCCAGCTGTGTGGACCTGAATGATCAAAAAAATGCGTGAGAATTACTGGCCTTCGTAATAAGCTATTTATTACTTAGCACTAATACATATACAAACACGTATACATTGACCATTGGGTGTTCTTCAGGGCTTCACTCTACCTAGGACCAGGCATGACATTAAGAAATTATTTCGACGAATTTATCACATTTTTTAACATCTTATTTTTGATATATCACAATCATAAATTAAAAATACTAAAAACCAAAAATTATAAAAACGATGTATTTTGGTCGCTTAGCTATCGGGTATTTCCAAAAGCCTTAGCAGATAATCTTCAGCGGAATCTCGTGCTTCGTCAAAATAAGCTTTAGACAAATTATTGCTTTTATTATGAAATAAGGAAAGCAAAGAGACGTCTCTTCGATGAGCCAGTGAATCAAGGAAATCAGTAAAGGTCGGCATTGATAGATCGTTTTCGGATGCATCCAACTTAGTTGGATTAGAACTGTAGATGTAGGCAATGTCTTCGAAACTAGATCTCTCAAATCAATAAAATTCTTTAAAACAGTGTTTATTAACCTGTGTACCGCGAGAGATTGTCAAATGTACCGCGAGGCTTTTTGACATATAATTAAAATTGCATGGGATTTGTAACTTTGAAATACTATTTGTAATCACTTCATTTTTTTATTTTTTTTCGTATAATACAACTTTAACATTTTTTTATTTTAGGTGTGCCGCAAATGATTCCAGATATTTTTAGTGTGCCGTCAACCAAAAAAGATTGAGAAACACTGCTTTAGCTTTAAAAGTTCCGGTTCAAAAATACAAAAAGAAAACTTTAGATTTTAATGCGAAGTCATAATATAGGCATAAATAAACAATTTATATTTAAGTTTATTATTAATTACTACGGCATATCTAAAGACCTGAGTCTTGGAAAATTTTTCACTTTTTTCTTAATTAATAAATGTGCGGGGGACGATTCTTTCATTAGAATCCGATCGAGGAAATAACTAAAAAGGGTGTAGATAGAATTATCTAGCTTCTTCCTTTATAGCGAAGGAAATGCAAGTTAAGACCTGTTCAGACTATTAAAGATTCAATTTCTAATATTCTAGAAATGGTCTTTTGCTCTTGGATCAAAATTATACTCCTTATAGAGAAAGCAAATATTTAATTGAACTTCAATAATATTCAGACAATAATGTGAAAAAATACTTGTTCTAAAACTGGTGAACGTACTGGGTCGTGAAAAAGTTTTACTTTTTTCTTCATTTTTATCATTCAATAGAACAATTAAATTCATAAAAAGAAATCGTCTTAGAATGTTTGTTATGTAGCAAATTTTTTATATTTGTTTAGATTTTGGGCTCTCTAAGGCAGTATTTCTCAACCTATATGCAGCGAGCGTTTTTGACAAATAATTAAAATTGCACGAGTTTTGTAACTTTGAAATAGTATTTGTAATTACTTCATTTTTTTCTATCATACAACTTTTACTTTTTTTAATATTTAGGTGTGCTCCAAATGGTTTCAGATATTTTTAGTGTGCCGCCAAACAAAAAAGATTGAGAAACACTGCTTTAAAACATAGAAATAAAAAAGTGTGCTTTCTGCTCTATATAAATATATTTAGATACCTTAGATAAGCTTCGGCTTTAACCCAGAAAGCGCTGATTTGAATAATAATTAATATCGCTGACATTTATATTATAGGCGTCTCATGATGATAAATATCAGCGACATCGATAGTTACAAGTAAAAAAAAGTTAGATTCAGAAAATAATTAGATCCATAGTTACATACTCAATTTGGACTGTTGGTAAAAATTATCTTGCTGCCTCAGTATTAAATAAACATGACTATGAAGAGGAATACCATATGTATTCTTAAACAATTTTTGTTAAATGTTAAAGGCAAATTTATTGTAGGCACCATGATGCAATATAAAATTATTTCTATCACAAATTTATTAAAAAAAAAACACTTACTAAAATTCAAAATGTTATGAAAATAGTCTTAAATACGTTTTTCACTCCCTGGTACTTAGTATATCTTCTTCCCACGAAGCAACACTGTAATCTGCTCAAATCAATCGATGGAATATTATTATATAGGAAAAAAAATAGTAAAAGAAAAAAATGAAAAAGTACAGTAGCGTAGGGTTAGAGAGTAGTAGGCGCTTCATATAATATGATAGATTTTTAAGCATCCGAAACAGAAACAGGCAGCCAAACTAATCGAATAAAATACAATTGTAGAGGTTAATATTATCAAAGGGGCCCGCAAAAAGGGGCGGAGTCCAATCGACTCCGATGAAAAAAAGACGAGAGCTGTAGCCGCAACAAGTCCAAATGAAATCGTACGAAAATTATATTGAGATCGCACCAAAGGGGATACTGATAGGAAATAAAAAGAAAATTGACTATTAAAATTCCAAAAATAAAATTGAAATAATGTCCATTAATCAATTCAATTTCGTTGATAGAAAGAATTTTCCTTTTATGTTAGCGAATATTCATATACTATAATAAATAAGTGTCTATCTATATGTAAAAGATCATCAAAGCCAATGACCTAGCATCGTTGAGTGATCCAGTTGTAGTTGAATATGCAATTGAATGTCTTATTTTTAGAAGACAAATAAACTCAAAATTTGTTTCTTCTTCTTATTATTATGTAGGCTAAAAAGCCTGATTATTCCAAAATTTGTTTCGATTTAACAAATTGCCATGGTTCTCAAACAGTGCTCCGCAGAATACTGGTGCTCCGTGAAGCCACTTCAAGTATTCCGCCTAAAAATCAAAAATATAATTAAAAATTGTTCCAAAAGAAAAATCACTACAATTTGAAATGATTTTTGTATTTGATTTAGATTAGATCGTTTTTTTTGTATAATTAGAATGTTGTAGAAAAATGTGTTCCTCCGTCTTGAAAAATTTTGAGAACCAACCACTCCCCATTTTGTATAGAACAGGCCTGGCCAATCTAAATTCCATCGAGGGCCTCATTGTCGATTTAAAAATTTTCAAGGGCCGCACATAAATAAGAAAAATTACAATTTTTTCAGTATTTTTTTCTCCGCGGGTTGGCCTGCAAAAAGGGGTACCAGGCCTGGTATATAAAAGGAAGTTAAATGAAAAATATTTGGTGTCTCAGGGAGATAAAGCCGGTATAATTATTGAATTTACTAAAATTAATATTTATTTATTTGTCTTCTGTAATTAGAAATGTCTTAAACGTGGATAAAAATTGCTTTCAACCATGATCTTATTTTATCTGTCTGTCTGAATTCCGATACTTATAATAACTCAAGAACGGAAAGTCGTAGAAAGTTTATTCGCAATGTTTGTATTTCTAAAACAAAGAATTGATTATATTTTGAGCTTTCTATCTTCAAAATTTTTGGTTATCAAACAATGTTCTCTCTAATTTTTTTGCTGACTGCGCAGTATAAAAGCATATGGGAACATGTTCAAAACGTTTGTAAAAGTGTGTAATTAGGGAGGGGGGTCCTGTGCTTGTGTTTGAAGTAAAAAAACCCTCTAAATTTTACTTTTTTTTGAAATTTGGATTTTTGTCATTTTTTTATAAAATAAAATAATAAAAAAAAAAAAAAAAAAAAAAATGGTGAACAATCCCATTGTGCGCAGAATACAAAAACGGCTGTACAGCTCTCGAAAAATTAGTGCGCGCCCGCGCACCCCCGCAGCTTAGAGCATAGCATTGTAATCACAAATGCAGCAAACATTTTTTTAAGTAAGATTTTTATTTTGAGATTTTCGCGTGTTGCCATGGGAAAAGACATAAAAAAATCAAACTGTGTTTTAAAAAACTAATTATGTATAATTATTTAAATTTATTATTAAAAGGGGCTCTATCTACCTGTGACAACTCGACCTCTACCTTACACAATCTGTTTCTTTATAAAAAAAAATCATAATAATAATAAATATAGGAAATCCTTAAGGAAAATATCCTTAAGCTAATTTTCATAAATCTTTCTTGATATCTCAATATATCGTTAATAATTGCTGCTTCAATACATTAGCGACATTCAATATTATCGTTTATCTTTTTTTATCTTGCTTTTACCATCCAATAAAATAAATTTGAAATGAACAGTATGAAGGATGTTTTATTAAAAAACAAAAATAAAAAATCTATCTGTAATTTATTTAATATAACTATCTTGACGATATTAATTAATTGTCAATGCAGCGAGAGCAAATCAATCAATGACGTCATTATTTCCATTACATCATTGATAAACCATGCAACCTCCAAGGTTTTTTCTGCAATATCTTTGGATGCATCTTAGAAAAATTTTATTTATTTCATAAATTAATTCCTGTGAATACATTGTAATAGACTGATGAAGAGGGCAAAGCCCTCGAAACTATAGTCTCGTTATAAATAAATAAAATTTATAATTCCAGCAGAAGACACACTCTTTTATTGTCTCCTTTAATATATAAAAATTCTGCTACTCTCGGCAAAAACTTTCAATTTAAGAGTAGAAAATTATTTATGCTTTATCCAATTTATACATCTAAACTGAATATGTATATATATATAATTTATTTGTTAAAGACTAATAGTCTCCAAGGTTTGACCTTCACAATCAGTCATTTAATTAGAACTATTTTTTCTGATATTTCAATTATCTCGATTGTATATAGATAGAAAAATTCGTTTTGTTATAGCAAGCTATAGCCACAAAAACAAACGCTATAACAACAAAACAAATTATATCTATATCCAATCGTGTAATTGAATTCATGAGAAATAACAGATAAAATATTTCTAATTAACTGATTGATAATGAAGATCAAACCTTCGAAACTTTAGTCTAACAAATAAATAAATAAATTTATATATGGATTATTATAGATATACATATTCGGTATATAAGTATATGTATGTTTATTTGCATCACGCAGAGGACAACTTAAAATAATAATAATAATATTTGGAACTTACAGAAGTTTAAAAAAGCTATTTTTCCGAAAATAAAAATTCCCAAATATTCCTATCAATAAATAATAAATTTGATGCTATTATACCAATACTCATATACCAAAAATTATTTTAACTATTAACATAACATGTACCTAGGTACCTAATATTATTAAAAAATAGTCAAAGATTACTCACACACTAATAGGTTCTGTCTATATACTCTTTTTATTTATTAATTTCACCTGGCTAAATGTTTATCTCATTTTCGTTCCCCTGCACTCATTAATTTATTACCTGCTTTAAATAAAGGGAGCGCATTGAAGATTTTCTCATAAATACTCGCTAATGGTGGCAAGCGAGAAGATAATTTCCACTGTTTCTCTTTTGGTGCTCATTAGCACAAGCCCTTGGGATTTACGATTCGTTATCCCACTCGCTAAAGATCGAGTAATAAAAAAATAAGGGATGACTTCTATATGAGATAGAGTAGAAGAAAAGGAATAACAACATTAGAAAAAATAAAAAGATACCAAAAAAACACTGATATTAAAAATTTAAACTTTAATAATGCAATAATATACTTAAAGCGATCGATAAAATTGGATTTCTTTATACGAAATAAATTGATTTTATATGTAGGTACATTAAATCTTCTTTACTAAATAAAAATAAATTCACATTTTTAAGATATTAAAATCTATAAATTATAGAAGTTATAATAGTTTTCTTATCTCGTACATTTAATACGATATTTAATTATTCGATAACATTATAATTTTTTTCAACAAGTGAAATTAATTTTGATAAAGTTCACTTTACTTATTAAATTATCATTTTTAAAGTTTTAAAAATAAATTTAATTAATATTACCCTTTTAATCAAATGGACCAGCTTCTGAGGTGTTCCTGCATCATAAAATTGGATAAATATATGAGAAGAGACAGGCCCTATGATATAGTAAAGTTTAACGAGATTTTTAATTTGCAAATTAGTTTAACTGACAAATTAATTGAAACCAGCTACTAAAGTGACCATGTAAAAGAGCCTTTACAGGCTATCTTGGTTGTGTTTTTGCATCCTTTAGAATGAAATATATAAGGGGAGGGGATGAAGGAAATACAGAAATATACCTCTAATTGCAGTAAAAACGTCTTTACTACTTTGTTAATATATGTCCAGCTAGATAATTACCACTGATCATATTTAGACATGATTTTTTGCTTAATAAAAAAATAATAAATATTCTGAATTCATGTATATAGATCTATTGTCACTTTTTGATTTATTTTAATCATTGAAACATATTCATTTGTCCGAAGTATCTTTAAAATCAAATAAATCTTGGCTAATAAAACACTCAATGCTAATTGATATACAAAGTTGGCTTAATTTGAAGCCCCTCTGGCTTCAAAATAAATGACTATCAGTCAAACACCTTTATTCAGAGCATGTACATATATGTATATAGAAGAAAAAAGCCAAAGCTATTATTCAAATTATTTTTAATGTCTTAAATATATTTTAAAATTTCTCATAAATCAAAGGATCGTTATAATTAATGTGGGAGATAATATATTCAGTTCAATAAAAAACTAATAAAATTTTTTTTATTAAAGATTTTAATAAAAATCATAATTTATTAGGCTATGACATTTTGAAGATATCACGAAAAAAATCCAAAAAAGAATCTTAAAAAATAAACTATATCTTACCTACCTAAGTACATGTTAAATATTTGTAGTGGGTTGAAGGAGTTATTCAGCCAAAGTAAGGATGCACCGGGTATAATAAAATTGATTGATTTATAAGTAACCAAATATGCAGTTATATTTGATGATGTACAGAAGGATATTGTCTACCTTCTAATTTATGAAGTGTAAATTTAAAGAATTATGTCATAGTAATCTAACTGTATTTTCTTTTCATTAGCATATTAATTCTAGAGCAATAACTTTAAGGTCGCTTTAAACCTTTGATTTATATAATAGAGTAAATTTTGTTTGTTTCCTTGTTTCATTACAAACCTAGATTAATATAATAATACATTGTCGGAAAAGTAAAAACTCGGTACACTTTAGGGACATTTTGGTTATTTGACAATTTTTTGTCAATGAACGTTTTGAGATAAAAAGCTGAGGCACAAAGATACAGTTTATTTATATAAATTTTTGTGCTATTACATCACATTAGTTACAACCATTCAAGAGCACTCCAAATATCGATTCGATTTTTTTCGAATTTTTTGAACTTTTCATTTTTCACTACTTAAGTTAAAAAGCCCAAAATCAATTTATCAAGTAAAAATAAATAAATAAGCAAATAAAATTTTTCGGATAAATTCATTAAATGGTTCTAGCTTATGAGCTGAAATTGAACACAATAAGCTTCATCTTTCTAATTCGAACAATTCCCATGCTTGGCATAAGATTGATGCTATAGTCTTTGTTTCCGATCTTATATGGAGAACCCACACACTTCCTAGTTTAATTAATTTAATTTCGATTCTAGAATAATTTGTTGTTATAAGCTATATAATGATCAAATAATTTTTTCAAAATTTTTTAATTTAGAGTGAGATAAAGCAACATAAATAAAGACAATAGTTAATAGAGATTGTGGTGTTGGTGCAAGGTGAAACATCTTTAATAAAGATAAAAGTAAATAAATATTTTATGAGATATTAATTTACTATGAGTTAGGTTTTCTAGGTCACTTGTTTCACGTTAAAAATTAAAAAAAATAAAAGAGGTAAATTTTTTCAATATATATATATATTTCGGGCTATCAACCCCTTCAGGAATTACAGAATTACAAAAAATTTAAATCTTTTATTTTTTTAATTTTTAACGTGAAACAAGTCACCTAGAAAACCTAACTCATAGTAAATTAATATCTCATAAAATATTTATTTACTTTTATCTTTATAAATAAAGACGCAGACTTAAAGTTTCTTCTGTAATAAAAATCGAGCTAAAAATTGCATATTTCAACAAAATTTTCAGAGATCATACTGAGTCTTGAAAAAGTTTACTTTTTTCTCCAAATTTTCTTTTTTAACATTTTTCATATCGATCCCATAAAAACGTTAACATCTTCTTTAATGTGAACATTTTTTTTTCAATAAATCTCGTCGTAATTTAAAAGCCAAGAGGATCTTTTTCCTTGTGTGATCCGGTTGATAATTCATTTACATACTTCTTAAGGCGAAGTCCAACAACAAGTGTTTGTCCTTTGTGAAGTGATAGACCAGCATCCTTTTTCACATCCTACTCCTTCAGGTGAGGATGTATGTGTGTGATGGATGATACACCGACAAAAAAACACTAGGGAGTGTAGAATATTTTATCTACCGGCTAGTATCTCGCACTCTGAGATGAACTACACCTGTAGCTACCGACATGCAGTGCTTATGACCGGCTTGAAAATATAAACAAGAACATACAGTAGTTGACAACGTTCACCTCCTCTTTTCTGCTTACGTAAATAAAAAATAAATAAAAAAAATAAAAATGGGGAGAAGGATTTTTTAAATTGAATTGAATGTTCAAGGACTTTTGATAAAAACAAAAACAATATAGATTAGAAAGAGAGGAATCTCTAGCGATGTTGTTTCTTATCGAAAGTGAAAAATTGTTTGGAAACAAAACAAGAGAGGCCATGTTTCAGTGTTGAATGGAAATCAACATAACAACGGATAAAAGAAGATGAAAAATATTAACTTATGGTCAAAGAAGGACATACAGAAAAACCTTTTACAATGTATAATCAATTTATTTTTTAATACATAATATATAGCGAGGCAAGTTGACCCAGAGCGTCGCCAATTTCTAGGGCCGAGACTGAAGCTTAAGTAGATTAAAAATTAACTGGCTATAATCTGAATTATACACTTATTTATACAAACATATAAACACAATATTACATTGATACTTGCTAAAATGCACCATGTCCGAAGATCGAAAGAAAATAATCAATGGACAAAATTTGATCGAAATCAAGTTAAAATAAATTTTAAAATTTTTAATCTATTACTTACTAATATTTTTATATGAAGCTATAAATTTGACCTCTATATCTATATGCAAAACGGGATCTGAATTGGAGAGTAAACTCCTACTCGAAAATTTGGAAAAATTTCAAATTTAATTGATTTTCAAAAAACATCTTAAGTTAATGTTCATCAAAGTTAAAAAAAATGCTTTAAAATATCAAATACATTTTCAATTTTAGAAAATTTGAATTCAATATTATATTTGTTGAAAAAAAGAGGGTAGTAAATATTTCAGAGAAAGACATCTAGTTATTTAATAAACTCTACTCTTTTACAAAAATCTCTTCGGCATACATGTATAACAATTGCCGTTAGGCATGATTTTTTGGGGTGGTTTCCCATTGCTTTATTCATTTATCAATTTGAACTTTATTTACTAAAATTTAATATATATATATAGTGAAAAATACCGTAAAATAGTAAAAAAAAAAATACATAAATTAGCATATGTAGCTATTCACATAAAATTTGAGAAAATGATATGTATGTTATATATAAGAATTAAATTGATGAATATGGGCAAAATAATTAATTGCACTATATATTATTATTATTGTTCCGTAATCTTTACCTGAGGACCCTTTGAAGTCGCGAGACCGATCCAATACTTTATTTGCTTCGAATTGGATAAAGTAAAAATGGAGAAATGACTTGCGCCTTTTTTTGTAGGGTAGTACCCTTGACTAATCTGCCAATTCAGTTGTTTAAGTAGCAGGGGCTCCGGTCTCTTGATACGAGGTGTGGTTTTTCTTAAGAACCTTAAAAATTTTAATAAGGAACAAATTTATTTTTAAAATTAAGGAAATTTGAATTCACCTTCAAGCGCCTCTTATTTTAAAATTCACATTCACAATTTCAAACCTGGCAAATACAAGTTAAAACTCGTTTTAGACTATTAGAGATTAATTTCTTAATTTCTATTATTCTAGGAATGGCCTTTTGCACTCGGAACAAAACGATACTCGTTATATAGAGAGAAAAAATATTCAATTGGACTTCATTAAAATTAAGACAAAAATTTACAAAAGAAATTATTTGTTGCGGCTCTAACTAGCAAACGTACCGTGTCTTGAAAAAGTTTTTACTTTTTCTTCTATTTCTTTGTATTTTTATTCGCGTCGAAGAATACACTTTAAAATTTAGTTTACAATTAACTTTGCCGAGACAGCACTTAATAATTTTTTCCAAAAGACTAGGACAAAATGACAAAATGACCGGGACATATCTTCAAACCAAGGCAGTCCCGGTAAAACCGTGACGTATGATAAGCCTATATATAATAAATATAATTTCTCAAATTATTATGTGAATAGCTACATATGCTATTTATGTATTTTTTAATATTTATGGTATTTTTCACTTACTGTGATAATTTTTTTTATTTTCATTAAGGTTTTATTTATTACACATTGATATTAATAAATTATGTTGATTAATGTCCATTATAATTAGTAGATTAAAAATTCACAGTTCATTCGACAATGTTTTTTATTGAAGCTCTTATTCAATTTTTGTACAACGTTTCGTCTCTCTCGAGACTTTTTCAAGCACTCAATTGGTTAGAGCAACATTAGTTGAGATATTAATTAAACATTGTTGTACTTTAAGAGAAGTGATAGCTTTAATTAAAAATAGTGGTAATACTAATTCAATAAAGTTTACACTGATCAACTGAATCATCTGCGATGAATTTACAGTTTGGATCAATTTTAAAATTAATAAAAATTTCAAATAAAGCTATAAGTTTTAAAATCATTCTAACTTTTAAATAAATAAATAAATAGAAAATTTGATACACTATATTTATATGATTTATTCAGATTAACATTGCACTCCCTCTGTACGACCCTGTGCGTACCATCCGGTATATATCTTCCTATGTAATGTCAGCTCCGATAGGTACTTATCATTCTTAGTAATTCATACCGAAAGGTGTAAAAATTTTAATTAATAGTAATACTACGTATTTGTATAAAATAGCTAGTTAGAAATAAATTCTTTTTTCATTCTTAAGGGGAAAATTTAATTAGTAAAAAAAAAGATTATATACATAAAATGAAGAAGAATTTTCTTCAGAAACTTTTTTCACTTTATAAGGAAAAGAAATAAATGTTCTGCTTCCGTTAGATTAAAAAAAAAAGATATATATGTACATAAATAGAAAATTTTTTCTAAGATTTCTACACCTTCGTTAAACCCATAAGCGTGCCAATTAACATTTATCGCTTAGGTAGATAGGTAGGTAGGTACTAGGTATTCTTAAAACAGGTTCCGGATTTCTAGTTGTTCTCTGATAAAAATGCAGAAGAGACCGCTACAAAGAGGTGCACCCACACACACAGCTCACACACACACATACCCACTCAGTTAGGATTATTGTTTATTAATTCGGCCCATGTCTAGAACAAATTTTATACTCACATCTTAATATGGAAATAATTAACTTGAGGTCTTTATTTATGTAGTTAAAGGAATTTTTATCAAATTCTCATAGTATCCTTCTGAAAATGTTAAATTAATAAAAAATAATACTAAATTAGTGAAAGTAAACATTTTATCAAAAGTTTAATGAAAATACTTGGTGGGTGTTTTTTCCCTTTCCTGGCTACTGGATTTTGATATTAATTCTGAAGTAAATTAAAATTTGTTAGGAATGAATCCTTTTCACTAGACCACTCTAGAGATTGAAGCCTCAAAAAGTAAATTTAATTTTAATATTAATTATACTAGTATTATAGAAAATCTAAGGACAAATGAAATTCTCTGATTGACCTATCTTCTGCCTCTATTGGTAATGTCCTACACTCTTAAGAGATATAGCCGATGCTTTCCCAGGGAAGAGGGTATAAACTTTAGGATTCGCTTAACAATTCTAATCAAATAGAAGTAGCTGATTAACATTGGGAGCGCTATTGAAGACAACACATATACTGTCTTAGAACAGCATTTCTTTACCGCGGACCTCTTTTAAATATATTTTTATTACCGCAGACCACCAAAACCTAAATGAAGATTTAAAGGGTTAAAGTTTGCGCAAAATTTCGCATCGGTTACTATTAAATGAAAATATTATAGATCACAACATTTTTTCAAGACTTTGAGGACCCCCTGATAGAATATTTCTGCTCTCGTCCGCAGACCACCGGTTAAGAACAGCTGTCTTAAGACATTCACCGATCTATTATTGTAATGCTCATTTCAAACTTTCTAGTTAGTTTAGTTCTCCCCAATGTAGGGTCAATGCAGAAATTCGAAAACCCTAAAAGAGCTAACTGCTTTACAATTTGTTTAATTTGACGAAAGGAAACTTACTATATGTACCTACTAGTAGAAAATATTTATTTTCAATTTTCGAATTTGTATTTAATTATTTAACTTGAAGATTTTTCAAATTAATTGGGAAAGCAAAAATATCATTCAAAGATTATAAATTATTTTAAATATGTAATAGTAATAACTTGTTGTAAAGAAAGAACTAGATAATCCTTTCTAAAAATCCGCGCTAATGTCACTTTAAGGAAGTCGGAAGTGGCATGAGAACCATCTGATAAATAGAAATATTTGTGATGGAATTACAACAAACAGAGTTCTAAACTACCTAGAGTGAATATTTTTAATGAAATATTCTCATCAAAGTGCACCTTGGCCGTCACCTTTTTCAAAATCTCAATGCTATTATTAATTAGATTTTTAATACTCTATTCTAATTTTCGAGTTTGCACGTCAGCTCCTCTGATGATTTCTAGAGGTACAACAATAGCACTTGTGAACTTTAATCTTCTTTAGCCTAACGAAAGATTTCATAAGCACATGAAAAGAACTCCAGAATTAGGAGTTGAAATGCATTTTAATGAGATTACCATATCTCATTAAAAATGTCCTAGTTTGTTTCAGAAAAAAATTCTCTTTTGATAATCAACCCATTCAAATTTTCAAATGATTATTTTAGACTACGTATAGTTTAAAGAATTAGTTGAATTTTTAACTTTTTAAAATAATTTTGTATAACCTTTCGTGGCGAAAAAATTCAGTTTATCTTTCATTTTTTTTAATGAGTCAATTTAAAAGAATACGCAATTAAGTGAGCTCTCGTTTAAATTGCTATTCCGGAAATAACGTACAAGCGAAAAATGTTCAAATGATGTTGACAAATTCGAGTGTAAAACTTGTACCATTAAAAATCATGTTTTTTTCTCTCAATAGTCCGGTATCTTTGTCCAGGCCTCTATATTCGTGTGAGTTAATGGATCTTGTTTGATGAGTGTGACAGCTCCGGGGACAACAAGAACAACAACCACAACAACAGCTAATCATTCGAAAATGGAGGAATAATTTATTTATATATAACCGAAAGCACTACGAAAAAGGAAGGCGGCGCGGTTGCTTTTAGACCAGGAATTGATCTGTCTCTTTTCACATTCTTCGAATAGGCCATGTATCAGTGGAGAACAGTTTTTTGGAATTTATTAAATTTTTTAAAATTAAAAACAATATGTTAAATTAGAAATATTTTTCAAAGTGGATTTATTAGAATTATAAAATTAATCAGAGAATTCTCTAGTATAAAATATATATGATCAGAGAAGATAAATAAATACTAGAGAGAGGATAGAGAATTTTTGTTTCTACATCTCTGTTTACTAATTTATTATAGTTGAGAGTTTTATTAACTATTTTTATTTAAGTCGCTATTGGTGTTTGTTACTTTGGTCAAAACTTTACCATTGATTTATAAACTGTTTCCTTATCTATATATATATAAATTAAGGTTTTGTCTGTACATTGCTCCAAATCACGCCAAATTTTGGTTGCACACGTTTCAAGCAAAGTTATGAACGAAAACACCCTCAACAAAATTCTTGTCTGTCTGTCTGTCTGTATGTTTCCGTGGGTTCCTCGAAAAGTTGCTCACGATTCACGTAAAAACGGCTGAAGGGATTATTATGAAATTTCATATTTGCATCAGATGTCTTCTAACTTACGTTTTTAGCTATATAACGTTTTGATATTTTGACCCCAGAAGGAGGTATGGGGGCGCAAGAATGAAAATGATCAAATAACTCCTAAACTATTAACCCTACGGCAAATTTTATAATAAACGAAGTTGTAGAAGATGTGATTTCTGACAACTTTTGTTTGAAAAAATTTTTCCGAAAAACCTCCAAAAAGGGGGGGAGGGTGAAAAATGTAAATTCTTGCCCTTGGAGCAAATTCAACCAAATTTTGTATACATAATCTCTGGGCCTCTAGAGAGATAGAAATGGAAAAACTAACAACCCAAAATGGGAGGAGGGGGGGTCAAAAAATGAAAATTCTTTCTCTTGGACCAAACTCAACCAAATTTTGTATACATAATCTGTGGGTCACTACAAGTCTAGAAATGCAAAAACTGGGTGCGGGGGTGGAATGGAGTGGGCATGGGTTAGGGTATGGGGTGCGCGGGGTGGAATGGGGCTGGGGTGAGGGGGTGAGGCGAAGTAGGGTGGGGTGCAAGGGGTCCAGTGGGCTAGATGGGGGTGTGGTGCGCAGGATTGGAGGGCACGGGGTGGTGTGCGGGTGGTGGTGTGGGGGCGGGGGTTGGGCACGGATGCATGGTGGAGGGGGTGCTGGAGGGGTTTCGGGGGTTGTTGTTGGGGGGGGTAGGGTGGGTAGGGCGGGTGTTGGGCATGGTCCGGGGGGTGCTGGGGGGTGAGGGGTCCGGGTGGCGTGCCTTGCAGCTAGTAAACTCATCATCATCATCATCATCATCATCAGCCTGTCGATAGCGACAATCCACTGCTGAATATAGGCCTCTTCCATCAAGTGGAAGGGGGTTGGCATTAAGTCACCACGCTTGCCAGGCGGATTGGTGACTAGGAATCAGATTATAGCCGGTCAAATATCAATGCAGGGACTCGGACTCGAACCCGGGACTCCTGCTTAGAAGGCTAGTGTCTTTAAGCTCTCGGCTAATCCGATTCCTTAAGTAAACTATAGAACTCAAATTTTGAATACACACTCTTTGTCGATGAAAATGCATTGTGATGCAATAATATTCCCTGAAAAATTATTTTTCAATATTTAGATAATTTTAACATGGTTTCTCTGTCTGTCCATCTGTCCTTGGTAGAATCCCTTCTACCTATCCAATTTTCTTTAAAGTTTGGAATACTTATTTTCAATGACAATATAATGAAAATCAATTACCCGAAATTGGGAGGGTGTGCAAAAATATAAATTCTAATTTAATGTTTTCTACTTTTGATTCAATCGCGAAATGACGTTGGATTGTATCTAAATGGATCACATCTTTTTCTCTCTTGGTCCAGACTTAAGACCCCGCAAACTCCAATATCGTTATCCGCAGTAGTCTCGCGATAAATATCTTTTTCAAATAAGCGCGGTCAAAAACAATTCTCGTTGATATATCAATTATTCTTTGATATATTAATGAGAAAAATTATATATATAAATTCTAGTAATTTTGTCTGATCTGGCTGAAATTTTACACAGAAACCCCGAGCAACAAAAAATTATTGTCTGATCTGGTTCAAATTTTACATATCTAAGCTCTAGGACCCCATAATGAAGTATCAACTACCTGGAATGTAAGACTTATGAATTTGAAAGAATAAAACTTATAAAAATAAAAATTCGATATCCTATAGGTATTAAAAAACAAATAAACATTTTTATTTAAAAATGCACTAAAAAGCGAAAAATGCATTTTTCTTTAGAATTCTAAATATTTGCTTATTACATTGACTAAGAATAAAATAATAGATGCTTTTAAATTTTAGATTTAATTAAATTAAGCTTCCACGCTTTTATTTTTACTCATGTGAGTAACAATTTTTCACACTAAGTACCTACTAAAAAAATATATATTTTCTTCTTTTTAGTGCATTTTGAAATAAAATCGGTCTTAAAAATATATAGACTACACTATAGTTCTGCTGAGAATGAAATACGATATATTATTGTTACTGCAACTGAGAGAGGAGTCAGAGAGGAATGTCACATTAGATTTCCTTCATTGACCTTAAAACCCTGAAGAAGGAGGGAATAAGCCTCCGAAACGTCGGTTTATGAATACAAAGATAGTTTAAATTATCTTCTTTTTTTGAATTTTGGACTGCCTCATCAATATCCACTCATAGAGTACATATATAATTTTTCATTTTCATTTTAGTCATACATTCTGTTCTGCGGCAGCTGGTGGTATGCATTACAAGGATCTACCCCTTTTGTCATTATTGGATTATTTAATAAAAAATTAAAAAAAAAAATAGACAGATATCACAAAAATCTCTACAAATAGCAATTTTGATCAATTATTTTTCACTTTTTCTCAATCATCTATAAAAAAAACTCTTGTTTTATTTACTAATTCTTTATTTAAACGAAGATCAGGATAAAATTTTCTTATTGTGTCCAATTAACCGCTGTAATTTATCACCATTAGAAGATTATTATTATTAATTATGCCATTATGATAATATGACATTTGATACAATTGATTCCAATTTAATGATAGTTTCTCTCGGCTCATTCCTTTAAACCCATCATTATACGCGCTCAATTAAAATTCATAAAAAAATCTAATCAAATACACTTGATGCCTTAAAAACAACGATGGGTTCTTAATTAGGTATAGTTACGTGAGTATTTTTTATAAGAGTGGTGATAGTCACCAATATAATAATTTATTTCTTCAGAATTCTGAAGTGAAGATTAAGTACTTATTACCTACTTCAATCAGAAAATTTAAATTGTTTACAAAACCTTTTGTAATACAACCAACAACAACAAGAACAGACAATATCTATGTATTTATTCATTCTAAATGCTTAGGTTTGCTTCTCCCAATTTTACAAATTTTATTTATTTATTTTTTAAACTGATTTGAGCCTATTTATTGATCAGCCTCTTTAGAATTTTATCCATTTTTCTGATGTAAGACTGCCATCTCACAAGATTTGCTAAGCCTACTTACAAACAAACTTATGTAATTTTTCCATTTGCTCTATATAACAATTTCTAAACCAATCTAATTTTTAATGGTTTTTGACATGTCCTTTAGTCGAGAATTCAATTTATTCCTCCAGATAACAAAAATAATAATCTTTTTAGTCATATGTGTCAATGAACAACTGTTTTAACTGTTTTTGGATTTCTTTAGATCTTTGGCTATTTGACCATAATTTCTATATAAGTAGTTAGTTTATTTATCAACAATAAAGGATAAGGATGTAAGGGTACATCACTTATAATTTATGATTGTCTAAAAGTAACCATTTCGAAAATGTTCTCACATTTTTCGACGATCGAAAAAATAGTTTTTTTGTTTTTCAAAATTTATTTTCTTTATCGGACGAAAATATTAATTTTTTTATTATTAGCTAAAAAAATTATATTTGAAAAAGTGGCTAGGAACAAATTATAAGGAGAATAGTTATTTATGTTCGTCGTAATTTATTTTTTGAATATTTTATTGATGGTTCAAATTAAAAAATAGAATTAGAACCTCTGATCGATCTGAATAAAAAGGGGTGCCCACAAGGGGGGGGGTGAAAATTGTTGCATTTTACCATTATATGCTAAAAATAAAAACGTTCAAGTCTTATAACTTCAACAAAAGGTAATAAAATAAAAAGCTCTTCTAATTCTTTGGAAGTCAATAAAATGGGAGGAGGGGGGGGGGGTGAGTCATAAATCTAGGAGGGTGGCTACCCCTTGTATAAACATTCATCAATTATAAAAGTTCAAATTAATCATAAACTTAAATTTTCTAAGGAAAATTATGAGATAATATCGTAAACCAAATCCGAGCTGTTATAATATTTATACAACCCTTCTGACATGTAATAAAGATAATCCATAACACATTGTATTCGCAGAAGACCCTCTCTTGAGATTTTGTTTGTATTCGTTAAATAATTTATTTATATATATAATTTTAATATATAATTCAAATATATTGCTTAGGGGCCGTGACTCTTAAACTAGCAAACAAGTATTTTCTTTTAAGTATATAAATATTTCACTCTCTTAACACAAAACTAATCTGTAATTATTTCTTAATGTTCTTTAAGTAAATGAAATCATTTTAAATGAATGGCCATCGCTAAAGAGGATGAATTATCTTTTCAGATTGCCGACGTTTTTCATTCTCTTTTAAAAAAACATTTGCTTATTTTAAGAATATAAATATAATTTTAATAAAACCTACGCTCTTAATGTTTGTGTTGAAAAATTACTACCGCTTAATCATTTCTACTTTTTTTCTCCCCTTTCATTTACATTCATCAATCGTAATTTATTATTTAAAACATTTAAAGAGTTTTTTCTTTATGCACTCTTATGAAAATGATCAATTTTTTAAACTGTCCATCTAATGGCCAATTTTTTTGTTGATGTTCTTCTTTAAAAGCTTAAAAGAATAATTTTCTATCCGACTTCCAAATTGGCTTCTATTGAAATAATTAGTTAAGAAATATTTCATCTTCATTAATATATTCATTTCATTTGGATAAAAAAATATAATTATAATCAATATTTATATCAATCAATAGTCAATACATTGAGTAAAGATGCCCTTGGTAGAATTAATTAATATATTAAAAAATGTATCCTTAAGGAGTGACTCTTGCTAAGAAATACAGATAAAAGATCAAAAAAATTTACAATCTGTTGCACTGGTGATTGATTACTAGTCTATTCGAAACAAAGATGATTAAAAGATATATATATATTAAAATTCTAATAACGGATTATCTTTTCATACTAATAATAATATATCCAGGTGATTCAATCGAGGATATCATGGCCCAGCTCTGAACGAGACTACTGTCTTGTGAAGAATGACTAACCAATTTTGCATGCTAAAAGCACCGGTTCCGGAAAGATCCCCGAAGTTAAGCAGCATGTGGGGTGGTTAGTTCTGGAATCGGTACTTTATGTATAATATTATTATAACTCCCAAATTGAATTTGAGATTTCAAGTTGCCAATGGAAATAGATTTAAATTTTCTAAGAAAATCACAACCCTTCTGACATTTAATTAAAAATAATTAATCCCACTTCGAATATAATAGATGACATCTCCTGTGATTTTCTTAGAATAACTCCTTCTTCTATTGACAATGCCATATAAACTTAAGGTCTATATCCGTTGCGTTTCTAAGCTAATATGGGTCTCAACTTCCACTATCGCTATTTAGGCTTTTCCAATCAGTTCCAATGGGATACTTACAACACGACTAAAATTGGTTGTAAAAGTGCTAATAGGACCAATATCGGTAGGAACATGCTTCAGACATATCGAATTTCAAGCATGACTTTTCTATGTCAGTCAATATCTAAGATAATTTGAGAATAAAATGTTGTGTTGTAGAAAGTTCATTTTGTTGCCAAAACGTTTGTATTTTAAAAAGAAAATACTTTTTAGAATTTAGGATTTCTAGCTTGTCAGAACTTTTGGTTAAAAATACAAAAAATCAAAAAAATTTGAATCGATATGCGGCGAAGTCTTGAACGGTTATAGCGAATAAGCAGCTGAAATTTAACACGCAAATATTTGTATTAATAAATAAACTACACTAAACAAATAATTTTATTTAACAGGGATAAATCACACGTAATAACAAAAAATATTTATTTCTTTTATTTTTGACCCCACATGAAATAATAATCATTCGAAAAATTTTAGTACGATTTTTGATTTTCGGGAAAATGAATACATATATAGCTTATAAATTTCAAGTTTGTATCTTATTTATTTTACACTAATAGTGTCCCGTTTTCCTTTTTAATTTGAGCACTAAAAATATCCAAATCACCAAGACTTACAGTGAGCGTACTGAGACTTGAAAAAGTTACTTTTTTCCTTCCATTTTACGTAGACCTAAGTTACTTCGACAAATTAAAACTTAATTAAAACAAAGAGTTAATTTCTTTAAAACTTTCGATGGTAACTAAAATATTCTTTTGTATCAATCAATCAATATCCATTACATTAATAGCCATAATGACCTCAAAATATTTAATTAATTATTACTAAAGCAAATTTTATTAATTTACAAATAATCGATAAATATTAAGGTGATTAAGGTAATATAATTCTTCGGCTTATACAGTAATCGGTTAACCATGGAAAGCAATATTTATTATATTTTCAGTCCGTTACAAATATTTTACAAAATTCTCGGTGTTTGGCCATTTTCTTTTAAAAGAATTGGGGATGATTTTCTTACTTATAGTCCGATTATCCCTCATTTATACTTGTTTAATCCTTATTTTTATTGTCTTATGGACTGTTTGGAAAATAATTTTTATCGACCTCTATAAAATAGATGATGATTTTTATTTCGGCACTTCATTTTTAATGATTTTCACTTGTGTTCTCTGTGCACTTGTATCTATTATTAATTCTCTTCTTTTTTCTAAAAAGAATATTAATTTAATTTTGCGAAAATTGTATCATGTCGATCAAGGTATTTTCGGAAATGATTTGACAACCCTTTACAAATTAAATAGAAAAAATGGAATATTTCTATTGTTTGCTTTCTTTTCAATTCAAATTTTAGTAATATTTTACAAAATATACATTTCCAGTTTTGACTCATATGAGATTATTTCTAATTGGAAAAATTTCCTTCTACTGATAATTTCTGCAAAGATTTTTCAAGTCATTCATTGGACGATACTGTTAAAAGAGCGTTTTCGTAAAATTGAGAGAATCATTTGCCAACGATCTATCGAGGCTGGTGAAAAAAGAAATTGCATAAATGTTTATATTAAAAATGTTTCATCTGTTGGACTTGGTGGATCAATAACAACACCGTAAAATCATTTTTATTAATTATTAATATAGTATTTAATTTATAATAATGAAAATAAGTTTCATAAAGAGAAACAAAGAGGTTGTCCTCTGCTTGATGCAAGTAACCATACACACATATATATCAAATATATATATATATGTATATATATTATTTATTTGTTTGAGACTATAGTTTCGAAGGCTTGGGCTTTATCATCAGTCTTTTTTTAATTATAAATATTATTTTTCATGGGGTCAGTATCGCGTGGATATTGAACATTTTTTGCTCTTACTCAGCCGAAAGCCAGTTAGAATATGCATCAAGCAGAGAACAAACTCTTTGTTTCTTTTTATGAATCAACAACTCTGCCATTTTTTTTAATATTGTTAAATTTTGTTTGTGTCTAATTCCTACTGTTCTTTATTAAGAATTATAATAAATTATTTTTCATTTTAGGCCAAAAATTAATTACAATCAACCAAATATATTTACTCTTATTAAATATTATTTTAATCTCTGTGAAATTATTAATTTAATTAATAATAATTATGGATGGCCACTCTTAATAGATCTCTTGAACATTTTTCTTTACTTTTTGATAAGTTCTTATCTAATTTTACGCAATTTACTATTTGCCGACGAGAGAATACCTATGCGAGTATCTCAAACTCAAAACCTATTCAAAGTAAACAATTTATTCTCGACATATTATTTATACAACTATATTTTCTGGTTTTTATTTCAACTGTACAAACTGGGTGCTTTATTTTACTCATGTGAATCACTCAATCAAATGAAGAATTCTTTTAGAACAACATTAACAAGGTAATTTTATATTTTCTCTTTTACTAAATGACTAAATTAACATTGAATCATATTCATTCTTGTAGAGAAATATTATTCTGGAAAAATCAACCAAATTCAGATGAAATATGCAATGACTTACGATATATGAGAGAGGAGGTTGAATTATCAAATCTTGAAATTTCAGCTCGACGTTTTTTCAAAATTGATAGATACTTAATAATAAATATTTTTGGTTCGGTTTTGACATATTTGATTGTTATGTTAACAGATTATAACCAAAACAATAAATAACAACGCATCAAATCATCACTGAAAATTGTATAATATTTTATCCTATAGAAAAACTTAATGTGATTTGATTGTAACATAATATGAGAAAAATATAATTAATTGATTTTTATTTATGCTGGCAATATAATTATATTTAAATATATTTCATATATTATTACTTATTTTATTATTAATGGTACCCGCGAGCACCGAACCGCCGCACTGAGGAACGGGTCGCCTAAGTAATCTAAGTAATTAATTAATTAAACAATTTTTCAAAATTTTTTGTTTATCTTATGTACGTTAAACAAACCTAAAAAAAGTCCAACTATTTATATAACTACTAGATACTAGAGTGTTTAATAAATAAAGAAAAGTGCTAGTTTTCTAGTTAGTATAAAAGTTAATTCATTCGTTAGCCTAGGGAATAATTGGTTTTTGGTGTATTCAGATTACTGACCATAAGCAAGCAGTAGACATTTCTATTGAGAAATTTTAAAGTACTCATTCTCAGTACCCTCGCAGGCGCGATTGCATTAGCTCGAATACGATATTAAAAATAAAAATAACCATTTTAAAATAGGGGATGATCAGTTTTAAAATAAGAAAATGAAATAATAAATTTTAATTCGGATTAATTAAATTAAATTTGAAGGGGTAGGTAGTTTCAATTTGAAACTGACTAGTATTCTCATTTTAAAATTCGATTTAATCCGAATTTGAACCTATTTAACACCCATTTTGAAATTCATTATTCCTATTTTGAAATTGTTTAATTCCAATTTATAATTATTATTTATTCTCGTTTTTAAATTGACTGATCCTATTTTGGAATTCATTGGCATTCCATTTGAACTTAAAAAAAGTTTAATTTTTTTCAGATTATTTAATTAATTTATATTAAAATAGTAATATATCCGAAACGAATATTTAGATTAGGATAGAGATTTAAATTTTACCAATTCTACTATCACCATAAATAAACAAGAAAAGATCGTAAATTTATCCCTCTATAAAGATTAACTCTTTTTTTATTAACTTCTAAAAAAGTTTTACAAATGGGAGCTCGTGACTTACTTCGACCCCTTTTAACTAAAAAACCGACAAGCCTAGGCTTCTTAAGAATTCTTAGCTACTATAACTACTTATTATTTTTTAACGGAAACTTTTTCCTTATACGCTTACTTTTTGCATTAATTACTAAATACTATACGAGAAATTAACATCCTGTTCGAGTTATCTACACTTGACCCTTGGAAAAACTCGACAGAATTTATTGATAATTTGAAAATTAGATATTATTTATTACCAAAATGATTTCGAAAACTTTTGACAAGATATAATTTTTTTGATTAGTACGAAATAGCTTTATTAAAATTTGTATCTAACTACTTTGCAAGCATTCAGTTAGTTCTATGTCATTGATTAATGATAGCTTGATTAATTTTTTTTACTAAAATTCCATATTAATAACAGCTACCTAAATTATATTCCCGTTTGTTTAAATTGTTACTGAACATTTAAATGCTTTATCCCCAATACAAATATACATTTTAGAAAGTTTTTGCTACCTTTTTGTTTATTTCTGTTTGTCTGGATTTCTGCAGACTTCGATAACCATTCAAGAATAGAAGACGCAAGAAAGTTAATTCAGTACTAAATTGTTTATATCTACAAACCAATGTAGTGATTAGATTTCGGATTTTCTAGCATAAGAATTTTTGATACAAAAATGTGCAAAATAAGAACCAAATTAAGGTTTCATTTAGGGACCCATCGAAAGTCCTGAAGCTAGCTAGAGCTCAAATTCAGAACATATTTTTCTCTTAATAAACGGCACATATTTACATAATTTAACATTCTAGTTCAGACCGTAAGATCAGAAAAAATTACTAAAAGCTGCCTAAATCTTAAATTTTTAACGATTATGATGTTAATATTTAACATCTCAGGGACATTTAGGAAATTAAATTTATGTAAGGACTATAACCTTCCAAATTAGCTGCTTTACAAATACTAATGAACAAAGATATTAGAAATTACGAAAAACGTTTCCAAAATTTTCATTTAAAACATAATAAAAATAAATCTTTTATTAATACATGTACTTTTTTCAATTTTGCTTCATAACCATTTCTGTCTCTTTTGAGCCAGACGGGGCATCAATATTACACAGTTTTTTAACATTCTACAATGTTAACAACGAATTTTTTATCAGAGATTTTCGAATTCGGGGTCAGAATTCAATTCATAATGAATTGATTGATGAATTTGGAAAAATAAAATCAAATATTATTCTAAATTAAAATCGAGCTAGGCTAGCTACATTATATATATAATAAAACACTCTCGTATCCTTCTTTAAATATTAATACGTAGTACTTTTTTTAAGTCAAAGAGTTTAATATTCCGACAAGTATCTTTGAATTTCTTTGACTCATGCTGGAATATTTCATTGTACACATAAAGACCCCAGAAGACTTGCAAATTACTTCATATATTATTTGATCCTAAATAGAAGACAAAGAGAGCGCCACGCTTTCTTTCCAACTCTTCTCTTCTTTTTCCAATCTCTTTCTCACTCTGCTTGAACATTTCAGATCTTCTTTAGACATAATTATAGTGTATGTGTACCATTTAATTATAGGGATAAATTGTAATTGTAGACAGCCCCGAAGTTTGACATGACATTTGATGGATGGTGTTGATTGGTGACATTTAATTCCTTTTACACTCATTTATTAAGCAATCGTTTGATTTATTACACTTTAGAAACAAGTCAATTTGATTAGTTGTAATGGGATTTCACATTTTATTAGAAATCAAATCAGAGATTTCATTTTAAATGTATTGTATATTATTATAATATTAAATAGGTATTGCATTAGTCAAAGCGCAGCTAACTTAGTGGTTAGATCGGTGATATATCGTTTATTGCTTACTAAAATTAAAACCCCTTAAGTATAGGCAAAGAAGATCCACCTTAGTGAATAATTTGTTGTTTTCTATTTTATTTAATGAAAAGAATACAAGCAGGTACAATACTTAAAACCTTATAAGTCATTAGTGTAGAAGTACAGACACTTACTTCTACATTAACAACTCCCAAAACCAAGTACCAATTAATTACTTATAAGTAATGATCGACTTTAAATACATAGAAGAGAGAATATAGAAAGGTTGATCTTATTTACACTATATTTATTATATATCAACAATAAAAAATAAATATTTCCCTCACATGGATTGTAACTGAATCCTTCAGCTTTTTAGCTGATCTCCCCTCTCAAATATAAAAGCCAAGTTATCAAAGTTTTCTGAAAGCGTACTACTTAATCTATTTTATTTTAATTAATTTATCTTTACTTTAAGTTTCTTTTTTGTTTTAAGGCTTGATTACACTATCCAAGTGTAGATTCAAGTTTCGAATACTCTAATCCATTAAAATTTCTCTGTAGAAATATTGAACATCGAAAAAATGATATTGTAACAAATATTTTTATCAATATATCTGTCTCTTCTTCGTCTTTGTGAATATCAAATTTTATATGGACTCTAACTAAAAACCAATAAAAATACCAAATCGAAATTTATTTCGTTGTTTTAAATTAAGAATAAGAACCGATTGATTAGGGTACATGCCTACTTGAGGGGAAACTTGCATAATCTAATTCAGGGTTTGTGTTTGTTTTATCCACAGTGAAGGTATCCTTGATTATTTTAACGAAACCTGAATTATAAGTAAAAGGTGAGAAATAATGGATTATTGATTCTATCGAAATGAAATTGAAAACCTATTCATCATCAAAAAATACATTACCAAATGGATTTTTTAAACATTGATCTATCTCTTTCAATATCAATAAAATATGCTTTTAACTTGATCCTGCATGAATAGACGATGATAATTCTTTGATTAAAAGCAAACTCTTTCCTCTGTATTTGGTCAAAGAGACAAAAGAGATATTTCATCAGCATCATCATCATCATCATCTATCTGTCTATACCTATATACATAGATTAGAAAAAGAAAAGAGCTTTGGTTAGGCTTAGGGAGGTGGCTGATGCTGATGCGCTACCGTCATCCTGCTACCGACAGACAGACATATAGACACATGGACAGATATACAGAGATACCGACAGACATTCTACCTGCTTCTGTGATCCAAAACACAACAACTGGGAAGGAATATTGGCCTCTTCTGTCGGCTAATTGACTTGACGTCAGCGGCTTAAAAGCCTCCACTGGACAGACAGACAGACACCATTACCAAGCAGGCCGCAAAAAAAGTACCTTTATAGAGAAAAGAAAAATCTTATTCGAAAATGGATGGATGCATCATCATCTTTTGTCTTTGACCTTTAATCCAAAGTTAATACCAAAATTATCTTAAGCTGAGTCAAATTAAAGAGTTTTTAGAGTTGTTTTAGAGTTCTATTACCTGAGAGATTACAGGGACATCAAATACTTGAAATTGTAATAGATAGTATTCACATATACAAGTCTTGTTTAGGAAATAAATTAGCAATGAATGTTGTTGATAAAATTAAAATCTTTAAAATAGTTTTATTTTCTTTGAAAAATCAGAATTTTACTGAATCCGAGTAATGGATAATTTTTATTCCATGACAGTAGAGTTGAATTCACCTCTTGGGAATTGATCCCAAGTACCAAAAAGAAATTCTGACCAATGGCTTTCTTGGAATTGAAACCAGTTTAGCCTATAACATTAAAGATGGTTAAAGGTTTGTTGTGGTGCTTTAAAGTTAAACAAACCTTTGACCATATTTAATTATGAAATGATTCACTATAAATCAACATAGCATTCCTTTAGTTTAATTAATATATTACACGTGCAAACTTTTTGGTACATGGGCTCAATTTGCAATTGGGATGGATGCAACCTTTCTGATATGAAATAAAAATGATCTTTACCAACTTCTTAAAACCTCTGCATGATGCAAATAAACAGATTCATATTATATACTATATTATTTATTTACTTGAGACAATAGTTTCAAAGGTTTGGCCTTCATCATTAGTCTTTTCAATTAGAAATATTTTACCTGTTAGATTTTTCATGGGGTGAATTACCCGATTGGATATAGAAAAATTGTTTGTGTGGCTAGCTTGCTATAACAACAAAACGAATATTTCTATAACCATTCGGGAAATAGAGACCATAAGAAATAAGAAACAAAATATTTATAATAGATTGAAGTATTTTTCCCAAATAATTTAAGATATTGAACTTTTAGAGCAGTGAAATAGTTGGCATAGAATAAGTTGAGTGGAGGTGGGTGGTTGCGTCAAACTAGTCTTAGGACTGTATACTCGATGTTAATGATGATGATGATGAAAGAAACATATGATCTACATTTTTAAATTTGTATATAATTAGCAAGGTAATAATATGCTTATATTATAAAACTTTTATACTTATGTATCATCTTTCCAAATTTTTCTACTATTATTTTCTCTTAGTATGCTTTTGTGATGAAAGAAATAGACAAAACAAAAGGCAGAGGTGTCTTGTGAGGGCCATCAACTGATTAGCCCGATAGGCAAGACTTATGACTATAAAAGGTCGAGACCTCAAGAAGAACATAAGAGCCCTTCTCTTTTAGGCCTTCCTCTTTCAGGAACTACTGTACTCTAAACATCCTAACATTATATTTATATTTACACGAGGGGTGAGTCGCGACTTAATATCGTGTACATCTATTTCCACTTCCACTTTCATTTCCAAGTAGAAGACAATAGATTATCTAATGAATTCCAAAATAATTCCACATAATTCCAAAGACATGTACACCTAATTCCAATCGCGGTTCACCCCTCGTATTTACCTATATGTATATATTTTTTAAAGATTTGATAGGTTTGCTGAAATGAAATTCGTCCTTTTCTATTCATTGCTAAAATTATAATATTAACTAACTCCGGTCTAAAATATATAATACATTCCTTTAGTTATTAAAGCACATTATGTAAAGATTTATTTATATTAAATTGAAAGTTTTTGCCAAGAGTAGCAGAATTTTTATATATTGAAGGAGACAATAAAAGAGTGTGTCTTCTGCTGGAATTATAAATAAAATGCTGATTCTGCTGGAATTATAAATTTTATTTATAATTCCAGCAGAAGTCACACTCTTTTATTGTCTGCTTCAATTTATTTATATTGATATCTTTAAAATAATATTCTACTCGATAATCCAAAATTTAAGAAAAGTGGAAAACCCCGTAAAATAGTCCGAAAAGAATTGACAAATTTTGAAGATTTGACAATTTCAGTAGCTAGAAAACATGAAGTTAGTTAAAAAAAATTGTATAAAAATCAATTAATATTCAGTATGTTATCTTATTAGCTACAACTATTAAAGACATCTATTTTAATATAATTACTCGATGTTTTTTCTGATTTTCTGCATTTTTCAATTGTTAGTTCTGAAGCTAGGAAGCTCAATATCTAATTAGTTCTTCATATTGTAGCAGAAAAAAATTGAAGATGAATACCAAAGCCTACGAAACTATAGTTTCTATAAAATTTATTATACGTAGACGCGAATCTTTTACTTATTAAAAGTAACTTTCCTACAAAGTTTCTAGTTTCTAACCCCCAGTACTTCCGGAGAAATCATAATTAAACATTAAAACATGATTTTAAAAGTTTTTCCTTATTTCACACCATAAAAATTTGAATTAAAAAAAAAACTTTCTTAGCAAGTATTCACGTCTTAAAACTATTTGACCGGATTTCAAATTGTTAGATCAAATAATCATTGATTGAATATTGTTTAGTATTATATGCTAAAAATAAAAGCGGTCAAGTCTTATAACTTCAACAAAAGCTAATAAAAAGCTCTTCTTATTCTTGAACTGAATAAAATGGGAGGGGGGGGGGGGTGCGTCATGAAGCTAGGAGGTGGGTGAAATAATTGGAAATAATTGGGAAAATCGTCACATCTTAAAATGAAATCAAGTTTGTCTAATTTTTAATTTTTTAGCTCTTACCTATCTTTTCGTAATGTTCCTACATGAGCGTGTGATTAAATTGATTAAATTATAATTCTAAATATCTTTTGGATTCATTGTTTTGTTCAAAAATTAATAGGAATAAATCTAGAGCCAAATGAAAATTTAACTATTGTATATGTTGCAGTAATAATGCGTTTTTAGTAAGAACGGGTTCTTATTAGTTAAAACGCGTTTCACTGAATACTTTGTGGCAACTAGAATTTGGTTGAGTTTGGTCCAAAGGTATAGAATCTTCATTTTTGACCTTTCGGCTTCATTTTGAGTGTTTATTTTCAACAAATTTTCAAACGAAAAATGTCAAAAATTACATCCTTTACAAATTTGCTTCTAATGAGGATGTAATTTTTGACATTTTGATTTAAAATTTTTTTTAAAAATAAA
The DNA here is from genome assembly GCA_024734495.1 of Forficula auricularia. Lineage (NCBI taxonomy): Eukaryota > Metazoa > Arthropoda > Insecta > Dermaptera > Forficulidae > Forficula > Forficula auricularia. The sequence goes on along the minus strand of JALMQS010000030.1, from coordinate 6,751,785 downwards.
CTCACAAAATGAGGCGGAAGGTCAAAAATAAAGATTCTAGGCCTAGAACAAACTCAACCAAAATCAGTAAGCTCTAGTTGCCACAAAGGTATTCAGTGAAACTCGTTTTAACTAGTAAGAACCCGTTCTTACTAAAAACGGAGTTTTACTGCAACATATATAACAAAAAACAACAACATATATACATGTGTTTATTTATTTCCACGAAACAAAGACACCCTCTTTGATTCACTATTAAAAGAAAAAAAATTCAAAATTTTTGAATGAATTCAATTCTTGCTCGTTCGCCGAATTTTACCGAGGGAAAATATTTTTCATTTCTTTACGGGTGCTGGGAATTTTTTTCCCTCTACATCATCCCAAGTTATCTCGTTGGCTGGTGACGTATGTCAAAGTGATATAATTTGACAATCTCTATGCTTCCGTTGTTCCGTGTAGAAACGAGATTCTCATAATTTGACCTTGTTATTCTTATCTTTGATCAGCTCTCCTATAAGATGATTACGAAAGCCCGAAAATGTTTTTAAAAAATTCAAATCTCTAAATTCTTTTTAACTATGATGTTTCTATTTCACTTTTGGATAAAGTTTATCCATCAAATTTTCAGCCAACGACCTTGGTATGTTCAAAGCGCCCAAACTCATTTAATACAACATGTGAAGCAACATACTGCTCTTAGATGAATCATCATCTAAAATAATGGCCAAAATAATATTTTACACCTAGAATTTGTTACTCTTAATGCTGATTTGTTAATATCCGGTTTTTCTTGGCTGTAAGTCAGCATACCCTTATAATCAAAATCGCTGTCAGATTACGAATATTTTTGGTTCTAACTTATAGTGCTTGCATACCCATGTCTGAAATTTATTTGATTTAACTAGCAGTCAAGCTATCCGGCAATTTAACTGGACTCGAATAATCTAGCCTTCAATGTAGAATGAAAGTAAAATCTCAGAATAAGAAACTTTAAATTTGACATAGTGAAATATTTAACATTTTATGTTATTTACTACTTAACATATATTATTTTAACCTAATTTTAATTTTAATTTTTTATACATTATGAAGAATTCTAAGGGAGAATCAGAGATCTTATTCGATATATTTTATTTAATGATAGATAGGATCACCTCTCTCGGTCTAATTTTGACTTTCAGATTTAATCCTAGAGACAAAACCTTCTGACATAAAGGCTATATTCTCAACTAAAGAACTTTACTCAAGTTATAGTAAGCTCAAATGTGAGATTTTTCTTGCGAACTAATCTAATTTTGACTATAGGGCTGTATTTTAATATTAAATGATTTAAAAGCAAGTGAGTTTTTGTATTTTTTAAAATTCTAACCTAACTAGATTCACCTTTCATCTACTTGCCAGTAGAATTTTACATTCGAGCTTACTATATTAAATTGAAAGTTTTTGCCGAGAGTAGCAGAATTTTTATATATTGAAGGAGACAATAAAAGAGTGTGTCTTGTGCTGGAATTATAAATTTTATTTATTTATAACGAGACTATAGTTTCGAGGGCTTTGCCCTCTTCATCAGTCAAAAGAATTGATTAGCAATAGGTACCCCATTATCACCCCTACTAGCGGAAATATTTTTAGACAATTTCGAAACAAAATTTCTTAACGTAGAATGCAAATATTTCAAATACATTCACTATTACTACCGGTATGTAGATGATATTATTTTACTCTGGACAGGTACAAAGCGCGTTCTGGGTGAATTTATCAACAATATAAATTCTATCCATGACAAAATTAAATTTACCAGCGAAATCGAAAAAGATAAAACACTAAATTATTTAGATGTAGAAATCAAAATTTCAAATAAAAAACATACTTTTGGAATATTTAGGAAACCCACGACCACAGACATAGCTATAAATAATAATTCCTGTAGACCTATCACACACAAATTAGCAGGATTCCACTCAATGATTCATAGATTAACCAACATCCCTTTAGATAAAACAAATTTCAATAAAGAATTAGAAATAATAAAACAAATAGCCACTAAAAACGGTTACGAGGAAACTCTTATTGACAAACTATTAAAAAAGAAAATTGAAAAGTCAACTCTGATTCTGATTTATTCCCAAATGTCCGAGCCAGAATCAAAACCCAAATTAATAATCCCATACTATGGAAAAATTTCGGAAACTTTAAAATTAAAATTCAAAACTTTAGGATATGAAACTATTTTCAAATCCTCTAGAACATTGGGATCTGATATTAGCAATAATAAGAAAGACAAAATTCAAAAAATGGACAAAAAAGTTGTCTATTCCATAACATGTGGAGAATGTGATTCGACCTATATAGGAAAAACAGAACTAAATTTAAACACACGCATTTCGGAACACAAAAGGGTTTTTAAAGGGAGTTCAGGGCATAGTGCATTTGCAGACCATTTAATCTCCGAGAAACATTGTTTTCCTGATGAATCAAATATTAAATTAATTAGATCAGAATTAGATCTCTTAAAAATTAGTATTTTCGAATCGTTGGAAATTTTAAAATCATACAATTATTCACCAAAAAAATTCTTAAATAGGAAAATTCGGAAATTCCCGAAAGCTTTATTTTAAAAATAGCCGCTAAAATATAAACTTCACGAACGCCACCTACAGCCAAAATAATAAAACAAGTATAAATTTCAATTCTGAACTTACCCACACTGTATATTTTCTTAACCTAACCACATGAAAGATTTTAAACTTTCATTCATAAATTAATTCCTGTGAATACATTGTAATAGACTGATGAAGAGGGCAAAGCCCTCGAAACTATAGTCTCGTTATAAATAAATAAAATTTATAATTCCAGCAGAAGACACACTCTTTTATTGTCTCCTTCAAGAGCTTACTATATATAACTTGAGTAACATTTTTTTAAATTATTGGATAAAAAATACTTGGTAGGTTTCAGATTAAAATATAAAAATAAAACGAATTTATTTTTGGAGAGACTTTATTCTCGATATATATATTTCGGGTGGCTAACCCATCTTTCTCTCAGTTACTTTCTGTTGCTCCTGAATATGGGTTAACAACCCGAAATATATATATCGAGATTAAAGTCTCTCCAAAAATAAATTCGTTTTATTTTTATATTTTAATGTGAAACCTACCAAGTATTTTTTATCCAATAATTTAAAAAATGTTTCACCAAGTACCAACACCAAATTCCTTGAAAACAACATTTTTTTAGTTGAGCACATATACTACTTATGTCAGAAGGTTTCATCTTTAGGGTAAGCCACCTGCCCGAAATTCAATATTGGCACTTGGGCTCGACTACCTCATAAAATATAACATAACTTATAAAATCTTTGACTCAGTCTTTAATTTTCACGCGTCAAGTGGCGAAAACAGAGCCTCTAGTGGTCTAGTGTAATTATATTTTTGAAAAAACATAATCTTATTAATAAATTCAATAACTTGACTTGCTTTTGATTGGTTTTTATGTTTTCTTTAACTTACTACAGACTAGGAGCATTTAGTTCATTTCTAACCGGAGGGTTTAGACCACTCTCGATAAGAAGTTTGGCTATAATCTAGGCCCCTATATTGTTCTGATTTATTTTTAAGAAAATCCATTCCCACCTGTCTTTCAAGGATCTCTCTGATATTAATTAGAAAATTCCAAAGTTTCTACCCTCTATCTCTACGAAAATAACTCAAGTACTATAAAAAATACTCTTCATTACAGTACATTGATAGAAGATGGCCGGGCGGACGTACTTGTTCTATTCATCGAATATATTAAATGACTTTGTTTTGCCACCTTTTGGCTATGTTTATTTAGATGAAAGTTAAATTTGCATTACTGTCAGCAAATTGTCGCTTTTACATAAGTAGTTGTTGACTGACTGATTTAGCTATCAATTATGAATATCTTGCTATTTGACAGGAAGCGGGAAACCAGCTTTAAAAGAATTTAGTTCAAGTAAAATTTAAACCTGGAAAATAAAAATGACATTCACCTAATTAAATCCCCCTCAAATTTTTTAAATATTTGTGTCGTCAAAAGGAATAAAATTCAAAGCAGTTTTTTTCATACCTTTCATTTTATTCAATCTTGACAAATGATAAGATATTGATTGAAGTCGATCTGAAAAGGACCCCGTTTTTACGGTCCACAGGGTCTCTTAACATCGGAACTATTTTAACTTGCGTCCCGTTTTATTATTTTTATTTTTATTTTTTTCTCAAACTGGCTTCTGGTTTAGTTATCACTAAGAGCCATCATCGCAACGACCAAACCAACAACATTTATGTACTAGTACAAATGCGTGTGTGTTTGTATACGTGTAAGTGTGTAGAGATGAAATCAGTTCGGATAGTAAAAAATTCCATCACCCTTTCGTTTTATTTTTTCTCTTTAAATCTCCATTATAGATCGATATATTTATTTATTAGAGGACCTCAAAAATAAATAAACTAATTGGTTTTGAAATGAATCGATAGTCATCTGGTTTTTGTTTATTAATCTCTGTCGATTAGTTTCACCTACTTAACGAAGGATGCTCACTACGAGAGATGGATAAAAAAATGGATTTTTAAATTAATCTATGATTAGAATTTAATACAAGAAAAATTGCAATTTTTCAAACGGGATAGTTATAAAAATAATTTGTTGAAACTATTGATTAAAAAGCCTTAGAGAGAAGTGTTGGCCAATTCGCCTATAGTTAGGCAACCAATATCCCCTGAATCAATAAATAGAAAACAAACAATTAATATAGGTCAGTAGTTCTCAACCTTTTTGCATTTGTGCCTCAATTTTAAATTTAGATTTCAGTCTCTTCTCTAAAAAACCTCCTAAAATAAATACCAGGTAATTTTGTAGACAAAGTCACCAACAGCCACTGATAAATATACTTATATATTTTTACATTGAACAAAAGGGCATAAATATATATCTTATAAAAGGTGAAGTATTTCTTTTAACAAGATGAGTGCCATTTATTCTAGTAATGACGTCATTCGACATTTAAGTAAAAAAATCCATAACTCTCAACCGAATGGAACATTCTTTTATACGCTTATTTAAAAAAAATTCTCTTTCGCCATTTATTAAATATATTTTGATTCCTAATATATATATATACAAGTTATTTCATACCACCCGAGCCACCTATAATTTTTTTTCTTACTAGAATGTGATTGGAAAATGGGGAAAAATTTTTAATTTTGAAGTCGTGTCCAAATTGATATACTTCTGTTATGCTTCCCAAATCGAAAAAGACATCAATAGATATATAGTTCAAGGTAGTTTTGGTAATTAAATTGTTTTCGGTATTTTTCAATCACGTCCCATTTAAAAGAGGTGTTTCGGATAGTGTAAATCACCCTGGATTTCATTAGATAATTTTAATTTATTTTTAACTTATTTCATAAAGAGAAACAAAGATGTTGTCCTCTGCTTGGTGCAAATAAACAAACACACCTATATATATATCAAATATATATATATTTTATTTATTTGTTTAAGACTATAGTTTCGAAGGCTTCATCATCAGCCTTTTTTTAATTATAAATAAACATTTTAATGGGGACAGTATCGCGTGAATATTGAACATTTTTTGATCTTACTTGACGGAAAGCCAGTTAGTCAAACAAATAAATAATATATAAATATCTTTTTTGATCAATAAAAATTAATAAATTTTCCTAAATTTGCATTGTATGTAGGCTATAGATATAAATGAAATTTAATATTTTATTAAAAATGATGTTTATATTTAATGTTTCAGATTCGATGCTACCAAATCGACTAAAGGCGCATCGAAACTTCGTCGCGATTTGATAAATGCAGAGATTGCTAATCTCCGTGATCTGTTACCACTACCGCCGAGTACCCGGCAACGGTTGAGCCAACTCCAATTGATGGCCCTCGTCTGCGTCTACGTGAGGAAGGCCAACTACTTCCAACAAGGTATGGCTAAATCCACGAGAACACTCCAAATTCCAGAAAAACCTTCTAGATAACCGTTTTTTTTTTAATTGAAAAAATTAATTACTCCATCAAAAATCTTTTATCGAAATCTAGAGAAATACTATGAAATTTTTTATTAATGAAGTAATAACAATCAATTAATTATATATATAAGAAATTCAAATAATTTATAATGTTAAGAATAACATTGCTTATTATTTGGAATTTATTTATTATTATTGATGAGATAAATAAATTGAATTGCTTCTTTCCAGGAATTTATTTTATTATTCAAATGGTTAATCCAAATATTTCGAGAGCGCTCTCGGCATCTCTTCCTCAGTGGAAACCACTCCCCCACCAATGTGCCGACCCCATCATTTTGTACAGAACATTGATAAAAGCTTGATTACACAACACACACATACACACATATATATATTCACATACAAATTCAAAATGAGATAACATGCGAGTATATACAATTATTTACATCTCTTTATAATGAAGTCCGAATGAAATTTTGATTAATAAAACAAATAAATAAATAATCTATGAAGACCGTATCAAAGATTTGTTATAATATATTTGATTGTATGACAGAAGGGTTGACGTCCCCATGCCAAAATTGATATTCAGCTCTTAAGAGATTTATTAAGACGACGATAATATTGGTATATGTGGCCCACCTAAGAAGTTTTCTTTATTATTTGACGCTTACCTAAAAAAGCCAATATGTGCGTTAAAGGATGTTAGATAAAATATTTCATGTTTAAAAGTCAAAATACAGTAAAACCTCGTTTATCCCTCAGTTTCAGTTCAGTTTCTCCTCGGCCCTCATTTATTCAGATCTCTGGATTAATCGAATCGGATTTGTAGACATTTTTATTTAAATAAATTTTCTCATAGAAAGAAATGATGTGAAAAGTTATTTTATTTTTTTTAACGTATGTATTTTTTTAAACAATTCTATGTAATTTTGATATAAACATGTTTTTTTATCATAATAAATTCAAAATCGTTTATTTGAGGATTTGTTTTGTTTTTATTACCCATTTATCCGGATTTTCGATTATTCGGTTTGCCTTTGGTCCCAGTTAGTCCAGATAAACGAGGTTCTACTGTAATAAAAATAGAAGACTATTTAAACCAACATTCGGCTTAGTGATGGCTTTTCACTGATCAATCAGAAAATCATCTTTTTAGCTTGAAATTTACATTAGGTATGTAAGTGTTTACTTGGACCTTTTTACTGATCTCAAATAGACAACGTTAAAACATTCATCAATTCTCACATGAAATTGAAGGAGACAATAAAAGAGTGTGTCTTCTGCTGGAATTATAAATTCTATAAAAAAAAATTCTATAAAAACTATAGTCTCGTTATAAATAAATAAAATTTATAATTCCAGCAGAAGACACTCTTTTATTGTCTCCTTCAATATATAAAAATTCTGCTACTCTCGGCAAAAAACTTTCAATTTAACTCACATGAAAATTTAAGACTAACCTAGTTTGTCTAGTAACCTTGAGTGATAAACTTTTGTATTAAACATGTAGGTATAGTGAAATTCACTTTTTTCGTTAGATGAACCATGATGATAGACTCATAGTGGTTGTTGGAAAAATATAATAATTAATTTAATTATACTACAACTACTAATCTACAGCGCTAAAGGGGCTACTTAACAGGGAGCTAAAATTATTATTCTTATGGGAGAAAATATTTTGTTCCGCGATAACTTTTTACCACTAGATGTCAGGAGAGGTAATTTTACATTTAATTATTAATAATATATATCTCTATCCTGATTTTCGCTATTTAATATTAGATCGATGAAAGCGAGTTTCTGGACTTTTTTTAATTTCTTTTAAATTTATTTAAATATAAGTGGGACGGAAAATTAATATTCCTAAAACTTTGTCTTAGTATTGTGGTAAATAAAACTCAAGAGTCTAGTAAACTAGTTTAAAATCACAAAACAATTTATTTACGCGATTTCGAGAAAATTCACGTATGCCTAGATGCCTATCTCTAAGGGGCTTGAGTTTTTCTGAGAATATGGCAAATTTTGATTTACCTTATACCGAATTACAATATAACTACACGGGGTGCTTCTAAATTCCCTATGAGAGTAAGGGATCTATGAAATCCAAAATTAAACCATATTAACAAAAGAATTATAGGCCTACAAGTTCATCCGAATTTTGTACTCCCAAACTTAAAATTTGTTCTTGGAGGCTGGTCATTATTTTGAATTCACTAGATTTTTTAAAAAAGATGGAGAAAAATTATTTTAAACTCTGATTTTTTCTTCTGTCTGTGGGTCTGTCTGTCCGATTAAAATATTCACGATAACACAGGAACATAAAGTCTTAGAAAGTTTGTTCTTGGACAAAAATATTTATAATTCCAAAAAAAGAGGTAAAATTATATTTTGAACTTTCTAGCTCAGAATTTGTGAAGAGAAAATTCAGAAAAATAAAAGTACAAAATAGTATCCTTATGAGTAGCTCTCGAATGATTATACTTAATGAGCTCAAATTTGACAGAAAGCTTTGTATTAATAAGCTTCATTTTTCGGCCAAATTTCCTTTTACTTTTTCAAACCGCCTACTGGCAAAATCAAATAATTATGCAAAAGCCGTGGTTTTGTTCTTGTAAAACCTCCTCTTTTCTAAGGGTTTAATGAAAAGCAATCTGCTTCTTCGATAGGAAATTGAATTTGTTTGCTAGATTTTTATTATAAAAATTTTTTTAAAATGAAAATATATTATACCATCCTCCATTTTTCTTCTTCTGATTTCATACAAGGAAAGAGCCTTGACCAATTGACTCCGTTTATTTTTTCATCGTTGTATAGGAATTATTATTACTTTTCTATTTTTTGATTTTCAAATTGAAAAAGTGTCTAAAACAAATTATAGTCAACAAATTTTTTTGTTTGAGAAAAGATACCTATTTTTAATTTGGTTCTGGTGGTATTATGAATAAAATTATTGAGAATTACTGATGTAGAATATCTCTCGAGAACTTCCTTCTTAGTTGGCTCACCTTCTACGTACAATGAGTACAAATTTTTTTACATTACACTGATAGATGGTACATTTAAAAAACTTTAATACCTTTCTAAAAAAATGTTTGTAATTCCATTTGTAAAAAAACATCTCTCAAGATAATAATAAATATTTCAAAGCCCCCCAAGTCCGATCTTTTATTAAAGTAGCTATCTTCTTGTATAAAGGACATTAGCTTCTTCTTAAAAATGTCTCGTCATTTTAACCTCTCCGAGGAGCTTGACATCTTGACAGGTCACTACTTCTCGAAACTCACGATAATCGCACGTAACTTAAGGATTAGAGTTGGTTACATAACAACAATAATAATGTTATTGCTTTAGTTTAAGTTTTATTTTTTTGTATATTTCTTTCAAAATACGATTAAAATGACAGAGTAATAACAGATCACTTTCAGTCGGCTTAAGCAAAACAATTATTCTAAAAAAAAAATTATCTCACCTCACTTTTGATATTATACAATAATTGAGTAATCCGAATAGCATTCTGGATTTGTTTAATTGAAGCCATTAACATGATCTCGTAATTCGTGAAATTGTCTAATTTTGACCCTATACATTATACGTATCGTATACAATTTGGGAAGTAATGGAATCAAGTAGAAAATATTTCTGATTTTTGTAAATCTTAATGTTTCAAAGTCTCTTGAGATCAAAAAAAAAAAAAAAAAAATGATTTTTTGAAAACAAAATGAAAATAATTTTTATAAAAAAAAAAACCGACTTCAAAAAACTTAAATGCAACAAATAAAATAATAATAACTTAATAATAAAATAAAATCCACTAAAAGGTATAAAATAATTATCTTATTTAGTTACAACTAAACGACGAAATATTAACATGAAATTACTTTTTGAAGTCGGTGCCAAACAAACTATACCTTATACCCGCCAAACGTACTAAGTAAGATCAGTCGAGTGCGATTCATAAAATGAATATGTTTGGCACCGACTTCAAAAAGTAATTTCATTTTAATATTTCGTCGTTTAGTTGTAACTAAATAAGATAATTATTTTATACGTTTTAGTGGATTTTATTTTATTTTTAAGTTATTATTATTTTATTTGTTGCATTTAAGTTTTTTGAAGTCGGTTTTATTTTTTTTAATAAAAATTATTTTTATTTTTCTCTTTTTAGTGATGTTATTAATAGTGACTTAATATAATACCTTTATAAAAGATTTTATTTATCATAATTTCGAATATTTGCTCATAAGAATTGGAGATTTACGTTATTTCGTCATTGATCATATCATCAGAACTGGACCAAATTAATATGGCACTATCCCTAAGATACCCCCTTTCCAATAAAAAAAGAATCATCGAAATCGGTTCATAAACAAAGAAGTTAGACCTGAACAAACCTAACAAAAAAGGTATAATACCAATGAAAAAAAAACGGGACCAATCGGAAGCTAGACTGAACCCAATGCAATTTTTTTTTAAATCGGTCCACAATTGGCGGAGATATGAGGTAACATAGACAAAAAAAAATCAGTCGAATAGAGAATCTCCTCCTTTTTTGAAATCGGTTAATGAAAGTGAATAGGGTCAACTTTTATATGTACTATTCTTCAAAAACCAATAAACTTTATTAAAGGAGACAATAAAAGAGTGTCTCTTCTGCTGGAATAATACATTTTTTAATTTATTTATAACTAGACTATAGTTTCGAGGGCTTTGCCTTCTTCATCAGTCTATTACAATTGATTCACAAGAAAGAAAATCTTTTATTGACTCCTTTAATTTATAAAAATTCTGCTACTAGATGTTGATTTGTCAGATCAAATCAAAAAGTATGTCCTCTACTTGATGCAAATTAACATATATCGTTGAAAGTGATTGCCTTATTTTACTAATGAATATTTATTTAATTGAGTCTTTATGCACAGGAAAAAAAATAATAAAAAAAGGCTAAGCTCTAGAAACTATGTCTCTAACAAATAAAATTATATATATATTTGTATATATGTGCATATTATATATTAATTTATTGTGTTTATTTGCATCACTAATTCAAAACTTATAACGCTTAATACCAAGATCTGGTCAGAAATTAAAAAAAATCTCGACATCAATTTTTTTTACGAATACAATATATTTCTAATACTCAGTTTAGAACTTAGTAGTCATGAAAATATATCGCTGGTGTATACTAAAGAAATGCTAGATTTTATTCATGAATTTTTTACCATATCATCTTTGGAAATGTCTGAAACTTGGAGAAAAGTGGTTATGTCTGTCTGTTTGTCTGAGTGTGTATGTACGCTGACATTAATTAAAGAATGTTCGTTTTGATAACTAAGTGTATATACCATTTTCAAAAACCAAGAACTCTTGAGATTTTGAACTTACTGTTCAAAAATGCAGAAAAAATCGAATTCTTATGTGGGACGCGATCGAATGACTTTTACAAATGAGCTGAAATTTGACGCAAAAGTTGTTATAAATTAACTGTATTTCTTTTCAAAATTCCGACTCTCTACTCAAAATCTTTGCCAATAACAAAATTAATGAATCACTAAAATTCGTGTAAAACGTCTCTAGTCTTGAAAAAACTTTCCTTCGATTTTAAATTAAAAAAAAATAATAATAAAAAAATAATGATTCAGATAAACAAGTATCGAATGACACAAAGTAAAGATTTTTGTCCCATCATATCATAATTGATAAATCATGGTTAACAGGTTTAAATTTTTTTTTTTTTGAAATTTCAACCGTTTAACCGGTTTGTTATTTATCAAAACGGGGATATTAATGCCATTTATTTTCCACCGTATTGGAAAGAATCAATAAATTCTAAAAAGTATGAGATTGCAATTGGTTTTTAAAAAGATTAAAAGTTAGAAAGGAATGTTAGCGCGCGTTGCTACTCGTTTTTCAGAAATCTAAAAAAAAAAAAAAATAATGTCTGCACCTTAACTGGTGTTATTTTATTTACGGCTTTAATCGAAATGAAATAAATTTATCTATCCTTCGGGAAATTTACAAAATGTTTGAAAATGAATAGTTCTCTGATAAGCAAGCTATAAAATTAGTGATTTTACCTTCTAATGAAGTTTTACATTAAGTAGATTTATTTCATTTTAAAAAATTGGAAAAAAATTTCAATCAAAAGTTATATGTTTGTTTTGAATGTTTGCAGTAATTATTAGACTTTGACATATTTGATTTATTACAAAAGCAATGATCAGTTCGCTTCTCATAGTAGGTACATAGTATATTTACATAGTAAGATTAGATGTACTTTTGAGTCGTGTGTGTATCATTATAATTTAATTTTCTTATTTTAAATCGAACGAAGTCATTCCATTTATTGAGTTCTCACAAATTTATTTATCTATTTATTTATTTTTAAAAATTCTTGTAACGTGTGAGAAACTAATTTTTGGATATACAAATTGTGTTTGTGACTTTTACTGTTTACCTGGTAAATCAAAAATCTATGCTCTCAGAAAGATCATTTGATGTCAAAGTATTTTTGATTTTTTTTAAATTTTATTAAATTAAACCAATTATTTTACATGAATTAATGTATACATTGTATTTGAGCTTCGACTCCGGAGATTATTTCTCTGCCATCGACTGTCCTTGATCATCTTTTTAGTCCTTGTTTTTAATAAGAGGAAAAAACTAATTAAATATAAAAAACCTCTTTTCCGATAATTATTCCAATTCCATATTCCTCTTTCCATTCTCCTCCTTCAGTATTCTTGATTATAATTTAACGATTAAATTATAATAATACTGAAAATCAGAAAATATCTCATCGTTATATAAATCGTTCAGAATCCAAGGTGTTTATGTTCATTAGTAATGAAGATGTTGAAGCTTTTATTTTTGTAATTAATTTGATTAAAGTTTGAATTTTTATTTAAATCTCACATGACTAATTTATAATTATTTATTGAAACAAATAATTACAATATAAATACAACGTTTCGATCGACTTATTCTGTGATCGTTCTCAAGTATGAGCACCCACTCTGATTATAGGTTAACTGAGCCGGTCACGTGTACTTCATGTTTATCTGGGCTCAAAATACAAATATACCGACGGCATCAGCGCCCCTGTCGGATTGAGCATTACATGTTTTTAAAGATTGTAAAGCAAAAAAATTATATTGACAAATCAAATGATAATAATAACAATAATAATACATAACAATTAATTCACTTATCAAGAATATTATAGTTTTAAGTTCACTTTAGGAAAATTTATAAATTTTCGTAAATTCTAGACCAGGAGCTGTCCAACCCGCGGCCCGCGGGTCTCATTTGGGCCAGCACTGCAATGAATGCGGCCCGACATAAAATCATAAACTTCTTTAAAACATTACATGTACTTACTAGAAATTGTATCTGAAAAAATTTGCCTTGATTATTTTTTTTCTCTAAAATGAGAAATCTGAAAATCAACTGAAAAGTTCTCGAAAAATAAAAGTGATAATTTTAAAGTTTGAATCTGGAACTAGATTTCAAGATTTTCAGAAAAATAATCATATTTTGGTCTATTTTCGACTCGATTTTCATTAGATATAAATTTTTTACCTGCATACTTTCTGATTGAATGTATAGAAATACAATTCACATATTGATATGAAGAAAAATTTAATAATGTCTCTTTATTAGAATTTTATAATAATTATCTACCCAGAAACAAATATTACAGGCTTCATGATATAACTTTTTGTAAGTAGAAATGTATTTACATATACGAGAAGCTATTTTCAAGAATAAAATTTCAGAAATGTAAAATCAGAAACTCACTAAGAGGTAAAAAAATAATCAAATTCTTATTTTTAAATACCAATCTTCATCACATATTTAAATTTTCTAAAATACATTATTTATTATTTCAGTAATTAAAACTTCTACAATAAAACCTCATATATTGAAGATTTATATTTTTAAAGATATTAATTATTTAGTCATAATGTCTGTTAGTGATTGTGTAGTTGAGCAGTTTAGATTTTTAACCAATAATTAGTCATAACACCTTTAGAAGTGTAATTGATTTTGTACATTTGTGATCGATCGAAATTATTAAAATTAGATGATTATTTGTTATTTTATTTATTAAATATTTATTTAAAAGTTTATTCCTATAAAATGTTGATTTTTAATTAATTAGGAAAAGTTAACTTGACGCAACTCTAGTTCTTTAAAAACAATCTCAATCAAATGGGCATGTCTTGCATACGTTTTTATTTTATCTGCAATTATTTTCCTTTCTGATATCTAATCAAGTAAAACGGGATTCTTTTCTCTTTCTTTTGCATTGAAATAGATTTATTTCATTTCGAGTGCAGCAGCCCAGCGGGTCAAGTGCTTAATATTTGTGTTTCATGGGTGTCGCGTTTTGTGTATTTCTTTTGAAACTGCTTTTTGAGAATTGTTCAAACCTTCATGATAGACAAGGTAAACATTTAAATACTATTTTTAAATTCATTGGAATAATTTAATGATTCCAAAAATAAAAAAACACCTCATATCTACATAATATATTCTTTGTTATATTGAATATCATTATTCTACAGTATTAACTATCATTTTTGATTAAGAAATATTAATAGTATTAGTATATTTTATCTGCGGCCCGAGAAATTTTTTCCTTCAAATGTGGCCCGAGTAAGCCTCAAGGTTGGACACCCCTGTTCTAGACCAACAAAATTACGTATATTATTTTTACGGTAGTAGATAGAAAAGGTTTTAATTAAGTTTTTTTTTACATTAGAGTCTACTTATTATTACTTCTCAATTTGTTTTACTATAGTGAGGTTGGGTTTTAAGAAACATCAATTTTTAACTAGTTTTGTTTTTTAGACTTGTCACAGTGGCTTCTAAGCGACTCTTGTGGCAAAGCTTTGAACGTTTTTTAGTTACTGGGCTGAAATTTGGATCAAGATATAATATAAAATTAGCGAATTCTAAATTTAAACTTAGTTTTAGCTTTTGCTCCCATAAAACGACTGATTTTGCCTTATGAAAAACCTTTGTTTCTAATCGTTATATGGGAACTCTTACCCCAAGTTTTTAATAATATAACAACCCTAAAAATAGGAGGGAAGAGAAACGTATAAATTTTTAATAGATTGAAAATTAATTAATTTTATTCGGAATTTATTTTTTCCTTTACTCTTGGACAGCCTTTTTATCAAAATCTCCCTAAGATACAACCTTTAGCTAAATGTTAACTTTGTGAATTTAGCCATAATATGGTTTAATAAAAATATAATTTAATGTCTCATCACTAAGTAACAACGTTTCGTATCTTAAAAGTTTCAGCTTTCCCTTTAAATTTTAAATTTATTTCCATTATACAATAAATAATAACAGTTAAATCTATTGTAAACTTATTTTCATGGAAAAATACGAAACTAAGATTTTAACAGATCTTTATTTTAAAGTCCTCTGAGTGTGTTGATGTTTCTATGTATCCACACCCCATAGTTTCTACTAGACCACTAAATAAATAATTATGAGCTCTTCAGCTTAAATGTTTAGAATAAAATGTAAAAAATTTCATAGTTCCTTATGCCAATAGGTACTATTTTAGTTTTTTATTTACAAGAAAAGCTGTAAAATTGGAATGAAAAAAAATGTACCTACTCCGACTCCGAGTCGATAATTAATATTCACTCAAATTTTGAGTGATTTTTTACACATTAATTTCTCTTTTTTATTAAACTTCCTTTAAAATCGTCTTAGTATTTAATTTTATAACAGTCGAATATTATTTTTTACCGATTTCACAAATCTGGAAACAATATCTTTAAAAAACTCTTCATATTAAAAATTCAGTAAAAATAATTTTTTTCTGAGATATTAATTATTATTAAATAGTTCTATTATATTTTATTAGAAATAAAAAAAATTAAGATTATAAATCATCCAAAATGCAATTTTTAATTGAAATTCGTCCATTTATTCATCTTGTATCTATTTATGAATTTATAAACAAAATCTGATCGACATTTATTTAAAATAGAAGAGTCATTGTTTCCTTGTCCCTCTTTTCTATTATTCTGTTACCCGGAAATCAACCCATCGCAATTAAATCACCTGAAATTGATAAACGATTCCATTTTGGTCAGTCCCTATAGAATCGCGTTGAGTGAAGAAATAATTATAGATTAATGCATTATTCGTTTAAAGATTGCCAGAAGGGGAAAAAGAAGAGCGAGGAGGCCACAATACACAATAAGTCGATGGTATAGAATTTAGATAAATAGCCGACTTATATATACAGAGAGACCCTTGCGGCATCGACCTATAACATGCTATAATTAATGGGGCCTTAACTGAATTATATCTTAAGAAATCTGCATTGTAACGCGGCAAGCATTTGTCTGAATTAGCGCTCCATCTTAAAGAAGTTCTAGAAGAAGAAAGTCAAAAGGAAAAAAGAAATAAAAAAAAAACGATCTTGATGAAAGCTTTTTTTGGTACCTTGATGTCCATTTTGATCGATTAAATTAAGAGATATATTCTATTTTTAAAGGTATTGTGTAACTCCTACAGATTAAGATAATTATTAAATTCTTCGCTCATTAAGATACAACCTTTAATAATTATTATTAAATTTAATGGTGGATTGAATTGAAGATTTACCATGCGAGAAAAGCATACAATTTAACAATTATAGACGAAACCGACTAATTGCTGATGAATTCATTTATATTAATTATTATTTACAAACGCAGATTAAATACAAGTTTTTTTCCTCATTAAAGAATCTCTTATTCATTTTCATTCAACAAAAATTGAAGTAAAATTAAAAATAAATGACTAGGTAGGTTTCACAAATAATGAAATATTGCTAATGAGCAAGACTCATTATAATATATATATTTCGACCCCATCTTCAGGAGTTTAGATTGATATAATATTATTGTTATTCGTCACCGGAAATATAATATATTGAGTTTTGTTCATAAGCAATATTTCTTTTATTTGTGAAACCTACCTAGTAAATTATTTTTAATTTTTTTAAATGTTTCACCTTGAACCTACACCATTCTCCCTGAACAGATAAATATTTCTTAAAGTAATCGTACTATTCTGAAATAGGGAAAAAAATACAAATTTTTTTTAAACTCACTACTTACCCTCTGCGAATTTTGATGATTTGGCAATTTTTACTTTCTCTTATTCCTATATCATTAAGGGCCTGTTGTATGTCGGTTGGTAAAGTCCTTGTAAAAGTTGACAAAGGGTCTTAGAATTCACCTTGTGCCCGGCCGGATGGCCAATCAGATGACACGCTCTTCATCTGAATGACCATCCCACCGGGCACAAGGTGAATTCTGAGGTTTTACTCCTTGTCAACTTTTACAAAGACTTTACGACCCGACATACAACTGGACCTAAATAATATATGTAGAAGTATTGTCTTACACTCCCCAGGATTTAAAACTCTGAAGCCTTCTATAGCCAAGCATATAGATTATAGAAGATATATCTCTGTCATTCTAAATGAAAGTAAACGATTCTCTTAAATGATAAACTCGGATTAAGAACAAAAAGTGGGTTTAGTGGTTAAGTTCAAAAAGTGGCCGAAAAATTATGTATTCTGTGTACCCTCACCCCTGAGTTAAAAAATGGTAAATCGCAGACAGCAATTCGAAACGTAAGCTAGATATGGGTTAGAAGAAGTATAGCAAACATTTGGTTGAAATGAAACACAATCGAAAGTATACCTTTTATTTTATAGGCGAACTATCGTTTAACTTAAAAAACTGAAACTTGACATAAATTTCTTAATTCGCAAGTTTTTGACTAAAATTTTACTAAACCACGAACTTTGCTCGGTGCCTGGAGATTTGTATTAGGTACTTAATTCTTTTTTAATATATTCAGAAAAAAAGAAAATACATGATTTGTTCCCTATTTTTCTTTGATTCTTATATACAGAATAACTAAAGAGCAGAAGGTTATAAAAAGCTAATTTTGATGCCAAAAATTTGTAATTCAATTGTAAAGAACCAAATGGATTTTACGTTTTCTTTATTTAGAATTTTCAAATATAAAATGAAATAATTAATATAAAGTACAATTGAAAAGTTTTTATTTAATAATAATATAAGGTACGCTCGGAATTCAATCCCGACTAGCACTAGTCCGATTTTTGTTAAGCGAAAATTTTGCCTGACCACTGATTGGATAATATTTGAGTTGCCAACGCACTTTACTTGCGTCATAATTTTACATTCAGATTCTCCCGTGAGAGATGTTTGTTTGTTTTACGAAAAATGAATAATCTCTATATGCTTAGTACCAAACATGTTCGGTTTTGTAAATTTTTCAAGGCGTTGGCCCTTCCCAAATAGTTAACTAGAAATAAATATTCATGTCGAAATTTTAACTAAGATAAATTCAGACCCCATTTTTTTCACTCAACTAAATGACGGATCAATAATAATTTACATTTTCCTGTGATTGATTATGTTTTAAAGATGAGTTTTTAAAGGGCCCTTAGACACACTGACAATTTGTCAAACTGAAACTACTCTTGATGTTGATGATTTTTCATTTCCCTCTTTGAGAAACTAAACAAAAACAAAAAACAAATGAATAAATTAATATCACTTCCGGGTAATGATTATAAAACATCTTTCTTATTTTTAATTTAATAAAATTAATGAAATATAAGACAAAAATTTTATAATCTAAAAGTAAATATTACAGAGCAAAAAGTTTTTTATTTGTAGGCTATTTATTAAATTTTCACTCTCACTCGTTTAGTCTTCAACTAATTTACTAAAGTAAGTATAATAGGTACCAGCGGGGCATCCTTAAAATTTAAAACATTTAGAGTATTTTCATAAATACCTATATAATGTCGACTTTAAAATTTCAGGAGGATATTTAAATTTTCAAATTATTATCCGTTATATCAAATATTTCTATAAAAAACCTTTTTTGTTTGGAAAAGTATATTTGTTCTCGAAATGAAATAAACTTATTGCATAGTTTCAAGGGGCAATTAAAATGAATGATTTTCCGAAAAGGGCGCTGATAGAAGGTTTGAACTCCCTGCCTGGTAGATATATCTTCCAGTTCAAACATGTCAAAGACAAGTTCAGACGAGGTTTAGTCGAATACAAATTGTTCTCACTGAGGAACTATTAAAATAGTAATAATACAAAAAATGAATAAATAAAGATGTTTCGAGAATTTCTGGACTAATCCATTTCTAAGAACTCTCAATATATAAGATCCTAAATAACTAAATGATGAATATCAAATGGATGATTAAAATTACAAATGAAGAAGTTCTTGGAAGAATCGGAGAAAGAAGAACCTTGTGGAAGAGTCTGAAGAAGAGGAGAGGTCAGATGATGGGGCACACACTGAGACATGGGGGACTGCTTAGGGATATCTTAGAGGGGAGGTGAGAAAGAAAGGGAAGGGGAAGACCCAGATTAGAATATTTCAACCAAATAATTGGGGATATGGGATGCCAGACATTTAGAGAGGTCAAACAGCTGGCGGGGGACAGAGTCGAGTGGAGACGGATTGTTGCATCAAACCAGTCTTAGAACTGTGTACTCAATGATGATGATGAAATAACTAAGAGCGCTACACAGGCAAGTCATAGCTTGCTTATAGCAATAGAATTAGGAGAAATTTAAGATTATCTTATAGGACAGGCTGATTCATTGTGAAAGATGGTCGATTTCTATCTCAGGGCCTGTGGAGTTTGAGTCACAAGATTTAATTTCTGACTCCTACCCTCCCTCACACAAATCAGTATCCGTTTGGGGCGAAGGTCCTAAAATATATTTTTAAAAAATCTAATGTTAAATTATGTTGATTAATGTCCATTATAATTAGTAGATTAAAAATTCAGTTTATTGGACAAAGTTTTTTTATTGAAGTTCTTCAATTTTTGTACAACGTTTCGTCTCTCTCGAGACTTTTTCAAGTACTCAATTGGTTAGAACAACATTACACAATATATATTATTTATATTTATGGTATCAATCTAGAAAGAAAAAAATGTCTCAGTTATTTTTATCTTTATTTCAACCAATGTTGTTCTAACCAATTGAGTACTTGAAAAAGTCTCGGAGAGACTAAACGTTGTACAAAAATTGAAGAAGAACTTCAATAAAAATACTTTGTCAATAAACTGAATTTTTAATCTTCTAATGTTAAATTTGAAAAATAACCAAAATGATGAAATTTGCAAAAAAAAGCAAAGATTAAAATAAAATTTCAAAAAATGAAGAATACTTTTTTGGACAGCATTCCCTGGTTGAAAAGTCACCAGCCGCCACTGATAGATACATTTGTAAAAACGAATTTAAATAATTTTTTGAACCGGTACTCGCGTTTTATTTTTTAATCATATTAATGACTCAAAGTGGATTAATTTAACAGAGGTGTGCGATGAAAAAATTGTTAAAATATTTTTATGTGAATATTATAGATTTACAGCTGCTGAATCCGAATCTAAATTTCTATTTTGGGTATCACATCACATTTTCCCAAGAATATATGACGTTAAAGTTCTATAAGTAGGGTCACCCTATTTTACACTATAGAAATATTTCTATTTTGTTTGATTTATATTTTTTGAAAATATTATCTACCTATTGAAAAATATGAAAAGAAAATATTAAAATCTTATTTTTTGAATAAATTATTGAAAAAGAAGTAGAAACTGAACTTCCTATATTTTGGCATGCAAAAATACTTTTTTTGTGTTTTTTTCCAACTTTTATTTTCTGAATTTTTATTTTTTTATTAGAGCATTGAAGAATAAAAAAGAAAATTTCAAAATCTTAATTTATTTTTAAGTTTTGGGGAATTGAAAAGTGTAGTGTAGATATCAATAAGACTAACAAATTGCAAATAGCTTACAGGAAAATTTCATTTAAAAGGGTTGTCATATAACACCATCTCATTTATTTATTTAATTAATTCAATTAATTAATTTTCAACGGCAAAAACCTTAACAAGTATGTTACATATAGGAAAACATAAATATTACCTACATTATAATGAAACAGAGAGAAAGAAAATAGATAGTATGTTGATTGAAAATAAATATCGATGCCAAAAGCCTTTACAAGTTTTTTTTTTATTTATTTAATGTCACTGGGAACAAAGCCCATTTAGACAGCACATAAGTAGAGTGTTAGTAGGGTTAGTGAGGGAGCCGAGTTTTCAGATGGTAGAAATTTTTATTTGCCAGCTAGGGTCGAACCCCGGACCTCCACTTCAACATCGTCATAATCGATCTATGTCGAAGCGAAGCCAGTGCGTTAGCTGACTGAGCTACCCGACTCCCCAAACCCTTTACAAGTTGGTTTCATATAAAATAAAATAATAATAGACAATATGGCAAGTGAAAAATAAATAGCCTAAATAGTAAATAAACGAATATAATATTTATTTGTAAGAGAAGGTAATTTCCTTAATTGTCTTAGTTACACTATTAGGATAAAAAGCCAAATCCATTACACAAATTCTTAAGAAAAGAACCTTATAGCAAACAGATAGTGTATATAAATTATACATACATCTATGTATAATTTATATAGGCAGATGGGCACCTATTTTATTTTTATTTTTAAATTATTTTCATAGGATATATCTATCTTCTTATAAGTTTACTATAAATCTTAGGCATTTTGGTTAAATGTTTTTAAATTTTATTTGAATAAAGAATTCCATATCATAATCTTAAAATAGTCCGTGGACTGTTTTTTTGCAGGCCTCACCTTCACCTGATTCTATCACATGTCAAATCTGTCAGTTTTCTTGAAATTCCATATCGCATTTCCTTCATTTTTTGAAACAAACATTCCACTCTTTGGCTTCCTTTGTCTCTAACACCATCTTCCTATTTTATAGGTTACTTGATGAGAAGAAACTGAATTCATACTATACTTTTGAAAATAGAAGTTCCCACTTCACTAAATTTCAATTAATTCTTGATATTTCTTGAAAGATGTCATCATACATCTTTCAGTTGATTTGAATCTCTGTGTGTGTCAAAATTAACATGATAAAAACAGACATTCCTTATTATGATTCCTTTAGACTTAAGATAGTTCATTGACTTTTCGTTAATGGAGCCCCTTATTAATTAGAAAATGTCTTTCTTTTGCTCCGTGTGTCAGTATAGACTATTTGTATAATATCTTTGTGTGAGTTTGTAAAATACAATTAATAGCATGATTTATATAACGTTTTAACTGTTCAAAGGTAGATAGATATAGAAAATGAGAATCAGCTACGCTTTTCAGCTCGTTCTACGTCTTCGGGCCAACTAGTATGTGTTTGTGTCTGTGTGTGAAGATTAAACGTTTAGGATAATTAGATTCACAAGCAGGAACACTGATACTCATTTAAAAGATTACACATCACAAAGTATCTTGTTGCTTATCTTTACACATTATCTCGTATTTTATTAATTAGAACACCGTTTTGTGTTATTATTTATTTTCAATGATGGACTTAAATAAATACAAGCGGGTGTAGTTCATTATTTCTTAGAAAGTAATAGAGTGATCTCTGGAATAAAATTTCTCAAGCAGAACCAATCGAAGTCTCCTCTGCACTGATTTATTAACTTTAGCAAATCGATTAAATTAGACTATAAAACTATACTCGAATATTTATTATTATAGTAGGATGGACGGTTGATCCATTGAGGTCATAACTATTATATGAATATATATATTATTTTCTTATGATGTGGTATTTTTAAAAAAACAAATTAAGGAAATTTGATTCATGTGGTTTCGAAAAAAAATCAGTGATGTCGACTGAAAGTAGCTGGAATAATAGAATATGATAATCGCTTTAACTATAATTTGGCTTATTTGTGAAACTAAATAAATAATTCGGAGTCAGTGATAATTTTATAAGCTGTAAAAATAAGGGCAGTCTATTTTTTAGCATTTCGTATTTCATGTTTCGGTGGTTGAATTATTTTCAAAATTAAAATTCCAACTGAAACCTCCTAGATTCGACATTTTTAATTCGATAAACTTCATAATTTTAGAAGTAGAAACCTCGTGCATTATGATGAGTTTATTACATTAAAAATGTGTTATTTACATAATTTCAATCTAAATTTGAAAAGTTTTTAACATTTTGGAAGTTTCTACTTCAATAATTGTTATATATAATATATATTTCAACTAAACTGTTATTCTCTTTGTTATAATAGTCGAAACATATTATAACTAAACTTTTCAAAACAATTGAATCATAAGTTAAGTTTCCTTCAATCTTTCTTTTTTACAAAATTGATTGCTAGATTGACTATTTTGTTCGAAAGTTTATTTTTTTTCCCCCGAATCCCTCAACCTTCAATTTTTCAAGATTCGGATTGATGAACACTTTTCTTCTTTACCACATTTCTTGAATATCCTCCTATGCTCAGAAAAGTAAGGGTTGAAACTTCTTCTATTTGATTTATAGATGTTGTCCATTATAACACCTTGCATCTTTATCATTAAAAATAAACTATAACGGATCGTTGCTAAACTTGATCCAAAGTTATTTAAAACATTAATATGTTTATTCCTTTATTATTCATCAGATATCACTGGCTATTTGCAGTCCACGTTGACTTACATTCAAAAATAGCCATCGATTCTCATCTAATACTTGAGGAATAACCGTTCTACAATGCATTTTTGACGTTTCGATTATTATTGGTAACCATTGCTGAAGATATGGAGGAATCGGCTTAAAATCAAACTTGAGTTGTTTACCTAAAAATAATTTAGTCTTTTTGATTTTAAGTGGATTCTTCAATGTTTTCACTAGAGGTTACCATTAATTAAACACATTCATTATTGTCAAAATTGATACTTTGATTAAAAACTGATTGTCGCTTTGAAATGGTATCGCGCCCCAGAGCTGGATACCACTGATTTGTGGAGTTGACAGCAAGTTGGTTGGTGCCTTCCTGGCTGCGATCACTCATCAAGGCGGGTTGCCTATCACTGCCCGAATTGTTCCTCTTGAACAACGGTCTGCTCGAGCCACCCAGTTGTCTGCATCATGCGCGGATTCAGGGGGGGGGGCGATATATATATATATATATATATATATATATATATATATGTATATATATATATATATGTTTATTTAATTTTTTTTATAACATTAAATTTTAAAATTGAAGAAAATAAAGTTCTATGTGGGGGGGGGGCGTCTCTGCCCCCCCCCACTTGGACAATTTGATCGCGACACACTTCTGAGATCAAAAGTAGATCTTATATACCGGCGACCGCCCCCCCCCCCAAATCAGAGGTCTGGATCCGCGCCTGGTCTTCATTCATAAAAAGAATAGTAAATGACAACATTATATAAAAATAAAAAATTAGTAAACTGTTTTAAAGTTGTCAATGACACAGCTGAAAGGGGGGATAAAATTAATTCAAGACTTTAATTCCTGTTTGACGAAAGTCGAAGAACAACGTCAGTAAGTGTTAGAAGATGTATCTGAATGTAGCTCGTAGGAAAAATTATAGTATTTGATTAATTGTATTTTTTAAAAGCGCATTATATATTATTGAGAAAGTTGTTTTAAAAAATATATAGATTTTAGTCCTAAAGAGAGATGCTTATTTCACCTCTAAATTATGTTCATAATGAGTTTCCAAAGCTCATAAGTTATTTTAAAACAATAAATTTTACTCGTAATAAAGGAAGATTAGATCAAAAAATATGTCAGGGCGGTACACAAAAGCATTCTTGTAAATAAAGTGTTAATTTTTCAGAATTTATTTATTTATTTTAGTTAAGTTTTATATTGAGAATTGGAGAATGTGAATAGAAAAAAAAAAACAAGATCCAAATCTTCTTTAATGAATGATCGATATCCTTAAAACTGAAAAAGATCTCTTTTTCACCTTGGTTGTCATTGTTTAAAAAAAATTACTTTCAGAACTGGCCATCATGTTCTTTCCCCTTTTCTTTTTTGAGTAATTTCGTGCAGTTTTCTCTTTCCCTCGACATAAATATATCACTCCCTGAGGTTCAACTCTTGGGTTCGGGTCATCAGCTACAAGAGCATAGGCAGTTGACCGTATAAATCTTCATCTGAACTAACCTTTGGGCAATAACCGTATCATCCGGCTCTACTTCGGCGGGTGAACTAGTGTCAAAATACGGAGAGAAAGTAAAGAGGAGGAGAAGAAAATGAAGAAGCGGCGCGTGGGAAAAAGAGGAAAGCTCATTTAAACTAATGCAAAACAAGACAAATTGTTTTAGATATGTCATATTTAAAAACAAAAAAAAACTATACCGTTTGAGATTGAATAAATATAACCTTGCGTTAAAGTTCCTGAATAAAAGATGAATGGAATTTCATTAAAAATACGATCAGTATTTCAAAGTCGTCAACGATCAATCGTAAATTCTAAATACTAGTATTTTCTTATATACTTATATATCTATATCTATATATTCCTCTATATTTATGTGCTGACTTTAATACTGAGCATTAACGTTTACTTTGAAATTTCCTCTCCTTACTGAATACCTGGGAAACTGTTTCAGCTGCTTTCTATTTGTTAAAACTATCTTGGAACAAACTTAGAAAAAACAAAACAAAAACATAGAACAGATATGACAACCAATGTAAAATAAAAAAAAATCTGTGAACTTCATCCACATAAGCTCAAGGGGAAAGTGAAACTTATTTAGCCGTCGATGTTATTGAAATAATTTAAATTTCATAATTTTAATAAATTTTATTTGTCATGAAATATTAGCAGGTTTTAAAATATTCATTTTAATTTTATAATTTTAATAAATTTAATTTGTCATGAAATATTAGTGGGTTTTAAAAAATTGTTTCCCCTCTATTGAGTCATTTCCCCTTTATTGCAACAAAAAAAAAATCAAACAGATACGTCGCTAAAGTGGTTTGTTTCACTTCAAAAATCGTTTTTATTAACTTTAATTTATAAAGAGAAGTTCCGGTTGAAGCCATCTAGATTCCACATTTTTAATAAGATAAACTCATCACAATCTATTAACTCATTAAAAATGTACAATTTGTGGTTCAGCGAAAAATTCTTTCTTAATAAATAACTCAAACCAAGGTAGAAAATCTACAATCATTAATTTAATTGTATTATATGTAATTAGCTATTCTCTGTTTTAAAAATTTAAATTTGATGTTTCTAGGGATAGAGAATATTCGGTCCACAAGGAAATGCATTTAATACAGCTCAAGGCTTCAAACCCTTTTCAAATGGAAAGCAAACGTATCGTTGGGGTTACCCGGAACTGTTTGTTTTGTCAAATAGAAAGCAACTTTCATGGAAGGAATAGATCTGATGTCTTTTCCTATATTTGGTATAATTTACCAATAAAAATAAATATTTATTGAAATTTTCTATGATATATACTCAAGAATATTTGTAAAAAAAAAATTATGATTTGGATTAGGTTCCAACATACAAAGAAGATCAATGAGAAGAGGCTAATTGAATCTATTAGCGCGTTAATTAACATCTTTTAATTTTTGTACCATAAGCATAAAGAAAAAAAATATTTTGTGAAATTTTAGAAAGAAAAAAATAGGCCAGTTTTTCTTATTATTTCCATATTATATAATAAAAATTTCATATTATTATTCAAGAAATAAGGGCAATATTTTTATGCAGATAATTTTATTTTATTGCCAACGTTTCATCAACTTTGTTGACTTCTTCAAGGCTCAAATAGTTATCTTCCCTGTATATTTGTCATTTTTATAATTAGTCTTTCTTAGTAAACATAACAAGGCAAGTCATTAATATCAATCAAATTGAAATTAAAAAAAAATATAGTCCTTATTTTCCGATAACAACTTTAATAATTTAATCGATGGACATAACTTATCAAAAAAATTCCATATTATATTATAACAATTATTAGGTACGCTAGGCGACTCACTCACTCAACAATTTTAAGTTATTTTTTGCTATCTTGTGTTTATAAATGTCTGAAACATGGGGTCAAGTTTAATTTTTTATAATGCCTCCCTTTGTCTCTGTTTGAATTCCAGTACCCACAATAACTCAAAAACAAAAGATCGTAGGAAGTAGGTGTCAACATTTTTATATTCAGATATGATTTTTATTTTTCTCTACATAATTTTAGGTTGAAAAATTCAAAAAATTAGGAAAAAAAAAGCTTAAACTTGGTGTTCATTTACATTTTTTAGCTCTAATCGTTTTTAGACAAAAAATTTCCAAACTGAAATTTACGGAAAGCGAACTGAATTATGGAAAAATTCGATTTTTTAATTCAATTTTCTTTATTGTTTTCTTTCTAAATGAAAAAATCTCAAGCTTCAGTGTTATAAAAGATTTTCTTTGTTTTTTTAAGACCTTCCTTTGAAATAGTACGAATTAATTTAGAGTACCTACCTATATATTATTCATTTTTTGTGTCACTAAGTAATTAGAACAAGCTGTGTGATGACATCATTAGTAACGTTATAAGCCAAATTGCTAATCAGTCTCTTGTCATTTATGGAGTAATATTTTGTTAATCTTTTTTTTTTTTTTTTAATAAAAGGTTAGTCATCTCTTACAGTGTCTGCCACTTGGACTAGGGAGACAACTAATTTCAACAGGTGGCTGTGATCCATCATCATCAGCTGAAGATGACACCTCCGTGATCATAATGGACGCATTTAAACCAGCCCTCTGGGAGCAGCTTTTTTGAATATGGTCAAAGAATGACATGCAACTTTTCGGAGAAAAAATAAGAAGAATATTTGTGTGATTCAACCATTAATGTATAAAGAAAAAGGATATAAAAATTATTATTAATAAATTTAAGGAGAAGAAGAAAAATCTATTTATTAATATCCGAGATTTAATATGTATAAAATATTTCCCCGTATTATCTTTTTGTAGACCTTCAAATTTTAGGGATATAACTATTTTTAAAAAGGGAAATCTTTAAAATCTTAAAATTAATAACATTTTTTTGACTGCGAACAGTTTGAGCTAAAAAGTTGAAACTTAATGCGGAGGTGTATGTCTGTCAATTTTCAGTTCTTTAATTAGATAGCTAACTACAGTGCCGTAAAGTCTTAAGGAGGTTCGGGGCAGCTTATCTATCTGATTGATCTTCGAATTTTTTTTTGTATTTCTGCAGAGTGACAACGCCTGCCTACTAAATTTTTTAATAAAACAAATTTTTAATAATGAGGTTAATTTCGAATAAAAATCTTTCTTTTGATAATATTAATAAAAAGAATATTGAGATAAATTTTTTTCTCATTATAAAAACATTTATTTAACACAAAAACGATTTCAAGAAATCTCTACCATATATGCTGAGCCCTGTGCAGGTAAACCCGTTGCACCTGTCTAGTTACGCTAATCGACCTTCATAAAATAATTTGATTTTCTAACTTTATTTTCTGTATTTTTCAAAAGCCCGAAATCCAATCAGTTCTTAGTTTCGAAAATACAAACATCATGAGAACGCAATTTCTAAACCTTTAGATCTTAATATATCATAAGTATCGGTATTAATCGAGAAAATGAACATAAACAGAGCGAGTGACAGACGTATTTTTATGGAAATTGGAATTCAGACCCAAGACACAATAAATTACATTTGAAAATTATTTTACTCCATGTTTCAGACATTAAAAAATATGAAAAGAAAAAAATGAAAATTTTTAAATTAATTCCATACTCTGGGTACCCAGTGGGCTTGTGTTTGCAGACCATACCAAATTAGATAATAAACAGGGTTAGTCTGGGACACAAAAAGCTATAGGGTTAAACGAATTCTGTGACTTTTGTCAAAGAGATGATCATTAGTCCGGCCTTCTGGAAGACCGGCCCACCGGGAATTCACCCGGCACTGCATATGGCCAGACAGCCTGGTAATGAATACATAAATAGCTGTTAAATTTGTTTTTTCAGTACTACAAGATCCTTAAAATTATTCCAAGTACTAAATTGACTTTACTGAGAATTTTGTTACATCAATCTTTATTTTAAAAGGAATAATATATTAGTGAGAGACATCACTAACGTTGTATACAAACGAGTTATGATGTATGACATCCTCTCAATTGAAAATTTCGATGTAAGGTGTCGATATTTAACACAAAACAAAATGAGATAGAAAAAAAAGAAGTAACAAAGTGAAACTTAAGTACAAGAACAAATTATGAAAAGAAAACGCCCAAAATAAAGAAAAAAAAACTATTTTCAATTGATTATATTTGACTATTTGATTTATTAACATCACAAGAAATCTTCAAAATAAACTTAAATAAGGCCAAGTGCGTTTAGGATTCTGTACTAAATATTCTTAAATTTTGATGAAAATTAGCAGATTCTTATTTAAGAACATTCTCTCAAAAACTGCTTATCTTCTCAAAAGACCAGTTAATTAATATTTACAATAATATACCCTAAAATAAAAATATATTTCGCAATTGTTTCGGGTAAAATTAATACATACCATATAAAAATAATTTTTAAGTTTGAATTTTATTTAACTACGTGCTACAATCCTCTGACAGAAACATAGATTGATAGACAATCAGGCATGATAATGAAACTAATAGGGTCCCGTTTTACATTTCCATGCCACTCTAGATGAGCTGTGAATTTTTTAGCAAAAGAAAGTACCTAATTGTTACGTTGGGCGAGGTATGTTCGCTAGACGGACTGAATTTTGTATTAGCTCCATTTTTTTTTCATTATTTGTGTTTAGAAATCTACGTCGAGAAAAATCGGTTTCAAGCATACTTTATTTTACCTGTATTGAATGATTCTTATTTCCACGATAACCACATACAAAAGTTTTTAAAAATTGAGTTTTAATATCAAAAATATTGTATTTTTATTTTAAAGAATTGATTTAATTTTGGGCTTTCTTGTTTAGAATATCCATCTGTGAAACGCTAAAAAAGATTTTGCTTCCTATAATACCAAAAAGATTGTATTTTTATTTCAAAGAATATATTTCATTTTGGGCTTTCTTGCTTAGAATTTTCATATGTGAAATGCTAAAAAATTAGAAAAAATATCGTGTACTTTTTTAGCAAATGAGCTTAAATTTTTCGGGCATTTTACTGATTAGCTGCACTTTTGTGTCAAGTTTTCGCTTCTAGCTTAAATCGTCGAAAAAAATAATAAGTGAATCTTCAACATTTTCAGTGAGCGTACCAACTCTTAAAAATATTTTCATTTTTTCCTTAAATTTCTTTTATTTTGTTCAAAACACAAACATGATTATTAAGAAAAACCCTTCTTTGCATGAAGATTTTAGAGATTCAGAAACCCCTTCTTCGGACGATATTGAGACGAGATAAAAAAACTTAAGCAAATGAGTCATTATTAATATTTCTACTTATAAGTTGCACATACGTTTAAAATTTTCGTTTTCTAGACCAAACAGTTGGCTGTGATAAATATTATCAAAATTTGTATAAAGCATACCATGTTTTGAAGAAAATATTCAATTATTTTCTTCAATTTACAAATTGGAAAATTCTTAAGATTAAAAAATTATTAATATTTATTTATTCCAGCTATCTAACATTAGTGAATTTATTAATCCATTAATATTTACACATAGCACTCTACTTTCAAAAATCAGGTCTGATATAATCTTTTATACATCTAATCTTTATTTGTCTTTGTGGATTGGAATCATTAGAATCATAACATGAAACATCTGTGAGTAAATATCTGAAGATGATAAGATCAGCAATTATGCTCTGCATCATTGTGTGTGGTTCTTTTTCCTATCGATAAGATGTACAATCAAAAATGGACCGTTCTAGTAAGTACAATATATTATCTGATGAGTACTTTGGATAAAAATTTATCACGTAAAAGGAAGTATTTCTTGAACAGCTTCTTTTTCGGACAAGGCAGTTATTAAGTAGCATTGACACATTTTAAAAGTTCGTGTTCCTGGTAACAACGGTGTGTGATTTTATTGAAAAAATCATTATTACTTAATCCGAGATGTTACAGATTATTTTTCTTATATTTTAAAAAGAATATACTACTCTTCCAAGATATAAAAAATTGTAACATTTTGGAGTAAAATGAGGAAACTTTGATTTTTCTGATCTAACTTTTTTAATACATTTTTGTCACAAAACTTGATACAAAATAAATCTTCTGTCTATAGATGAGGTCGAAAAATTTGAAATATATAAATATAAATTATACATGTATATTGTATAATATATTATCTCGCAATAGGGTATATTCTTCAAGCCTGAGTTACATTCTATGAAAGTTTCATTTAAATTTTTACTTCAGTTAACTTGCACTAAAAATATTCAAACTAGGTCTGGTTAATGTTTACACTTAAGATTTACTATAAGTTGTGAAATATTGATGAATTTTTTAATTTTTGTAGTTTATTAATCCAGAAAATTAGAAAAAATTAAATCGTTAAAAGGGAAGCCCCTGGTTATATCTTATATCTAATAAAATTTGGTGCATTCGTTGGTGTTAATAATCATCTCTTTTTAGAGTTTTGAAAATGTTTTCATTTCTTCTACCCTTTCAATTTTTCAATATAGATCCATTATTTTTTTTTACTTTTCTCTTACTTAATTACTAACTTACGGTATTTAATTATTTCTTTTTGTGAATTAGTACCTGTATAATTTTTATATTATAATTGCAGCCAGATAGTAAAACAATTTGTAAATCTCACTTATTAGTAGAAAAAAACTTGATACTATAATTAATTTAATCCGGTTAATGAAAATAAAATTCAATCATTTCTAATTCTGGAATTTCTTATTTTACAAGGTTACTTTCGATTTTATCACATGATAAATCAGATAAAGATTTATTGGTATATACGAATCAAAAGACCATGTTCATGTCAAATGGAAGATTCATTAAGTTCTATTTTTTGTTTATTTTCGTATTAAGAATCTTTCAATTTTCTCAATTTAAGAATTTTAGAAGCATATTTTTTTCTCAATCTCTAGAAGATCCTACTCCTACTATCCAAAATTATAATTTGACCCATCTAGCTTCATACCAATCTTATGATTGTATGTATACTTTTATCATAATAATGAGAATTAATTCATTTTCCTTAGATAATCGAGTCATTTCTGACTTTCTGATTTCATAAATATGGTATTTTTTGAAAATCACTTAACATACATTTTCACATCATACTTTATTTACGAGTTATATGTTCGAATGAAAATCACATTGTACTCCTTAATTTCAAACCAAACTAGTATTCATAAAAATTACATTAGATTCTTTCGTCACCAAAAATTTCAACTAAAAGAAAATTTAGATGTTTCGAAAATAAAGGGAAGCCCAGATATAGACTAAATAGCAGTAGAATGTGACGTTTATTTGTTAAATAATAGGTAATTCATCTGTGTTTTTTGCTAAAATATAAATTAGATCTACACCAAATTTCAGCGCCATCAGCTAATTAATTTATGAGAAATTCTGCTAAGTACAAAATAAGAATTGATTCGCGTAATAATCTTATATCTATGGCACTTGCTTTTGAGGCTGTGTCTAGTGTATCACTAAAAGAAAGTAAAAAGAGTCTAAAAGTATATATTACTTTAATTTAGGAAAGCATTTATACCCGGGAAAAGGGTTTTTATTGAGAAGCTTTTTATTAAATATTAAACTGTATTTTTTAATTCTTTTAGATATTAATTTGTCGTGACTAATAAGAATGAGAAATTTAAAATTGAATAAAAAAGATTGGAGCTTCTCAATAAAAAACTTTTTAGTCCTGGAATACTTATTTTTAATATTAAGTAAAAATAAATATACCATTTCATATTGTTTGCCAATAGATTTTTAATATTCTTAAATATGAGCTTCGAAATGTACCTACACCCTATTCCAAAACCAATATAGGTAATTAAAAAAAAAATTAAAAATTATGACAAGGTTAACAAAACGGAATTATATTTTAAAAGCGAATGGATAAAAGATGATCTGAAAGTTCAAAGGTGGTTTTTTGAAGGTGTTAGTTCTTCCGAAGCTTAGTTTAAAAATTAATAATAATCACTAAGTTGTTTTAGTTTGCCTTTTCTGAGGCTTCTTCTCAAAGCCAAACACTGGCAAGCACCCATCTTACATCTCCTGATTGATGACCTGACATCTTAGGCTTTTTTTACTTATTGTTCTTGTTGAACAAATTATAAAGATTTATTTATGTGGGATACACCTGGTAACTTGTAATAAGGTTTTTAATAAAGAAGCGAGAAGGAAAAAATATATAAATTTCTCATTTCCGAAAGACGCTTTAATTTATAATTTTAGATACAGAGCCAGATGTACAAATTTTTACTTTAGTTTTTGATAGGTAGAAGTTAAACTAGGAAACTGAAATTTTCAGTAAATTAGGGGAGATTCAAAGCTAATCTATAGAAAAGAATTATCTCTCGTAGACTTTACATTCCTTTTTCCAGGCATTAATTCGTCAAAAATATGCTAATTAATTATTTATTATACAAAGGTTTTTTTAAACAGAAAAATACAAAATATTAAAGCTTTTCAATCCTCTTGACTTTAAGACCATTGCATTCTAGGCTCTGAAGGAAATAACCAACCTTAGTAAAGAATATTTCCTTTAAAAGCATGGTTCTTTCAGGCCTAAGTGTGTGTGATCATACTTTCTCCTCTAGGAGGTTATTATTTCTCAATAATATAGGGTTAACTTTATTGTTATTTCAGAGCAAATCGTCTGCGCTACGGAAATGTCATTAAACACTATCAACGACCATCCTTCCATGTTTAGACAACGCCCAGATACGACAATTATTATTATATCAAAAATGAATTTTTTCTTTATTTCAGACATTTTTGTGCACAAATAAGCAAAAAAGTTTGAAATTGTTTCGGTGAATTTAATATACGTGACCTTCTCATCTATTTAAAAAATAAAATTTAAACTCCACAGCTGTTCCACTTATGTGGTAGAGTTGCAGGGCTCCCTAAAATACTGGTTGACAGTTTTAAGTGATATGAGTGCTAATCGTCATACGAGTAGACACCTAAAGTTAGAGCCAAAATGGACGCAATGTGACAGTTATTTTAATTCATAAGTCTATGGTAACTTTTTCTCCATTTAAGTTTAACCACCCATTCTATTATTCTTTTTTGAGTTTATTTGATATCCTCTTAATTAAAAAAAATGATTGTGATTTAATCTTTCTTCGATAATCTCGCTTCTTCCAAATAACAAAACAAAACAAAAAATATCCAATGTTGTATTTATGATTTTCGTTTGACAATATATCTATATTCGTTTTCCGCTTCTTAATATGAAGCGGAAAGAAGATCGTAATCGAAATCCTGTTCTGATCGAATGTGCGAATCACGCGTGATTCTTTCCCTGCAAGCGGTCCTATACTTTTTCGGGCTCAATTTATCTCGAAACGTGATCGAATAGGAAGACAGAAGGAAGCAGGGTGTTGTTTGTTCTTCCTCGTTCTTGCTGGCATGCCACGTGCCATCCTCCAATCGGTTTCCTTTGCTTTGTCGTGACGCGCGTGCGACCACAAAACCTCCTCAAGGACCGGCCATATACACCTATACATCCACCCAATCAACAACATCAATCATCTTTTTTTTATCAGCTCAAATGCATATTAACCATTTTTTTTTAATAATAAAAACATATCTGGTTAACTTACCATAATTGAGAAATTTTCACAAACCAAAAAAAAATCACTGCTAAAAAAATTGTTCAATAAAAAAACATTATTTTATTTCAATTCGCATTAAAAAGTAGAAATTAAATTGTTCTTAAGTACCTAAAGAATTTTCATACTCAGTGACTAAAATAAATGCCAGAATGTGCTTACTTTAATTAAATTTTAAGTTCAATGAAAGTTGATTGAAATTTTTTGGATACTGAAGAAATTTACTTTCAAGTTTATTTTGAAATACTTAAAATATCGTCGATGTTATATCAAAATGTCGTATGTCAAAATTACCAAAAAAATTTTTTTGAAGAAAAACACTTGTATTAAATACATTAGCTACATTTGCTCTCAAATTTTGGGATGTTATCAGGTAATAGAACCCAAGTTAAAGATTAAAAACAAAACAAAGTATTTAGGGTTAAAATAAATGAAAACAGAAGTTTTTCTTAGCTACTAAAAAGTTTATTTTTAGATACGACATTTTGATATAAAGCGACGATATTTGCTCTTTAAAAAGTTTTTCCATTTATGTTTGTTTTAAGGTTTCACTTTTTGATATCTGCTTTTGACTTTGTATTGGAAATAGATAATTTATATCAAACTGAATTCGATATAGAAAATACTCTTTGACTTATATAATATCGTTTAAGACGTGAGATTTCTTGTTAATTTTTAGATTCTTATTATTATTTTTAATGTTTCTTTATTAATTTTTAGGATTGATGAAATATTATATTACAATCGCAAATACCGCATGTGTGCATAATTTTGGAAAAATAAGATTGGTTAAAGTGGTTAAAAAAGATTTTACTCATGCAGGTGAACCAAGTTAATTAAATGCATGTAAAAAATTCCTTTTCATTGAGAAATTAAAAAAAAAAAAAAAAAAAAAAAAAAACGAAATCGTTACTAAATATCTTAATATAGCAAAGAAATAATATTTCAAGAATTCAGAAAATCTCTTCATAAATTATCCCTAATGAAGAGTATGTTTTATTCAAGGTGTCGTTCTTGGTATAAAAAAATTCGTCGTTAAAACTTCTTTTTTACTCAAATTACTTCTTCAGGAAAACAAAATATTTGCTTAAAAAAATTATGACATTTAATATAAATGATGTTTTTATTAGCCATGTATGACTTTATAAATAAATGTAAAAATTTTCTTTTTGTTTAAGACATATGAGTGTCATATGTTTAGTGCATTAAAGTTACCAGAATAACGTATTATTATTATTTTTAAATTTAAGTCAATTTATTCTTTAAATAATTTTATAACAAAATCTAATCATCTGATGCTTATTTCAAACTTTTAAGCTTAGCTTAAATGAGGTCTTTATTTATATAAATTTGATATGATTATTGCATAATAAAGATTAAATATAATATATTTCACTTTTGTGCCTCTCATTTTTGACTGACAACATTTTCTGTGTGAGGTGGCCAAATTTGCTAAAGAAGAATTTTAGTTACTGTATTACACTTAAAGTCAATTTTAAATTTCTAAACAGGTCCTAATTATCATTTTCATGAATCAAAATTTGAAATTCCCAAATTAGCCCCTCATGCTGAAAAAGTCTACAAAACAATAATTGTCATGAATCTTTCTCTTACTTTGGTATTGATTTGGTGTGGTTTGGTTCTTTAGTCTTTGGTTTCTTGAAAATGAAGTTACCATGAGATTATAGTTATCATCTGAAATTCCAACTCATTTGAGAGTTGGAAGAGTCTAAACTTCTAAACTCTCACTCGCTCCAGCCCAGCACATAGAATCTCTTCCTCTTCTTTTCACGGTGGAGGAGCCAATCCAGGCCTATACCACCTTGTTGTAATTCATTCTCGAATACATACGTATATTAAATATTAATTTTAAATTTAGTATAAAATTTGAGGAAAAGTGAAGTTTTTCAAGACTCGGTAGGTACACTCGATTCGATTCATTTTTTCTGATTCTCTAAATTTTTCATCAAGAAGTTCTTAGGCTTATCATTATCATATATATTCAGTCTTAATACTGGTTTGACATAACTATCAGATTCAATTCTAATATGAAAGATATTAATTTGCCGATGGTAATAGGTTCAAATTTACAAGAAATCATAAGTTGGTGTCATCTATTAAATTCGATGGAATGGAATATTTTTAATTATATGTCAGAGGGGTTGTTTTTCACTCCCTCGGGAATCGAACCCGAGTGTCAGTAACAGCAATCCGGGCCACCTGGCTCACCTGCAGGATGCGAACCTCTCTGACATATGTAAATTTATGAAACGTTAATGAAATATTTTTACTCAAAGATTGTTATCTTAATTTGTAAAATT
Source organism: Forficula auricularia (assembly GCA_024734495.1). Taxonomy (NCBI): domain Eukaryota; kingdom Metazoa; phylum Arthropoda; class Insecta; order Dermaptera; family Forficulidae; genus Forficula; species Forficula auricularia. Next base: position 6,714,763 of record JALMQS010000030.1, on the reverse strand, counting down.
TCGCGATATGGTGATTCTAAATTTAAACATATAGCCATGCCATATAATTTAAATAAAGGTCGTTGAGTGTTTCGAATTTTGAAGAGATTCAAAATTCGAATGGCAATGGAATGACTTTTCCTAATTTAATATGAAAGATATTAATATATTATAGTAATAATCATTTATAAAATATTTTACGCGTGTACATATGTCAGAGAGGTTCGCATCCTGCAGGTGAGCCAGGTGGCCCGGATTGCTGTTACTGGCACTCGGGTTCGATTCCCGAGGGGGTGAAAAACAACCCCTCTGACATATAATTAAAAATATTCCATTCCATCGAATTTAATAGATGACACCAACTTATGATTTCTTGTAGATTCAATTCTATTATATTCAATGCTAATTCTATTATATCTTCAAATTTCCCACATCCCATGCCCGTCATTTATCTGTGATAAATAAAAAACTCAAAATCTAATTATTTCTTCATTACGGAAATAATAACGTGAGTACATATTGGATTCCAGAGAGATAGAAAAAAATAACACTTAAAAATGATCTGCCGTCATATTTCAAACATTTTTAAAAGGCGAATAAACAACAAATTAAAATGTAAATTTTCCTCCCTTCCAACGAGTTGTGCTCGCTGAGCGTATCGAGTAATTTTGCAATATTTCCTGTTGAAGAAGGCAACAAAGATAACATCCATTTCAACATCACTTTAGAAAAAGTAGCAAATTAAAATTTATTTTTCAAATCGTAAAGCATATTTTTATTCCCGTCTCATGTTTCTATCATTTCTCTAAATTTATGCTTTTTAATTAAAGAGGGGTCGCTTGAAGATTTTTTTGTTTTATGAGATCATTAAAATAAAGTCTGAGCCTTGATCTCTCTGTCTCTCCCTTATAAGTCAAAAGCGGTAGCAAAAAATAATCACCATCTCTGTTGATCTTAATTAAAAGAAAACCAACAACCTATGTTCAGTAAAAATAAATCTTTTTGTCAACTTGTGCGTAAATTAAAATAATTTATTTGACAGTAAGAGAAACCAAATTCCACCTATATTATATCTTGACGAGAAGAAAAATTTCTAAATTATGATTATTAACAAATTAATAAATATAAAATTGTGAATACCTACTCGTCGTAATAGATATTGAAGTTTTTGCACCTAATAATAGTTAAAAAAATTCTAATAAAATTTTACATCTTTTTATTTCAAAGGGTCTAATTATATAGAATCAGGCGATGATAGTGCTTAAACATAATTTTTTATGCCTATTCATATTATTCAATATGCTCCTAAGTTCGGGTATGACACTTCTCGAACATGGTATTATTTTTCTAAGATAAAAACTTCAATATTTAAAATAATAATATTAAATATCAACATTGAATGAATTTATTTAGATTCGAGCAGAAATACAATAATATACCTATAGGTAACTATACACTAAAATATTTTATTAAACATATAATATATGGTAAGATTAAATTAAATCTCAAATTATTAGAACTAAGGTGAAATTTAGTACTGGGAAGCCCTTTATTTTTTCAATATCCTTAAAATAATGATCTAAAAATTAAAATGACGAAGCTCAAAACTCAAAAACGTCCAAGGTATTCATGAACAGAAAATTAATTAAAATGCTTTATAAAGAGAGAAATCTTCGAACTATAGTCTCTATCAAATAAAAATTATATATGAGGTATAATTAAATACCTATATACCATATATTCATCTATGTTATAGTTTTATGTATATTTGTTTCAAGCAGAAGACACCCGCATTTATTTCCCTCTGCACAACTCAGCTACTCTCCGCAAGAAAATCTTTTTAAATTCATTTATGAACTCATCAAAAATATTTAATTTAGGTACTTTCAGTGAATTCTTCAGTATATAAATAAATATCACAACCAAAATTAGGAATGATTTCTCCACTGAATGATATCTAATTTTTTTGTTAAACTTGTTATTAATTCGTAATCATTCTCGTATGCTTTGAATATTCATATCCGGCCAATTAGATATTAAGGCTATACGTATAAAAACTCTGTTCTCTCTTTGAAAGCTGTCCGTTTTAACTAATGAAGAGGTCTCATCTCCCACTCTTGAAACCAATCTAATTGAAAATTAATCGTCCAGATAATTTTCGCGCTTTTAGTCTCCGCCCCAGACGATGTGTAATCATGTAATGTATGTAATTGGAAGCCCTATTAAAGAGCGCTGTTGGATAAATATGAAATAAACATATAGAGAAAGGCCTTAGGCTATTTAGAAAGCTCGGCATCATCTTATTTCACCCGGAGAAAATAGCGAACCATCATTAGAATATGATAGTTTGATTGAAGAGCAGCTAGAAATTAATAGGATAATATCCCTCAAGTGACTAATTGGGGAATTTTTTCTTCTGAAATTGATACGCTAAGACTTTTGAATTTATTGTGACTCGAATAAATCAAATTAGAAAATAGTAGTTGATTAAATTTTAGTTTTTTTTTTAATAAATAATAATCTTCGAGTAAATGAAATAAATAAATGAAATAAATAAATAAATAAAAGTTAAGAAAATTCATCTTTTGAAGTTATTAATTACTCTGATTACATTATTATTTAATTTTTTAAACTCTTTGCACTGAATACATTAAATATAAATTGCTATGTAATAATACTATTTTACGATTTTGATTAAGAAGAGATCTACTAGAGACAGCGACGTACTTGCGTGAGATCTTAGCTTCTCTCAGATCATAATTATTATCGTACCAAGGAAAGTAAACCCAGAACGGGAGTCTATCTATATATCACTTCCTCTTTTAGATCCTAAAACTTTTCTGAAAGGGGGCTGGTGGGGGAATTTTTGCTATGTGGAAGGCATTTAACTTTAGCGCAGTGAAAACGAAGTGTTGCCTAATCTCCAGGCGAGTCGATTGAAACCTCTCAGACATATCATTCAACTCACTGGAATTCATTGATAAAATTTCAATGTTGGGCGTCACTACTAGGGTCTGACCTTTCTTAGAATGACCATATTTCATCCGCTGCTAAAGCTGCTGCGTGTAAGCTTGGTCTCCTATTTAGGTCTAGACGCTATTTTACGCCCAGCCAACTTCTTACACTGTATAAGGTTCACATTCGTCCCTGTCTCGAATACAGCTCTCGGCTGTACAGAGGGGCATCCAAGCATTCGCTTGCCATAGTGAATGCAATTCAGAAGTGAGCAATTAAACTAATAGGAGACTCGGCCTTAATTAAATCACTCGACTCCCTGGCTCAAAGTAAAGCCGTTTCTGCACTTTCCCTCTCATGATGTTTGAAATCGATTATTCCTTCTAAAGCCCTCTTTGCGAGAAACACGCGGTTTTCGAACCCTCATCACCCCTTCGCTGTCAAATTGTATAAAAATCGAACTAGCGCTTTCGCCAACTCTTTCATCCCTAAGAACTCCAGAGACTGGAACTCGCTTCCAGCTACCGTCTTTCCGGCGTCTTTTAGCCTTCAACGATTTAAAACCGCCATCCACAGATATCTTTGACTCCTACCCAGCCCATAAAATCATTCCTTCTTTTCTTTTCATGATCTAGGCCTTTAGGGGATGCACCTATTTCGTGTAACTCCTTCTCTCATTTATTTCATTAAAAAAAATTTGAAAACCACAATAATATAAATCTCTAGAATACCCAATATTATTGGCACCAATGATGATGAATTATCACTCTGTACGTACACCGATAGGCCGAAGTAGTACCTAAATTCACTTGAAAATTTTCAATTTTTTCCCAAAAGAAATTGAAGCTTTCTAAACATCCCTTTGATTTCTAAAGACTGAGACTCACTTTCTGCATCCTTCTTTCCAGTGACATACTAACTTCAGGCTTTTAATGAGACTCGCATCCACGTGTACCTTCAACTTCGACTCATTCGATGAAATTTCTTTGTATTTGCCTTCTTTTTTTGACGATGCAATGGACTACCCCTGACTTGATGGATTGCCCTTTTGGTACATCTTCTTGCATCAATATCATTTTAAAAACATCTTTATAAACACATCATCTGTTGATTTTATTAGGTAATCAAAACGAGGTAAACTATTATATATTTCCTAAAGGATTGACAACTTTTTAAACACCTTATAATAGACTTTGTAAACATCCTGTATTGATAAATTAATAATTTGATGGTGATCTGAAGTGAGTTCTTTCCTTTTCCGACAAATATTGAGATAATTTTCTCCAAATTCGAAGAGATTAAAAGCCGAGCAATTTTTCAAATTTCATTTTATTTTCAAGTGAACCTTTTTGAGCGCAAATTCGATTCTCTTGTTAATGACAGCAGAAGTTTTCCAAATATTTTCAAAAACGCCCCCCTCCCCCCGGCTCTTCGGTTTCTATGCATTTAGATATGATCAAAATTTATCATTAGCATGTTTTTTTCTTTTTAAACTTAAACAAGACCATTTATCAAACCAACATAATTATGAAAACTACTTCTATAAATGACAGGAATGGAGAGTTCCCTGATGAGCCTGGCAGTGTGACATAGTACTGACCTCATTTTCTTGCTTTTTTATTTTATTTTTTAAATAATTTTCTTTCAAAAAGAGACGAACACCAGTAGCAAAGCGCAATGTCAATGGCCCACAGGTGTCAATCCGGTATCACTTGAGTGTTAATCAGTAAAGTTAACAAAAAGTCACCCACTCAGCACCTGTGGAATCGCGCGCTCGTATATCACGACCAAGCAAAGAAAGAAAGAGTTAAGAAAAAAAGAAAAAAACTCAAAACGACCAATACTTATCTATTTGACTTTTTAATAAGAAGCAAATAAATCTCCAATCTGCAACTTAGTCAAATCGTAAATCATTCCGATTGGTTTTTTGCGAAATATATTTTTGCTAAAATCTCAAGCAATTATCGTCCTCCGAACAAAAACATAAATAAGAGAATAATTACTTTTCTTCATATTTCTTACTGTTTTTCCTATGGGAACTTTGTTAATTTTTGTTTATTTTAAAAAATTGAAAATTACAATTTATTAAAGCCATTCAGTTGTACGGATTGTTTTGTGTTGTGGATTTTTAGGAATATATTGTTCTAAATTGAACTTAGTCGGCAATCAGATTAATTAAAGATATTTTGATTCTGGCACACATTTTAATAGTTCTTGCAATTCTATTAGAAATTTATTTTTTATTTTAATTATCTTGAAAAAAAATGATATTTTCTGCATTTTTGAACAAGAAATTCTAAAAAACTAGACTCCAAAATCTAATCAGTTCTCTGTAATGGAAAAACATTTTAAACTTTTTCTTTATAAAAATAATTAAGACTAAAAAGTAAAAAAATAAATTATATTTTAAAAAAACTAAAAAACACTCTTCTAAAAAGTACAAAATAATGTAATACTTAATCAAAAAACGTTTTTCGAAATTAATTAAAAGTACATGTTTCTGCGCCCCACGTTTTTGATTAAGTATTACATTATTTTGTACTTTTTAGAACGTGTTTTTTAGTTTTTTTAAAATATAATTTATTTTTGTTTTGATTTAAATAAGATTTTTTATATTAGACTCAAAAAATTAATCACTAAAGAATAAGTAATATTTTCAATTCAAGGCCTCTTTGAGAAACTGTGTCTTATGGGATTGAAAAATGTAGAATTCAAGAAAAATGGAGGTAAGAATAATGGAAGCTAATTTTTAGTAGTCATGGGGATAAACGAAGTGGCTCGCTTTGGTCCTATTTGGCGTCAATGTGTGTTACGCTATCAACTCTTTTATGTGTGAAAATGTCATTAATACAATATAAAGTCATGATATATCAAAAGCAACTCTAAGGACAGTAAGAGACTGCAACCTTAGATTGGGATTCCATTAAAAACTTGATTTTGATAATCTGTAGCTTGACCGCTTTTCAGTGAAACGTATAAATTTAGTATCTTATCCCAACCAATTCCAGTGGGGTGAAATGAATCTGTCTGGATTTATAAAACTTAAATTAACAATCAGCACATAGTTTCTTATTAGTTCACACTGTCTATTTTATCTTGAAAATTTTTTGTGATTAGATGCACTTTACTTTCTTATGTTGTCTAAATAGCAGGTCTAATCTGAATGTTTTTGAAAAAAATATATATATATAGGTACTCGTATATACTTTCAAAATGAGAATTGTTTGATTTCGACCCTCTTGAAAAATATTTCTTAATATTAAGGCTGGTCTAAACGTAGTTTTGTTGTCATTCTTGTATGTTTAAATGATCATAGCAGGATGTATCAGATAAAATGTTACCATTGGACAGCAAAATTTACGTTTTGAATAATTGTTTTAAGCCACCTTTCAAAATTTGAAAGAGTTGGCGTCTTGTTTTCAATCAGGGTGGCAGATTAATATAATTAATAACGATTATTATCTATTTTTGAAATAAAGCATTAGTAATATAACCGAGTGATTTCGTCAGTAAAAGAAATCCCTAGAGGTAGTCATCTGAGATGGAATGAATTATTTTCAATTATATGGTATGTCAGATTGTCAGAAGGTTTGTTTTCAACCACCCGGGAATCGAACCTGAGTGCCAAAATTAGCAATCCGGGTCAAATGGTTACCATGTGAGGTGAACCTCTCTGACATTAGGTATCGTGCTAAATATTTCACTCCATATAGGATCTACTAGAAACTAGATGACAACTTCTTGTGATTTCCTTTGAAATTTAATGTCTGACTCTATCGTCAATTTGAACTCTTGTAATCAGTGACTTACCTTATCTTGCAAGAATGAAGACAAAACATTATGTTAAATTGAAAGTTTCTTTTTGCCGAGAGTAGCAGAATTTTTTATAAATTGAAGGAGACAATAAAAGAGTGTGTCTTTTGCTGGAACTATACCTACATTTTAAATTTATTTATAACGAGACTATATATAGTTTCGAGAACTTTATCCCCGTCATTAGTCTATTACAATTGATTCACAGAGTTGTAATAGGCTAATAAGAGGGAAAAGCTCTCGAAACTATAGTTTCGTTATAAATAAATTAAAAATTCTATTCACAGCAGAAGACACACTCTTTTATTGTCTTCTTCAAAACATTATGTATAAACCAGACTTAAGAAGGCAAAATATTGTATTTAAAAAACTGAAACAATAATAGTCCAAACTTGAATATCAGCTCTTTGGAGATTTCAATGCAATTTTAATTTTTATGATTTCGATGAATGCATTTTTTTCCTTAATGTATCCCAAAATTAAATTAAGTTTAATTAATTACATCTTATTTCTTTTATTTTTAGCTTCAGTATTTTATCACCCTTAATAAAAAGTTGATACGTACATGATTTATACTGTGAAATTATTATGAGTGGTAATAATTAATATAGTAATGTCTGTCATTTAATACCTTCTTCATAAATATTCATAATATACATAATATACAGTCTTAGGCTAATAAATTTGGTATTTATTCAATCTGTTTTTTTCTCTCGCTGCTGCAATAGATAAAATGAAGTTTTCAAAAAGGATTAATAAATTTTGCCAGATGGGGCGAAAAAAGGGGAGAAATTTGATTCCAATTTCAAAGACAATATCATCTAATAACCGGGGTTGAATAAATAAACGTATCAAAAGTCGCGAGAACACTCGCCATGTTCATTATCAATGCATTCAAAAAACCTGTCTGTCTTTCTGTCTGTCTCGCTGTTTGTTTGTCGGTGCCCGTTCAGATCAGCGACTGTGTGTGTGTGTGTGTTTGTATACTTGGATAGAGTTATAAGCTTTAGAAAATGTACGAGTTGGCTCAACCAAAAGAGTGACTTGTTCATTCATTTCAATTCATTTGGCGTATTGAAAATGAACACAAGTAGCCTTTTTAGATGATAATTACTTTTAATAAATCGCACAAATGCTTTTGATTAAATTCTATTTTCGTTCCGATCAACATCACTTAATGATAGAGTCATCTTCCAACTATTATATACATTTCATCATTTTGTTTATTTATTCTTATACTTATGATTATAATACTACAGGGATATCTGTGCAACCTTGGACTCATTTTTCTTACGTTAGGTGTTTGGTTATTTTGTCATATAGCAAACCACTAAATGGACATTTAACATTTTTGTCATCAAATAGAGAACAAACACCTTGATTTATTTCTTAAGGAAAGTTTTACGTTGAGTATGCGAAAAAGCAGCGACATAAGCACTACAAAATACCTCCCTTTTATGTGGTAGCTTATGTTAGAGCTTTGATAAGCGATCGGGAAGTGTAGGATTAGGTTCTATTTAATTTAACGAAAATTTTGTTTCTAAAGAGAAATTCAACTATTAAATTGCTAAACATGCGCAAGTTTTCTGCTTATACTATTAATAATCAAAGAAACATGTTTACAGAGTTTTTACTTTACTTCACCAGTGTATGGTCAAGTATTGTAATCGTGCATGAAAAAAGTGTTTTTTTTCCTTCTTTTTTTTCGAAATATCTCAAAAACGGCTGAAACTTATTTTGATTAAAAAAATTGAGCAAAACCATGGCATTTCGCTCTACAAAAAATTTATAATATGTGAACATCGAAAAAAATTATATTTTTTGAGATAATAATTGTTTTGTCAAAATGTCAGTTAGTCTGGTTGTCTGGCTGTCCGTTAGCTTGTGCGTTACCAAATTTTTGTGGACGAGCTAGCTCAAAAACTAGTTTGAATATCGAAACCAAATCTCACAGTTTTGGTCCATTGCGATTAAGATCTGATTAGATTTTGGTGTTTATCAACCCAAAATTAAGGGGAATCGAAGGGGGTTAAAAATTAAAAATTCTATTCCATTTGAGCCAAACTTAACCAAATTTTGTATACATAATCAGTGTGCCCCAGAAGTCTAAAAATGCAAAAACTAACCGCCCAAAGGGGGGGGTGCATGGTCAAAAAATGAAAATCTTAGCCATTTACCAAACTCAAGCAAATTTTTTATACATAATCAGTGGGCCCCCAGGAGTTTAAAAATGCAAAAATTAACCCCCATCGCCTACATGATTATAAATAATTTTATTAAATATTAAATATAAGTGAGGGGCCAGAGTGTGTGGAAAAGTCAAGTGGATGGCCACATCAGAACACGTCAGCATATTTTTATCATATTGGTGAATGAAGATCTACCAAGAAGGTGTAGCCCCTTGTAGTCTGGAGTGTTTTCTTGCATCTCGAAAAGATACCTGTGGATGCTGGTCTTAAAAGACTGAGGTTATATGTACCCTGAGAAAAACGAATGCGGAAAAAGAGTTACTTGTCTCTGTGGAACATACTACGTTGCACACATTTTGAAAATATATAAATTTAAAATTCAAACAATTTTTCCTATTTTTCTAAAAGTCCACAATTTTTAATATATTTCCTTTTTTGTTCCAGGTATGTGAAACCACTACAAACTACGATTAATTTGTGAGTATATTTACTTGATTTAAAACTTTTGGTGATTATGCATTTTTGAGAAGCTTGCCAAGTCACCAAGTTATCTTGATTTATATATTTATACCTACTTCACTTAATAGGGGTATGATGAAGTAGATTTTTTTGGCTTTGTTTTTTTGAAATATCTCAAAAACGGTTAAAACTACATATTTTGATAAAAAAATTGACCGAATTTAAATTTTGTTTGAAATTAGTACAAAAATTAGGAGAGGTGGAGAGACAAGTTAAAAATTTCAACCAATTGTCCGGTTTAGAACCAATTTTGCACACCTATTTTTTAGGACTTTGTGAGACTATTGGAAAATTTTTAGTTTTAATATACAAGGGCGGCATGTGTATGATAAACTCATCGGATGGCCACATCACATAGTTTTCCATTTGTTTTCGTTTTTTCCTCCCTTGTTATTAAGGTAGTTCTTTCACAAATGTAAAAATTCAAGAAGTCTTCGAAACTTGGAATATAAGTCATTAAAAGCATAATAAACACACTGTTAAAATTTGAAGACGATTTACCAAACCAAACATGAAATAATTGCAATTAAAAATGAAATTTTTTACACATGGTAGATTGGGAAATGGTGGGAAAATTATCATTATTATTTTTTTTTCATTGAAGTACTTTCACCATCTTAATAGAAAACTAATATTTGTTATAATAATATATTTGGAGTACTAAAAAAAATTGAAATTATTCATCTCGTAATTTTGATAAAAAATAAAAAAAACCTTATTTGGGCGATTATTTTTACTGGAGGGATATAATATCATAAAGATGATATAGTAGTGTGAGAAGTAAAGTCACGTTAAAAAACATAACCTAAAATTTTAGCACCGTTCATATGTAGAGTGGTTAGGAGGCTAAAACATTTTGTGTGGATTGTCGCGAAAGAACTATCTTAAATACTCTTTTAGACTACAACATATTAGCTGTTAAATGAATAGGTAAAATCTATATAAAATAATACAAATCAAATATTGATCAGATAAAATTGAAAACTTTCTTTCCAAAGGACAATAGCTATATTTTAGTGTGAATTTCAATGTAATAAATTCACACCTTTTTTCCTCTTTCTTTTGACTCTGTTCTACTTTCTTTATTAAGTAAGTAATAAATGACAAAGTCAAAAGGTTAAAGAGGATGTTGGATGTTTATATTGAAGTTTGGAAGAGAGACATCGTAATAAAAAAGGCGAAAAGATCAAAACACACGATGATAGGGGGATAAAGATTATCTTCATGTTTAATCAAGAAGAATCCTCCGGGAGATCTTTAATCAAGGAACAAGAAGTTCATCCGTCGCTTGAAGCCAAGCTAAAGGTTTTTAGGTCATTCCTACATACATGTTTGAGCTAATAAGCATAAATTAATTCAACCAAATACAACGTATCTAATACAATTAGAATATGTATATATAATTTAATTTAAACAATGTTCAATAGGTATAAGATGAGCAAACGAGTATTATTACGCCTTTTTACTCTAGGGCTTTTGGGAAATTTAATTTTTAAATAAATCCAGTTCTAAAGTGAGAGAGATTTATTCAAATGAAACATTTATTTATTATTTATAGCCTCTTAGCTAATATTTCGATTTAATTACCATTTCTTGAGTTTCTAAAACCCACTGAATTTCATCTCTCATTCTTCCTTCTAAAAATCAAAGCTAGATAGATCTCATCCATTTTTCTACGCCTCTTAAGTGTCAGCCTTATAAGTGAACATATAAATTTCTTGTTGACTAATATATAGTTCAACAAAAAAGACAATGACGTCATTATTACAAGAGTTTACTTACCCATTTGTTATGTCTTTGTTATTATCATGTTACCCTCAAAAGATGGAATGATTTAAACGGGTATTGAATTGCGGAAGTAAAATATATACACTGTAACTAAATATTCCATATAAAATAACAAGAACAGCAACAACATGTTTAATCGTGTTCAAATTGAGGAATTATCTAGGTAAGTTCTTAAAGTGTAATCATTTCCTTAAACGAAGACATTTATTCATTCTAAAATAGTGATACATTTCTTAATAGGTTCTCTGGCAATAAAATTTATAAATGACCATAATTATTTGATAAAAAATTCCGAAATAATGACAGATAAAATAAATTAGTATACCTTATATAAAACAAGCATGCATTAAAGTCTTCTTTGAATTAGTAATGAACATCACAAAATTTGTCAATAGCTAATACATTTTCTCATATTTCTTTTAGTAATTAAACATCTTTAACAAGTTGAAAGCATTCGATCGCATTAATCTAGTATATTTACGGGCTAATGATCCTTTAAAAACATTGTGTGCTAATGCCTTATTACAGCCACCCAATTTTGATTATCAAAATTCTTATCAAGTGCATACATATTTTAGAATGTTTATTTACAAAGATCATATATTACAATATTGTTGTTGTATTTACTGCTAATATCCTTAGCATGTTGTTAGAATCCAATTTCAGAGGCTTAAATAATGCCCTCACTGTTTATGTGTTGCGGCTACGCAAGGGGTTTCCAAAAGAAGATAATAATATTAAAAAAATAAAGTAAAAAAAAAATTCAAAATATACAAGTTTGAGGATTTGGGACTATTTAATTCTATTAATCCAGTAAATACATATACCCGAGTTGATTGACATAATAACAGTATGTGCTATTGAATTGTTATAGCAGACTCCTAATAGGTAACATATAGATCTTGAAATAGAAGTGAGGGCATTCAAAGTTCTACAAAGAAACTGGGAAATTTCGAACGAATCGGTCAAAGGGCCCATAAATTTAAATCCTTCCCCTTATAACTGATTTGCACCAACAATTCCGCAAGGTCCTAAAATTAAACTTTGAAAATTTGGTCCAGATCAAGTGAAAGAGCCTAGGAATGTCTCGTAAGTAGGTAGATACTTGCATACTTCTTTAATATCTATATAGAAGATAAAAATTAATGAATTATTTTATTAAAGAACATATACTATTTTTGATTATACAAAATAATCAGGCCGGAAAAAATTCAATGATCAATGCTCTTGATTGTTCTAACTGTTACCCGTTCTATGATGATGTTATCATAACTTAACTACTGCAAGCAAAACCTTCTACCGTCTCTAGTAAATTAACAATTTAATAGAGAAAATAGATATTGAATAAAAAAGATGAGCTATCTCTAGCTTGCGGGGTGTATTATTTATACTGATCTTTATATTTAGTAATAAAAATATAGATATTGTTAGAAAAATAATTTTTCCATTATTCGGTATTTTTATATATATACCTAAATATAAAACATTTCTCTTCAAAATATTCTCATGGGAAATATTATTTTATCTGTAGTTAGATAGTTTTCGCTCGTGTGATGGCATAATAAATTTTTATCTTTAATAAACTATCAGTTTAAATGGATTTTATTAACTATAAAAAGGAAAATGTCTAATTTAAAATATTTTATGATAAAGATTTTTATTGCATTTATCTTTTATTTAGAAAGTATCAACTGAAATTGTCTTAATTTTTTTTTTAATTTTTATAAGATAAACTCGATAATGAAATTGCGTTAAAATTCGACTACTACCATGGTCGACGTTGATCGGTGATAACAGAAATGCAATCAAAGCCTCAATTAACAAGGTTCCACATGAGGAACTGTGAGGAACCAACCACTATCTTAAGAACGGATGAAGATTGAATTGTAAAGCTTTTCAAGAAAGAATTTCGAGCAAAAATAAATCAAGATAAGTTTTATAGTGTTCCCTTTTAGATAATATTTGATAGCACACTAACCGTCAAGACAAAGATTCAATTAAATTTATTTTGACAAGAATCTTAACAACCCTCTATATAGCTAATATATTTGATGCATTAAAAAATTTAAATCTGATCTAAATTTAATTGAAAAGTAATGATTAAATGATTTATTAAAAGTTTATTTATTTATTTTTTAAATAAAAAATAAATCATTAGATCAAAAATAAAAATTAAAAGATTCTGTTTACTCTAGAAAAATTAAGAAAATAAATTAAAGATTATATTAATACAATTATTTTTATTTATTTAAGAGTATTAGCCAGAGGCGCTCGCTATTAGTAAATAATAAACATTATCTTATAGGGAGAAAAGTGGTTGTTCACCTCTGCCTGGATTCTCCTCTACCTTATTAATTTACGTATCTTAAATAGATGTCACCTATATCGTGATCTTCGCCAATAGCTTGCATAATATAAAAGCCATCTTGTTCTGCGTGAATCCCATTAGAGTTGATTGGGAAGGGGGTTAATAAGAGTTGTGATCCTCTATCTTCTCTTGAAAAGTAACGGCAATACACCATAAGCATGGGCTTAAGGGCCAAACGGGTATTCTCCCCCAAATCAAAAGTTGTTTATTGTTGTGAACAGAAACAACACCCAAGAATAATTAAATATTAATTTAATTTAAAAATTGCGGGAAGTATCTATTTAGGGAGGTTCTTTCGCGACAATCCACACAAAAGTTTTAGCCTCGTAACCACACAGAAATAATGAAAGGAACTAAAATTTTTAGGATTATTTTTTAACGTGACTGTCCACTCACACTACGAAATCTCTATATAGATACACACATACTTGCCAGATCGTTTCCAAGCCATTGTGCTTATATCCCCTCCACTAAAAATAATCGTCCAAATAGTTTTTTTTTGTTTTTTATCAAAACTACATGGTAAATTATTTCAATTTTTTTTTACGTTACTCCGAATATATTATTCTAACAAATATTAGTTTTTCATCAAGATGGTTAAAGTCCTTCAAAGAAAAAAAATAAAATAATAATCATATCCCAACCCTTTCCCTTTCTACCCCATGTTAAAAATGTAATTTTTAATTCAAATTATTTCATGGTTGGTGTGTAAATCGTCTTCAAATTTTAACAGTGTGTTTATTATGCTTTTAATGACTTATATTCCAAGTTTCAAAAACTTCTTGAATTTTTGCATTTGTGAAAGAACTACCTTAAACTAATATTTTTATTTTCTGATGGAGCGATTTGAAGTGTCAAAATTAAAAGGATGACTCCATAGTAAGGTCTAAGTAAAAGTCGTGTGACACCCACACTTGTTTTTGCAAATGATTCAGAAATTCAATACTATTCATAAGGAATTTTAAATAAAAGTTTTTTTTATTATTTTTATTTTTATAAATGATAAAACTGTCTTTATTTAAAATATCTCTTACAAGAAAATACAAATTTTATAGTTGTAGAGTTTGATTGTATTTAAATTACATAGAATTTTTATTGTGATTTTATCTTGTAGCCTGCCTACCTTTAACTTCTCTGACATCGAAATAGACAAACTATAGATACATTCGCCAACCCTGATAATTCACTTCAAATGATAGAAATAGTCATAGTCGGGACTCATAACTTTTCAATTCATAACCTCATTTCAATTTTGCATTTAACATTTTCGAGCGATACAATTTAAATAAAAATACTTAAACCTCTTAGGTATTTTGTAATTCACTTTGCAAATGACATTTCGATATCTGTTACTCTCGTCAAGAAATTCCTAAGTCGCTTGATCTCATCAGAGTCGACTGATCTTTTCTCTCTTCGAAACCAAACTTGCCATTTATGGAAAATTTCAATAATTTCAAAAATGTCAACATATATAAATGATCATAGCTAAAGAGCAACTGATTCAATAGGGTTTTCAGGTTTTTACAATTACTCGATAGACTTGGAAGTCGGTAGAAATGAATTCACTTGAAAATATTTTTTTAACTTTATTTTGTTTAGATTGTCTAAAATTTGGAGAAAAAATCATTTTCTAGTAAGTTATATAAATCTATAGATTTGGAGTTTTTAGGTTCAGACTTCAAATTAAATTATGCAGAAAAACAGAAAAAAAATGATTGGTTAAATGTTAAGCTTTTGAACGGTTGTAGCTAATGAGTAATGAGTTAAAACATCTAGCACATAAGGGGCTGTTAATAAATTACGTCACACTAATTTCAAGATTTTTAGAACCCCCCCCCTGTGTCACATTCTGTCACATTTTCATTGAGCCCCTGCATTGTGACGTCACACTATCACTTTTATACCCTTATTGCTTGCTTTTGTCTAGATTTACTTTAGGTTGAAAATTTTAAAAAAAAATTTTAATTAGACTTTTGTGACATCACAATTTTTAAGATCCCCCGAGCCCCCTGTCACATTTAGTCACAAATCTGAGATGCCTCTCCCCTTACTGTGTGAAGTCTTTATAGACTGCTCTTAGGTTAGTTTTACTAAACTAGATCCTTGTTCCACGTTTTAACTTTTCTACTCAAACGTTGGAGGACAAAAATTGTCAAGCCACCAAAATTTTACAGAGAACGTAATGAGTAATAAAACACTTTTATTTTTTATTTGAATTTAATAAATGATTTTTTTCTTAATAATAAATTAGCTATTTTGACCCTTTTCTTTTCTTAAAGCTCCTTGATTTTACACATTGGTCCTAATGACGGTATTTTTTTTAGTAATGTATTCTGTATTTTATAAGACTTAGTTATTTTGAAGAACCTATACTGAGCTGGGTCAATCCGCTTAGAAAACAAGAGCTCTAATTACTCTACTAGCTTAACACCTTCTACCATCCATATCTATGGTCAAATAAGTATTTTGATTTCAATTTACAATAAAATATATTATTTTACCATGTACGAAATCTGGCGCCATCGTTTTGTATAAAAGTTTATGTCTAGTTTTAAAACTAATCCCTGGCAGCAATTACTCTGGAAAATGAATGCCTAGATCTTCTTCTATTTAAGAAGACGAGGTATGGGAACCGAATTCAATGCAGATATTCGTGGAATGTTTGTTGTTGTTGCAGGCCACAGTGACTATTCCAATGATCTAATGATACCTTGGCTCTCCCCCAATTCGAATTGATGGGTAATTCTAGTTTGCTTAGGCTGGGACTAAGTATAGACCTCGACTTCTTGGGCAGCTTGTTAAGGGCCCCCTCCTGCTTGTTTGCTGTGTAAACATTTTCAAACCGATATATCCACCAAACATAAATCGATCCGTAGTAGAATTGAATCCATGAGAATTTGTAAAGAAAATAAAAGAAATTATGACAATCAATTGAAGAACGGGGAAAAAATCATGGAAAAGCGAGATTCCAATTGGCTTCTAAAACAAGCATTGATTTCTGATAATCTGAGACTTCAATTATTATTTTATGATAAATTAGTTTTTTATTTGTTAATTTAAGACTGTATCATCCATCTTTCCGTTTATCTCTTTCATTTAAAAAAGTTCTCAACTGATGGTCCACAAAAAATTTATTATCTGCCACAGATTTAGAATTAAACATTTACATTATTATTTTTTTTTCATACATTTATTTTAAATGATTTGGATTTAAGAAGATGCATGACCAAGGTGTAACTCAAGTGCCAATCAGAAGAAGGAAAAAACAAATCATCAGCGAAATTTTACGATTAAGACTTTCACTGAAATTTAGAAGATGGTTAAATTATGTCAGATGGATCATGGATAGCTTTTTGGCACTTGGGCTTAAATTTCGAGGGATTAACAACCCTTCTGATATGTAAGCAAAATTATCTATAACACTTTAGATTATGCAGAGAATAATCTCATAGATTCTATTTCTATAAATCAACTCTGCAACTATCTGTACTTATAACTTTCTATACTTACATATACAAGACAAATGTCGATAGTTGCAGAGTTAAAAATTCAGTCAGAAGGTTCGTATGTACCTCTTCGGGAGAATAATAAATAATTTAGAATAAAAATTATCCAAAACACCTTAGGTTTAGTAGTTGACCACCTCTCTTGATTTTCTTTAGTAATTTCTAGATTTATATATTCTAAAGAAAGAGGGTGCATTTTGTATTTTTACGAATTTTAATTTCAAGATCTTTTTTATATCAAACTAAAAATTTCACTAGGAAATGAAGAATTAGCCTTAAGAATTTGATTAATTTGACATTTCAATTTTTCACTTTTTAAAGATGAGTATCCAAGAAAGGTAAATATTGAAACCCTGACGATGAAGTCTTGTTGTTGTCTCTTCCTCTGTGAAAAGCTTTTGAAACAACATTAAAAATAAAAACTTGAAATTTGAGACTAAATTGGAGTTTGATGATTTGCAATCTAATTGTGAAATTAACAGATTTTAAGACTCTTCCAAAACTTAAGAAGTGCTGAAGAAAAAAATTTGCTCTCCCCCATCAAATCTTCAAAAGATTACTGTTGAATATACGTTTTAAATTCCTATTATAACATCTAAGTTATATTGCATTTTTCGACAACCCAGCGAGCTATGAGACTACAAAATCGTACCGAATAAATACTAAAAGAATTCAGTAATCAATAAAAAAAACTGTCTTATTAATAACTGAAAGTAATGGAAAGCAGTCCAGGGGTAGTGAAGAAAGAAAAAATTAACACATATCAAATAAGGTGTAATTTATTGGAATCCTTCCTCCTTTCCTTTCATTCCGACGTTTCGGAGGATTCTTCCTCTTCCTTCTTCAGGGTTTCAAAGGTCAATGAAACCCTGAAGAAGGAGGAAGAATCCTCCGAAACTTCGGTTTGAAAGGAAAGGAGGAAAGAATCCAATAAATTACACCTTATTTGGATATGTGTTAATTTTTTCTTTCTTCACTGCCCTGGACTGCCATCCATTACTTTCAGTTAAAATTTCTACCAGGTCGTCTCTCTCCAAAGAAAATTTCGTGCAAATCTCTTATTAATAATTTAATTCATAAATATATTATAATACAATGTTAATTTATTAAGCTAATTGAGAGTAAAACAAGCAAATAAAAAAATGCCCACAAAACAAAAGACATGTTTTTTTCGTTCTCTTGGTCAGCGGAGAAGTAGCTATTGGTAATGTAGTTGGGCCGTTTTCTTTAGACAGAAGTCTTGCAACAAGCTGAGCAAAGTCAAAGGTCAGATGTCAACCGGGGACTGGATCGTTAGTCGCTTTTACAAGCAAGCCATATTGCCTCAAATTGACATTCGGAAAATGCCAACCAGTGTCAGCCGAAACAAGACTTTAGCCACAATTAATTAGAACCACTTTACCTACTGTACCTGCATGTTTGTTTTTCTAGAAATTCGCCACCAAAACTTGTTGCAGAATCATTATATATGGTAGTAAGGTAGCATCGAATGTATTTTTTTTTTAACTGAAGCGATTTATCATTTACATTTAAAGATTAAAATATATTAGAATAACATGATTTTGAATAATTATACATACACATATATAGAAAAAATCTTGTTTTATTCACAAACCACTTTTGAGAATATATGACGCCCGATTTAATTGAAATTTCTTGAAAATATTCAAAAATATAAAAATATACTCAATCTCTAAAACAAAATTTCATGTTTAAAGGGAAAGGATTTATTTGATGAAAATAATTTTAAAATATTCTGAAAAAAATTTTGCAAATCGACTGCCGCAAGTAATTAGTGTATTCTTTTTCCAGTCAATCTTCTGCTAGAAAGAATCGTATGTATGTCCAAATAATAAAACTCCACCCTCACATTTCAAATTCCTATATAAAGCTCATTTGGTAAATTAAGAATAAATTAGTAAAAATGAAAATTTTAAGTGGATAGGTTATATGCATAAAAGTTTTTATTATTAATTGATAATTTAATTTAAAATTTTTAATACATATTTTTTATTTTGAAAATTAACAGAGTTAAAGCTGAAACCCTTGAAATTTGTTCTCCATTTTTAAAATGAACACATAAAATTTTAAAAATAACAAAAAGTAATGTTTTGATTCCCAATAGTAAAAAAATATAATTTGTTATGTATCTGGCTTGCTATAACAACAAAATGAATTTATTCCAAATGGGTAATTGAACCCATGAGAAATAACAGATAAAATATTTCTAATTAAAAGATTGATGATGAAGGTCAAACCTTCGAAGCTATAGTCTCTAACAAATAAATTACATAGTTATTTTCGGCATATATTCGGAATATTTATTAGTAGAAGATAACTTTCATTGCTTTCCCTTTATGAATCAACGACTCTGCTGCTGTCGAGAAAACAAAATATTTTCAATTAAATAGCAAAACACCATATCTTATTTAGTTTTTAAAGATGTATCCTCATTTAAGGGAGGTGGGGGAGGGGGGGGGAGAATCAACCATATTTAATTCATTCCTTTTTTTGTTTCTTTGAAATTTTTTCTCTAGATTTTCGAATCGAAGAAAATTACTAAGATGATCTCTGACGTCACACTATTGAGTATGGTTTCGTCTATGACTAAATTTGTCGATATTCTAATAATAAAAAATAGGTATTCAATATTTTTAGCTGAACTTATTAAATACTATTTAAATTTAAAATTTTTAATTTCTATGCACCACCACGTCGTGTATCTTACATCAATATATTTTTGAAAATTGACTAAACCAACATTTTTTATTTAAGTGCATTAAAAATTTAAACTCCTTTTTTTCTTTAGGAGCAACCAACAGTGAATAGAGACAATAAAAGAAATATTTCTTTGTTATTCTAAGTGAGCGAAATTATTTGCAATGTATCCTGGTCATTTTCGAGATCATTTTCAAAGATAACCGATCGATCGATCGATCCATTCGGTTTTCAATTTTATGTCGTTGTCGCGTCAAATTTAAATAGAATTATCTTTTCTGTCTGCTGATTGCATCGCATTAACCTTTTCTCTCTCTTTCACTTGGGATTCTGTTTCTTTCTCTTTCTGTTTGGTTCTTTAGTGGACGCGTAAATCGCATCTCGGCATTTCCATTTGAAAATTTTAATACAAACAAACCGCGTGTTCGTGTTCGTGAAATGCACACTGACATAACCATATTAGTCTGGAGAAATAAATGGGCACAAATGGCTTTATTAAGAGTCGAGGCTCGCTCTTAAATGGTAATACTCGACAACGAGGAGAGTTATAGAATTTCCTTCCATTTCCGAAAATCTATATTTACAAACAAAATAACCATTTTATATGTTTAATCATGTTTTTTGAATTTCATTAAAAACGAACCTTTGAGAAAAGAACTAGAGCAAAACAGACAGAATGAAATAATAAATAATCTATAAAGTTTAGGGAAAGCGGTGTTGGTTTATTGTGAAACATTTTAAACACAGGAATTATTTAACGTGTTATAGTGGTGTTTCACAAAGTGGAAATAAAATTAAAAAATCTTTTAAATTATTTTGGAGATTTAAATTTTTTTTTTTTTTTAAATAATTCCTGTATTAAATAATCTGATTGCGTGTAGCTAGATGGCTCTTAATTCGTTCATTTCTGGTTTAATTTTTTTTCAAAACACCAATCAAACGTTATATATAAGGCCAGCTTCTACTTTTAGGTACTGACAATGTCATATTCTTTTTAGTAGTATAGCTGTTGCCTTTCTAGTAAAAATAGAGCGTCACAAATTGCCACTATCTCTCTATAGGTCTTCTAAACCAATTTCAGTAGATGCAGACAACACTGGGGTCGGGAAAGCTGTAAGAATGTCAACATCACAAAATGTCTGAAGAGGATCACCCAGCTTAGAATGAACCGCGTCACATGCTACTTAACTTCGGTCGGTCGTTTAGAAACTGATATTCTGAAATTGCCAATTCCGTTGTCAATAAAACATTAATATGTATTTTAAAAATTAAGGTCTGAGCTAGGGTTGATCAAAATCAGTCTTGTTCTTCAAGACCCATGTTTTTGTTTACATTACTTGGTTATTTGACTGGCAAGCCTACGAAAACTTTGATTTTGTTTTCCTTTAAGTTTTTCATCATGGTCTTGTTCTTGGTCTTGTGCTTGCATACTCAAGTTTTTTTCTTAATCTTCCATTCTGGAATTAGAATGGCCTTGCAATTTCCGCAAGATCATGGCCAAGTCTGCAAGGTTTTGTTCTAGATATTGTCAATGGAAAAGACAAGACTTTTATTATTGAAAAAATGCAAGAAAGGTGCAACGTTTCAAGTTTGAAAAGAGGATAATTAGATAGAGACGAAGATGTTTGTGGAATTTGGTTTTAAAAGATTGAAAATTGAAGGACTCAGTAAAGATTAAAGTTCCAGTCTTTAAACGTTTTGTAATAAACAAATCGAAGTTTCTTTGTTAACTGCAAGGGGTGTGTTAGAAAACTGCGATTTCATGTAATAAACGTAGAAGACAGTAGTAATGACTTCAGGGAACAATTTCTCAAGACATGGAAAGAAAAATTGACCAGATCCTGCCCATACTAGTTTTAAAAGGGGTTTAAGTAATTGGGTTATACGAGTTCAACTTAGGACTGTCTAATCAATTTCAGTGGATTGTACAGTGTGTGACTGGAATCGGGATGTCTTTTGTAAATACTAGTATGCCAGCAGAACTTAAAAAATAGAAATAAAAATTCTAAATTATTTTCAATCTTAAATTGATATTCTCTCTTTTTTACTAGGAAAATGTATTTTTATATTTTAAAAGAAAGTCTTGTTATCCCGAAAATGCCCGAGGTGAGTGACGGGGGCGGTCAATTGGAACATTGGTCACGGGGCGGAGATTCCCAGCTAAAGATAACAGGTACTATAGCGATCGAAACGTTTGAATTATTAATAAGTTCTAAATGAGCCGTTCAAATTTTTTAAAACAAGATGCCTATGGTCTTGTGAAAAAAAATGAATATTTTAAATTTCATATTCTTGATTTTTATTTTATTTTTGTTTTTTATTTTATTTTGATTATATGAATAAATTTATTTTGAAATGCATATCGAAAGAAATTCCATTCGATTCTATTTAAAAGAATATTCTCTATAAATTTATATTGAAAATGCAAGTTAACTTGAGGTATGATATATAATTGTACATATATTCTCTATGCTCTATATTTTATAAAAACCTATAAATTAAAATGATTTATGAAAAAATTAATAATTTAATGTATATATTAACCTAATTTACGATACATAAAATAGACTACAGAAATAGTAGGTATTTGTTTAAGACTTTCATTTCAATTTCTTCTACTTTATTTTAAATAATATAATAGAAAGATGTGCGTCCTCCATTTCACTCCAAAATCTTTGCCACTCATTAAGGGATTTTTTTAAAACAATTATTTTATCTTATCTTATCTTATATTATTAAATGAGCAATTCTTGTATATTAATATATATATATATATATAGAATCGGTTTCTAGAAAACGGCTCTAACGATTTCGCTAAAAATAGGTGAACTTGTCAAGTCTCATGAGTTATTAGTCGTGTATAAATTTTAGTCCGATTGAATTAAAGGAAGGGGTTGTAAATTAGTCATGTCCCAAAATAAATATTTTAATCATTCATATCTCGTCTTCGGTAAGTCGCAGAGCCTTTAGAATTTGAAACTTAAGCTATTCAGAGGCAAAAAGCTACCGAGCATCGCTCGGTGCTCCAGGCACTTATAATTAAATGACATCTTGACATTTTGTAGCTCTCCATTTGGCTAAAATCACTATAGGGGTGACATTTGAGATACATTGATAATAATTAATAACTTAGGGTAAATTCAATGCGAATTCAGCTTAGACATCTTTAGGCAGGCAACTATCGGTGAACAACGACTTTCCCATCATAAGAATATGTTGGTTATTCAACGATGGCGATCACCTCTAGTGATTGCTGATTTTCACCAATACTGATTTAATTATCTGCAAGTTGGTCTACTATACATACTCATTATTGGAGATTTTTATATTATTTATTTAAAAAAATGTAAAATACATCAAGACTGTAAGTTGAGAGTATTATATAATGATATCAAATCCTTATAATTGTGATTCTGAGCATTTATTCATAATTCATCGAATTCTTAAGAATTATTAAATGATTGATTATTTTAGAAATGATATAATACCTTTTACTGACATTTATATCTGAGACCCGAGGGTGAAAATTAAATCACTATCTCGTCTGAAAGCGATTCATTAAAAATTCATTTAGAATTACATAAAAGAGCCTATCTTAGGTTTATTTCCTGGCATTTTCATGAAACGTCGATGAATGTCAAGGTCTGGAAAAGATGATGGATAAATAAGCTTACTAGAAACAAGGACAGCGTCAAAGATCATGCGATTAGAATAAAATAAAAACAAACCTAAGTACCTACATTCCGAATAAGACAACAAATGCGGAAAACTGTAATCTTTCCTTTATTTATTTAATAGAATTTAAAAAACACTTCTTTATTCCTAAATTAATGGTTTAGGTATATAGGTAAAGGAAAAAATTATTCGGTACGCTTCGTGGAGTTGAAGTTGCCGGGCGGCCTGGCTTGTTAATTCAATTTCCAAGGTTCCTTTTAAAAAGTAAAACGGAATCCTATTAGTGTTGCCGTATGTCTGCCTCTCTAGATGTTTGTCTATTAGATCCAGGGTAGAACATAAACTAAATTAGAGAAAAACTTGAAACTTCGAAATTTATTCATTTTCCCTCGAATCATTTCCAAATAAAATTCGAATTATTATTTTGCGGAGAGTCGAATTTTTTATGGTTTTCAAAATAAAAATATTTTTAATTATGGCGACTGAAATATACTTTAAAGATTTTCTTAATTAGAATTAGGTTTAATTTTTTAAATTAATTTCCATTTAAAATGAGGCTATGAGAGACCCTCAAACTGCCGTTTCGGGATAATTTTTTTACTTGTGGGCGTTTAGAAAAACGACTTTACGTAAAATTATAGAGAAATTCTCCGAATTCAGGATGTTCTCTGCTCTTATCAACGACAAACAATAACAAATTTGATATCTCAAATATTTTTAGGAGTTAAATAGTACGGAACCCTGGCTATTCGGTCCGACTTCCAAAACCCATGATAAGTCAAAAACGAAAAGATCTTAAAAATGTTATTCTAGTGCTAAAAATGTATATTTTCAAAATCAAAAACTTATAAGATTTTGCTCTTTTTCTTTAAGACTTTTAGGTTCCATGATAACTTTCTCCTTTTTTTGAAGTCGGTTAAAAATATATAAAATCAGAAAAAATCGAATATTTTTTAAGATGAGTATCAAACGATTGTAATTAATTAGCTGAAATTTGGTACACAAACTGCACGACTGCTATATTTTAACTGTCTGGGTCAAATTGACCGCTTGGCCAAAAAATTGCCAAATTACCAAAATTTGCCGACAATATGCCGAGTTTTGACAATCTTTTCACTTTTTTCTTCCAATTATTTATTTATTTATTTTTTAATGAAGATAGTACAAATTGATAAAACCAGAAAAATAAATACAATTTCTAATCGAAATGATTTTATTTTTATTTACATCTCATTGCTTTATAAAGTGATTTAAACACTGAATTGTAATACAATACTATCGCCAATAAATTTTGATTCATTCATTCAGGTGCCAATAAGCTTTAAGGCGTTTTTAAGTTATTTATTATTTTATTGTAGCATATTAGCGATTTTAAACTTTTCCTTGTTCTCTTTTGCTATACCATTTATTTTCACATACAATTTTTAACGCTTTTACACTTCTCTGTAAATATTCATTATTTTGTATCATATTGTAATTTGGACATTAGTATCGGTCCATTTCTTCGGAATCTATGATAATTATCTGATGAGGATGAAGGATTCTCGACCGAATTACCTCACACATTGAACTTAATCTCTTGCCGCCCAAAGTCGCTCTTGTCGGATATCTCTGGAAAATCTCTTGGATTGTTCCATCGCCAAACGCCCTTTCTGCCAGGAAGATCGTAATCAAAATCTTGATCGATGCGATCGGCATCTCTTGAAGAGATTTTCGGGCCTTCTGTGGGTCCAGTATGCATCGATTCTGTGTGTAATGCGATCTTTGAACCTGATCAGCCGCTTCGCTTTGATACCCCTGAAACCTAATCCAATTTGTAGCCACAATGCAGAAATAATTAATATAAATTACTAGCGATATAAAAAGTGAAACTTTAGTATACATTTATCAAATGAGAAGTTTCGGCTGAAAAATTTGGCTATTTTTAATGATATAATCAAATCAGAATGCACTATGTTAATTCTTGGATAGTTTTCAAGTGCTTGCTGAAGTCCTTCTATGAACTGACCAGAAGAATTAAATTAGAATCCAAAATTAATTATGGTACCTACCATTTCCCGCTTCAAAAAAAAAAAAAAAACGGGGAGGAAATACAAAAACCAAACACGCTCAAGAATTTTGAAAATTTGACTGTTAATTATTTTATTATACTTATTATTATCAAATTGGAAAATTATTTATTCATTCAGCCTTAGGGACCAAATAACAACGAAGTCTAGTCCAAAGATAATTTAGGTATATATTATGGAATAAAAAATATATATATGGACAATAGAACAAACTGTGATATTTGCATGACCAACGTTAAGATTATAAGGCCATTATCCAGTGAGAAATCGATCTCTGAATTCAAATCAATTATTATTTTTGATAACTATTATTACTATTAGGTACTATTATTTTTTTTTAAATGTTACATTTTTAAAGTATTTTTAATTTTTGTAGAAATAAATATTAAAATAATCGATTTTAATTTAGAAAATTAAAAAAAATCTAATTATATTATATATCCCCTCAGAAAGTCTCAAAAACCCTTAAAAAGTTAAGGGATAGATACGGTATACATCAGGACTGTCCAACCCGTATATTGTAATTATAAAAATAAATAAAATATTGCATATATATATATATATATATATATATATATATATATATATTCTATATTATAATAACTAATCTACCTAACTATAAAAATTTAAAAAAATAAAAAACCGACTTTAAAAAATTAAATGCAACAAATAAAAAATTTTTAAGAAAAAATAAAAACCGACTTCAAAAAATTAAGTGCAACAAATATAAAAATACACTAAAAGGTATAAAATAATTATTATCTTATTTAGTTACAACTAAACGACGAAATATTAACACGAAATTACTTTTTAAAGTCGGTGCCAAACAAACTATACCTATAAGCGGAGCGTACCCGCCAAACGTACTAAGTAAGATCCGTCGAGTGCGATTCATAAAAGGTATATGTTTGGCACCAACTTCAAAAAGTAATTTCGTGTAGTATCTTCGTCGTTTAGTTGTAACTAAATAAGATAATAATTATTTTATACCTTTAGTGTATTTTTATATTTGTTGCACTGATAAGTCGGTTTTATTTTTTCTTAAAAATTTTTATTTTCTCTTTTTAGTGATGTTATTAATAGTGATTATATCATCAGAACTTGACCAAATTAATATGACACCATCCCTAAGACACCCCCTTTCGGATAAAAAAAGAACCATCGAAATCGGTTCATAAACAAAGAGGTTAGGTCTAAACAAACCTAAACAAACCTAATAAAAAAGGTCTAATACCTATGAAAAAAAATCGAAAAAAATGGGACCAATCGGAAACTGACCGGACCCAATGCAAAAAATTTTCAAAATCGGTTGACAATTGGCGGAGATATGAGGTAACATAGGCACAAAAAAAAAAAAAAAAAAAAAAAAAAAAAAAAAAAAAAAAATTCGAATCGAATAGAGAACCTCCTCCTTTTTGAAGTCAGGTTAAAAAATAAAATTTTTAGTCAAATTTATAAAACATTTTAGGTAATTAAAGAGATATAAATCTGAATCCAATGATACAATATAGAAATAAATAATACTTATAATAAACCATAGGTACCCTATGTATATTTACTTAGACTCGTTTTTTGAAATTATTATAATAAAAAATAGTAAATTGCATAAAAAATCATTTGAGAATTTCTTTTATTGAAAGTTTTTCGAAGAATATTGGCCGGCAAATTATCTTATCAAGTAACGGGTTTCTTTCAATTCGAATTTCTCGCTTCATTTGGTGTCGTGGGAGGCAAGAGACAACATTGATGACTCCGCACAGGCCACCAAAAGTCAACAACCCTTAATATCTACCCCTTCTGCACTTAAAAACCCAATACTACACCTATAATTTAAAATACAAATAATTTAATACATTGTTAATTTTTTTGTTTATAATTTTTTGTTTCATTAAAATATTATACTACATAATTTAGTAATTAAATCCCAGCTTCTAAAATTCATAATATGGCTAAATTAATTATATAATGAGTTGATTTGATATGTTTCTAATTTGACCGTAAATTGTTGTTCCCTGACAGCAGACAACAAGATAACTGATAAGGCTTTAAATCATTGATTTACATTGATCTCTGTCACCATCAGGGTGGGTGGTTTAAATAAAATCAATATAAATGACATATTTTGTCATATTAAAAAATATATAAAAATTCAACAGCATTCAAAGCAAAGTAATTGATCCCGTGCTATCTATTAATCAATAATCTTTAATTTGCATAATGTTTTGATGTATTCATTTTATAAAAACTATTAAATGTGTTTAGTATTAAATTAAATGTTACCAATAAAAAAGTATACTATTATTTAAAGTAGCTCTGTTCAGCGGAAACCTGTAATATTAATCAATTTTAAATTTTCAACTCAAAATTCGTAATAGAATAATAGGCAAAAATACAAGTTATTTCATGGTTTCTTTTATTTTCATTTTTCAATTTTATTTTCAATTCTGGTTTTATATAGCAATACTATATACAGGGTGTCCCCTAGCTTCATGACCCCCCCACTCTCAGATTCATTAAAAGTAGTCCCACCACTCATTTTATTCAAGAATTAGATCTTTTTTATCTTTTATTTTTTATAATATAATGGTAAGATGAAACAATTTTCAACCCCACCCCCAGTCCAGAAATTTCAATGACACACTCTGCGTCTTAACGCCCCCCCTATGGGCACCCCTGGTATATATATCTAAATTTATTTATTATTTATAGAAGGAGAATAAAATACTATATCTATGGCCAATATCATGGCATAGGTAATATATTTTATTTAATTTTTCCATGACGTTTTTGATCCTCAACGGAATCCTTCTTCAGGAGCATAAACATCCCCCACCAAAAAAAGAAACGTTACAACGTGACAGTTTTATTCTCTATCTATGTATAAAAAATTAAAAAATTTAACGGTGTCTCCATCACTCAAAAATTCATTTTACATTTTAATTTCCATTATTATTTTTCTAAAAGGGGTTTCATTGAAAAATTATAATTAATTCACTCGTTTTTCTTATCATATTTATAAATGTTTAAACCGTGTAAAAAAATCATTTTCAACCATGATTTTTTTTCTCTGGTGTGTCTGCTTAAATTTTTACGCCCAGAAAAATCATTGAAAGTTTTTTCTGTTGCCAATATGTTGATATTTTCAAAATGAAGAACTGATTAGGTTTTAGAACTTATAATTTCAAAACTTCTGATTCAATAATCCAAAAAAAATAAAAAAATATTTTTTTGGGATTTCCACCTCTCTCGCTATACCAAAGGTATGATCTACATACAAGGGTTACAATAAAATACATTTTGAATAGATCTTATATTTAAATTTATAGCCTTTTGCCCATCTAAAAAATCTGCATAAGTCCTTTTTTCATATTTTCCTCAAATTTTACTAATTAAATGGTTTTCATTCATCAACAAATTTTGAAGTTCGCAGATTTAAAGCATTTAGATATTTATCTACTAAATCGGAATAGCTCTTATGTACATAGGTATATTGCCATCTCTAGATGACTGTAGGAAGAGGGAAAATTCAAGGTCAAACCCAGCCCCAATTCTGAAAACTATAAAATTTATTATTTAAATATATTTATTGAATGATTTTAATTTTATTAATTTTTTTATAATGATCTTCAATTTTTAACTATAACAAAGTTTAAATAAAATTTATTTAGAAAATTACATAAATGTATAAAAAGAAACTAAGACTACAACCTGTCTCGGAAAAAAGCTACGCTGGCTTTTAGAAAATGTATCACTGCTCTCGAATAGAAAAAAACTTCTTTGCTCATAAAATTTATTATATCATCAATCAATTTAATATACATTAAAATCAAATATCTCAAATACTAATTCTTAGCATTCATATATATACTTTTTTATAGATAATATCAATTAAGGATGAAAGGTAAAGCAAAAACAACTCTCATTGTAACAATTATAAGCAATTATATGTTATAAAATACTGGAATTTATACTTACTTTCACATATTTAGCTTACTTTCCGCGTGAATAATAAATACATAAAAGATTTTCAAAGTATTAATTTCAAAATATATTGGAGGAAAAAGTGAATATTTTTCAAGATTCTTCAGTACCCTGTTCTCAAATTGTACTGATTTGGAAATTTTATTATCAGTGAACAGTTTGAGCTAGCTTATTAGTTCAAATTTGAGTTTTGTTTTAAAAATGCAAACAATTTAATACCAATTTAAGTTATTTCTTTCTTAAGTTAACTAATTTAATGTGAATTCAATACTCCGAAGCTCTGCGAGCTACGTTTTCTGAGTGTAGCCAGTAGCAAAGGAAGTTTATTGTCCTGAAGCTATACATATTAATATTAAATCAGATTTGAGGAAAGAATCTTCATGAATTTTTTATTTATTTTTATTATAAATCAAAATCTAGTCTAGTTAGTCTTTTAGAAATATAAACATTTTTGCACTAGATTTTTACGATTTTCCGTGTTTAATTTATACGGAATATTGGAAACCACATATAGAAAGAAAAAAATATATTTGGAAATATTTTTTTCCCACATTTCAGACATTTATGGTATAATCAAAAAATGAAGGAGTAAGTTAAAACATTTTCAAGACACGATCCCCAATTAATATGGCCACCCTAGTAATAAGCCTAAATATAATGAACTATTAGAAATTTATTTTTATTTCAATTAACTTGATAATTATTATATTTTCTGCATTTTTGAACAGGAGGTTCAAGATAGAGATTTCAAAATCTTATCAGTTCTCTACATTGTAAATATACAGATTTTGGCACAAAACGAACTTTCTATGACTTTCGGTTCATGAGTTATCGTGTGTATCGGAATCTAGATAGAGAGAATCATGGCTGAAAATAACTATTCTTCACGTTTGAGACATTTTCAAACACAATTAGAAATAATTAGGCTGGATATTGGGATCTTGGACTTGAGAAAATAATTAAAAGCTAAATTTCAAAAAGTTGCAACACGTTTCGTCGTATATTTTTCGACTTCTTCAGGCAATCTACAACAATTACAAATTATAAGAATATGAAGTCATTAGATAATTCAAGACAATAAAACATTTTTTTATAACTCCAAACAATATTCACTTTTAGGATCAGCTTCCTCGTTGATAGATAAATACAGACCATTAGACTGGATTTTGCAATTACATGATTAACAAGGCTTAAACAAACTTAATAATACAATCGAATGTTTTTCTACATTTGATTCAATCGCGAATCAAATGTAGGGAATTTTTGTCAAATATTGAGTGAAAATAATATTTGAACTTATATATTTCTAACTTGAAATAATGATCTTAAATAAATTTTTATAATTTTTCTAATTAATATAACAAAGAATAATTGCTATATCAATGAGAATTGTTTTTGACCATCGCTTATTTGAAAAATATATTTATCGCGAGACTACTGCGGATTACGCTATTGGAGTCTGCGGAGTCTTAAGTCTGGACCAAGAGAGAAAAAGATGTGATCACTTAGCTACTAATCCAACGTCATTTCGCGTATAGCCCGCTAGACATTCGGTCGTCGCGGGCTATACGCGAAATGACGTTGGATTGTAGCTAAGTGATCACATCTTTCTCTCTTGGTCCAGACTTAAGACTCGCAGACTCCAATAGCGTAATCCACAGTAATCTCGCGATAAATATATTTTTCAAATAAGGATGGTCAAAAGCAATTCTCATTGATATAGCAATTATTCTTGTTATATTAATTAGAAAAATTATAAAAATTTATTTAATAATACAAGACAAATATAAAAGGTATTAACAAAATAAATAAAAAAAACCTCAAACAAAATTGATCATTCAAAGTATATCTGTCATTAAATGTTTAATAAAAATACCAACTGCAGGGATGTAAATTCTTCATTTCCCTCATTTATTCAAATATTCATTTATAATTACTCTTGAAATAATTGATGATGCCGCTATATACTGAATTAAGTTGTTGATTATCTGATCTAAAATTGACAGTGTCCAACGCCTTTATAAAAATCATCACACTCACATTCCTCTTGCGATAATTGTTCTCAAAATCCAAGACTTCAACCTCCTCAAATCGGAAACAATGCCCACTCTCAAAGTGATGAGTACAATTAGAAATTTTCAATTTTTTTTAATTTACGAATTCAATATGTATTAGGGCCGTCCGTGAGTCAGGCGAAGCCTGTCCACTAAAGCGAGTAAAATTATTTCCATTAACGTAATCTCTCCTTTATAAATTTATATTGTCTGATTAAGTAATAAGAATATTCTAATTTATCGGTTCTTGGGTGAGTCGATATTATCACGGAGCTTCACATATATAAATCCGTTTTTGAAAGTGACAGACCACCCGGTATTAATCTGAAAATGCGATTTTTTATTTTCTTATCCAGCCCCTCCACTCCCTCCCTCCAACCGCTTATAATCTAATAGATCGGGTAAAATAGAAGACTTGATCAAGTGATTCAATTGAAATACGTAGCCTGGCAAATCTCCAAAAAATATAATAAGCATCGATCGCGGCTCTTCTGAAACGAGAGAGAAATTTTCTTAAAGGACCCGCAGGCGATTCGCAATTTCTGTCAGAAGTGGCAAGGTCAGAAAAGTAGCATTCCTTACTGGTGGGGCCGGGAATTATTACAAATCGACAAAGGGGGACTTTATAGTATCAATGGAACAACAAAACACACAATTATCGATCATTAATCAATTAGCAATATATAGAAAAGTTTTCCCCATTAAACATCTCCAAAATAATAATAATAATAATAAAGAAGTTGCATCACTCGGATCCATAATAATTTAAACAGGAATAGTAGGGAATTGGACAAAAAATTAAAAACAGAGTTTTTATTAAATGGGCTAGACGTTTCGTCGATATATTTCAACTTCCTCAGTGGCCCATTTTATCGATCTTTGTCAAAAGACAATTCTACTATACTACGAAACATCTTTAATCTTTTTTATTATTATTTCTACAATACTTTCTTGGCCTCAATTACTCAACAATCTTGAACTTTTCCCCTTTTAACAATTAAAAAAATCAAAAAAATTATAAAACTTTTATATTGTTTTTAAAACAGACATGGCATTTGCAAATTAAAACTACAAATAAATCGACAAAGCGTCTGGTCCATTTAATAAACACTCTGTTTTTAATTTTTTATCCAATTCCCTACTATTCTTGTTTTAATAATAAAGAAGTTTTAATTACTCGCTGTTGTAATGAATACTGCTTTATAAAATTATTTTCCGCTTATTGCTTCTAGAGAGCCTTTTGGATCTAGTATTAATACGTTTTTGGAGCAATTATACAAATATTCAGTAAGCTTGCGATCGGGCGGACCGATTTATTTTTTTTCACTTAATATTATTCAGGAATGTTTGAAATGTAGGGAAAAATTTGTTGAAATGTGGTGTAAAATTATATTCAAACGTTATTTCTTCTATCTCTCTCTGTGTATGTCTGTCTGGATTCTGATACCCATGTTAATTCGAAATTAGAAGATCGTATAAAGTTAGTTTTGGACCCAAAATGTTGATAATTCCAAAACAAATAAAATCATTTTTGCTTTTTGACAAAAAAATAAAATTCAATCATTCGACCAAGACAATGAATCATTCATTGCAGCGATCAATTAAAAGACTATTGATTATGCTACCTTAGCACGGTCAGGATACCGGGCCTCTTTAACGCAGGTCAGGGAGCAGACCTTGCAATGAATATAAGTAAAACATTTAATAGCTCCCTTTTCATTCCATTAAATATAAAATAATAATATAATAAGGTGTCATCTATTAGATAATTTTTAATTATATGTCAGAAGGGTTTTTTACCCGAGTGCCAATAATAGCAATCCAGGCCAATTGGCTACCCTCTGAGGTGAACCTCTCCAACATTTGTAAACTTGCTAAATATTTCACTTAAAGATTTAAATCTTCATTTGTAAAATTTCGCACTATAAGGATTCTAAAATTAAAAGTATAGTCATGCTATATCAAGTTTGAATAAAACAACCCTTCTGACATATAATTAAATATAATTCATTCCATCTCGGATCTAATAGATCAGCGGTCGGCAATCTTTTAGATATTGCGAACCACTAAATTCGAAGTTTAAAATTTCGCGAACCACTAAAATAATTTTTAAAGGTGCAAATTATTTACGAGCATTGAGTATGATATACTCAGAAGGAAGGGTGGGGGGATTGAAAATTGTTGCATTTTAGTATTATTTGCTAAAAATAAAAACTTTCAAGTCTTATAACAAAAGGTAATAACTGTCGCCTCAAACAAATAGCTTAATAACTTACTTGAAATCACCTTTTCCCTCCAAGAAACTTAAATTTACTATAATAATCTACAGGGTCTTCTCGTCTAATGAAATTATCAATAAAGTTTAGGGAAAGCGGTGTTGGTTTATAGTGAAACATATTAAACACACGAATTATTTAACGGGTTATAGTGGAGTTTCACAAAGAGGAAATAAAATTAAAAAAATTAAAAATATTCAGTTTTCTGTTAAACCTCCTGATGAAGGAAGGGTTGATAGCCCGAAATATGTATAGAGATAAATAAAAAAAATCTCCAAAATAATTTAAAAGATTTTTTAATTTTTTTAATTTTTATTTCCTCTTTATTGAAACTCCATAATAACCCGTTAAATAATTCCTGTAATGAAATTATCTTTGCTTTTTAACAAAAAATAAAATTCAATCTTTTATCGGAGACAGTCTAAACTTCATTGAATCGTTCATAGTGAATAAAATGGGTGATAGTGGTACTTTCCATAAAACTGGGGAGGGGGGGGGTGAATCATGAAACTAGGGGGAATAGGAACCACAGTATACGTATATATTTATTTATAAATTACAAAAAAGACTAATAAATAATAGTAATTGTCTAAAATTCAAATTTTAGTATTTTTTATTTTATAAAAGAGCGAAGCTCATGCCTCTGGCGGGCCTACTTCGAGTTAGAGAATGTAAACAGAGCAAGCCACTTGACGTTGGAAATTTTACCTTGCCTTGCACACTTGCTTGCAAATTGGATAGGAAACAGTATATTGAGTATTAGTTTTACTATAAAGAAATTCGTTCAGTATCAGCCATTTTTAGTGTTCAAGTTACCTGGATAAGAGATCTCTACTGGGCCTTCTCTTATAATAATTAAACCTTGAAACCAGATTTCGAATCTGTTATAACTGGAATAAGGATTGAAAAGGATTGTCTACAAAAGCAGCTTGCATTTGGACGACCGCCCACCTTATTGAAAATCTGCCTACTACATTCAACATTTGTAAATATTTCCTCAATGATCATCCTATTAAATTATAAATATAACTAATTTATTAAAAATAAAAATAAAATAAACCTTCCTTTTAATACATAAGTATCGAGAACAATTAACATACATACAGTCCACTCAGTTACTTCAGTTTTTTAATAAGGGTTCCAGTGACATCCAGAAAGAATCTACAATTTATACATCTGCACTTCGGAAGATGAGATTTCTTTAATTTTATACAGTAATATATATTAAAAATTACATTTTCTGCTTAAATAATATCTGAATTTCTTTGCGGACCATTAAAATTACACCAAGGATCATTGGTTGCCTGTCGCTTTAATAGATAATCTTAGAAAATTTAAATCTATTTCTATCGACAAATCTCATAATCCATTAAATTAATATTCTTGAAAATAATAAATAAATTTTTTTATTTATATATAAGTAGAAAACAAAATTGCTCTCAGGCTTGTTAAAATGAAAAATTATAAAAATATTTGAAAACCAAAAAACTCCTCCTTGAAATTCTTAATTTAATTATAATTTCCAATTTGAGAATGTTGAAAATGAAGATAGATGAAGAGGTGGCCGAGAGGACGAGGGTCTTGACATGTTTAATAGAAGAAGAAGAAGGGAATCCATAACCAAAAAGACATGTGGGCCCCCATCTTTTCTTTTTTCTTATTTATGTTTCACCCTCCGCCCCCTAGCTCTTTCGATGTCAGTACATGGTTCTCTCTCCACCAATAGGAGATAGACATGTTAATTTGTTTCTGTGGCAATTTGGCCAGGGAGCATAAATTATAACAAGAAAACTTGAAAAAATTTCATATATATTATGAAAGACGGAACGTTCATGAAAAGTCCCAGCAAGCCAACTCCTCGAATAAAATTATTTATTCCCTACGCACACTTACACTTTACACTTTTCAAATGGTGATAAATTAATTAGAAAAATATTAAATTATAAATTTTTCTTTTCCATCTGGTTGTTTTTGTTGTTATCTCGACAGCATCTCTTAATCTCACTTGTCAAGGATAATTACAAATTATTGAAAATATTATTATAGATGTATATTGTCTAGCTAATTAGTAACTAAATAAATTGTTCGATAATTTATGTCTTACTTGAGAAGGTTTTACAAATGAAGTCGTCGAACTGAAAGCTTGAAAATTTTATTTATCCTTTTTATCTAATTATTATTATTATAATATTTTTTTTATATATAAATTATCTATTTATCTTAATGCTCACTGGACCCCCCTTGAGATGATTCTGGCTACGCCCATGTGTACAAGTTTTTTAAAACAATAAACCCCGCAAAGCTGAAGATCAATCTCAATGGGCAATTATGACTATATATATATTTATAAGTATAATTGAAATCTGCGTGATAAAATAAAAAATGCAAGATATCTATTGCTTCTATGAATTCATTGAGGATGTCCTTTGCAAATAAGTAAATTCATAAACTTAAAGTTAACACCTTTAAACATTTTTTTTGCAATTTTCTCAAAAATAGCTTTACGATTTTTCTTTCCAAAATCAGTACATATGTATATTAAGTAATGTTCTTAAATATGTATAAATTTTATCCAGGATGAGAGATAAGAGATAGGGGTTAAATAGACTCAACCGTGTGTTTATTAATTATTATATAGTATATTATATTATAGTTTTTAATGAATATAAATTCTATCCAAATGAAATCAAGGGACTATTGTTATTTACGTTTTTTTGAAAATTTTGGGCAACTTAAAAGGGATATTTATTAATAGTTTTATATTTATTAATTCATTTGAGTCAAAGGATCATTCATTACACAATATATTCTATTAACGAAAACCACGTTAGATGTGAACATCTATTCAAGATGTAGAAGATTATAAATTCAATGTAAATTTACAATTTGGCAACTACTTGGGGCGAGCTTTAATGGAGCTTAAAAAAATGAACAAAAATGGGGAAAAATATTGTTGATCCTCTTTAAAGAACATCCAGTGGTTGCAGACTTTCACAAATTGCAGATACAAGAACAAATACAGAAGAAATTTCTCATGTATCCATTTCTATTTTTTAAAATTGAAAAGTTAATAAAAAAAAAAGTCTGAAAACTGAAAGACTAATTTTTTTAGTTTTAATTTTTTATTAGTAATTTTCATAACAAAAAATTATAATAGTCGGATAATATGGGGAGAATTTTTTTTATTCTTATGCCCCACTTAAGTCAAATAGTTAGTATCTACCACCAATGAAACTAAAAATTTACATCTCTTACATCCAGCTAGAAAATATAAAAATGTCAAAGCATTCGCAATGAATTTAGTTAGAATATCAATTTTTAATCCTTATTTTTTAAACAACCACTTCTTCTAAAATTATCCGAGCTCATTTCAAACTGGGAATTAATTTATTACAAATTTTAATAAGAATTAAATAGTTTTATTAATACTTTTTCGAAATAAGTGTATTTATTTATGCCATACTAGTTCGATTTGCTAACTATTTAAGTGTAAGGGGTTGAATGTTTAAATTCCTTTCTGAGAATGACCACTCTAACTTATATTTTAAATCCACATACACTAATATTTTTAACTTTAGTAGTTTATTATTATTCCTATCAATGTATGATCTTTTTCGACCAGAAGTGAATAATACCCTAAATAATGTAAAGCCTATAAAGAAATTGGAATGCCGCGCTGATCGAGTCAAGGATTTAAGATTTCAATATCTTTGTATTTAGAAAATGTCCGCCTTTTATCGCGTTCTAATCTTAATTTGAATGATCATAAAACAAACAAATAAATTATGGCGATAGTTATACAAATACACCGAACAACATAAAAACATAAATTGCGGAATATTTGTGTTCCCTTGCAAATAGTACCGAATGGAATTTACATAAATCTTGACCATGGTGCTCTGCAATTCTTTGCTGCACTTCTTGATGACTTGTCTTATCTATTTTTCCTCCTTCTCTTCGATTGCTCAAATGAATGAATCGGAACAGCATGTTGTAACATTGATTGATATGCTACTGACATTGCAATTGAGAAAAATAAAATAAAAATAAATAATCAAAATAAAAAAATGTCTCTTCGCACTTGAAGGGGCAACAAAGAGTGAATTGTAGCTGACATGATGGAGGGCGTTCTGGGCCTTCTTTCTGTTCCTCAGGCCACCTCCCGGGTGACAAGAGGCATCTCTTCTTTCGTTCCGCTTGTTAACTGCTCAGAATGGGTGGAATTGGGGAGGGGATTCAGGGATTATATGGTGACTTTAATAGACTGCAAGCGTTGATCTTAGAGAACCAAAATAAAATTCCAGCGTTAAAATCTCCAAGAATTATTTGCTGTATAGATTCAAATTAATTTCTCAGAGTGATATTTTTCATGAAATTTATTACTTTCACTTTCATAGCGAAGCATGAAAGTTAAATAAAGTTTTGCAATCACTTTCCTGAGGTTCAATTTTTAAAGGATGCTATTTCCAAAACTAACAACGTTAATTTCACTCCGATAGCACAAAGTGATATAGTATTCGATGGTCTTAAGATATATATATATATATATATATATATGTTGCAGTAAAAACCCGTTTTTAGTAATAACGGGTTCTTACTGGTTAAAACGCGTTTTCACTGAATACCTTAGTGACAACTAGAATTGACTGATGTTGGGTTGGGTTTGGTTCAAAGGTCTAGAATCTTCATTTTAGACCTTCCGCCTCATTTTGGGTAGTTTAATTTCAAAAATTTTTAAACGAAAATGTCAAAATTACATCCTCTACAACTTTGCTTCTAATTTTTGACATTTCGTTTAAAAATTTTTGAAAATAAACACTCAAAATGAGGCGGAAGATCAAAAATGAAGATTCTAGATCTTTGAACCAAACTCAACCAACATTAGTAAATTCTAGTTGCCACAAAGGTATTCAGTGAAACGCGTTTTAACTAGTAAGAACCCGTTCTTACTAAAAAACGGGTTTTTACTGCAACATATTACATTAAAAATTGAGCTTAGAAAAATAAAACGCGTTTTATCGGTGTCATAGCCAAAACTTTCCTGAAAGTTCAATGGGGTGTCTGTAATGTGCATTGCTATATCGGAACATTAATAAGTCACAGAGCAAAGAAATTTGAAGTGTAAGCAGTTAGTAATCAGCCACCAATTGCATGATAAGCTTTTACTCTAAATCGACATTAACATTTTACTTAATAACTGGATGGTTTTTATTTATTTCTCAAAAACAATTCCTATAATTAAAAAAAATCACTCTACTTAACAAATATCATAAGTTCTGTGATTTCTATTTTTTTATCTCGATTGAAATATTGTGAGAAGAGTGATTCGAAAGGAAGAAATAAGTAAAAAGTAAGTAAAATTTCAAGGTAGGTTTCTTGAAACGTACCTTGAAATTTTAATTACTTTTTATTAAATAATGTTTCATCTTAAACCGACACCTAACTCTTTAAACATTTGAGAAATAAGTACATTATTCAAAATTTTAGGAAGGAACTCAGAGTAGTAATTGAGAACGTATACATTGAAGAGTCGTTTGTCTCCTGAAAAATATATTTAAGAATGGTCATTTTTGAGATATACAATTGTTAATTTGAATAAATTAATACAGTGTCTTTTGAGTGACAGCTGACACACTCAAATTGAAAAATATTTATTATAAGTTTGACGAATAAAAAGCTGTCACTCATAAGTCCATGTGTAAATTTTACTCCAATTAATCTCAAAAACAGAAAGGCTAATCTTATAAAAATTTGAATATATTATATTTTTCTTATCTGTAGCTATAATTTTTTCAGAAACCCATTGCAACAATTTCTAAAATA
The DNA here is from genome assembly GCA_024734495.1 of Forficula auricularia. Lineage (NCBI taxonomy): Eukaryota > Metazoa > Arthropoda > Insecta > Dermaptera > Forficulidae > Forficula > Forficula auricularia. The sequence continues at coordinate 6,675,050 of JALMQS010000030.1, read as the reverse complement.
TCATATTACCTACTTTTAATCCGTTTCTCACTGGATCATTTCTCTGTACCTATTTCAAGATTTTTAGCAGGATTGTATCTATAGATAAAAGTGATCATTGCTTTTAATAGTCTGTACAATTAAACCATTAAAATAAATTAAGCGGTGGTTAAGCACGTCGACTTCAACTCATAATGTGCCTTGAAGCCTTGAGGTTTCAATTTTATCGGGAAAATTTATTCTTCATAAAATTGAAACGCTGAGTGATATTTATCTTGGAAATACCCTTAGTATAATTCGATATATTTTTATACAAACAATCTTTGTTAATTATTTAACATTTTGCTATAATTAACATTATTTTACCACAGAGAACTACTTTTAAATATGATATGTGTGCTACGTGCCTTTCATGTTCTCCTTTTTTATTTGAAATCTTCCCATTTTTCATCCTTAGAATTGGTCTATCGGAAGTCAGAAGCTCAAGAAGTAAAAGAGCACTTCCAATAGACCAGTTTAACTAACCATGGACCTTGTATTTCTTCTCTCGCCAATATCTAATTTAAATCTGAAATTTCATTACTCTTCAACTTGAAATTTCTGACATATAAACGTTTCAAATCGCCTGATCAACTGCTTCCCTTAAGTTCAACAATAATTAAATGTAAACCTATTATAAAGTACATATGATACCTACTTTATCTTCTTTAAGTGCCATATCAGGTCAGACGAAGTTTCGGCACCTCTCCACATATACCTGTGCTGTGTGTTATACACAGATATACCGGACCTACTTTTTTACGCCGGTTCCTAATGGCTAGTTTGGAGAAGGTTGTTGGCAATTATACTCTTGGTAGTTTGCCATTGCTTTCCAAGACCTACTTAATAAGCATACCAATTATAATAAAAATCTTTAAGCTGTTTTTGGGATACTTGCTCTATATAGGGACCGTGTTCATCCAATGGCCTCTCGTAATTTGCTGGGTTGGATGTACATAATTTTTAATTTAAAGTGCAGTTTGAAGTAATGGTTTGTGCAATTAATTTGATACCCTCCCCCTCTCCCAGATTTCTTGGGGTTGATGATCATTCTCCGAGGATGCTCAGATTCCCTGGATGTATACATGTCTCGAAACTTGGTATCGTCGTTGGAGCCAATTTCATTGGCGAAATTTCTTCTCTTGATTAACGCTTCAGTTTTAATCAAAATCTAGCTTTACTCCTAGATAATGCTTTGCTTAAATTTAAATTTCGTTACTCTGTATCTTATCGATGCTGAAATGAATGGGGTAAGCAAGCATTTTTTTGTTGTTACTAAGGTCAATTTATTTGTTTTAAGGTTATCGTTTATTTTCACTTAGAATTGATAAAGTGAAAGTTACTTTTATCATCTTAGAAAAATTAAAAGTATGAATACCTCGAGATAGGTATGTAATACTTACATTATTATAACTGCTGAGGAAAAAAAGAGCCTAAATTATAGAATCCACAAAAAACACGGGGATAAGGGATATTATAGGGCGATTTGGGAAATAAAAGAAGACCAAGATTAGAAAATTTTCTCCAGATAATGAAAGTTATGGGATGATAATCTACTAGAGAAATGAAAGAGTTGGAATTGGGTAGAGTCCAGAAGAAGGGGATGGTTGCATCAAGCCAGTCTTAGGACTATACTCGATGATGGTGATGATATTATTAGTGAAATTAAATAAAAAATTGCTGGCCAACTGATATTATACCTGGTGAAAGTAAATAATAATATTCCCGTGAAAAAAATTGAGTTTGTCATTAATTATATACTATCTAAATTGCGTTTTATAAGGAACTGTTTATTCAAGAGAATTGTCAAAATCATCAAATAGGAAGATATTTTAACATATTTTTAGGGTATGATTTCAATATACATTCATATGAATGTATAATATTTAATTCTGTTTTATTTATAATAAATTATTCTGATATTTATAACTGTTATTTTATTATATATACCTTCTAGTTAGTAAGTTATTTATTTATGTTTGAAGAAAACGACATTCATGATCTATAATAAAAAAATCGAAGTATAATAAAGAAAACATCGGATCCCAGAAAATAAATCAAAAATATAAATACCCATTGAGGCAGTTTATAGTTCAATCATCTAATAAATAACAATGATATATAAAGTTAAAAGAATCGCGATGTGTGCGAAAATCTTAAGAAATTATGGACATTTGTTTTTTCATTTTGCTTTCTCAATAGGATGAAAAATTTTTTCAGATCAATCTTCCTTTTGTCTTTTTTTGATTGAAACAGAAATCTCAATGTCTAATTATTTTACATGACTTTTGCATTTGGATGTCTCAATCAAGAGGAGAGAGAGATCAACATCATCATGCATCTTTCTTATTCGTCCGCTTTTTTTTCGAAATCATTAGCATGAGGCCGAAACATTGCTTTAACAAACTATTCGATTCCAAATGGGATTAGGTTTTAGTAAAATTCGAATGAGATTTTAATATTTCGATTGTATTATAATTATTTTCATATTTATCTGATATGTGGCTGTTAAAGATTTTTGTGATTGAATTTATTAAATCACACATAATTAATTATAACTATTTAGTGAACACCAAATAAATAATACAATATAACTACTATGATTCTATCACTTAATCTGCAATCTATCTCAAGTATGAACAGCTGAGCACACACTCCGATTTTAGGTTAACAAGTGCTCAATAAATATTTAATTATGTATGATCTCAATCAGGGGTGTCCAACCTTTTGCCTTACAAGGGCCACATTTGAAGGATTTTTTTCTCTTGGACAGCCCTGGCTTAAATCGAATGGCATTAAAGAAGGCTATGAGGAATGATAATTTATTTTTAAAAGGGTCACGGATATAATAATCCCTGACTATCCTTTATCTATTGACATGTAAGAACGTGCAAAGATCTAGAAGTCCTGACAAGTTTTAGTCCAGGAAAGTAATTATTAATTAATTGTGATTGTTCTAGAAAACCACAATTCCTTGTCTCCTTTTGTACTAGAATGATAACTATAGACTTGGTTAGTGTCGTAACATATAAATTAATGAAATAATAAATATTTTAGAAAATGAAAATATGAGAAGAAGAAGAATTTTTAAATATTTGAAACTTCATTATTTTTTTTATCTTATTAGTTGAGCTAATAATTTTCTTTAGTGAATTTTATTCTTGAAAAAGCTTCACGGATTGTAGAAATGTACATTCATATTTCGAAAAAGGGAATATGATTTTATGTTTGGCACACTCATTGAAGTGCTGGGCCGCATGCGGCCCGCAAGCCACGGATTGGACAGCCCTGATTTAAATAAAAATCTTCACTTTGTTCATACGAAAAATTATTTTATGGTTGTTTTTATTTAGATTTCAGCGATGTTCTGACCCTCGAATTCGTATCTAATAATTCAATATAATCAAAATAATAAATTTCATTGCCCTCTGTTAATAAAACTAATTAAAATATATTCAAACGATTCGTAATTAAATAATTACAGAACCGAGAAAATAAATTAAGAAAAGATTAAACTAATGTAATTCCATCTATATATAAACATTAATTTTATTGATTTGTCGATAAGAATGAAAATTATCAAATAACTCCTAAATTATTAACCCTACAGCAAATTTTATGATAAACAAAGTTGTAGGGGATGTGATTTCTGACAACTTTTGTTTAAAAAAATTTCCCCAAAAACCGACCCAAAAAGGGGGGGAGGGTGAAAAAATATAAATTCTTGCTCTTGGAGCAAACTCAACCAAATTTTGTATACATAATCTCTGGGCTTCTAGAGAGCTAGAAATGCAAAAACTAACCATCCAAAATGGGGGGGGGGTCAAAAAAATGAAAATTCTTTCTCTTGGGCCAAACTCAACCAAATTTTGTATACATAATCTGTGGGTCACTAGAAGGCTAGAAATACAAAAACTGGGTGCGGGGGTGGAATGGGGGTGAGGGAGGAGTGAGGCGGAGTAGGGTGGGGTGGTACGAGGTGGAGACCAGGGGGCATAGCGGGGGTGGGGTCCAGGGGGGCTAGGCTGGGGTGTGGTGCGCAGGGTTGGAGGGCGCGGGGTCCGAGGTGTGTGGTGTGGGGGTGCTGGAGGGGGTTTGGGGGGGTAGTGGGTTAGGGTGCGGAATGGAGTGTTGGGGTGGTGGTATGGGGGCGGGGGTTGGGCATGGTGCGGGGGTGGGGGGTGCTGGGTGGGTTTCGAGGTGGGGGGATGAGGAGTGAGGTTCAAGGGCTGGGGGTCCAGGGGGCGTGCCCCGGCTAGTAAGAGGGCCGCCGAAGGCGGGCCTTGCAGCTAGTAATAAATATTGGTAAGATGATCTCGTTGGTTAACTACATAAATGGTCTTGTCCATTTATAGAGATTAACATTTTTATTAGCATATAGAATAAAAAACAAAATTAATAAAAATAATTAATTAATGAAAAGATCTAAGTATCTTTTTGAGTTTCTTTTTTTGAAGAAAGATGGATTTTTTTCAAAAATCAACCATCATAAAATTAAGAAGTGAATTTAATTTTATTTAGGAACTAATCAAAGATTTTAATAGAAATATTTTTACATTGAACGTCAGAGGGCTTCGTCCCCTCGGGAATCGAACCCACGCGCTAACTAGCTTGTCAGGCCGTTAGCGTTTGGGTTCGATTCCCTCTGACGTGCAATGCAAAAAAACATTTCTACTAAAATCTTTGATTCCTTCCTAAATAAAATTAAATTCACTTCTTAAAAATAATTACATTTTTAGTAATTATCGTTTAATCATGTCAATAACTAGTTAATAACAACAAATACAAAAAGTCTTGACAATGGAGGATTTTTATTAAATGCATTATTTGATTAAAAACGAAAAGTTGGGGGATGTAAAGTTGATGCCAAAGTTGTTTCGGGGAACCTGGTAATGGGTCACGCGGACTCCTAAGGGTTCGCGTATCCCAGTTTAAGAATCGTTTTCCTAACTGGTCCTTTTTATGTATAATAATATATACATTTCTTTATTCTTTATTTAAAGAATCAAAATAATTCTAAGAAAATTTTACACTTAGTTTTTTTTTCTATTTTCTTAAAAAATAAATTGAAATACCATATTAGATTAAAACTGTTTCAAGACACTGTCCGGAAATTTTAGTGATATTATAATTTGTATCACCCAACGACTTGAGCTTGAAAGTTTAGATGGCACGAAATTGCACTTTATTAATACAAAAATATGTGCTCATTAGCGATAACTTGTTGAAACCTCTTTTTTGACATTTCAATTTTTTTTCAATTTGAATTTTTGTATCTTAAGCTAGAAAGTCCTAAATATATTCAGTTCTTCATTAAAAAAATGGGTCAAATTTTGTGGCACCTGAACATACTTTCTATAAACATTTCTTGCGCATTATCGTTGGTAATGTAATTTAGACTTCTAGACAGGCCACACAGTGAGATAAAAAAACCAAAATTATTTTTTAACACCTACGTAGACATTTTTTAACATGAATAAGAAAAAAAATTAGGTGAATTTAATATTTGCAGAAGCCCGACAAGCTGCGCCCACCAAGCGTGCCGGGAAGAGAATATTATCCCTTTTGATTGATAATAATTAATTAAAAAATAATTAAATGTGTTTCTAATATGCCATCATTCGATTTAATTATTATTAAGAACGATGCTTGAATTAAATGAACATGAATCGAAACAAGATCTCGTACGTATTCGTATAGCATACGAACGAGAAAAAAAACATTTTTTTTTAATATTAATTTTAATCTCTTTTGAAACCCGGATTCACACATAACTAACTCACACACAAAACCACTTGCATCCATATATAATGGTTCTATATATTAAAGGCAAGTCAGGCAGGCTCAGCCGACCTGATTTCAACTACAGGTTGTAATAACTCAAACTTGATGGCCACTCACCCACACTCTCAAGACAGTCCTTCGTCTTCTTAACCTGCGTCTTCGGTAGGGTCCATGTCCTATGTGAGTGTGTTTGTAATATTGGACAATATATCGTAATGGGCAAGTTTTATTGTCCCTTGAGTATACCTATAGAATCATCAGGGGTATTGTGTTGGTTGTATCTTAGCAATTAATATTCAATTCGGTGCCTCGGAACCCATTTATCAAAGCGGCAATTAGTAAATAACCTATACACACGAACACAGATACTAATACAAACACAAACTGGCTTGCCTATACACATGGGAGGACATTTATATACACAGCTCATCGGTGGAAAAACTCCTAGTCAAAGACAAGGTTTCGAGATCAAGAAATCACTCATGACTGTAATAAGAATTAATTTTGTCCGGTTTTAATTTTTTTCTTTTTTTGTTCCTGGGCTGATTGAAATATCATCTTGTTTTTTTAATGTTATAATACAAACAAAAAGGGTCTATTTGAATGGCGGGTGCCCGGATTAAGTTCAAAAGATTTTCAATTTTTTTAGTTATTCATTCTTAAAAATGTCTGAAACATACGGATTTTACGGATGCTTTTTTTTCTGGATTACGAGCAAAAATGGAAGCTTATATAAAGTTTGTTCTGCTGCAAAACTTTTTTTATTTCCAAAACAAAGATCTGGTTAAATCATTTTTATAACGTATTCAAGATATTATAATTCTTAAGTTCATTTATGTGATTTATATTTATTTATTTTGTATGGCCTTCATAAACAATCCAGATCCTAAGCGAATTAATTTTTTATTTATTATTTTTTCTAGGTACTTATGTGATATTATGTATGCGAGGGTGTAATTAGTGAATGGGCCAGATTATAGCCGGTGCAGCCTTTGCGGTAAGCCGGGTTTGAACCCGAGCTTGTTCATTCGTAGTACTCAAACCACTTGGCCAAACTGACCCCCATGTGATTTATTAATTAGAGGAAAGAATGAAAACTTTTTCAATACTCCGTAAGATTGTCCAAAATTTTAATGGTTTGGAAATTTTGTATCTTTTGAGCTTGAAAGTTGAAATTTGGCACAGATGTGCAGTTTATTAATACTAACCTGCCTAGAATTAGCTATAGAACCATTTTTTTTTAAAATTTTTACATGCCAGAAAGCTAAATTGATATTTAATCGGGTTCTGAAAATAAAAATATTTTGGCTCCAGGACGAACTTTCCAAGATTTTCCGTTCTTTCGTTATCATGGGTAATAGTAAGGTTATTTATTATGAATACAGAAAAAATAGACAGATACAGTGTGCTCCACGTAAACAGAAAAAAAACTCACTCGAAAATGATTTTTCTTCTCGTTTCCGACATTTTTAAAAACGATATGCAAAACATAAGTGAATTCACTACTTGATTCCTTCATGATACATCCAAAAAATATTAAAAAGTCGATTCTATAATCTTTGATGAAATTTAAGCAAAACCTAGTGAATCGTTATCTCTTTTATTCTGAGTATCAAAAAGGGATGGATAGAAATACTATAATTATTATCCTCTTCTACAAATCGAAAAGTTCTGACCAGTTTGCTATAACGCTTTAATAGTTTTCAGATTCAATTCTAAAACGGAGGAAAAATTAAAAACTTTTTTAAGACTCAGCACGCTCGCCAACTAGAGCAGCAACAAGTAATTCCTTTTTTACCTTTTTGTATGAATTTTAGTGAAGTACAATTTAATATTCTCTCTCTTTATAACGAGTGTCGTTTTGGTCCAAGTGCAAAAGGTAAAAGACCATTTCTAGTATAATAGAAATTAAGAAATGAATCTAATAGTCTGAAACAGGTCTGGACTTTTATTTAGCATTAGTCATACGCTTAACTGATCTGTCAATTCAGTTGTCTATCTGGCAGGGGCTCCCATTATACGAGATGTGGCCATTTCATACACATTAAAATAATAATAATAATAATAACTATAATAAAACTTTGAATTATAATTTAACCTATCATAATAGATTTTACCAATGCAAATGTTCAAAATATAAACAGATTTTGTAGGCGAAAAAATACGATCCCACAAACAAAAAATAATCTTCCATTTCAGTACTTAGCAACAAATCTTCGATTTACTCGTATTGTAGTGGATCCCATCACCTGATCCAATTCTTAAAATACAACAATTTTTTTTTCAAAATTAATCGCCTTATCTCATGATTTGCAACACCTACAAGACATTAACTTTGTCAGTGGAAGCATACCTTGTTAATTACCATCCCTAATGACTAAATTAAAATTAAACCTAAGAGAAAAAACTATTTCTTGAAAATTATTTTCTTCGGTGGAATTTTTCTTGTAACTCCCTTAATGAATCTGTTACAGGAGATCGTAATCTTCTTATCTTATCGTCTTTGCTATAATTAACCAACTGACCTTGTCTTACTCTCACGAAACTTGATTTATTTTGACAAATTTACATTACAAGTGTATAATTTTTTTCTAAATAATCCCTTCCGATTGGAGTCAATTGAATCGATTGAATCCAATGCCACGTTACTGTTCTAATATATGTGCATGCTTGGAGTACATCTAAGGTTTTTTCTTCCTCTAAGATGGAGCAATTCAAAGAGTGAAAGTGGAACATTTATATGTATAAATAGGGAATCAATCCTCAAGGATTCCAAGAAGGAAGCTCAGTTTACTTTACTGCCTATCTTGCATCAGTTCGTCCAATTGCCAGGATTTTTTTTCTTTTGCAGACCCCCTCACATTTTTTAACCAAGTTGGTGGTCCTGAGGAGAGTTAAGTCTTGTAAGGGTGGTGATTAAATCGAGAATAGAACAAAGAGAACTACACAAAAATTTTGTGCGTGTGTGCGATTGCTTATTCCCTGGTTCATTACTCTTCACTTTATATACTGTGCGTTGGAAGTATTAATAATTTTATCATGTAAACTATATCTGCTTAATAAGATTAATAAAATTTTTGAGAAAAAGTGAAAACTTCTTTCTTCAAATTTTCCTGATTTGGAATTTTTTCAGTGAACGGTTTGAACTAGAAAGTGGAAACTTGTCACAAAAGTGGAACTGATTAATACAAAATCGTGACAAATTTCAGTTCATTAACTACAATAACCTTTCAAGAGCTCCAATATTACGATTTTTTTTATTCTCCGAATTTTTTATCTTGGCATTCTAAAGTTAGAAACTCAAAATTCTAGTTGGAAATATATAAATATTTTAGTACTAGAATGAACTTTCTTTGATCTTCCATTCATTAGTTTTAGTGAGAGTTGGAATCTAGTCACTCAGATATAGAAAAAATAATGTTTGAAATTGGATTTTCTCTAAGATTCAGACATTTTCAACACAAATAATCAATAAAATAATATTTTTGACGAATAGAATGTTATCTTTAGTAGCCAAGCTTATGAATTCGGCTATCCGGTTTTATATATTTATTTATTAAGTACACAATTTTTATTTTTTTTATTAAAAATATGACTTAATTTTTCAGTAAATCTAAATTATAGTATTTTTTTTTAATTTTTTCATAGGAAAGCCTTATATACTTCGAATATAATAATTACATTTTCTCCAATAAAAAGAATAAAGTAATAATCATTTTACTGCTGCCTTCCGGTATTTGGGTGGGCTAAGTATTGAATTCATGGAACGTCACGACATTCAGCTAATATAACAAAATTTTATGATTTTTTGAAATTGATTAAGATATAAAATTTAGTATCAATTTTTAATTGTTTGTTCATTAATCGTTAAAGTCTCCAGAGATTAATAATTATTTTTACTTTATTTATTTTATACTTTTATATCTTTATATTAATACCTCACATTTTCATTTATTACAGAAATTTATTTATCATAATCTTTAAAATAGTACTGTTTATTTTTAAATCTTTTTAACACTATTAAATCCTCAATTCTTTATTAGAAGAGCGTTAGGGTCTCAGAGAGTAACAATACATTTTTTCATTTTTCTCAAATTTTCTTTTAATACTGAAATTCTTTTAAACTTTAAAATAGAAGACCATTCTTGAAAAATATAAATTTTTACTTTACCATACAGAGTATGGACAAGTATTGTAATCGTGCATGAAAAAAGTGGTTTTTTTCCTTCTTTTTTCAAAATATCTCAAAAACGACTTGAGCGAAACCATGGCATTTTGCTCTACAAAAAAGCTCTAATAACTGAACATCGAAAAAATTATATTTTTCGAGATAATAATTGTTTTGTCAAAATGTCTGTTAGTTAGTTAGTTAGTCTGTGCGTCACCAAATTTGTGTACGAGCTAGCTTAAAAACTAGTGTGAATATCGAAACCAAATTTCACACGTAGTTTTGGTCCATTGAGATTAAGAGCTGATTAGATTTTGGTGCATATCGGCCCAAAATTAATATTATTAGGGGGGTGGAGGGGGGTTAAAAATTAAAAATCTAGTTCGTTTGAGCAAATTCAACCAAATTTTGTATACATAATCAGTGGCCCTCCAGAAGTCTAAAAATGCAAAAACTAACAGCCCAAAATGTGTGGGGGGGGGGGGGTCAAAAAATGAAAATCTTGGCCATTTACCAAACTCAATCAAATTTTGTATACATAATCAGTGGGTCCCCAGAAGTCTAAAAATGCAAAAACTAACCGCCCAAAATGGGGGGTGGGTGGTCAAAAAATGTAAATCTTGGCCATTTACCAAACTCAACCAAATTTTGTATACATGGGTCCCCAGAAGTCTAAAAATGCAAAAACTATCCGCCCAAAATGGGGGAGGGGGTGGAGGGCCAAAAAATGAAAATGTTGGCCATTTACCAAACTCAACGAAATTTTGTATACATAATCAGTGTCCCCCTAGGAGTTTAAAAATGCAAAAACTAACCCCCCTTCCCCTACATGATTATAAATAATTTTATTAAATATTAATTTAAGTGAGGGACCAGGTTGTATGGTAAGTCAAGTGGATGGCCACATCAGAACACGTCAGCTTATTTAATATTGCTTTTTAATTTTTTGTTCAGCTCACTCACGTTAGTTTCCATAAAGATTATAATTAATTTTCTCTGGTGAAAGAAACAAACAATATAGATATCAATTATCTTTATCTTCATTATATCGTAGTCACAATTAATACCTACATTTTTCATAAAGAATAAGTGACCTTTTTCTTTAGTGAAATTTATGCTTTTTCTGGGTTCGCAAATAATCATTTATATCCTTGACAACGTCAATTTGAAAAAAAGCGAAACTATTTATGATTTTTTTCAATGTTTTATAGAAATTTATGTTGAATTTAATTAAACTGCATTGATAAATCGTTGCGTTGAAAAATGATAATGCAATAAATTCTTCAAAACTAAAACAATTTTATTATCTATTCCTGTATTCCCATTTCAAAATCATGTATAAATGTGTGTTTTTTCTTTCATCCTATAAATTAGGAAATTTGTTTTATATATCTACGTACATATAAAATCTTCTTAATTGAAATGTGCACTTTTCCCGTTTTCTGCTAAATACTTCTTCTGTACAAGCTTTTGAGATAAAATCTTGATTTGTAATGTCAGAAAGAAAACTTATTGTCATGTTTAAAAGGTTTATGATTATGTAAAATAAGATATGTGTCGGACGCTATAAAAATAAATAAATCTATCAGGTAGCCACACACTTCAACATTATTAGATTGCCAAGCGAGTTGATTTTAAAGGTCATTTATTTATCTACCAAAGAATTTCAAGAAAATGTTCAATTATGGGAAGATTTCTTGACTCAAATAGTTAATAAATATTTAAGAGGTGAAAGGAGTCAATGATTCACTGGATCAGGGTGGAAACAATCACTGTGTAAAATCTTTAAAATTTCCGTGACTAGGAAACTTAAAATTTCTCTGATTTTGATAGATTTTTGCTAGACACTATCTATGGCTTAAAACGAAATTTAAATTCTCTTTTTAAAGTGTGAAAATAATAAAATGATCTTTCTTCAGAAAAATTAACTATACCTACCATAAACAGGTCATTCAATAAGTCCGTATGATAAGTAAGAAAAAAACAAAATTTTGACAAAACTCGATTTTATTATTCAACATAGTTGCCTTCGAGTGCGATACAACGAGTATAGCGATTTTCCAACTTTTCGATACCACTTTTATAGTACGATTTTCTTTCTCGTCAAAATAGACCTCAGTTTCAGCGATTACTTCATCATTGGACTTCTTTTGGATTCTGGTGTGTAATAGTGAAGCCATGTCTCATCCATTGTCACATATCGACTGATAGAGTTCCATTTTATTGAGTTTTAACAGCGCCAAACACTCCTCTGAAGCATCGATTCGTTGTTGTTTTTGGTCGACTGTGAGCTCACTCGTCACCCACTTTGCACAGAGCTTTCGCACACCCAAATGTTCGTATGAAATGATAAAAACACTACCATCTGATATCTTTACAATGTCAGCTAGCTCGTGCACCTTCAATTTGCGACCGATCATAACCAATTTGTGGATTTTTTTATGTTTTCTGGAATAACAGCCTCTTTTGGGCGTGTACTGCGCTCTGCATCATTTGTGCTGGTACGACCACGTTTAAATTCAGCAATCCACTTCTCTACCATTTGTCTTGATGGAGCAGAGTTCTGATAATGTTTATCAAGCCATTGTTTGGTTTCCACTATATTTTTCATCAAAAAGCAATGCTTTATTAAAACTCGAAATTCACTTTTTTTCAATAACAAAAGTTGCTTCACACAAATGCTATAACTCACGAATCAATAGTCAGATTGCTGTCAAATTTATACTCGTATCGCTTGAAGGTTAGCACTAAATAAAAATCATATGGAAAAAATTCTAGTAACACCATGTGTCATCCTACGGACTTATTGAATGACTTAATATTGTTCTCTAATTTAATTTAATTAACTATAACTTTATACAATAAAAATAGCTAATTCTGACCACATACCATCATTTTAAAATTAATTAAATTAAAAAATATCTACGTTTATTCTTCTCTCTTTCTTTTCTGTGATTTGCAATAATATTTCTTACCCCAGAATATTAAATACTTTTATTTTTTATTTTTACACCACAAAAAAAGCGAATATTTCCAAAATAAAAATTATATTAAGATTTTATTCCGAATTTTGATTTCAGGTATAATGGATGAATTTAAATTAATACTAAAACTATTATAAATCATCTCTTGCACTTTACTCTGTCCCTGTTATAGAAATACAAAATTTATCCAAAAATTGACAAAGTAATCATTTAATTGATTAACCCAAGTGTTGCTACTACTCATAACAACTATTCATAGTGATCTTTAAAGAATTTGGTGTCGGTTCTAGGTGAAACATTTTAATAGATAATAAGTAAAAATATATTTTTCTAGGTGGGTTACTACAAATAAAACAAATATATGTCTTGAGTTTGAGATAAAAACTCAAAACATATTTTTGTTTTATTTGTGAAACTCACCTAGAAAAATATATTTTTACTTATTATCTATTCATAGTGAAATTAATATATATCAGTGGCAGGCGTTGACATTTCAACCTGGGGATGCTGTCCAAAAAAGAACCCTTAAATTTTTCAAATGTTATTGTATTATTTCGTTCCGTTTTTGTAAAATTCATTGATAAACGCAAAATTTTTCGTTATTTTTCTTCAAATTTAAGATTAGATTTTTTATGACACGGTATAAAAATACTCTTGACGTTTTGAAATTTTAGGGATGCGCATAATCAACATCATCCATGAAACGCCCGTATTTGAGAAATTGTAAAACACTGCCTATAGTATATATAGTCGCTACCGATGATCAAATAAAAGATCGATTTTTCCATCTTCCCGATTTAAAATAATTAGAATAATATGTGTTATGTTATTCGACAGACATTAATGAGTCAATATTAAGGTTCTCTTTCATTTTTGTAAGAAACCCTGAAAATAATTAATTTCGTATCCTAGAATAAATAAATAAAATATTAAAGGGTTGGATAGGAGTTGAAGATACTTGTAGAGCCAAATTTCCAAGATTGTAGGAAATTTCAATTCCATTTTTCATTTCATTTGACTATAGGTTAAATAAAAATTGAAATTATGTATTGATTAATGAAACTTTTACAAAAAATTAATATTGAATATATCGATTGGTTTGAGCTAGAAAAACTAAAAATGTTAAGATTATTAATAAATCACTTTTATGAGGAATTTCAGCTCATTAACTACAACCTTTCACAGCTCATTGACGATTCGATTTTTTTTTTTGAATTTGTGCATTTTTTAACAGGAAATGCTGAGACTAGAAAGCCTAAAATCTAGATAGTTTTTTGTTTTGGAAATAAAAATCTTTCGACAGGATCTTACTTTGCTCTTTCCATTTTCGACTTCAGTTGAAAAGTAAAACCGAGCCCTTTTAGTTAGCAAACTTCATTACAATGTCAAACCATTATAGCTCATAGAATAAATAGGATACAAACTTGAAATTTACAAGTTATATGTATTCATTTTTCTCACAATCAAAAATTGTATTTAAATTTAATCGAATGATTATTTTGGGGAAGATCAAATTTTTTGAGGGGTCGAAAATAAAAAATATTTTCTTATCATGGGGTCTGAAGTATCTCAGTAAAAATCTCATTAAATAGATTAGTGTTAAATTTTTTAAAATAAATGACTGTGTGAGAGGTTGCCGTATTCGAGCGACCTTTATGGTAAATATTAATATTTATGAAAAGTGAATTTAAACTTATTTAGGAAACAATTCAAAGATTTTAGTAGAAATATTTTCACATTGCAAATCAGAGGGTTTCGTCCCATTGCATATCGGAGAGAGATTTGTCTTAAGGGTTGGCTAACAGCCCGGCAAGCTTAGTTAGCGCTTGGGTTCGATTCCCAAGGGGACGAAACCCTCTGATTTGCAATGTAAAAATATTTCTACTAAAATCTTTGATTTGTTTTCTAAATAAGTTTAAATTCACTTTTCATTAATATATAATTGGGTTGATTTTTGAAAAATTCCATCTTTTTTCAAAAAAAGAAACTCAAAAAAGATGCTTAAATCTTTACATTAATCATTAATATTTGTGCTTGATATTATTTTACTAACAATTTACAACATAAAGTGGCCATTTCTAGGTATTTTTGTACCGGTCAACGATCATAAATGACTTTTATTAAAATTGTGAAAAAACGACAAAATTATTTTATTCTCTTCTTAACAACCCCCAATTAAAACAAACATTCAATATCTCAAGAATTTTGGGAGTAATTGAGTACAGAACTCTGGGTATTCGGCCCGACTTGGCTGGATTATTGATTTATAGCAGGTATCGTAATTCAGACGGACAATCGTGCTTAGCGAGTAAATTAAACAATTCTTATAGCTTGGAATACCTATAGTATTCTGTTGAATTTGATTTCTAAATAAGTTTTATTCAGAAATCAAGTTGAAAGAAACAAAGGAGGAGTCGTTTGATTTTGCTATCATTTGCCATCGTTTTGTTTTGTCTTTTGTCACCTAAGTGCTCGCCTAAGCTGTTGCGAAATCTCAGTTGGGTCTTATTTCTCGGAAAGTGTCTTGTGAGGATCTGCATCCAATTGGCTCCGGATCCCACGGACCACTTTCCCGCCAGACGTCCAACAGCAGCGAGATAAATTGCATCGCTCGCTCTGCTCATTAATTCTCTATTCACAGAGCAACCACACTGATCAACAGCGAAACTGGGTCTCACACATACACACAGAAGCATTAACACCAAGATAGAGAAACACATGCTACTACTATCACAAGAAACTAAGTCAATTTTAAGAAATATATCCACAAATCGCGTGATTAATCGTGGAAAAGACAATATTGAGATAAAAAAATCTTTACTAATCTTGGCAGGAAATCAAAACCAGGATAAAAATTGGCTTGCGTCTCACAGTTAGGAAAACGGTGAACTGGATAGAGGATTAATGCTCTGTTTGTTAATGATAATGAGAATAATATATCAAGATTCATTAGATTTTTGTTTCATAAAGAGAAATCAATGATGTTGTCCTCTTCTTGATGTTTGGAACGAGACTATGATTTCTGTTGGTGGAGGAGGATATATCAACTTAAACGAAAAAAAACAACTATTTACAACATTTTATTGAATGTCTCTGAAATGTGTATGTACTAGAAGGGCTCTGTGTCTCTACTTAATTTAATATCTTTAAACTATGTAGATAGATTTGCAAAACTAGAATTGACTCCCCAGCAAAATAGTAATTTTTACAGTTATCATAGTCTTGTTCCAAACCGACGATATAATTTATTTGTTTGAGATCGAGGAGTGAACCGTGATTGGAATTAGGTGTACACGTCTTTGGAATTATGTGGAATTATTTTGGAATTCATCATATAATGCCCCTTCATCTATTGTCTTCTACTTGGAATTGAAAGTGGAAGTGGAAGTAGGTATACACGATATTAGTGGTGGTTCACCCCTCGTTTGAGACTATATTTTCAAAGGTTTGATTCTCATCATTGCATCGGTTTAAAAAAGAAATATTTTATATTTTGTTTCTTATGAGTTCAATTACCCGATTAGATTAGAAAAATTCGTTTTGTTGTTATAACAAGCTAGCCACATAACAAACAATTGAAAAGTCTCAGTAGAGATTCACCATATTTCTCGCTTTTGCAATAAGATAAAACTCTCATAAAATTAGAATCATATATCAAAAGTTTAATTTAGATCTCACATAGTAAAAAATCTATATCAGTCCAGATAAAAGCATCTCATGATATTTATGGTGTACTGTTCTTATGCAGAGAGACAAAATTTGAAACAAAAAATTCCATGTTTAATATTTGGTATGATATAAATATTAAAATTTTCTATAGGGGAAAATTATCATGTGATTTTATTGAGACAAAAGTTTTCCGTGGAATTTATTATCATTTATCGCGTCCATGCAGTGAGAGCGAAATTTTCATAAATCTAAAGTCTCATAGCAAAAGTAATAATTTTATCTCACACACATTTTTGGGATTTTTCCCTTAAGTGTTATAAAACAGCGGTGTTCAGTGTGCACTGTCCAACTTTTTGGCTTAGGCGGGCCACATTTGAAGAAAAAAATGTCTCGGAAGCGGATATAATATTATAATTCTATTGATATTTGTTATTCAAAAAAAGAGTGGTTAAGAATGTAGAAATAAGAACTTTATTTCTAATTTTACTTTTCATAAATTTTATACTTGAAAATAGCTTCTCGTATATGTAAATACATACCTACAAACCTACATACTTACAAAAAGTGATATTATGTATTAGTATTTGTATATTTTTTTTCCCGACTAGATAATTAATATAAAATTCTAATAAAGAGACAATATTTAACAAGTTTTAGTCCAGGAGAGAAATGATCAATTAATTGTGATTGTTCTAGAATACCCCAATTCCTTGTTTATTTTTTAGAAGGTTCACTGATATACTCCCTGACTATCCATTATCTATTGACATGTAAGAACGTGCAATGATCTAAAAGACAAGTCATGACAAGTTTTATTTAGTCCATGAAAGTAATTATCAATTGATTGTGATTGTTCTAGAAAACCCCCAATTCATTGTCTCCTCTTGTACTAGAATGATAACTATAGACTTGGCTAGTGTCGTAACATATAAATTACTGAAATAATAAATATTGAAGGAGACACACTCTTTTATTGTCTCCTTCACTATATAAAAATTCTGCTACTTCTTGGCAGAAAAACTTTCAGTTTAATGAAATAATAAATATTTTAGAAAATAAAAATATGAGAAGAAGAATTTTTAAATATTCGAAACTTCATTATTTTTCTTTATCTTATATAGTTGAGCTTATAATTTTGCTTTTTAGTGAATTTTATTCTTGAAAAAGCTTAACGTATTGTACAAATGTACATTCATATTTCCAAAAAGGGAATAAAAACTATATCTCTACATATAAATCTCACTGTTTTAAGGAAGTTTATTATTTTATGTTGGGCCACACTCATTGCAGTGCTGGGCCACGGGTTGGACAGCCGTGTTATAAAACAAATGTATATTAATCCTACATTAAATACCGATACATAATAAAATTTATACAATATTGTTAGAGTTCGTGGCTGTGATGAAACTGTATTAGATGAAGGAGGAGGTATCAGACAAAGATGGAATCACTGGGTTCAATAAAACACCTTTAATAAAACGTTTCGGCCTGAATTTATTTGGCCATCTTCAGTTAATGACTTTCATTCTGAAATTTTTGGGTCCAGGCACGTTATAAATTTGCATGAAGCTAAAAATTTTTATTTTTATTTTTGACATGGTTCGATCACTTATGTGTACCGCATTTTGTGTATAACTCCTAATTAACTGAAGATGGCCAAATAAATTCAAGCCGAAACGTTTTATTAAAGGTGTTTTATTGAACCCAGTTATTCCATCTTTGGCTGATACCTCCTCCTTCATCTAATAAAATTTATACAAGTTTAAAAAATAATTTCCGGAGCGGATAAGTTTTAACGAGGTATGTCGCCGCTTTTAAAACTCCCTCGAAACGTGACTTTTTACTTCCACAATCAATTTTACTCTTTTTATCCCATCTAAGAAGATCAGCACATTAAGCTAACTTCTGGATAAAAGCATTTAATATGTGTAGACATATAAAAATGTCCTCCATCTACGATATATCCCTGTTTCTCTCTTCACTTATTTTATCTTGTGGAAAACTAAAGGACAAACATTATTCCCACACTTGAATTGAAGATAAATAAAATGAAAGGTGTAAAATAAATTAACAGATTTTTCTTGTCGAGAGTAGTAGATTTTATGAATTTGTAAGATCAAATTAAAGAGAGTGTCCTTTGCTCGGTGTAAATAAGTATCTATTCGTTGAAAAAGCAAATGACCTACAAACGAATATTCATTTAATTAAGTCTTCACGTATAGAAGAACAACATCCAAACTAGTTGCATCCACTTATATAATAATTAGTTGTAACAAATCAGAGGAAAAAGGAACAATTAAACACCGTGTTAAAACATACGACCAATTGCAACGTTTCGCCAATTTATTGTGACTTCACTAAGCTCTATACAAAAAATAAATGCAAATGAATCATTCATTATCATCAAAATCAACCCAGGAATAATATAATTCTGAATGATTCATTTGTATTTATTTTTTGTATAGATCCTGATGAAGCCACAATAAATTAGTTAAACGTTGCAATTGGTCGTATGTTTTAACACGGTATTTAATTGTTCCCTTTTCCTCTGATTTGTTACAACTAATATACTGACAATGGAACTGAATAATAATAATGGTATATAATAATATTTATAAAAAAGTCTGGTGATAAGCCTAAGCCTTGGAAACTATGGTCTCGAACAAATACGATTATATTATATCGTCACCCTTATGTCAAAATCACGAATGTTCAAAAACCTTATTTCGATTTATTGCAATCTGATCAAGCTTACCTACATTTTTGGGAAATCTTTAAATAACTCCGCAAAATTTTTATTCTATATGTTTTGAAAATTGAAATGTTTTATTTTGGATGTAACAATCATAGAAATTAGTTTATTTTCAAATCCTTTAGAATTAATATTAACTTTATCGCCATAACTTTAAATTTTTTCAAAATTTTACCACCTCTTCGAATTTTACCAGAAGCTATATCCAACTCTTGTGGCATGCAAGAAAAACTACCTATAACATCTCAGATCAAGCAGAGGATATCCTCATTAATTTTCCTTATAAACTCAAACTCTGCTAGAATTTTAGTTTTATGCATTTAATAATAGGAACTGCGTATGGCTTTTTATAGATAAAAACCATAGGATAAAAAAATCAAATCGCTAAAGTTCCTTCAAAAAAATCCTTTGGATACAACCCTGATTAACTACATCTGAAATCTCTGTCACTCTCATCATGTCGATTGATAACTATCTATTTTCTACAATAGAAAATGAATTTCACAATTATCCTTATCATCCGACTATTAGAAACGTATTTAGCAGTATAATAATAATAATAATTGTTAGATTGTTGGATCATTTTTTGATGATACAACCTGAACAAGTAACCACTGATTAAATGCAACAAATTATTCGAGCACATTCTGCACAGTGGTTTGCCTGCCTCTCTCCAATCGGAATCCACTAATAAAATCATCATTTATCATAGATACGTCGCTGGACTCTTCCCTTAATAACTTGAAATGGTGTCGCGCAAAGGGATTTTCCCTTCACTTTTTTTATTTATTTATTTAACACCCACATAAATAAATATCTTTCCAAGCGGAATAAGAAAAAGATGGTTGATGGATTCACACGGCCATCTCGCAATTTACGACCGATTGATGTTCGACACAAACACACTGCATCACTTACTATCACTATTGCTCATACTATTTCTAGTAAGGTGCCAAGAGCGTTCGTTTTGAAGGAGAAGAGTGTCTCTCTTCGTGAGCGTTAAAGTCTCCTCTTTCTGACGCACTAATACATCTCTCAGAGATTTTACTGATTACTTCTTCTATACATACTCCTAAATCCAAGCTCGCCGGGCTGCTGGAGTATTTAATCAAATAAAGAATAATGAAATTTTAAGAGGGTAAAAGGATCATTTAAATATCTCTTACTTAAAATGCCATCTTTTAATAAAATTATAGATCTGAATCAATAAAATTACTCAAGAATATTCTTTTTTTTTTTTTTTTTTTTTTTTTTACTCTTAGAAATGTGAAATTATTCTTAAGCAGGAAGTTTGTATTACCCACAATAACTCAAGGACGCCCAAGGTCGCAGAACGATCAGGTGATAGTATCATATCATTAGGTTAATAGTACCTAATGAGTTCGTTCAAAATTCTTAATTAGTTTTTTATTATTCTTTTTTTGAATAGAAATTACTCATTGTCAACCATTTTTTTTTCTTTCTGGCTACTTGTGTGTCTGTTTGAATTTCAATATCCAGGAAATGACAATAACATTAAGATGTATAAAATTTATTCGGATGTTAAAGTCTTTGTATTTCTAAAACAAAGAACTGATTAGATTCTGACTTTTTAAATTTGAAGCTTATGAATGAAAGATTCAGAAAATAAAAATATCGGGAGCACTAGAACAACAGTAGCTGATGAGCTGAAATTTAGCATTCAAATTTGAAAAATTTTAAATTGTATCAATATGATTATAAAAAAAATTCACTTTTCTTATATAATTTCAACTTTCTAGCACAAATTGATCGCTGACAAAAATTGATTGAAACACCAAAATTTTTCTCAGGAATCTGCCTAGAACTATCATATAATATTTTATATCCATGAATTTTCCTTTTATAAAATTTTACTTTTACTTTATTATGCAAAAAGGAACAAGAAGGTTAGATAAAAGAAAAAGAAACGCTTTTATTTGAATAATATTTTTTATTTTATTTTAAATATTTTGCCCCCCCCCCCCCCCGAAAAATTCTGTTTGGGCTTGCGCTATGTCCTATGCTCATTCCAAAACAGTTCAGATCCTAGATGGCTACCTAACATTGATATGGAAAAAATGTTTCGTAATAGATTTTATTAAAATCAATAGTGATAAATATATATGGACAGAGAATTGATGATCCTTAGGAAATAATTAGCATCTGAAGACGTATCATTATATTTCTCTCTTTATTTTTATATAATTGTATATACAGACGTATTGATAAAGATCTGCGAATGGGAGATTAAATTAAAGAAAAAAAAGACCGGTTTGTTTATATAAATCATTTTTTTTTTCATTTAACAGTCTTAGAATTGCTGAATTCAATTTTTTTTCACTCTTATTTCAAAAAAATGTTAGAAATTTTTTCCCTTTGAAATACCAATTTTAAAATTTTATAAATATTTGATTCTTAACATGAATTTTTGTGTCTAAAAATTTTAAACATTTGTATTCAATTTATGAAGTGTTACATTCTCACATCTGCAAGATGTTTTCTGGCTAGATGATTTATGATATAATTAAATTCTTGTTACGCCTGAGTATCGACTTCACACACAATATTTCTCAACTTTTTTTTTTTTTTTTTTTTTTTGTTATTTCGATATCTAAAATTTCTGAAACGTGGAGAAAAGTATTTTTTTTCTGTCTGCATTTCATATTCACGGTAACTCAATAACGAAAGCTGGTAGAAAGTTCGTTCTAGTGTCAAAATTGTTGTATTTCTTTTTTAAATTTTAACTATATTTTATCGATAGAGAAAAACTTGACATCTCATAATTAGTAGATACCCTGATAATTTCGAATATCCGTCCATCCAACAAAACCTCATAGCTTTACATTCATTCAATCTATATTTGAACAAACAAGACATAATAAACTATGTTCATCTACAGATTTACAGCCTAGTATTTCATAGGTCTAAGCTTTGAAAATTTTCAATCTCACATATGTAGGGAATCAGTAAAATAAAATTAAAAACCCTTTCCAAAATATAAAAAGTCCTGTAAAAAGAAATTTCACCAACGATTGTACTTATATTTATTTTCATGACTAATCGCACAGATACACAAAGCACTTATAATGTTTTCTTAATTTTTCAACACACTTTCGATTTACAAAGATGCAAAAATTCATGAAAGTAGCTTAGTGTGAGTAATTTGGATCAAGATTATTTGCTTGCTATAAAAAATTGGTTTTTATTTCAGATAAAAAGAACCTCGCAACTTTCGTTTCGTGAGTTACCTTTTTGCACCTACCAATATTATTAGATAGATTTTTTTTAATAAATATATTAAACAATGCATTCTTCTTCTTCTTCTAAGTGCCATACTCGATTGACGAAAGCGTCGGCGATTACTATGGAGAGTATCCTCTCCATTGTAACTTTCATGGGGAAATTTTTTACAGAGGTGGTTTCCTATTGGCTCCCCTGAAAGAATCTGGGATTATAGGCTGTCAAATATTTGCAGCGAGTTGGGCTTGAACCCGCGGTAGCTTGATTAGATGGCATCTTCTTTAACCACTCGGCCAACCTGACTCCTTTAAACAATGCATAATGTGATTTATTTCAAAAAGCTATAATAAACAGTTCAACCATCAAAACTTAAATTACTATGATTAAACCTAACTGTATTATTTTAATAAGATCCTTACTGGCATAGTATAAAGTACCTGGAAGTTTCCGAGCGGTGCTCGGTATCTTCTTCCTTCAGTTAAAACCTTTATTTTAATATTATTTTTAATTAAAAATTCTGATAAAAAAGGTCGATTTTTATTTGAGAGCCGTTTTCAAATTAAATAAACTGCAACGGATCGTTGCTAAACTTTATCCAAATTCATTTGAAATATTAATATGTTTGTTCCTTTATTATTAATCAGATATCACTTGAAATTTGTAGTTCATATTGACATTAATTAAAAATAATAAAATAATCAAGCTTGAGTTGTTTACCAAAAAAGAATTTAGTCTTTTTGATTTTAAGTCGATTCTTCCACATTTTCAGTAGAGGTTTCCATTAATAGTCAAAACATCAAAAATGGAATGCAATAAGGTTATTCCTCTAGTATTAGATAAGAATCGATCGTTACTTTTGATTTTAAGTCGATTCCTCCATGTCTTCAGCAATGGTTACCAATAATAATCGAAACGTCAAATACCTAATGTAGAATTGTTATTCCTCAAGTATTAGATGGGAATCAATCGCTATTTTTGATTTTAAGTCGATTCCTCCATCTCTTCAGCAATGGTTACCAATAATAATCGAAACGTCAAATAGCTAATGTAGAATTGTTATTCCTCAAGTATTAGATGAGAATCGATGGCTATTTTTTATTTTAAGTCGATTCCACCATGTCTTCAGCAATGGTTACAATAATAACCGAAATGTCAAAAATCCAATGTAGAATGGTTATTCCTCGAGTATTAAATGAGAATCAATCGCTAATTTTGTTTTAAAGTCGATTTCTCTATGTCTTCAGGAATGGTTACTAATAAAAACCGAAACGTCAAAAATCCAATATAGAATGATTATTCCTCAAGTACTAGATGAGAATCA
The DNA here is from genome assembly GCA_024734495.1 of Forficula auricularia. Classification (NCBI taxonomy): domain Eukaryota; kingdom Metazoa; phylum Arthropoda; class Insecta; order Dermaptera; family Forficulidae; genus Forficula; species Forficula auricularia. The sequence goes on along the minus strand of JALMQS010000030.1, from coordinate 6,651,114 downwards.
ATCGCTAATTTTGGTTTAAAGTCGATTTCTCTATGTCTTCAGGAATGGTTACTAATAAAAACCGAAACGTCAAAAATCCAATATAGAATGATTATTCCTCAAGTACTAGTTGAGAATCAATCGCCATTTTTGGTTTAAAGTCGATTCTTCTATGTCTTCAGCAATGGTTACCAATAATAATCGAAACGTCAAAAAACTAATGTAGAATTGTTATTCCTCAAGTATTAGATGAGAATCAATCGATATTTTTGCTTTAAAGTCGATTCCTCTATGTCTTCAGCAATGGTTACCAATAAAACCGAAATGTCAAAAAACCAATATAGAATGGTTATTCCTCAAGTATTAGATGAGAATCAATCGCAATTTTTAGTTTAAAGTCGATTTCTCTATGTCTTCAGCAATGGTTACCAATAAAAACCGAAACGTCAAAAATCCAATATAGAATGGTTATTCCTCAAGTATTAGATGAGAATCAATCGCTATTTTTGGCTTAAAGTCGATTCCTCTATGTCTTCAGCAAAGGTAAGGGATAAGAAAACAACGCAGTTGCTATGGTTACTTATAAAATTTCCTCCCAAATTTTTAGCATTTCACAGAGAGAAGCCTATCCATTCTTATTTAAGCAAGGCTAAATGAGCTATATTAAAACGTTCAAATGAATAAATTTTAAGGAATTAAAAAAATTAAAAAAGTACTATCTTACTTTCGAGTAAAATACTTTAAAATATAATTTTACTAAAAACTTTATTTAACCTTTTTTGTGGTCCCCAAGGTACTTAATTAGGATATTAAATTTCATCAAAATTGTTTAAGTCATTTTCAAGATATTTAGAAAAAACTAAAAAAGTACTGAAATAAAGTACTAATGTTTGTGGGCCGATATGTACCAAAAACTAATCAGCGCTTCATTTTGTTAAACTAATGGTAGGTTTTCAATTTCATTTCAATCAGCGCAAAGGTGTGGAAAAAATCGTGGGCCAAAAAAACGATAACATACATCCATCCATACATACATACATACATACATCCGCACGCACTAAATGAAAAAATCGCACTTTTTGGCCTCTCGACGAGACCCCATTGGATAAAGTAAAAAAATACAAATATATATATATATAGTATTCGCCTACTGTACCCCCCCCCACCCCCGCTTGACCCCACCCCCGAAACCTCGCTCTACCCCCGGATCCCCCACCACTGCACCCCCACCTCCTGCACCTGTTTTGATTCAACCATATGATTCATTTTTATTCATCCAATTGTTAATAAATAAAACCTATCAAAATGTGTTGTTTTTCAGAAAATTGAGACCTGCTTATGCGAAATATATTTTTAAATAAATTCTTGATTATTTTTATTCTATTAAATAAATAAAGTTCTTTATAAAAACAATTATAAAACGTTTATTAATATTTCTAACGTTTATGGAGAACAAAATATGTTAAAATCCACAATCACAATACTTCTTCAAGGCCTTTTAGAACAATGAATTAAGGCAACCCATTGTCTGCCTGGGTACAAAAGGAAAAGAGTAACCTTTTTTAAAACCCTAAGAATGGGATTTGTCTACCTGAGAATAATTAATTTGATTACGAAAAAACCCATCAAAAACAATTTTGTCGAAGATGAGACCGTGACAGATCGAATTGTCACCCCAAAAACCCCCTAACCCGTGAATTTCATCAAAATCGGTAGAGTCGTTTTCAAAATATAACCAAGATACAAATATATAAACAAATATATATACAAATAAATATACAATTTTTGCTCGTTTAATAAGAGTAGATATAAACAATTATAGTAAAAGAATGTTCTAACATATTATAAAAGTCTTAACAAATGAGTATATACTTAATAATAGATTAATAATAGATTCTTTCTCTGACCCCAAATAAATTTTCATAAAATTCAAATAAATACATTCCAATTCCAATGCGCTCATATTATTTTATTGTCAAATTATAATAATTATTATTGCTACGTCTATTTATCCTTGAACATTATATTATACTAGTTCTCTGTCTTGATTCATCTATTCTTTTACTATTTTATTCATTAAATCGTCTTAACTACTTAGATCCATTTTATGAAGGTAGGTATTTTATTATTTTTTTTTATATGTCACATACCTAGAAATATAATTCATAAATCTCATTTTCGCTGTCATTTTATTATTTACATTTGCATTTATTAGTGTCTAGACATAAATATACTAGTTTTTAAAAGTATCATTTTCAGGGATACGCCTTTTTCATCCCTCTGATTAATTTAAACTCTTATTATTCTAGTATGTACTTACAAGGCTGGGCAAAAAAATATAAGCTCTCACTTGAACAAAATGACACGATATTGTAAAGTTGTAAAAACAGTTCTTTTATCAAAACAATCTCAAAACTTATATTAAATATTCAAGAGTTTCTGGCGAAATTTTTCCTTCATTTCATCAATGGAAATTTGGAAAAATAATTTCTTTATTACTTCTTTGTTAAGCCAACTTTTTCAATTTCCATTGATAAAGGGAGAATTTCTCCCGAAACCTTTGAATATTCAATAACGTTTTGCGATGTTTTGGTAAAAGAACTGTATTTATTCAGTAAAAAAAAACAATTGAAAATTGTTTCAAATTATGTTGTTAAGTATTTTTACTTTATCCAATGCAAAGCATGGGTAAAGTATTGCAATCGCTCTCGGGGCAAGCGTGGCTTCAAAGGGTCCTCAGGTAAAGACTACGGAACCCATGGACTAAATTAAAGTCACAAATTGTAGTATTCAATTAGGTTGAATTTTAGCACGTGACGGTTTTGCCAAAAATTACATGGGGTCTCGTCGAGAGGCCAAAAAGTGCCATTTTTTTCATTTAGTGCGTGCGGATGTATGTATGAATGTATGGATGGATGTATGTTATCGTTTTTTTGGCCCACGATTTTTTCCACACCGTTGCACCGATTGAAATGAAATTGAAAACCTAGCATTCTTTGAACAAAATGAAGCGCTGATTAGATTTTGGTACATATCGACCCACAAACATTAGTACTTTATTTCAGTACTTTTTTAGTTTTTTCTAAATATCTTGAAAATGACTTAACCAATTTTGATGAAATTTAATATCCTAATTAAGTACCTTGGGGACCACAAAAAAGGATAAATAAAGTTTTTAGTAAAATTATATTTTAAAGTACTTTACTCTAGAGTAAGAGAGTACTTTTTTAATTTTTTTAATTCTTTAAAATTTATTCATTTGAACCTTTTAATATAGCTCATTTAGCCTTGCTTAAATAAGAATGGATAGGCTTCTCTCTGTGAAATGCTAAAAATTTGGGAGGAAATTTTATAAGTAACCATAGCAACTGCGTTGTTTTCTTATCCCTTACCTTTGCAGAAGACATAGAGGAACCGACTTTAAACCAAAAATAGCGATTGATTCTCATCAAATACTTGAGGAATAACCATTCTATATTGGATTTTTGACGTTTCGGTTTTTATTGGTGACCATTGCTGAGGACATAGATGAATCGACTTTAAACCAAAAATAGCGATTGATTCTCATCAAATACTTGAGGAATAACCATTCTATATTGGATTTTTGACGTTTCGGTTTTTATTGGTGACCATTGCTGAGGACATAGATGAATCGACTTTAAACCAAAAATAGCGATTGATTCTCATCAAATACTTGAGGAATAACCATTCTATATTGGATTTTTGACGTTTCGGTTTTTATTGGTGACCATTGCTGAGGACATAGATGAATCGACTTTAAACCAAAAATAGCGATTGATTCTCATCAAATACTTGAGGAATAACCATTCTATATTGGATTTTTGACGTTTCGGTATTTATTGGTGACCATTGCTGAAGACATAGAGAAATCGACTTTAAACCAAAAATAGCGATTGATTCTCATCAAATACTTGAGGAATAACCATTCTATATTGGATTTTTGACGTTTCGGTTTTTATTGGTAACCATTGCTGAAGACATAGAGGAATCGACTTTAATCAAAAATAGCGATTGATTCTCATATAGTACTTGAGGAATAACCATTCTATATTGGATTTTTGACGTTTCGGTTTTTATTGGTCACCATTTCTGAAGACATAGAGGAATCGACTTTAAACCAAAAATAGCGATTGAGTCTCATCAAATACTTGAGAAATAACCATTCTATATTGGATTTTTGACGTTTCGGTTTTAATTGGTAACCATTGCTGAAGACATAGAGGTATCGACTTTAAACCAAAAATAGCGATTGATTCTCATCTAGTACTTGAGGAATAACCATTTTATATTGGATTTTTGAGGTTTCGGTTTTTATTGATAACCATTGCTGAAGACATGGAGGAATCGACTTAAAATCAAAAATAGCCATCGATTCTCGTCTAATACTTGAGGAATAACAATTCTACATTAGGTTTTTGACGTTTCGATTATTATTGGTAGCCATTGCTGAAGGCATGGAGAAATCGACTTAAAATCCCAAAAATAACGATCGATTCTTATCTAATACTAGAGGAATAACGCTACATTGCATTCCATTTTTTGATGTTTTGACTATTAATGGCAACCTCTACTGAAAACGTGGAAGAATAGACTTAAAATCAAAAAGACTAAAATCTTTTTTGGTAAACAACTCAAGCTGTGAGTTGTTTGCCATAAAAGAATTTAGTCTTTTTGATTTTAAATCTGATTCTTCCACGTTTTCAGTAGAGGTTGCCATTAATAGTCAAAACATCAAAAATGGAATGCAATAAGGTTATTCCTCTAGTATTAGATAAGAATCGATCGTTATTTTTGATTTTAAGTCGATTCCTCCATGCCTTCAGCAATGGTTACCAATAATAATCGAAACGTCAAAAACCTAATGTAGAATTGTTATTCCTCAAGTATTAGATGAGAATCGATGGCTATTTTTGATTTTAAGTCGATTCCTCCATGTCTTCAGCAATGGTTACCAATAAAAACCGAAATGTCAAAAATCAAACGTAGAATGGTTATTCCTCAACTATTAAATGAGAATTATTTTTGAATTAATGTCAATATGAACTACAAATTGCAAGTGAAATGTGATTAATAATAAAGGAACAAACATATTAATATTTCAAATGAATTTGGATAAAGTTTAGCAACGATCCGTTGCAGTTTATTTCAGCTTTAGACCAGTATAGTAAGGCGATTAAGTTAATGAAGAAAGAAGAAAAGTCGCAATGTAGATGGAAGTTTTCGTCAGTAGTGAGGATGAAATATCAGGGATGATTTACCAAGGAGTAATATCTGCATTGACACGTGGGGCATTTCACATGAAGCGGACAACGAAAAAAATGCGAGGTTTTGAAATTCTTTCATATTTGGCCTAATTGTACTTCTAGAAGGTATGAATGTGAACACAATTTTTTGGGGGTATGATGTTTAATTGAAAAGTTTTTGTTTTGCCGAGAGTAGCAGAGTTGTTGATTCACAAAGAGAAACAAAGAGGTTGTCCTCTGCTTGATGCAAATAAACATACACACATATATATCTCGAGATGATATATCTGTATATAAATATATATGTAAATAAATAATATATATATACAGATATATCATCTCGAGATATATGTGTGTATGTTTATTTGCATCAAGCAGAGGACAACCTTTTTGTTTCTCTTTGTGTATGATGTTTAGTTGTCAAGTTATGGACTACTAAAGAATTGATGTTATTGAATTTCGGATTTTGTGAAAGCAATTTTTCGAATTAAACAAATTTACAATAAAATATTAAACATGGTGGTTTATATAGAAATTTTAATTTAAAATTTGAATATTACCTATCAAACATCATTGTTAGAGCCTAAATTTGCTTGAATAGGTTAGTACATATTAATATAGCATCGTTTTAATGCGTTTTCGCTTTGCAAGCGCCAGCTACCACGCTCAGTGCGACACGTATTTACTTTAATTCATATATCTCCTAAACTAATGTAACTTCCATTTTGAAACTTTTAGTGTATTATCTATATAATTTAAGCTTTATTTTGAAATTAAAATCATTTAAAAAAACTGTCGGAGTTATGAAAATTCTGATTTTAAATGTTTACTTCCGGTTTTGTACATGAAAAAAATTCAATTTCAAATCTGATTTCATATTTAAAAAGAACAGTAAATTTTCTATATAAACCACCATGTTTAATATTTTATTGTGAACTTGTTTAATTCGAAAAATTGCTTCCGAAATTCAATTACGTCAATTCTTTAGAAGTCCATAGCTTGACAAATAAACCTCAAACCCCCAAAAAATTGTGTGTTCACATACATACCTTCTAGAAGTACAATTTCAAAACCTCACATTTTTTTCGTTGTCCTCTTAACGTGAAATGCCCCATGTTTAAAGCAGCTTTTCCAAAACCATCAACGAAGTTAAACAACATGCGCGATTTGTTTTGAAGAAAGTAACCCTCCTCAAACACAATTTTCTTTTGGAATATTCACAAATTTCTCATTCCCGGTCGTGTTGCGTGCATCTTGATGGAAATGATTGGGAAGACTTAAAGAGATATATTGGGATTTGCGAACCTCTACTTTCGCAAAAATTACACTCGCTAAGATTATTTGGCCTTATCAGTATATGCTGAAACTGACCAATAAATCAACAAGCATTTTTCAAGAAGTTCAACTATTCTTGATCAATCCTTTCTACTGACGTTGACTGAAATACTTCCACCTAGATTTTAATCTTTTTTTATTTTTTCCAAACATAAACAAGTTGGTATATTTTATATGAAACAGATTGATATTAGTACTAAACAACATATTATATTGTTTTTTCATTTGAAAATCAACATTTTTTTGCCCAATATTGTATTACTAACATGAGAAATTTGTCAAATCTTTGATAAGTTCATTAAAAATGTTTGTCAAAAACTACTCTTTATGATTTTCTGTAGGACTTAGGATGGAAAAAGCGTGAAGATTTGAATTAGAATATGTTTCTCAGATAATAAATGATTTTTCTAGAAATTAAATATTTGACCTGATTCATAATATGATAGAAACGATCGAATTCGTCAAACCAGTTTTTTGGTTATTAGCTTAGATATGATTAAGACATTTCGGGTATTCATATAGAGAGTTTATTGATCGTTACCCTCCACAATACTCTGGTAGAAGTCGTAATATTTCTCTATTTGATGAGGAACTTGTAGTTATTTCCTTGTTTTCATGTTCTCTTATTATCCCAAATTCCAGATTACAAGGCTCAAAAGACAAAATAAGTTATCAAATATTTTAATTGACAAAAATCCTCTTACTATTGTTCATCATTTCTTGGTTTGATTAGCATGAAAAATACACATTTCATTTCAGTTCTTTTTAATAAATAGTAATTAGATATTTATTTACTTATAGTAGGTATTGAAATTAACATTTTGAATGACTCATATGCCACCAGAAACAATTTTATGTTTGATTGCAGAAATTCCTAAAATATAGAACCAAACAACATTTATCTAACTCCCTGTGTTGCGTAGGTGAAAAAATTAGTTTGATTTAATTTATAACCTCTTTCGTTTATAAATTAATTAAATTAAGGAATGTCCAAGTCCCAAAAGAAGGCCTATAAATAAAACCAATCTCTTTCCCACTCTCGATAATATTCGATCAGAAGATCACATTTGACGTCAATATCTAATAAATAATTCAAGCTAACTGAACAGATCGAACATCGTTACTAAATTGGATTGATTAATTACTGATCTCTATATAGTGAAGGTGTATTTATAAAATGGTGCTGAGTGTGTAGAAAAGATTGCTTAACTTTGCTTGTCTACTACATTGGTCAAATCAAATTCGAGGCTCTTGTTATCTTTCTGGGTTATCTGTGGGACATTCTCCCAATTAGTTTCAAGCATATATTATGTTCAACGTGGAAAATTAAATTATATATTATGTGTGAGTGGGAGGGCAGGGAAGTGACAGTGATGAAAATCAATATTATATATGCATGTGTTAAGTTGGTTTATGCTTATATATCCTAAATCAAGTTTCCAATTATTGTTATTGATAATCAAAAATGTGATAAACAATTCATTGACTTTGACTTCAATAGAAACGGGTGTACATTGTTGCCTTAGGCTGACGGGCTCTTAATTACAATTCCTCGCGTGTTTTAGCTTATATAAACTGATTTAAAGCATTGATTTAAATTAAAATTGGAAGACAAATTGAAAACCTCTTTTAATACCAATGGTTTCGGAAAATCGGGTAGAATTGTGTTGCCTTCCTCAATAGATCTCAGAAATTAACAAGTAGCGAGATTAATTCTTGAATTACAACCTTAAAAATGCAAAAACTCTATCTCTTATGAATATAGGGCATTAGAAGTACAGGCTGAAGATGGCTAATAAAAATATTCAGACAATGACAGTATATTTTAAAAGTCTTGATATCATTTTTAATTTAAACAAAATGTTAGTTGAAAATTTCTTAATTATTTGTTAGATACACTAGCTCTCTTTCATGGACTTTAAAAATTTGATTTTGCAATTTATTTCACTCTCAATTTACAATTTACATTTCACCCAGTGACTCATTAGACATAGACGGCAAACGAACAGTAATGAACATTTTAACTTGATCCCACGAGAGCAAGTCAAGTATCATCTTTGCGGACGCAGATAGTCTCTATCAAATTTCATCTTTCTCACTCTAAGAATACAAAAAACAGACTTTAATACTAAAATTTCCAAAAACATTTTTTTTTTTTTAATTTATTTAATGTCACCGGGAACAAAGCCCATTTAGACAGCACATAAGTAAAGTGTTAGTAGGGTTAGTGAGGGAGCCGAGTTTTTAGCCGGTAGAAATTTTTATTTGCCAGCCAGGATCGAACCCCGGCCTTCCACTCCAACATCGTCATAATCGATTGATGCCGAAGCGAGGCCAGTACGTTAGCTGACTGAGCCAACCTGACTCCCAAAAACATTTAAAAATACCTAAATAAAAATAAAACAAAAGAAATCATCCACAAATAAATAAATTGAGTTATGAAATCACCTTCAATTAATTAAATTAGTTTCAAATATAGCGATTCAATATATCTTAAATAAAAACTCTGACTTTTTCAATAGCTTAATTTGATAAAAATATATCCAGTACCGGTAGTTTCCAATTTATTTTTATTTTTCTCATAAATAATCCCACTCATTAAAATCTGACTCTGTGTTGAATTGCAGAGCCCTGGATGAATAAAATTTATTTCTATTGCTTTATTTTTTTACCAATTGGTAAATGATTGGTTATAATGACAAAATACAAACAGATCATTTTGGTTCGATTATTTTTCTAAAAAACCCATTTGGAAATCATGACCTTTTGAAGATATCAATCAGTTTCCTGGTTCCGGCTTCTCATTGTGAGTCAAAGATAGATTTTTTCTCTCTTTAATCCCTAATCAATGGAGCTGAGAGCTTACATAACATAATCTTATTAATAATCGACAACATGTACAACAAAATAAAAACTTGCTTAATGAGATATCAATAAATATTTGTTAGATTATTAGTATTCACCCGAGAGAGATACATTAGTTGTTGGTTTATGATGAAATTCCTTCGACTCTTGGCGACACCGCTGATTACAATCGCCGAAGAGATTTTATTACTTTAATAATAGAATTTATTCACTATGCGTCTAGTATCTACCCAAGCATTTGCATAGAATTGTACTTATCGGCTCAAGTTACAGAACCTTAATTGATTATCATCATAAAGTACCCAACACAAAGAAGCCAACCAACTGGGTAATGGACTCTCAACTCTCTCGACTTCTTAAATTTAATACTTTTACTTTTTCATTTATTACTAAATTACTCACAAAGAATTAACATTATTAGGGATTGAAGGTAAGGATTATTAGATTGTTAGAAGCTAGTTTAATAACATATATTGAAGAAGATTATCCATATTTTGAAGCTTTAATGTAATTAGTTTTTTAATGCGTGAAACTACCTATCTCTTCCACAACCTCTTAATAAAGAAATTTATCCGGGTATTCTTTTCACTACAATTTCGTATTGGATCTTAATCGATTCCAAATTAATATTACTCAATTTTGAATTTAAATCCTAGTTAAATTCCATTCATTACATTTCATTTTGAAATTGTTTAATCGCAATTTGAATTTGAAAAGGAATAGGTCAAATATGATTCACAATCTTTTTATTATTCTATCTTTCTACTTTATTGGTAACCATCCCATAAGATTTATTAAAAACTTTATGAGACAATTCACAAGGCTTGGTTACGCTTCTTCGCACAAGGAGATACCCAAGAAAAATTTATTCTTTAAGATGATCATCTTTAAAACAACGATGTTGATCAAGCCTGAACATACGAATTAGAAGACCCAAATATTTCATTATGTTTCAAGCCCTATCTCTACATTAATATTAAGTGAGCAGAGAGAAAAGTTAAACCTATAGTTGATATAGAGGAAGAATATTAATAATAAAATACCTGGAATTATAGAGAATCTAAAGAATTCTCAAAATAACAACTCAAGAGTAAAACAAAAGCACTAAGAAAAGAAGACCCCAATGAAACTGAAACAGATCACTGATAATTTCCACTAAGATGTACGAATAACTTTGATGACCGTAACAAAACAATCAAAAATGAGGCAAGGAAAAAGTATACTATAAGGTCTAGTTTGTTTTATGAAGGAGAATAATTGAAGAAACAATTAAATCCAGCAATAACTAAATATTAATTTAACTTATATTAAGTATAAATGCATTTTTTAATATGATGCTGATATTTTAATTTTTTATTAGGTATAGCTAAAAATGAAGACTTTGATGTCATGGCTTTAAAAACAAACAGAAATAAGCTGACGTGTTCTGATGTGGCCATCCACTTGACTTTACCATACAACCTGGCCCCTAAAATTATTTATAATCATGTAGGGAGGGGTTAGTTTTTGCATATTTATACTTCTGGGGTCCCACTGATTATGTATACAAAATTTGGTTGAGTTTGGTAAATGGGCAAGATTTTCATTTGTTAACCCTCCATCCACCCCCCCTATTTTGGGCGGTTAGTTTTTGCATTTTTAGACTTTTGGGGTCCACTGATTATGTATACAAAATTTGGTTGAGTTTGCTCAAATGGCCTAGATTTTTAATTTTTAACCCCCCTCCACCCCCCTTAATTTTGGGTGTATATGCACCAAAATCTAATCAGCTCTTAATCTCAATGGACCAAAGCTACGTGTGAAATTTGGTTTTGATATTCAAAACAGTTTTTGAGCTAGCTCGTCCACAAAAATTTTTAACGCACAGACTAACAAACAACCAAACTAACCAGACATTTTGACAAAACAATTATTAGTCTCGAAAAATATAATTTTTTCAGATCTTCAATTATTAGAGCTTTTTGTGAGAGCGAAATGCCATGGTTTTCGCTCAATTTTTTTAATCAAAATAGTATGAGCCGTTTATGAGATATTTCGAAAAAAAACAAAAAAAAACAAAAACACACTTTCATGCACGATTACAATACTTGACCCCTGTATGCGTGCAATGTGCTGGAAATGAATTAGTCTAAATTTGACCAGGCATTGTTTACATGAAAATTCATTTAATTTAAATGTAGGTTATACTGTATAATGTCTAATGATTTTATATTGTAAATTTTTATTTAAATTCCATTGCCTTTATGTTCACAAATTACCCAGGGATTGGTCCCTATTTAGGTTCTTGTTTTATAAATTAACGGCCCATCTGAAGCTGTTTGTTAACATCTTGTTTTATAGCATCCTGACTAATGTGATTAAAATTCAAAAAAATGTCTAATCCCTTTTCTATCTAACAATACCTACCTTAGTTCCCTATTTAATGATTATTTCTTTTCGTTTTATCTTATTAAATTTCGAAGACGATGCAAAAGTATCTTCATTCAGATACCCTAATTCTTGGTATAACAAATTCTACTAAGACCAGTCGTTGCACGAGGCCTACAAAGGCGGCGCAGGCCTTTCTCTGCATTGAAAAGCCTTTGACCGCCTTTAAGCCGTTATTAATGACTTAGTAGCGCCTTAATCCTTCCGTTGTAGCAGACATCTAATTGCCTTCGCTCTTCGATGTGTTTGTTTGTCTAATGCTCTATGCTATCTAGGCTGAAGCTTTATGATCTCAAATGCGTGCGTAGGTGACGGAAGTCGAGGGGTCTTTTTATAGATCAAGGATGTTCATATGTCAAATGAAGGAGAATAAATTTATAGAGACCTTTAATGCACAACAAGCAAGAAGAAATTACCAAACACAACAATAATACTCTTGCATTTTTGCATACGTTTTTTGACTTTCCTATAATATTTAATAATTTGTTTTTAATTTAAGTTTTTTAATCCAAATTTACTGGTTTTCCTTCTATTATTTAAAGTCAAAATCTAATTTTCTCTTTTTTAATTTGTATCTTAATCTACCTTTGGTGATATATTTCGGATGATTTTTCTTAATACTTGAAAACTATAAATTTGTTAAATTTATTTTTTAACTAAATTATAATTACTAATTTTTATTTTTGTTTGTTTCAGGTAAGAGAAAAGAAAATTTGTATCTCGCTATCAATTCGTGAGTAAATATTCAAATTATGTTAATCTTAGTTCCATTCAAATATAGAGAGAAAGGTTCAGGATTGAAAAACTATTGATTGTTTGAAACTAATAAAAAAAATTTTGAAATTAGGTACTTCAAAACTACATCATGCTCAGAAAATTCATTTTTTTTTTGTTTTGTTTTTTACAAAATATTATATTTTCAAAATTTTATTTTATTTTCCCATAGTCCTCTCTGTTAAAACTTTTTCTTTCCTCTCTTAACCAATCAGCATTTTAATTCCTCTTATGAAATTTATTATTAGACTACTAATCCACATTTTATTGTTTGCGTTACTCCTGAACATTTTTAAGCACAAATCTCTTCATTTTTAATTTTCACAAATTTTGTATTTTTATTAGCTTAAGACAAATGTTAACTTCCGTTTAAATTTTGGTTGAATTTTAATTGATCTTTAGAGTCAAAATAGCTGTCAGAATGCGGCAATTTTCGGCTCTAATTTAAAGTGAGTGCTCAGATATCTGAGAATTAGTTTACTTAGCTATCAACAACAACAAACAAAACAACTGATAATTAAAAAAACAATAGTTACTATAGAAAATTTGTTTTCTCTAAAGAAAATATTATAATTCGATTTAAAAATTAACGAAAATAAATAAAGAGGTAAATACTAATATTATTAAGTAGTTATATTTTCGTTTATAGGGCATCCTTCATTAAGCAAAAAGCACAGCTATATATGTATATTGGATAACTATAATCGATTATATAAAATCACAAATTAACCTAATTATATAGACTGACAAAAAATCGATTAATTGACAAAACCGATAGAATTCTTCAAACAATGATTTATGAAAGCTTTAAAGAGACTGTGATCCATCTTAAATAGAATGTGATGAAAGAGAAGTAAACTTTCGCAACCCAACACACATTCGATTTACTAAACTAGTAATTATTTTAAAAGGGAGATTGGTTAATGCACTTATCACTCACTAGGTAGGCCATATTCTAAATATATAATGGATGACTATTGCTTTTTAATATTATGTATATTGAAATTTACCCATTTATGAGCTACCTATATATTTCTTCAATGTTTAATTGTAATTAATTATCCGTGGTTTTTTATTATTACATTAAATCGTGAACACCGCCCAATTGAGAACTCCTTTAATTAGACATGACAGAAATAGATAATTTATTCGCTTCCAACGAGTGAAGTGACTGCACTGACAAAGTCCTCTGGTTGCATCTGCGTTGCATCGATTGACTAGTCTTTTTTTCTAATCAGTTCGTAAACGAACGCTATAAAAGCGAACGTAAGTCCGACTGCGAGTAAAATGAAGCCCAGCTGGAGGTCGTCGAAAGTGAAGACACGCGGCCGTTGGTGCAACAGGTCCTCCTCCTTTAGATGGACATAAATATTCGCCAAAAAAACAAACAAACAAACAATGTAAACAGAAAAAGTAACTTTGTGTTTATCGAGGAAATAACTGAGATTTGAAACAATCGAGGGAAAAATATCGTATTTACCCCCCTTCTTTCTTAAAATACATATTGGCGCATTATACGAAACATTATCTTAAGGTAGTTGTTTCGCGACAATACTAGCAAAAAGTTAATTCTAGAGTATATAGAGCAGACAATAAGGATTCATAGTTCATAAGCCCAAAACTTTTTGGCAATTCTAGCCAATCCCTCGCTCGTTTGACAAATTTGGCACCATTGTAAGAGATTGAATATTTTTTAAAAATCGTTTTGTTATTTTTTAACAAATGTAATTAAGTGCTACGTTACACTTTATGGAAATTATAATTTTGAAAAAATCTAGCGCATGCATCTTTTCCTGGTTAAATAAATGCGCGGTTGCCAATTGTTTTAGTCTAAATTTTTTATACATTTTTCATTATTTATTCCTTATTATCTCAGAAACTGTGTTGTAACTATGAATCAAAATTGTCTTAAAATATGTATTGGATATTGTTTAATGTTAGGTTTAGTTTTTTATAAAAATGGTAAGAAGGGTTTCTTAATTATAATTAAATTTGTATGCAAACTTTCCCGAATCCCGTATAGTGCAATGTTGAAGAGCCCGAAAAACTCGATTTTTGAAATCTAATATCTCCGGAACTATATTGTTCATAAATTTCGTTTTGCCACCAATCGATGCAGAAGTATTTAAATAATAATCTGTCTAAATTTCAAAAAAATCTTAAGAAAACGCATTTAGCTGAACAACTACCTTAATATAGCATCAAATGAGTGTAATACAGGATTTGGAAGGTTATTTTCGAATGGGACAGCCTACAATATGCTTAAATTAAAAAAATTCTGCTTCAGTTTCTAAAACTGTTTTCATTTGATGAATGATGTAATTAGAGTAAATTCAAATCATCAATCAAAATCGACCTATACTTATATACTATATCATTTATTAAATACAAAATTTATTTTAATTATATCTATCGTAACCTGAAAACCGTTTCAGAATGTAATGTGGAACAACATAATTTTTTGTATAATTTTTAATATCACCAAAGATTGTATAATCTTTAATACCATCAATCTGGCTCTTAAAACTTAAAAAGTGAAAATTAAAATAAAAATTATTGCTATCCAAAAATAAAGATTTCAATTCTCAAAAGTGCTTAAGAATTTGAAGTTTTGGTATACATTAGCAAAAGATCATTATTTCATCTTAGATCGCCTAATCTGAAACTTTCCAAATCTGTCTCTTAAAGCTTCAATGAGAGAATTAAAGTTTTTCTTTTGGAAAAAAAAATATGACTTTAATGGCCCATTGTATGTCGGTTTGTAAAGTCTTTGTTAAAGTTCACAAAGGGTAAACCCTTGAAATTTGCCTTGTGGCCTGGCGGGATGGCCAATCAGATGAAAGTGCGTGTCATCCGGCCGGGCACAAGGTGAACGGTTTACCCTTTGTGAACTTTAACAAAGACTTCACAAACCGATATATAACTGGCCCTAAATGGCCGAAACAGTTTGAGAATTTAACTTTATTATTCTCGTAAAACATTAAAAATAAAATTTATTTTTAATTTCCTAATAAGTGGCTTTAATCAAAATAATCTTCCAGATTGACGAACCACACCAAAACTTCAATAGGAGAAAAAATATTATTTCTTATTACCTTATTAGAAAGCAAAAAATGACTCTAAGAGACTTTAATAATCGATTTTTACTTTTCTTCCTATTAATGAGATTTTATGACTAATATAAAAAATTATTGTACAATTCGAGAATCTGTTTAATCTTTGTATTATTTAATGTTTTTTTGGGAAAATTTTTCTATAGAACAAAGTACTAGTCATATAATAGATAAATGTTTTTCTACTAGCGTTTAATTGAAATTTTTATTTAAAAGAGTCAATTATTATAATTAACATGGAATAGTCCTATTTACAAAAAATAAGGGAGGGGAAGGAAAAAAACAAGTTAAAGAAATTTTCAAGAAATGTATAGGTAGAGTCGATTATTATAATTAGAAAAATATTTAACATATTAGTAAAAGGATTGTTTCATTTTGATGTTAATTGAGTAAATTTTTTTTTCATAAATAACATATATTAATTTTAATTTTTTAATGGCGACTTACTTTAAGAATGTACTCGTAAGAGATGAGGCCGTAGAAAAGTTTATCATCCACCCATTTCGTGAGCAATCCGCTCTGCGCCAAACGGCCGATGACGGAATTCACTCGATCTGTATATGGTGAACGTTTCGGTAGATAATATGAAGTATACATCTCGGTAACGATTTCTTCTAAGATACGAATTCGTGAAATGAAATTTGGTTTGGACATTAAAATATTTTTAGCAGTTTTCATAATAGTTAAATAGGCGGTGTGTTTATCTGGAGATTCGAACCATCTAGAAAAAGACAAAAATCAATGGTCAATTCTTATCAAATTTTTATAAATCATTTTATCAAAGAACTCTATGATGAAAGAAACAAAATTTTATGAACAGGGTTTTTATTTTTTTATTTTATTTATATTTAAATGTATTTTTCACACACATATATATATATATATAACAATATTTACAAATTTGAATACTAAAGTTATAATATTTCTCAATAGAAATGTTCAACTGTTCTCTTAAGATATATTCTCACTTCATCATCATTGAGTATACAGTCCTAAGACTGGTTTGATACAACAATCCGTCTCCACTCGACTCTGTCCCCCGTCAGCTGTTTGACCTCTCTAAATGTCTGGCATCCCATATCCCCAATTATTTGGTTGAAATATTCTAATCTGGGTCTTCCCCTTCCCCTTTCTTTCCCACCTCCCCCTCCAAGATATCCCTAAGCAGTCCCCCATGTCTCAGTGTGTGCCCCATCATCTGACCTCTTCTCTTCTTCAGACTCTTCCACAAGGTTCTTCTTTCTCCGATTCTTCCAAGAACTTCTTCAT
The DNA here is from genome assembly GCA_024734495.1 of Forficula auricularia. Classification (NCBI taxonomy): domain Eukaryota; kingdom Metazoa; phylum Arthropoda; class Insecta; order Dermaptera; family Forficulidae; genus Forficula; species Forficula auricularia. The sequence continues at coordinate 6,634,088 of JALMQS010000030.1, read as the reverse complement.
TTGTAATTTTATCCATCCATTTGATATTCATCATTCTTCTGTAGCACCACATTTCGAAAGCCTCTAATCTCTTTCTCTCCGCTTCTCTAATTGTCCAGGTTTCACACCCGTACATGGCTATGCTCCATACATATGTCTTCAATAGCAACTTCCTGTTTTCTAAGCTGATTGAGGAGGAGCACTTGGTGCTTTGAATCAGACTTGATGCATTACTTCAGCTGGTAAATAATTAAATTCCTCAAGTCCTCTAAAATATAATGAATTTCTTGTGCCCTCTTTCCTCGCCCTCTCAATAAATATTTCGTCTCTAATTCGCGTCCCATGGTCATGGATCTCGTTGACCAATGTGAAATTTAGATAGGCTGGCAGCTGCCTATGATATAATTTATATACAAAACACAGTGTCTGTAAAAATAAGAATTGCTTCACATTCATAAGTCCTAAACATTCCAGCATACTACTTATTGATGTATATCTGTCACATTTTAATATAAATCTCATGCATCTATTTTGTAAGAGTTGCAGCTTATCAATATTCTCCTGAGTGCCAAAATATAATATTGTAGGACAGTAAGAGAAACTAGGACTAATTATAGTTCTATACACCTTAATTCTAGTGTTCATATTCAAATTATTACTAGCTCTACCAAAGTATTGCACTTTTCTGTTTACATTCTTCAAGAGCATCACTATGATGACTCTTAAAGTTCAACTTCGAGTCAACCACTACTCCGAGGTATTTAAATGAATCCACATATTCCAAATTTACACCATTCAGATAGATTGGACTTAACCCTTCTCCACCCACCCCCAATTGCATTACTTTAGATTTTGTACAATTTATAAACAGTTTATTCATATTTAGCCAGTCTTCCAACTTCCTAAAGATTCCATACATTTTCTGTTTTCTTTTTTGGTTCGAGCCCCCATCTATCTGCTAATGAATTTAAATAATTCTACTTAATTTATTTTTATTATTTTTTTTTATTATATAATTTGCAATACAGTTTCTGGATGTTTTTCCTTAATTACTAACCCTCTAAATACTAACTCACAATTAGTGTTGTTCAAATTGAATTACATCTTCAAAAAGTTCCCCAAGGCCTCCTAATCATTCCAAGAAATATATATTTTTTTTAATATTAAATTTTCAAAAAATTAAAAAAAAAAAAACAGCTTACTTTTCCCAATATTACAGAATCATTCTATTCAGATAATTAAAAAAACTCCATTGCTAAACTTAATAATAATCGAAATTTCAAAAATCCAATGTAGAATGGCTATTCCTCATGTATTAGATGAGAATCGATGGGTACTTTTGATTGTAAGTCGATTCATCTATATCTCCAGCAAAGGTAACGGATAAGAAAACAACGCAGTTGCTATGGCAGACGATTATAAATTTACCGAAAGCTCAAAAAATAAGTTGTTCAAAGTGTACCTTTCGAGTTTTTCAAATCAGGAACCTAATTTCAAGTAATGAGCCTGATAGCATGCTGGCTCTAGAAGATGTCTTCTAAACAACTAGATCTCTTGTAGTCATCTTAAAGACATTAAGAACTGAATAAGTCATCTTCAAGAGAGAGTGTGCTATCTGCGAAGCACATTGCTCAAATTTAACCAGATATTCTATCCTAATTAAACCCATAAAAACAAATAATTAAAAAGTAAACAAAGAAAATAATTTTCTGATAAAATAGCAAATATCCAAGGCATGAAACAAAAAGAAAATCACAACCTTTATATTTTTTTCAAATTACTTGGATGGAGAGAGAAGAAGCCTGCCACACTGACTCTGCGTATCTCTTTTCAAAATTATTTAATAAAGTTATAGCTTTTTAAATAATAATACTTTTGTAACATCAGTTACACTTTATTTTATTTATTTCTTACTAAATGATTCCTAGTCAAAGATATTTTATATAATAGTTCATAAAATATGGTCTCCAGCAGTTTTAAAAAATAACGATAATATAGTTTGAAAGATTTCAATTTGCCGATGGTAATAGATGCAAATTTACTAGAAAATCATAAGATGGTGTCACCTATTAAATCCGATGGAACGCAATATTTTTAATTATATGTCAGAGGGGCTGTTTTTCACCCCCTCGGAATCAAACCCGAATGCCAGTAACAGCAATCCGGGCCATCTGGCTCACCTGCGGAATGCGAACCTCTCTGACATATGTAAACGCGTAAAATATTTTACTCAAAGATTGTTATCTTAATTTGTAAAATTTCGCGATATATTGATTCTAAATTTAAACATATAGCCATGCCATATAATTTAAATAAAGGTCGTTATAAGTGTTTCGAAGAGATTCAAAATTCGAAGGGCAATGGAATGACTTTTCCTAATTTAAAATGAATGATTTCAATTTGCCGATGGCAATAGATTCAAATTTACTAGAAAATCATAAGATGGTGAAAAACAGCCCCCTTGACATATAATTAAAAATATTCCATTCCATCGGATTTAATAGATGACACCATTTTATAATTTTATGATAATATAGTTATTACAACCAAAATTATTTGACTTGGTGTTATTTTTTTTTTTTTTAATCACGGTAAGACGCATGTGCAGACTTCGGCTGATGAAAAAGTATTACTTAAATTCTTACTATACGTACCTATTATCGATAATGTCCATGCGGTTTCCAATTTCATCAAGGATCGTATTGCCAGTATTTTTAAAAGTATCGAAAATAGGGAACCTTGTTCGTAAAAGCTTGTTTCGTTTTAGTAACATTTCGAGGGATTTAATTTCCTCATACGTAGGCGGATTATTTAATTGGGTTATTATCGAACCTGTAAATAAATTGCACACCTAATAGATTAATAAATATGTTTACAATTTTCTAAGATGACGTATTGATTATTTATTATTTGGCGTAGTCTACAATTGTTCAAGCTAAAGTGGGCTTAAGTAACAAAATTATTTATTTTGTTCCCCATCAATTTGATTAAAGAGAATGACAATATTGTAGAAGAGTTCATAGCCACTGAACCTGCGAGAGGTTAATGTGTGAAAATTCGGCGATACATGAAGCAGAAACAAAACGTTAAAGGCCTTCAAATAGAATGCTTAAAATTAACTGGGTATTTAAAAACACTAATCAGGAAATACTGATAATGATAAGGGAAAAGACAACTTTGTCGGTAAATTAGTGTTGAGAAAAAACTACTGATAAAGTTTAGGTATTTTTAGACCTGTAATTAGTTCCATCTAACTTATCTATTGACTGTAGATCTTATGCTGATGATGATGGCTACAATTTTGAAAATGGTTTTATCTTAAATAATTACACTGTATTAAGAATTACGAGTATGATTTCAGGAGCCTGTGTGATACTCAATTGTATGGAATTCATACCCGCTACCAAGAAGCCATTGGCCCGACATGTTTTTTTTGCTCTCCCATTCATTTACTAAAGGGGTAAATACAACCCTTCTTACATATAATAAAAATCAGACATAATAACTCGGATTTAATATCGTAGATGACAATCTGTGATTTTATTACAAAATTTACTTTAATTAGCTGCACCTTTCTGCTTAGCTACATTTTCTATCTCTTGTCAAATCACCAAAATTGCAGAAACCGTACTGTCTAGAAAAAGTTTTAACTTTTTTTTTAATTTTATTTTTCACAATTCATCAAATAATAGTTTTTTTCAGATGATAGAAGTCGAATTCTTTATTAGAAAGATTATTTATTGTTATACTTTTTTCATTAAGAGATTTATCACACGTTTTTCGAATTTTGCTCTTACATAATTTAAACTTTGTTTTGAAATAGGTAGAATGTCTATTTCTGGATAACGCCCTCCCTAGGTTCCCACACTAGACTCTCTTTTTCGCGTTTGAAGTTCTCAAACACGATACATGGGTATCTTTCTCTATTCGTTTAACTTAACATGACAATTAGCGATGATCTTAAGATGAATACCTTGAAACGCTCCAATGAAAATTAAACTGAACATCAAACAGAAAGAGAAGAAAAACACGGTTGCTGATTTGAAATAAGAGCTATAATGAAGATTGGCTCCAGTTCCTAAAAAGATATTCAAGATTTCGAGAAAGCACATTTTGAATGTTCTCTGAAAACTCTCGAATTTTGATAGAAAGATCCAGAAACAAGTTCCCAAGACAAATGATAGTGTCCAAGCGAGCCAGACCTTCCAATGAAATGCATACAAAAGTGCCTGAAAAAAATACAAATTTATAAATCAACCAGTAATAGCGTTTATTAGAACATAAAACGTTTTGGAAAAATTTTCTTTTCATCAATTATGAAATTTTTAGGCAAGCAAATATAAATATTTTTGAAAATATCTACAAGAAAACAAAGAGTTGCGATTTTTATTTATTTTTCCAAAATCAAAAGATAGGGTTCCCTTTCAAACCAAAATAATTTAGTTTATAAAAAAAATGTGCTTACATTTTATCAGGGTAAACAGGGTGATTCACGGTCGATGGCACGTTAGACGTTTATAGAAAACGTAACGCAGGATTATTCTGAAAATTTAGGACCTTACATTTTCTTACCTGTTCTATCGATCTAAAATATTTTCAGCATTGCGACGTTTCGGCTTCCATCGACAAGTCGTAGCAACATTATTTTTTCAAATGGAACACACCGTATATTAACACGTTTTTAGAACCACGCTTTTATTAAAATACTATATTGTTAATATTGTCCTATACCTATCTCTATAGGTTTTCGAGATAAAAAATAAGCCGTGTTAAATATGTTCCAAAACATGGCACTAATTAAACTTAAATAAATTAGTGCTCCCAATTTATGAAAAAGTTGATATTTTGGTGGTAGTTTAGACACACCCGAAGTATTTAATTTACGCTGAAAGATCGACTCCATATTATACAGGGCGTAAAATTACTATTATTTCCGTTATTCATAAAAGGAGTCAAAAGTTCATTTTTTCAAATAAGAGCCCCCGTATATTACTCAATAAATTGAAAGACGAAGAAAAATGCTTTAAGATGATATATCATGTTCCTATACCTAAAACATCAAGTTTTCTTAATAAAGGCACTTTTTCATGAAAAATTACTTTTTAATTAATTTAATTATAACTAACCATGGAAATATCAAGCTTATGACAGTTTGTTGACTATTTATAGTAATTTATAAACAGTTTATTGACGATGTTCAAAAAAATCTCACAAAATGATCGCAAATATTGATTATTCAAACGAAGCTCTTATAGTACAAAATAAATAATTTCCTGCGTTCCGTTTTCCATAAACGTCTAACGTGCCATCGACCGTGAATCACCCTGTATAGAGATCAATCATAAATAGTAGATCAAACTATACAAAAATATCTGATACTAAAGTTTTTATAAAAAAGAAAAAATATTAATTTTAGAAATTTTTGTAAAAATATCCAGTAGAAAATACTGAATCCTATAGTTGTCATGGATAATTTTTATTACATATCAGAATCCAGTTTGTCCCAAGGGGTAGAATTTCTGCTTATGGATCTGGGGGCCCGGGTTACAATCTGAATCATTTCAAATATTTGACCGTCTATAATTTTACCCTACACAAATTTAGACATAAACACATACATAAATAATAATCACTTAAGATCTGAGTGAGTGGGCTTTGTTTCCGAGGTCATATAAAAAAAAAAGAAGCCAGCCTTCGAGTTTTGAAGAAATTCAAAATTCGTAACACTCATCAATTTATATTTAAATTCTATGGTACGGCTATATGTTTAAATGTGGAATCACTCGACCGCGAAATTTTACAACGAAGATTAATTTTCTTTGACTGATATTTTCCAGTGTATTATATGAATATGCCCGATTGAATTCATCTGAAAGGGCATTCATTTACTGGCAGGAATGGTTTTAGGGTTTTGGGTTCAATTCCCAATGGGGTAAATACAACTCTTTTGACATTTATCAATAAAAACATGTATTCATTAGAATGCACCCTCTTAAAATTTGAAAATTAGTCTTTTAATTTTAGAAATGCTAGACATTTTAAATAATAAAATTTCAATCATTATAGATCAGAAATCCAGACACTCCTTTTCGAAAAAGAAATTGTTTTTCTTAAATATTATTATTAACATAATTTAAAGTTGATCTGTATTTTATTGACACTATGTAGAATTACTACGAATTTCAAAAATGTATTTATTTCGTCTTTAAATTTCATTATTTAAATAGTAAATTATTCTGAATGATAGTATTATGGTCTAATGAAAGTCATTATACTTATTGTTTTACAAAACAATTGTATTTATTTCTTATAATAATAAAATCAATTATACTTATTATAATCGGCTTGCGCAACGACGCCGACGTGATTTTTTAGTTTTAAAACCCACTAATAGTTCATGACAAATAAACTTTACTAAAATTAAGAAATTTCAATTATTATTTTAAACCACCCTTAGTAGCACAATGTTTCAAACTATATAGTATTAGGTCATTCAATAAGTCCGTAGGATGACACAATGATGGCGTTACTAGAATTTTTTCCATATGATTTTTATTTAGTACTAACCTTCGAACGATACGTGTATAAATTTGACAGCAATCTGACTATTGATTATTGAGTTATAGCATTTTGTGTGAAGCAACTTTAGTTATTAAAAAAAAAGTGAATTTCAAGTTTTAATAAAGCATTGCTTTTTGATGAAAAAAATACAGTGAAAACCAAACACTGGCTTGATAAACATTATCCGAACTCTGCTCCATCGAGACAAATGGTAGAGAAGTGGATTGCTGAATTTAAACGTGGTCGTACCAGCACAAATGATGCAGAGCGCAGTGGACGCCCAAAAGAGGCTGTTATTCCAGAAAACATAAAAAAAATCCACAAATTGGTTATGAACGATCGCAAATTGAAGGTGCACGAGCTAGCTGACATTGTAAAGATATCAGATGGTAGTGTTTTTACCATTTTACACGTACATTTGGGTATGCGATGTGCAAAGTGGGTGCCGCGTGAGCTCACAGTCGACCAAAAACAACAACGAATCGATGCTTCAGAGGAGTGTTTGGCGCTGTTAAACCGCAATAAAATGGAATTTTATCGTCGATATGTGACAATGGATGAGACATGGCTTCACTATTACACTCCAGAATCCAAAAGAAGTCCGATGATGAAGTAATCGCTGAAACTGAGGCCTATTTTGACGAGAAAGAGAAATCGTACTATAAAGGTGGTATGGGAAAGTTGTAAAATCGCTATACTCGTTGTATCGCCCTCGAAGGATACTATGATGAATAATAAAATCTAGTTTTGTCAAAATTTTGTTTTTTACTTTATTTCTTACTTATCCTTCGGACTTATTGAATGACCTGTTAACTATATAGGGGCTATATAGATTCCCGATACATCACGGAGTCCAGGGGGTAACCCTCTTCCCAGCAAGATGCCCGCCGAATGTTTTTATTTCAGATTTAGGTCAATGGAGTAAAATTTTAATAACTCACCATCCACAAAGGTAAATGATCTGCTCTAGGAACCAGAAAAACTAATTGCTCGAAACTTAGTGGAGGGCTAGCAAATTCCATTAAATCAGTATTTAGATAATGCATTAATCGTCCATTGAGGGCAATATCTGAACGACCCGATAAAATATAACTAAGAGCACCAGTTACAGTACCGTTGGGCAAAATTGCTCCGTACAACTAGAAATATTAAAAAATATTTATTAATTATATAAGTAATATTTCTTATACCTTTCACACATGAAAACCACTCCAGAATTATAAGTCGAAACTTTGTGCATTCTCAGAATATGTTATTTGAGCTGAAACTTCTCTTTTATTTAATAAATAAACAACTCAACCACCGAATATCTACAATTATATCTGCAATATTAATAATTTATTATTTTAATATTAGTTATAGTAGAGGTTCCCAAATTGTGCGCCGCGGCGGCCCGGAGAGGCGCGTCCTTTTCACAGGTGCGCCGCGAATGTTCATAATCAGGGCCGCCCAGAGGGGGGTTGGGGGTGGGGGCAAGGAGGTCAGCTTATATTTAACATTTTTACTAAAAAATTATTTCATTCGTGTTTTAATCTTTAACGGTATCTAATTCTTTTTCATGTGTTTTTATTATGCATTTCTTTTAACATATGTATTTCAACTCGATATAATAGACGCTGTATGCAATTTTATTATTAGTATTAAAATAGTTAGCTTGTGTTAAGGAGAAGTAGACGCTATTGATAAAACTCGAACTATACTTGATTAATAGAAAATTCTTTATTTCGTGTCTGAGCTTGGATATGGACTTGTCTCGACATGTCTCCGGGATTATTATAAAAGTGCCCAATCTTATATTTCGCACCCTTTTCTTTCTGTACCAGAGTGAGACATTCTACCCCAATTGCATTTCAAAGAATTTTATTATTTTTTTAATTTTTATCTTTAATTGTTTTTAAAATATTTTCAATGAAATAAGAGAAATATTTTTTCGACATTTCGATTGATTCTTTTCAATTGCTATTAAGGAAAGAAAAATTATCGAATATTTTTTTTAATTAAATAATTATATACAATGAATTTATTTTTATTAGGTAGATTTTTTATTCAAATAAATAAGATTTAACAGATATTTATTATGGGATGTTCATTTAAGAAAATCTATTCATACGAAATTTGTTTTTAATAAAATTAATAATTCTGAGACATTTCAGCCCCCGACAAAATATCCTTCAGACAAAATATCTCATGACAAAATAACGCTTTCCCTCGTGAATCTTATGAGTAATGAAAATCGACCCCGGTTCGGTTAATATATATTCAGTTCGGCTCGGTTGGGTTCGTATAGCTCCTTTTCGGGCTGGTTTTTAGACGGTTCGGTTGGCTGACGCCAAAGGAGCTATACCCAACCGAGCCGAACTGAATATATATTAACCGAACCTCCAGATTTAGTCCGGGCGGGGTGTGTTTCGGGCTCCCATTTTTTTTATAATCAAACACACATTGAAAACCGAACCAGCCAATCATCGGGCGGGGTGTGTTTGGGGCTTCCATTTTTTCCTAATCAAAACGACAAACAGCAGCACTTTCAAAAGGCTAATTAGCCGCCAAAATATGAAAGTCTGTTTACATTATTCAAAACTATGATTATAAGCTTCTCACTTAATCTCTTTTGTATTCCCCCTTATACTGGGGAATATTTTGTCAGAAGATGTTATGTCGGGGCGATATTTTGTCCTTGGGATATTTTGTCGGGGGATGTTTTGTCGGGGATATTTTGTCGGGGCTGAAATGTACGCGGTACCAAAATTAATAATTTATTTTTCTAATAAAATTTCCTCGGTAGGCTTGCAAGCTAAAGCCTACTGGGCGTGTTAAATTTGATAATAAAATTTCCAAATCAAAATTTAATTTTTTTATTTTTGAAAAAAATTCGAATTTGATTTTTTTCTCTAATTTTTCAGGCACCTTAAATCCAAAAAATTGAAAATCTCTCGCTCTATCTATCTGCCTGTGTTTGCGTCCGTGTGTATGATCAAATAAAATACACATTTTTTGGCACTAGAATGAACTGAACGATTCTGTGTTCTTAACTAGTGATAAGAATGGGGAATCCGGACCGCCATGGAAAAATGGCGCAGCGACTCGGAAAAGTTTGGGAACCCCTGAGTTATAGAATCAAATCAAAGAGAGTGTCCTCTGCCTGATCTGTGATGTTGGATATTTTTTCTCACATGTCAGAAGGGCTCCCTCACACATTAGTAATCCTTCGTGGTGAACACATCAGGTAGCTCATTCGTAATAAAATTAAAATTATATTTAACACTTTAGGTCAAAAAGAGGACACTCTTTTTGATTTTCTTTTATACAATCAACTCTTTTACAGAACCAAAAACAACTTCCTAAATTACATTTATTTAAAAGTGTTTAGAGTAGACAACTAATACCACCTAAATTATTTTATTATAATTATTTATTAGAATTTGAACCCTAAATTTTTACGCTGGTAGCTGTAAATTGTAAACAAGTACGCTTTTCAATATTGTTTTCGTAGATTTTATTTACCATATTGTCTGGATTTTCTTCTAAATGTGGTGTAAAATTAATTATTTTTCTCAAAGTATGCAGCACTTTATATTCTCTTCCGTCAAATGACTTTTGGCCAAATTCATTAATAGTTTTATAATAATAATACAAAAATTCAAACAGATTTACTCGAAATTTATGTCCGTTCATATTGCTGAAAAAAATCAAATCTTACAGTGTATATACCATATAAATCGTATCTTTAGAAAGTGATGTTGAATATTTATCGTAGATTAAGTTAAAAAACATTCCAAGCCTAATTTTTTACTTAAAAATGTTTTAGCTATGAACGTCATTATTAGGTCAAACTTCATCTCGATTCTAAAGTTAAGGCCTAAGTAAAACTGAAAAAATTTCATAGAAATTCGAAATAAACCATTTTCGGCCATCTACATATTTACAACTTTTTAAATTTTTTACTTAAAAATATTCTATATAAATCTCAAAAACAGTAGTGTCTACATAATCTTTCAGATAAATCAATTTTAGAATATATTATTTATAAAAATTGACAAAAGAAAGTCGTGGGCTGAGCACTCAGAATTAGCTTTTATTAATATTTAATTTTTCAACCATTGAAAATTTTCAATCAGGTTTTTTTTTAATCTAGCCGATGATACATATAATAATGTTAATATTTTAAATTATTATTACAAATACATAATTACCGTATGTTCTCCCTATGAGGTAAGTGAAGATTGGAATTTAAATTAGTTGTTTGACCATTGCCATTCTTCCAAAATGGTTTATATATAAAAGTGCACTGATTAGCAACGCTTTTTGACTTCATAAAATGTAAGACAGTATTCCCTAATTGACATTGCTTCCACAATTTAGATAGAATATTGTCTGCTTTAATAAAACAATCGTCCTCATCTTTCGCTAATAAAATTAGAATCCGAATCTGCAATTACAATTCATATAGAATTGTTTCTCAGAAACAATTGAATTCTTTACCCTTGGTTGAAAGATTAAAACTTTCTGTTGAATAAAATATTCCAGAGTGTCTGAAGAATCAGTTAGAAGAACAAGAGAATCATTGCTTGTAGCAGAAGTTAAAGATACTTGGATCTCTTTGCGTTTCGATTCTGTCACATGATCCCAGTCGATTAAGTGAATTGGAGATTGAAGGTGGATGAACAACTATTAAAAGAAAAATATACAGGGTGGGGCATAAAGATCTCCCACATTTTGAAGAGGTATAAAAAAATGAAGAAATTTAACAAGAAAAAACTGAATATATTTTTGAAAAGTACATAAAATATTTTTTTTTAATCTGTTTTAAGCATTATATCAGACAAAAAAGGAGGAGGGGGTAAAAATGAAAATTCTAGCCATTTCGACCAAACTCAACCAAATATTGTTTTGGTCGAAAAGGCTAGAATTTTCATTTTCATTTTTGACCCTTACTCCCCCCTCCCCATTTTGGGTGGTTAGTTTTTACATTTCTAGCCTTCCGGGGGTCCAGAGAATATGTATACCAAATTTGGTTCAGTTTGGTCGAAAGGGTTGAAATTTCATTTTTGACCCCTACCCCTTCTTTTGTCTGATATAATGTTTAAAACACATAAAAAAAAATATTTTATGTTCTTTTCAAAAAATATATTCTGTTTTTTTCTAGATAAATTTTCTCTTTTTTTATACCACTTCAAAATGGGGTAGATCTTTATGCCCCACCCTGTATTAAAATCACTCAATCTTATTAGATAATAAAAGTTAAGCAGCATGAAGGGCTGTTTGTTTTTAGGCTAGTTATTTCTTTAAACATTTGTAGTTTAATTACCCTCTCATGCTTTAAGAATCTCGTTGAAGTAGATTGGAAAGAGGTTATAGAGGTTTTGGTTTTCCTCTATGTTACAATCTCAGCTAAAACTATAAAAGACGCATACCTATCATATGCAACATCTCGGCCAGTAGAAAAATATCGCGCCAAACTTGTGTCAGATGTGTTTTGCTTTTAATTTCAATAAAAAGTCTTAAGTCACAGAATTCACTAATCGATTCTATATACAAGAAAAATTACTGTATTTATATAATTTAGAATTCGAGAATTGCGTTGCTTATATAAGTATGTTAAAAAACTTCAGCTGAAATCCTATAGTTTTGGTGAGAAATATAGTACAGAGTATAAAAAGTTTTCAGATTTCTCAATAATGAGTATTCTTTTGAAAATATCTCGCAAAAAATACCTCAACTAGTGTTTTTTGCTGAAAATTATTAACTTGTTAGGTCACTGGATGAACTGTAAAAACTTTTATTTCGAAAAGTACCAATTAAAAGAAATCTGTCCAAAAATTAACAATGTTTATGTTTATCAAAGAATTGAGATGTTCCTTGAATGTTTAGAGAAAAGTAAACTTTGTACAGGAGTTTACTGTTGAGAAGAGCCCATACAGATAGTAAGGCTTTTATCTTCATATATTGAGATATTTAGGTGATGTTTGAAACACAGATATCTTGGAATACTTTGCTAAAATAAAGAATGATATTGAATTTGAGATCTTTAGAGGTGTAAAAGAATTGGTTTGAGATTATGTGATATAGGCCAGAATTCGTAACAAGCATTCATTGGATGAGGAAGATGATAATAGTCCAAAGATGTTATTTTAGTATTATTTATTAAATATATTATATGATTTATCCTAAAAACATCGGTTTAAAAGAAGTGATTTACAACCTGGCTTAACAAAATGATTGGAATGGAGATATTAGTGAGGAACACCGAGATGGTAGTTGCTCTCTCCACTTGATCGAAAAGCCACCATTCATGAAATGTCTCCTGAGGCGAAACGATCCCCTCCATTTCGGTATTAAAGACCAAAATCCTATATCCAAAAAGCACCATACTAACAACTAGAGTCCACTACAATTCCGATACCAAATGTCAATAAATATTAATTCCCATATTGATTATAGGAATTTTTTTACTGATAATTTGACTATATCAAATCATTGGACATCGTATGAACTATAATGATTGATTTACAATCGAAGCGAATAAAGTACAAATGCCTTTCAGGCCGTTTATATTGTCTTGTGGATAGAAATTATCGATAATAATTTCTTGAATAGAGTTGGCATTAATTGTCGGTTTTGCTTAAACGGCCGATTTGTTGACCTTTTGATATTTAATTGTCTCCAAAATGTCCATTTATCCTTCGACATCAACTTGTAATTAATGATTTTTAAACATAAATCACATCCATATATGAATCGATAAATAAAAATAAAGGCTAATCATTTGAATTAATAGACCACCATTTAGGCATCGATTATTTTTTTTATTTTTACAAGGTGGGCTCGAGATCATGAGCAGCAATTATCCCCTTTTCACGTAGAAAGCAGCACTGAGCGTTTTGATTATTTTAACACATAAAATATCATGTACTGATTTATTTCATAAAAAATAATTCTACTTTGAAAGAAAATTATAATATAGAATTTATTTTTAGAGAAAATGATATTTATTGAATCTAGAACCACTTTAATCTCAGCTGGATATCTTTGACTGCCAATTAAATTAACCACCCGTCACTTAAATTTAGAGTGGAAGGATCGCATTCTAGCTACTATTTTAGCTCTAGTGTTTAAGCTGACCTCCAGTTAAGTTTAAATTAACATGGATATTTTTATAAGAATAATTATAATCGCTTCAAATGAATTTTATTTATTTATTTATTTATTTATTTGATCAGCGATTAAAATCACTAAATCTCTTCCTATTACATCAATGTAAAATTTTTGTTTGAGCTTTAGTTGGTCGAATTAATCATCTGGAAGTTTTAAACAAAGTGCTAAAATTAAAAAAAAATAGCACGGGTAAATTTTTTGACGTTGTGGCAGATATTAAGATTAAACTAAAAATAAATAACTCATGTTAGAATTTAATAGTACAGTTAAACCCCTCAAATCCCACCTAATTGGGGCTGTAGCCTGTTTGGATTTCAATTTGTTCGGATTAGCCGAAAAGTTTTTAATTAAGTGAACAGTGTTGATTAATGTTTTGATTTTAAATTATGGCAAGCAAACGAAAACACAGTTCTTGTACTGTAGAACAAAAACTGAAAGTTTTAAAGCGTCTGGGGAAAGTTTGACAAAGTTGGCTGGCGAGTTTGTTGTTGGTAAAGCAACAATCAGTGACTGGAAAAAAAAATTGTCTCAAAATTGAACAGTTTTGCAATGTAACAAGTGATAAAACCTTAAAAGAACGCCATCAAGTAACAGTTTCCGTAAATGAAAAAATTGATGAAGCAGTTTTTTGTGTCAAACTTAAATTTGTCAAAAAAACTCGCTCGGATTTCCCGGGATTTCGGATTTACGGGGTACGGATTTCAGGGGTTTTTCTGTACATTTTAATATAATATTTGGTTTATTATTATTAGTATTTTTTTAAGTAAGTTGAGAAAAAAATACATTTTGATTATTTACTTTTTTTTTAATTTATTTATAATTGATAACTTTTAAGGAGTTAGGTGTTGGTACTAGGTGAAACATTTTATTATTATATTTATAATTGAACCAATTGAAAAATTCCTCAAGTCTTAGCTCGTGCAAAAAAACCCCTGAAAAGTCGAAACAAAACAAAACAAGAAATCATAAATAAGGTGATTTATAAATCAAGTTTTAATCTTAACCAAGTCCTGTGTCTCCATAAAAAAATTTTGAATCGAATATTATCTTTTAAATAGCCTCGATCGAAAACATTCATCTAGCAACATTTTCATATCTTATCTTGTTTGTTCCTTCGGTAGACGCACTTTTAAGTGCTTTGAACGTCAAATGTAATTACATTTAAAAATCACTAGGTATAATTAACAAGGTGCGAAAAAAAATTATTTTGAAAAAAGCAATTAATTTGCTTGCTTTTTTCTAGATAAAAACGAATTGCTTACTATATTCACATTACTTATAAAATATAAATCACTCTATAACCATTAGAAAACAACAAATATTTTATCATTTTTGTCATACACTTTTTATAACGATATAAAATTTAAAAGAAGCTATGAACTCAGTGTGACTCTCATTCTCTGTTTCATAAAGGAAGTAATGGTAATTTCGCAAGTATATCGTATTTTATAGGTTACAACTGCTTATTTCATATTACATTTTGCGCCTAATGATTATACAACCGAGCGAATTCTTAAGCACAGAAGAGGAATACCCTACAGGCGGCCCTGGAGTGGCGGCCAGATTTGCTTCTCATGCACGTACCACGACCCATAAACTAAATTTCAGCCTATATATATATATATATATAATAAAACAATAGAAATATAGAGTCAGTCATCTATTAGATCCGAATTAGAATGGATTATTTTAGAGAGAAATAGATAAATAGAAAATTACACCTTACATGCTTTTTAGTTTTTAAAATTTTTCATTTTTTTTTCTAATGAATGACCCCCGATGGGTCATCTGAGTCATGTTATGGCCTAGAGTTAACCCATAAGTAAAAGTCATGAGATTTATAAAGCATACTCATAGATAAGCTAGCTGAATTTAGCTTGACCCGATTGTTCAGATAAAGGAAATAGAAAATTATTAAGAAAATCTACAAGGGTCTGTCATCTATTAGATCCGAGTTGGAATGAATTACTATAGTTAGAAATAGTTAAATAGAAAATTACATTAGGCAAGTTTCATCCACCCGTCTGACGATACTATCATAAAATTTTACAGTTCAAATAAATACATCGTTTTTGGCAACTCAAAAAACTTGGCATTTCATTTTTGTTGTGATTTTCTTAGTAATTTTCTATATCCTTTATCTGTCTTCTCTCCCGGAAAACCCGTCTGAATCATCATCATAAAATTTTACAGTTCAAATAAATACATCATTTTTTTTTTAAACTCGAATCCATGAGAAACTGGTTCATGTTCTAAATTATGATATTAATTGCAAACTTTCAAACGATTTGGATCTCCTATATTCGCAAACATCTATTATTATCGCAATTATCTGATAATGCTTTGATTAAATAAAAGATCAGGCTAGGCATTGAACCTCGAAGGAAGGGATAAGAGTTGCTCTGGTCCAAAGGAGTTGGTTTTTTATTAGTTTAGCAGGTAATGGAGTGTTTAAATAAGATCAGGTTGGAGGGGCGAAGAGCGGGACCAAAACCACCCACGATGATAACTCGAGTAATGTCCTAATCATTTCTTTAATAAACGATATTAAACAAACCTCTTATTTAAATGCGACTTATGAAAATTACTTGATCTTTCGGATTTAAATACTGTAATTACATTTTTAGAACGAATCATCATCATAAGATCGTTTCATTACTTACTTCCAAGTACTTCCTTTCCCTAAAGGGCTCTAGAATCTTTATTTTCTCTGTTGGATCATAATCAACTTTCGCCACTGTAGTGGGAATATAAAAAATCACATGATTCTTCATTTTTTTTATGATTACATTTTTCCAAAATTAAATTATTGATTTATTTTTACTTTCATATTTATTTAATTTCTTTCTAAAAAAGTGGATGGAAAATTTTTTTCAAAAAAAAGAACAACTTCCGGGTTTCATACCTGTATTTTAATTATATGAGAATTTATATAAGGACAATTCTATCAAAGATCTGAGGGGGCGAAATCTTCTGACATATTATAATATATACATGATAATCTACTAAGATCTTTGATAAAATTGTCCTTATATAAATTCTCATATAATTCATATTTATATTTAATTTTTTTATTCCAGAGAAGCATAAAATGTTTTAAAAGTTCATTTTACCAATCGTAGCAAATTTCGATTAAATTAGCTAGCTTTGAGTTCAGTCCCCTGTGAATACAATTCTTCTGAAATGTTAGGAAAAATTATCTATAACATCTCAAGGATGGACATGGACTTAAAATGGGTGGGGTTTATTGTGTTAATTCCCTCCCCCGAAATGTTGAGGTAAACATTGAACTTTTACAGAATATAAATAAAACGATCAATAAAAATTTAATAAAAATAATACTCTGATAAAAAAAAATATTATGGGCTGCAGGGAGGTTATTTTTCCTACTCCCCTAGCCCCTCGATAGTTATCTACCCCCCCCCCCCGAAAATTAACTGACCCCCGAACTGATCTCTGATTAAGTAGAGAACATATAGGAATTTTTCTAATAAAATAATTTTCTAAATAAACCAATTGAGTAAACATTTACAAGAAGAAAATTTTCATTTTCTAAAATGTTTTTGATTGGTCTTTTGAAATTTCTAAAACATGTAGAAAATAATTTTTGAGTATAATTTTTCCTATTTTTCTGTGGGCCTAGATTCTGATACCCACGACAACGAATAAAAGAAATGTCGTAGTAACCTCATTCTAGTACCAAAAAGTTTGTATTTCTAAGAGGTTTCTGCTTTCTAGCTCAAACCGTCCACTGACAA
Organism: Forficula auricularia; assembly: GCA_024734495.1. Taxonomy (NCBI): domain Eukaryota; kingdom Metazoa; phylum Arthropoda; class Insecta; order Dermaptera; family Forficulidae; genus Forficula; species Forficula auricularia. Next base: position 6,616,635 of record JALMQS010000030.1, on the reverse strand, counting down.
AAAAATTCTCTATCACTTTAATTTGCAAATAATACAGCCTTGTAAAAGTTTTTATTTTCTCTCCAATTTATTATTAAAAACACATCATAAATTAAATAAACATTTTTGGTGAACTTAAAAAATTGTTTTAAATTTATCAAGATTGTTATATCTCACTCAAAATGATCGGCTTTAAACTGACATCTTGATCAGAACTGAAGGTCTTATACGTTCTGAATTTGAAATCATGGGTTAAGGTCTCTAGATGCTTTAAGCACTGAATGATTTTATGCTGCCCCCCCCTCCCCATATTATATCTTATTCATTATTCAAAATATAAAAAATATAAATAATAAAATGAAACTTTTTTCTAAACAAAACTTACAGTTAATACATATTATAGGTGGTTAGCTTGTTTATCAAATGAGAAGTTTTCGCAATGAAATTAGAAATGTCTAATTTAAGTCGTTGTCAGGCGACAGTACTCTTTGTTTCTACATACTACATATGCCGAGTAGCCAAAAAAAAATTATGAATCTTTTTGTAGTGGTCCTTTTTTCCTGATGCCCTAAACACTTGCTTGTCGTGCTTAATGGCTAATCTGAGCCTGGCATCAACTCAAAATGTAGCTATCTAGTTATGTTTTGCCTGTGCTGGATAATTTGAAAACATTTGTCTAATTCACTTTAATAAAATAGTATTAATTTTATACACAGTCCTTTTTTACGCTATATTCTTTTGCGTGAATTCACTATAACGCGATTTGTTCGGATAGCATCAATTCTTTTTTACGCGATTATGCCCGCACTAATCTTGAAAATTTTCAAAACAATATAAAACACTATGTTAAATTAAAAAGAACGTTATAAATACTTATTGAGACCAAGACAGGTTAATCAAAGATGAATTATATACAATATAATCTGCAAACTAAAAGACTTTTAGAGCATCAATCAACAAGAAATTTTTTACGCGTTGATTTGCTGGAACCGATAATCGCTTAAAAAAGGATTGGGTGTATTTGTAGATTTAATATAAATATATGGTATGTTCAAATTTTGAAATGTCCTTTTTCAAAAATGACAATTTTCACACAATCCTCTCCCCAAATTGTTTTAACGCAACCAGATCACCAAATTGAATTTATTTAAATAATAAATTCCATTATACTTTTGCCCTATTTAAAATTTCTCTTATTTAATTTTATCTAGAACCAATAAATCAAATAAATAACAACGAATAAAAATACAATTTTCGAATTTACTATATAAAGGCTTATACAAATAAATTCATTGTTATTTATGAGAACGACCTATAACCTAAGTGAAGCAATATTTTTTCTACAAGATAACGATTGGATTTGTAGGTTTGCTTGATACACTTTGATCATAATCCCACGATTCTCAAGAAAAGTCAACATTCTCTCTCTCCTTCGCTCTCTTTATTCCCCCTCCATAATTCTATTTCCATATGAATTATTGAATAATTCCGTAAAAATATTCACATCTTTTTTTTTTCGTTTTGTTAAACTGAAGAGTTTTCACACGATATTTAAACAAAACGCTCCGACTTGGTTTTTGAAAAACATCAGCCTCACGCATGATGAAAAAAAACTCTAACAAAGCAATTATCAGTTTTAGTTATCCTCCTCCGTCAATAAACAAGTTGAAATAGTTTTACTGTGACGTATTTGTTTGAAAGGGTTGCAATAAAATATCCATGGACCTTCAACATGCATGTCTTCCCAAATTTAGTTATAGGAACAATGGACAATTTTAATGTCCGATAATAACCATGAAAATGACCAGGGATTAAACTCTTTACAATCTCAAATTTTAAATCATTAAGAACAAAGTTTTTTATGTATTATTCATAATTTTTGATTAAAAAAGAAAATTGGATGAAGAATTCAAATCTTTTTCAAATTTAAGTAATCTTTCGCCAATTTTAGTGATTTGACAATTCTTCATATGAACTACATATATATATGTTACATATAGTTAAAATTTGTTACAAAGGTATAGTTTATCTATATAAGCTTTTGAACTAAAGTTCAGCTGATATTGAAATAAAGAGCTCTCTATTTGAAGATTTATTTTTTTTATTTTACCATATATGTTAAAAAATTTTGATTAAAAAAAAATTGAGTTAATTCATGGCGTTTCGGTTTATAATAAAACCTCGTATAGTGAACATAACAAAATTTATATTTTAAAAGATCATACAATAATATTTTTTTCAAAATAAGTATTGACAAAAATTTGGATACGCTCTAGCTCAAAAACGAAGAAAGGTATCAAAACCAAATTTTATATTTAAATATTTTATATTGAGATTCAGAATTGATTAGATTTTGGTTGAAATTGGACCAAGATTTTGAACAAGGGTTGGGGGGGGGGGTTAAAAATTTGAGCTCCGGTTTGGACCAAATTTTGCAAAGTTACTTTTAAGGGCCTTTAGGGGAGGGGTAGGTCGTAAAGACATCAGATGGCCACTTCACATTTTTTGTGATTTTCTGCATTTTTAAACGCGTTCTAAAGCTAGGATGTCTAACCACTCCTTTGTTTTGTAAATACAAACATTTTGTTGTTCAGAGCAAACTTTCTACTCTTTCTGATGCTGATTTATTGTGGGCATTGGAATCTAGATAGTCTTGCATAGAGCCAAATACACATAAAAAACCATGCTAGAAACGGATTTTTCTTCCTGTTTCAAATATTTCTTAACACGAATGAGCGAACTTTGTCGGCTGAGCATACCGAGTAATTTACTTTTTCTAAACATATTCATTATAACACTGTTTTAGTGATAAAATGTTCTTCATTAAACTATTACATTTTACATGTATTTTTTGTATATTAATTCATTTCATGATACTTTTTTTTAGCGGATTAAGTGTTTTTTTATTAATATTTTTCGTGCTCAAAAATATCTGACACGTGGAGAAAAATAATTTTCAAACATGATTATTTTAGATCTATCTTTTTGAGAGCCTAGATTCCAATACCAGCATAACTCAAGAAGAAAGAGACTAGAAAAGTTCGTCCATTTTTTAAAATGTTTGTAAAACGAAACACTTGATTAGATATCAACTTTCTAGCTATAGAATTTCCAGTTGAAAAATGAAGTAACTTAAAATAAATCATATCCTTAAACGGTTTCCGCTGATAAGCGGAGATTGGCAAAAAAAATTGCATTTAACAAGATGCATTTTTCTGACAAATTTCTCACTTTCAAACCGTTCGTAAAACAAATCTCCAAAATTTACGGAGAAAGTTTTGAGTCTTGGAAAAGTTCTCACTTTCTCTTTCAATTTATTAACAATTTCTTAATATTGTCGACCTTCTGGCGTTAATATTACTGTACTCATATTTTTTAACAAAAATAATATGAAATATTAGTTATTTAATACTGGAAAAAACTTTTAATTTAATATACTCATCATAAATTTAATGGCTTTCACTTCTGAATAAAATAGCATTCGGTCCTTCCCCAAGTGCGATGTCTTATATGTCTGCCATATCTGAGTCTTGTCTAGTGTGGACGTTAAGTGAGATTAAAATATCGTTTTAACATTTAATCTCTTCTGCTTTGCTAATGAATTCAAATATCTCATCAAATGTCCTTCCATTTTATTGTCTCTTAATGTTGTTACTAAATTTCATACCTCACGCAGCTATTTTAATCAGAAGATCTATTTTTTTTATTCTTTTAATTAAAATACTTACCTTGTTATTTGTTATATAACTATGGTAAATATCCATTTACTATGTATAATTTTTTTTTCAATTTTGTAACACTTTATGCTTTGAACAACAAACGGTTTTGTAATTCTTGGGTTAATTAGATTTCCAATAGAATATATTTTTAATTGCTACAACAAAAACAAATGAAATTTCCAATTAACCAGGAAATTAACCAATTTATACCGAAATTAAATAATTATATATATTTAAACTGGTTTTTATTTATGACCGGGCTTAATGATAAAAGAGCCTCAAGTTATTCCCTGAAGATGACACGGCATGAAAGCAATCGAGATAGCCCACTTCAGTCATAAATCAGGATATTAATGGGCGTTAATATTTCAGGGATTGGATCTGTGTGGATTAATTTCACTCTCACTTTGCGACGCTAATCTCGTCTCATTTTGCCCCGTAAAGAATTAATAAATAGATAAATGAATAATAATATTTATTTGAAAGTACATCTTATTGTATCATAATATATGATACCTACATACAATATGATTATTAACAAATCCATTTTAACACTTGCAACTTTTTACGACTTATCTGTTTTCGGAGTTTGTAAATATAGACGAGAGAGAAAATGATTGCCCCTGTGACTAATTTCGTCCGCGAAAACACGGGAGTAGCTGTTTCAAGTTTTAATTACAAATTAGCAACTTCTGGTTCTCCCGGAGACATGACATTTTTTTTTCGATAATTTCACTTTATAGTAAAGTGACCAGATGTTTTAGAATGAAATGTGGGACATGAATCTGTATGTATATAATTATTTTATTATCTATATATATAAAATTAAGGTTTTGTCTGTACATTGCTCCAAAACACGCCAAATTTTGGTTGCACACGTTTCAAGCAAAGTTATGAACGAAAACACCCTCAACAAAATTCCTGTCTGTCTGTCTGTCTGTATGTCTGTTTCCGTCGTTTCCGAAAAGTTGCTCACGATTCACGTAAAAACGGCTGAAGGCATTATTATGAAATTTCATATTTACATCAGATGTCTTCTAACTTACGTTTTTAGCTATATAACGTTTTCATATCTTGACCCCAAAAGGGAGTTTTTTTTTTGGGGGGGGGGGGAGCACACGAATGACAATTATCAAATAACTCCTAAACTATTAACTCTACGGCAAATTTTAAAATGAGCAAAGTTGTAGTGGATGTGATTTCTGACAACTTTTGTTTAAAAAAATTCCCCCAAAAAACCACCCAAAAAGGGGAGGGTTCAAAATATGAAAATTCTTGCTTTTGGACCAAACTCAACCAAATTTTATATACATAATCTGTGGGTCACTAGAAGGCAGAAATGCAAAAACTAACCACCCAAAGGGGGAGGGGCAAAAAATGAAAATTCTTACCCTTAATAGCCAACTTAACCAAATTTTGTATATATAATCTATGGGTCACTAGAAGGCTAGAAATGAAAAAACTGGGTGCGGGGGTAAGGTGCAGGGGGGGGGGCACGGGGTGAGGGGTGCAGGGTGGAGTGGAGGGTTTAGGGGAAGTTCCAGAGGCATAATGAGGGGGGATCAGGTGAGGGTCCAGGGGCGTAGTGGGGTGGTGCGGCGTGGGGTCCGGGGTGCGTGCAGGGCTGTGCGAGGTGGGTGGGGGCGAAGTGGTGGGGGGTCCGGGGGATCGTGGGGGTTGGGTGTTGCAGGGTGGAGGGGGGGTTCAGGTGAGGCTCCAGAGGCGTAGTGGGGTGGTGCGGGGGCTGGGATGCGTGGTGGTAGGGTGGGGGCTGTGGTTGTGCACGGGTGCGGGAAGCGGGAGGTGCTGGGTGGGGTTCGTGGAGTGGGTGTGGTGGGGAGTGGGGCTCGTCGGTTGGGGGTCCAGGGCTAGTCCTGGCTAGCAAAAGGCCCGCCTTCGGTGTCCCTTGCAGCTAGTCATATATATATTGTAAACAATAATGGAATAAAAGCAGTCATACATAAAATTAAAGCATCAACATAACAAATAAAGATATAAACACTCGTACTTTTCCGATGAAATATGAACTTTTTTAATAATTCATCATTTTGTGATATATTGTTACAAAATTCCTCACAAATATTGGAGAAATTGCACTTCACTTGCAATCTAGCCTTCAACGTTTCTAAGCTCAGTCCGGTAATTTAGATAGCTACTCCTCGTATACTGGGAGCCCCTGTTATTTAGACAACTAAATTGGCAGATCAGTAAAGAGTATGACTAAAAAAAGGAGCAAGCCATTTCCCCGAATCAAATGAAGTATTGGATCGGTCTCGCGCCAAGCGTGTCTTCAAAGGATCATCAGGTAAAGACTACGGAACCCATGGTCTCAATCAAAGTCAAAAATTGTAGTATTCATTTAGATTGAATTTTAGCACATGCCGGCTTTGCAAAAAATATATAGGGTCTCGTCCAGAGACTTTGTAAAAATACAAATTATGATTAAATATAAATTTTTTTAATCCACAATACGAAAGATTGTCCAATGTGGGACACTTTGTGGGATATTTTCGATGTGGGATAAGTAACCCAAATATTAACTATTCTGGGACGTCTGGTCACTTTACTTTATAGGAAATAATTTTTCGATGAACTTAGGGGAGACCGGGTCTAGTTGATACAGGGTCAAGTAAGCTAAAAAGAAAATATGGTTTTTATAGGTAAATTAAAAAAATATATTTTCCCCGGTAGAGCCCGCGCCTCAGGTTCAGCTTAGGGGCCCAGCGATCCTGAATACGGCCCTGAGACTAGGCATGTATAACATTATAGTAAATAGTTTTCTTTAATTCTAAAAATTTAAATAATTACTTTCGAAATGTTTTCTGTTCTTGCTAAAGATAAGAAAGTATTACAAACAAGAGATCTTGAAAAAAACAAGGAATATGAAAAATAAATGGCATATCTTCGTTTCCATTATGGATATAATCGCTAAAAGAGAAAGTTTCCAAGTGACAAAACAATTTTTTTTTTTAATTGAAAGATATTAATTCCCGATCGGAAAAGGTCGCTCTTGTGGCGTTGTTGAACATGTTCACCGGTAACCGTTAACTGTGGCCCGGCTATATATAGGCAAGTCTTATCAAAATGTTGTATTCAGCCTCTCTCGAACGATGTAATGTTCGATCGCTGATGATTCAAACTGGATGACCAATTTCGAAACCAGGAGATGGAGAGATGGATGCTCTTGAGCTGGTTACCACGGATCTTGCCGACTCACCCCGATGACGATTCATCACATCAACTCGAAGATATTTATTATTATTAATTTACTAATTCCATGATGATTGATAAGTAAAGATGAATAATTTCTTAGGATTTTCTTTTTGGGATTGGAGAGTTTTTTTAAATCGTCTACCAGGAAAAGTTTACCTGTCATGATCCTTTTTAAAATTTTAATATATAAGTACTTTCAAAATGAATATAGCATTTTCTAAAAGTACTTAAGGCTAACAAAAAAGAAATTATAGAAAAATAAAAAAAAAATTAAAGCTGAGGATTTAATGGAAGGCAGTCCAAGAATAAATAAAAATATTTTTTTTCCTACCCCTTGGCCTATAAAAATATTATTTCCATTAAAAAAGTATTGGAAGGTTTTCATCCTTTTAAGGTTTTTGATCCGACGTTTCGGAGGATCTTCCCTCCTTCTTCAGGGTTCAAAGGTCAATGAAGAAAGTATGTAATAATTTTCTATCTTGCCTCTTATTTAACTGCTAGTTGGGGTTAAGAAAATATTTTTACTCTTTCCATCACCATTGACATACTCTATTCCAGTGTTTCTCCAAATGTGTTCCGAGGAACCCTCTGGATTTCCAAAAAAACTCACGCCATGTGAAAATACTCTAGCTTTCAAAAGAAGGTGCAGTTTTGGATTAGTAGAGTGAATTGCATAGATCTCTAATGTTTTCTAACTATCAAGGACAATTTAGAAGAAGAGGGTATAGACCTAGATACCAGTCAATATACCAAAATCGTTTATCACTTAGAATGTCTGAATAAATCAATCGAACAATATATCCATGGTGATAATTTCAAAAAACTAGAAAATAATTCCTGGGTGAAAAATCCTGTTGTTGTCAGTGAAAAGTCATCCTCCTTTTCACACCAGGATTATGAAAATTTTATCGAAATAACTTTAGATTCTTCACAGCAGACAGCCTATAAAAGGATGCCTTTGGCCAAATTTTGGTGTAGTTTAAGAGGCAAATTATTTGCATCAAGCAGTGGACAACCTCTTAGTTTATTTTCATGAACTCTGCTAGCACTCTAGGCAAAATAAAAACTTTTCAATTAAGAGGTAAATATCCACAGTTGACCCAGAAAGCTGTTTTAATTCACTTACCATATTGTCGGGGTGTATTTGGATTGGATCGAATTTATTATAAAGATGAAAAATTAATTTGTTGTTAAGTATCTGACCGAATTAAAGTTAACAATAAAAATAAACAAAACCCATTGTGGCTAATAAAAATCGTCGGACCCACTTCCTCGAGTGTGATTTGGTTAAGGGACTCCCCGCGGGGCGGAGCCCCTCCGAGTCCATCTCACGCCAGCCTTAAGTCAAAAGGTCATCCGGAGCAATAAATAAAATAAGAAACACCTCACTCTACTTTTGTGATCCAATTGCGCGGACTGAACAGTCATCGGCAACTTATTAAAATGCTCGACAGATAACCACCCTTCACATTCTTTCACCTCTTATCAAACGTTACTCTCTGATAGAAAAAAAAATTAATGGATGTCTCCTTGAAAATGACGAAACGATCTCTCCATATCAATTTTATATGTCGATGATGAGATATATTGTAGTTTTCTTTCAAGTCTACCGGAAATCGTAGAGTAATATTTTATTAAAACGAAAAAACATTCATAAGAAATACGATTGTATCTTCTGGCTTAATATAAATTATAAGAAAAAATAAATACTTTTTCTGAACTCGGTATGCTTGCTTTTGGTTCAAAAGAACACTTTTCTACTTTATATATAGTCTTGAATTTCTAAAATTTTTACTTGGTGAACTTAGAAAGCAGGTGAAGTAAAGAAGAAAACTGATTAGATTTTGAGCTTTCTAGCTTCAGAACTTCTAAATTAAAAATATTTTATTTTTATTTATTTATTTATTGTATATATATTCAATACAAGAGTTAAGTACAATTAAACAGAATTGTGAACAAATATAACAATAAACCATTCCCTCCCCCTCCCTCATTCATTTATAATAAATGAACGGAGACGCAGAGCACCATCAATAAAATTGTATAAGCTTCTCAACTTTTGTAAGCTCAAAGGCCTCAAAATATCCCAAATTAAATAGACTTCCCTCAACGCATTGTATATCGGGCATACATTTAAAATATGAAATAAATTTTCACTTTCATATTTGTTACAAATGGAGCAGACCATCTCCGGGTTTATTTTATGTCCAGAACCATTCAACCAAAAATATAATACTTTTATATTGCCCACCCTAGCCTGTTGAAGGACTCTCATCATCCGAATGGGAGCCCTCATTGCCAGAATTCCTCCCTGGCCATAGTCGATCAATCGTTAAAGAAGGCCAAAGGAGCAATTAACCATTCTCCTGTGGTCCTCCCCGGAATAATAAGATTCTAGCTCCCATGTCAGGGTTTTTATGTTATCCCTAATTTCTTCTGGGTCCTGTCTAAACCAAATTTCTGATTTATTTAAAACATCAAAAAACTTTTTGATCTGACAGGCCGCCAGTTCAAATCGATAGAATGACTCTGATCATTACTAAGGATAAGCATTCTTTGGTAACATATTTTATGTAATCTATATTCAGGCATTACAAGAAGCCAAATTAAAAATATATAAAATTAGAATAAAAATAAATTTTTTCCAATGGTGATCTGTCGAAAGGTAGTAATTATTCCCCTGAAATTTGGTACATGTTTGTATTAATAAAGTGGACCTAACCTAAGGATAAGTTTCGCCTATCATACCGGAAACAATCTGCAAAATTTGCGGCAAGTATTATTATGCAGATTTTCGTTAGAGAAAGGTTTGAGCTAAATAGGTGATACTTGTCCTAGAGTTATTCCACTTTATTAATACAAATAAATATGTACCAAAAAAATTTTGAGATAAAATTCATTTATCTATCTCTTATCCGATTCATAGTTTTTTCTAGTCCATCAATAATTTTTTAAAATCTTATTCTAATTATTTCTTATTTACCGTTCAATCAGAATGCAAAAGTGATTTATTTATAAAGTGTCCTTCCTACAAGAATTCAGATTAATATTTATTCCCAAGGAGTAATAATGATCTCATCTTCTTGCTCATCTGGTCAAACGCCTCCCGTGTCTTCCTAGAGTACCAAAGAAACCGGAACTCGCTGCAAGGTCGCCGCCGCCCCCGGCGCTATTTTTACTGTCGACCTTGGTTCTAAGGAATTGGCCGAATCATTTTGGTCAAAATTAAAAAAAAAAAAAAACCATTACGAGAAAACTATTTGTAATTGCTAAGCAAATTTTACGATTTAGATTAAAGTACCTATATATTGATAGATTTTTATAGCAAAAAATTTTAATTGTATATTTTTTCAAATTAAACTTTTTTTTAGAACTAAAATAGGTATAAATTTAAAATTGATTAATACTAAAATATTTAGGAGTGTGAGATTTCCAACTGTTTACTAATTTTTTTAATAATTCAACCACTATTAACTACTGTTAAATATGCCTAAATAAATTTGCCGAATCGAATTCAGGTCTTTTCGTTGAACACATGGATGTACTAAAAGTGACTTAAGATTTTGCATTGATCTTAAGTATCGGTGCATTTTAAGTATAGATTTAAGTTCAATTCCTATTTCTTGAGGAAAGTGTAGTATAAAATAATATAGATTTATTGATATATTCAATCGATATTTTTTCTTCTCATACACTATAGATACTAGAATATCTATAATAAAATTCTCCTAATATATATTGTTATTCGAGCGTTCTCATTACACCATTTACGATTCTTTACACCAGGGACGTCTCTTATAAAATATGTATATAGAAGATAAATGTTTATTGTCGCATATTTTTAGTGGTAATTAAGAATTGTGAATAAGTGCGGGAGTTGGATTTAGAACCTTTTCAGCAGGCCTGACAAGAGGGGGGAGTGGGCAGGGGTAGTTAGGGGCCCGGCACCACCACTATTAAATACATTTTTGTACTACTAAAACAAAATTAAGTAATAAAGCATATTAACTTACGGATTTATTTATTTGTTAAATAATAGACTATTTTACAAATTGAAAATGCAGTACTTTTATTTGAGGGACCCGCTGGTTTGATTTTGTCCCAGGGCCCGTAAGAGCTCTCCACGGGATCCATCTCCCTTTTAATGGAGGATTTAAAAATTAATTTTTTTTCGAGATATTCAAACAAAAGTATACACTTTTAATTCTTTATAAAATATACCTACTATTTAAAATAAGTTTAATTTTTTGAAAATCAATATTTTATTTTCTCTAGAAATTCTCAATTACGTTGATAAGAGTCGTCCCTTTGCATGAATCTCCCTTTTAAGAAAGGGTTTGTATACTACTAAATTCTATTAGATACTTATTATAAATAAAAATATAAAATAACAAAATTAGGTAACAAAGCATATTAAGTCACGGATTTATTTTTATTTGTTAAATAATAAACTATTTTACAAATTGAAAAATGTAGTACTTTTATTTGTCCCAACTTTGAGGAGCCCATTGGTTGCATTTTCCCCCAGGTAAGAGCTCTCCACCGGCCTGCTTTTCAGAAGAGCGATTTCAAAGTTTAAACTAATTTGTAAAATCCAGATTTTCATTAATAAAAATATTCATTTCTTAATGCCTTCTCAGTTGCTCCAATGAGTTAGGCACTTATTCACCAAGCTCCTGGCACCAAGGACAACATCTCAGTTTTTGCTCGAAATTCGACTTAATCACTTATTCTTATTATTAGTCAACAAATAGTGATTTATCTTTAATGATTTCAGTAAAATATTTATTAGAGGTGTACCCACTATCTCTCCATGATTGTTTTTTACAAAAAGTACCACATCAATAATGAGGCAAAACGACTGAGAAGGAGCATATTTATTGATGTTTTTAGACTATTTATTATTTATTTTCTCTTGGGTATTTTTTTCTTTATTAAGAACTTCTTCATTAGGACTGTATTTATTTTATTTTATTACTATCAGTGATTAATTCTTTTTTTCTAAGAATAACATTGTGGAAATAACGTTCATTCAGTTACATTCTGATTGTTGTATACCTACGAATGGTTCTATAAAAACAGCAACGTGTGAGAGTTTGCCCGCGGGGTTGTCCAATTGCCCCGTTTTACAATCACCCCTTTTCGTACCCGATGTCTGATACCTGGCCGTTTTTGGATCGCGTGACCCTCAATAAAAAAATAACCACAACAACAAGGCACCAATGTTTTAACAATCGCCATATTGAGAGCAAATAAAAAAAAATCTACAAGAATGCCGGGAGATTCTCACGGTCCATTTCGAAAGCGGAGTTCCATTGCACCGCGGAAGGGAAGAAAGCACTTTCTTTTTTAACTTTTTTAGTGAAACTATACATTTATCAGTAGAAATAAAGACAAATCATTTGCATTGCAATTTCAATTCATTTTATTCACAATTAGCTGGAAATTTATGGCTTTTCGGTGTCTTTGGTGATTTTAATTAATCCCTATACTCTATTTTCCTTATACGGAATAAATACTTAACATATTAGATTCTCTATAGTCCATTTAAAGTAATTGAAATGGAAGTTTCAATTGTTTTTATTTCTCTACATATCAATTAGTTTATTATGTAGATCATAAATACCCCTTAATTATAATATACCTAAACTCTTTAATCCAATAAAAAAATATAAAACTAGTTTTCTTTGTCATGTTGTTCAGAATAGAATTAGTAAAATTTGAAAATCTACAAAATTTATTATATATTTTTTAATTAAAATAAAATCCTTCTGTATAAATTACCATCATCATAAATAGTTTTTTCCATCTTCGTTTAAACTGCTAAATATCTTTAACTGTAACCTAAATCAGCTAACCATCAGATATGAGTTCAATATGTAAGAGTTAAAAGATGGTCGCTTTTTGTAATAAAGAAATTAGTTCTTCTATTTCGGAATTTCAAATATTTGGGCTTCTAAAAAGCAAAAAATAACTTAGACGATAATTCACCCCCACAGTTTCAAACGAAATGTTCTCAGTCTTCTTATTGAATGAATGGGAAATACTTGAAAATTGCTCTAGAATTATTAGGGAAACATTACATTCTGATTAATTTATCATTAAAAATATCTAGGGTGTTGGAGCTGAAACTTTTGATAAAGAATAAATTATAGTCGTAAAATTGTGTTAAATTCACATTCTAATAATTCTTCTCCAAAGCATAAGCAACTAATCAAAGAATAACGACTCATTGGAGTTAGGGCTTAAGGGAATAAGCATCTACCCGTTTTTCCACTTTCAGTTAAATTTCCTGAGCCTAGATCAAAATATCATTCACATAGTAGCCATTTTCCCTCCAGCTTCAGAGGGCTGCATACATATTTAATGGTTAGCTGATTTATTTGGCACTGAAAGATGTTAGTCAGTTTGACTGAAGCTGAACAAACCTATACTAAATAGGAGCTACAACTCTTTTGAGACCCCCCCCCCCCATATTCGCGAATTTTAAGAACATGAGTTGTTCATTTTTTCAATTAGTTACGACTCAGAAAAAATAAATATTTCACATTTATGAAGAGACGAATCAAATTCCATTTACAACAAAATATATTTAATTATATTAAAATGTTGAAAACTTTTAATTACTTACCACCATATAAATTAGAATGAGAATTTAAAATTCTCTTTATAGTATACTTGTATTTATTTGAGTTGATTTTTCACTTGCTAGATTTAGATTCTTCTCTTCATTTTATGTCTTCATTTCGAGGATTTGATAAAGTTTTTGTCTTTTTTAATTAGAACTACTAAATGAATTTATATCCTAATTAAACGCCGATTGGAAGAAATTCAAGAGATTCTTCTTTCTCTAGTAAAATTTAGAATTTGTTTTTCTTCGGAAGAAGCTAAAAAAATCTTTGAATTCTTGGAAATAAAATGAGAAGCCATTTCTCAATCGAGCTTCAGTCATCGTCTCAAATGACTTATTCCCCTTCCATCTGGCTTTCGGCACGAACATTTCTTAACTTGTTCTTTTTTTCTTTAAAGAAATCGCCGTCGTTCCCTAATAGAGAATATTTAACACTAAAATGAAAAATTTATCAAATTAGACCGGTATCAAAAAGAAATATAGCCAATAAATATGAAAACGTATCCAATATATATCATTATATCTATAAACATCTCTAATTTGAAATGAAATTATATATAACTATATTATTATTATTATTTTCAACTCAATTATACATCTAATTTCTAAATTAAAAATAATCATATTTTAATTAATGTTTTTCAAATAAAATGAAATTTTGCAACTTTAGATAAATTTCATTTTTATCTACTAAATTTATGAATGAACGAAGAATAGTAATTAATACTTTGATACTTGCTGGTCAGGAGAATAAACTTTCGAAATTTTCAAAATTTAACTGGACTAAAATTTAATGATTTAAAATCTTTAGTTAAATTTCTACTTTCATTATTGAGTGGTCAAATAATTTTTTAATGAATACTTTAATACTTTTATTTTTTAAATGCGGGCATTGAAGTCTCTAGAAATTTAACGTTGTAGAATTCAATCTAATAATTTTATATAAAGTATTTTAATTATGAACTAATATAATTATTAATCAATATTAAATAAGAATGTTAATTATCAAAAAATAATTTTTCTAAATTATACCAACATATATAAATGACACCCCACGTGACTTTATCATACACTTGGTTCTTCTCATATGGTATAAGGTAATTATTGAAAAGAAAAAAGAAATATCATCACTTAAACACATCACTTGAATTTTCCTCAAGTAGTGTTGTTTCTTCAATTAATTTTGACATCAAGTCCTTAGAAAAATGGAGTTCTCAAAATTTACAAGCCAAGACTCATCGATGTCTAATATCTAATCGCGAGGATAATTTTTTTTCAAATCTTCTCTTTGGGTCATACGCTGAGCATATGTGTTAAGTTCTCTATACTGTCATACTGGTCATCTAAATCACATCTTATCTCTTGGAATGACCATATAAATATATATTCTCGTTCCACTCAATCAGCTTTGAGAAAAACCGCTTATTTTCTTCTCGAGAGAGCCCCTGCCTAACTCTAGACTTTCGTCTTAACTAAAGAAACCGGAAACTTCTATTTATATTCAAGTCATTCAAATTTCAAAATGGCCACTAGAGAATCGATTTTTCACCCCTTCATGAACATTTATTCAAGAATTAGATTAAAATTTAATTAACGAAATCAAACACTAAAGTTTTCTTCACATTTTGAATAAAACCACATCCGATTTGATTTCCGATAAACGGAAAAATTAATTTCTAAAAATATTCGTTTCAAAATGTCAACCGATTAATTTATTCATTATACCTACATTAAAATTTAATTTTTAATTTCAAATTGTTTTAATGTCTTT
The DNA here is from genome assembly GCA_024734495.1 of Forficula auricularia. Lineage (NCBI taxonomy): Eukaryota > Metazoa > Arthropoda > Insecta > Dermaptera > Forficulidae > Forficula > Forficula auricularia. Next base: position 6,601,322 of record JALMQS010000030.1, on the reverse strand, counting down.
TAAAACAAGATCTTATTATTATTTCTTTAGTTTTTAATTTGGAAATTTTAAATTTATTAACTATTTTCATTCATATTTAACAGTTTGTATTCCAATGCAATTCTTTCCTGATTAGTCGATTCTTAATCTACGCTGTGCATGACCAGACTTGTTAGCTGGGTGTCAATATATGAGATCTGTCCATGACCAGACTTGTCAGCTGCCTCTCTTTATATGAGATGTTCCAAAAACACTCTTTAATTTGTCCAATTCTAGAATAAGAAAAAATACAATTCACACCCAAGCAATAACAAATTCATCTGAATTTTTAAAATAGTCGAAGCAGAACGTCTAATTTTTATTAACTTAAAATGGTGAGATAGGCACGTATCCAGAAATTGCTTCGGGAGGTAAGAGAGTCAAAAATATTTTGAAAAAAACAAATCTATCAAAAGTTTTATGAAAATAATAAAAATAATGTATCTACATATTAAGTAAAAAAAATAATAATAGAATACAAGTTATATTAAAAAAAAATTCGTGAATTTACTTTACTTTTGAAGACTCCCGAGCGGACCGTGATCCATTAATGTATTCCCTCGTTTTTTTATGTGTTTTTATTTAGATATTTATTTTAATTAGTTTTTTAATTATCTTTAGAAATGTAGGGAAAAATAATTTTCAATCATTATTTTTTTCTGTCTGTTCTTTGTTTAGATAACATATATTCTCAATAGCTCTAGAATGGAAAATGGAATCGTTCTGATGCATTGTAAATATCACAATATCTTCTGCTGAATCCGCTTATGGATAATTTTTTACTACATGTCAGAAGGATTTGGAATTGCTCTCACGTGTCAACACGTGTGAACACCAAATAAGAAAAAATTCAGTCGAATTGAGAACCTCCTCCTTTTTTGAAGTCGGTTAAAAATATAGTATCTCAAGTATTTTTTTGAAATTATAATCATTATTCCTGTCTTCCCTTTGATCGGTATTAAATTCATGGATTCATTTTCACAGAGGTTGTACCTTTTGGTGCAACTTCTTCTTATATCAATATCATTATAAAAAAAGCCACAGGGTCATTCAGCTAGTAATAGATATATATAGAAATAATTTATTGTTTTTTTCTTATTAAATAAATACACTTTTTTATAAAAACAATCTCAAAACGTTTAATAAAATTCCAAACTTTTTTGAAGTAGTTCTCCCTTTATCAATGTAAATTTGGAAAAATAATTGCTAATATAAAACAACTATATAAATATTAGCCAAGACTCGTCGGTATGTGAGTCCAGTTTGCATTTGGTCGGCTTATTATATGTCAGAAGGGTATATTCCTAGTGGTATTCCCTCCTTTTTCTTAGCACTTCAATACCTAATTGACAATTTCTCTTGTTTTTTCTTTAACAATCTTAGCTCACCTACTATTGACAATTTGAACTTTTGTATTTTTCTACGTTCAAAAACATACGTTTTCACACTGAAAAAAACCAAGGCAAAAAAACGGAATTTTTATTTAAACATTCAAACCATGAAAACCTACACCAATCAATTATTTTTTTTTACGACTTCTTATGATAATATATAATGTGAAATAATTATAGATAGGAATTCTAGAGATATAATTCTTCGGAATGATGATTGATTATCATTTTCAAATCGTCTGAATTTCTTTAATTAATAACTCTCAATTCAGGTGGAGATATAGAAAAAAGGGGGGATTCTTTAATTCAGTAGGAGAAACAATGTTTGAGGGTTTCGGTCAAAAGGGCCGCTTATTTTTTATGATATTTGAGTGCATCGGATGCATTTTTCCGTTTGATCAATCGATCGATGGTTCGATTGATCGAAATGAGTGTGGATGGGGAAGGGATTTGGTCATCCATATGCATTATCCTTCCACCGGCCTGGGAATATCCTTGAATCCGGAGCCTAGTCAATTCGCCTGCAGCCATTTTCAGCTCTCAGTGTCTGACTAAGTCAACTAGCCAAGTATCTAAATGTGTCTGTGCGCCTTAGTAATATGTCCGCCTTATAATTTACACTCAAATTCAAATATTAAAGAAATTACTGGGCAAATTATCTTTCAAATTAATTTCACAACAATAAATTCAAAAGTTTTCCTGTACTAAAATATATTACTATAATTTATTATTGTATGTGGTTATATCAAATGAGACAATAAATTATTTGATCACTAGTTATATAAAAAGAAAATATGTTTTCATTTTAGGTATGTTTCACATGATAAATAGGAGGGAAATATTTTCACTTTTTCAAAACTCGGTATGCTCTCACAAAATGTTAGTAATTTGGCAAACTATTAAATAGTTTCAACAGAAAAGTTGATTATCGGTATAAAGGTGAAGATAATTAATACATACGTGTGTGTCAAACTTCAGTCCGTCAGATAATGATTATTTTTTTTTTTGATTTTTCAGCTGGTAAATAGTTCTGAAGCTAGAAAGTACAAATTCTATTCCATTATCAATTTTCGAAATACAAACATTTTGGTACTAAAACAAGCTTTCTACCATCTCAGTTTTCAAATTATCGTGACTACCAGATAGATAAAAAAAAAACAATTTTTCAAAATCAGCAATTTTATAACGTTTCAGTCACAAATATGCAGAAAAAAAAATTAAAAATTTTCATTAATAAAATGGACAAAGATGAAACTCCGTTTTGTTTTGAATTAGTAGGTAGAGTAGTAATAATAGTAATATATGTACTTTTATTTAAATCTCAAAACCTGTTCTGAAATGAAAAATATCGACTCTACTAAAACTGGAAAATTGAAAAAAAAATATTTCCGAAATTAGGTGTGTTTTATTGATTCTAAAATAATAATCAACAACATATGAGGTATGCTTAAATGCTTAATAAGTCTCTAATAAATAAATTAAATGTACTGGCTACTTTTGGTATACCTATACCTATTTATTTGGATTAAACAGAAAACAACATCTGATTTCTCTTTAATAATATTCTATATTTGTTTCACATAAAAGAAAAATAAGACTGACTCGAAATTCTATTTATATTTGTAGTTATAAAGAAATAAACCCAAAATACTGATTAATTGATTTTTAACTAAGATTTGTTGATTTATTTTGTGAAAACTATTTGGTATATTAATCTACTAACTTATTATAATGTTTAACCTTGAACTCACATTTTTTAATAATAATTGATTGAAACAATTTTGTTTGGAATTATACTGTACAAAATTTAAAATCAAATTTCCCGTTCTCAGCTAAGGTTTATTCCGAAAATGAGAAATGCTTGTTTTTAGGCAATTTATGTCTATTGGATGGAATTTTTGACAAGATATTTGGTAAAGGCATTACTTTCAACATTCCATTCCCTCATTTGGTGATCCATCCATAAACGCTACTTCGTTTCAACTTTATTCAATGTTATTAGTTGTTAAGTATCAGACAAATTGAATTTACAATACGGATACGGCTCCAGCAACCGAATGCCTTTGAATACTACAGTATCAATAAATCTTTTACAATTTTCAACAAATCTATGTTTCAATACAGTAAATTAATTAATTAGTTATTATAGATATACATTTTTTGTTCCAATTTTGGTTTTGAGATTTCCAATTACTTTCAATTAAATATGTAATCTGAGCATATAAATATTAATAAATTAACAGTACTAGAGAATTTTGAGCTAGTTCGATAAGATACTATTTAAGTCAGTAAATCATGAACATCATGATACGGAAGATATTTAATATAGGTCAGGAATTAGGTTAAGACAAACCTTTCTAGTCCTCAAATCTTAAAATATAAAAAGTTTTTCTAAGTTCTTTGGGACAGAAGAAGCGACCGTATCAATAAATCTTTTACAATTTTCAACAAATCTATGTTTCAATACAGTAAATTAATTAATTAGTTATTATAGATATAAATTTTTTGTTCCAATTTTGGTTTTGAGATTTCCAATTACTTTCAATTAAATATGTAATCTGAGCATATAAATATTAATAAATTAACAGTACTAGAGAATTTTGAGCTAGTTCGATAAGATACTATTTAAGTCAGTAAATCATGAACGTCATGATACGAAAGATATTTAATATGGGTCAGGAATTAGGTTAAGACAAACCTTTCTAGTCCTCAAATCTTAAAATATAAAAAGTTTTTCTAAGTTCTTTGGGACAGAAGAAGCGAAGCGTTGCAATTTAAAATCATTCAGTAAATATAAGGCCATTATTGCCTAAGTGCCTAGGACAATATTGTAGTGAGGATTTCTCTAGAGTAATTAATATATTTCGAATGATACATAAAAAAAAGTAGAAGAGAATTTTTAAAAACTACTTCTTTCGATCGATTCTATGTTTTATTCTTTTTTATGTGCCATATTTAGTTCATCAGATTAGTGTAATGTCTGTAGCAAATTTTGACCACAGTAAGCTCTTGGAGAATTATTCACTTGATTGTTTGCTTCTTCCTTTATTTAATCTTTGCCCGGAACTCTAAGATAATCCCATATTAGAAACAAGATTGGCACGCTTGAGACCAGTTCTGTCAATCCTTTTCCTAATAATTTCTTTACTTTAACTTTTCTTATTCTACCAAAACACATACTTTTCATTATGGCAGCTGTATGGCTAAATCAACGTCCCAGCTAAAGGAGACATTAATTCAACAAAGAAAATGTATTCTCAATAGCTTACAAGGTATTTTTGAAAGATATGCTCCTCAAAGATGTCATCATGGGGAAATGAATTGACATGATCAGATCAAATTAGCTCAGAAATTCAATGCTATTATGAACAGATGATTCTTTTATTTTTGAGAATTATCGGAAATGCTAAGGGTAAAGTCTCCCCTCATTGTTTCTGTTTATTCTAATAATTTTTTGAGATATTAAATGATCCCTTAGATATCTTAAGCCAGTTAAAAATATCCAAAAGAAAATTTCTGTGGGCCATCTCAGAGATCTAATTTCTCATAAACTTATTACCTACTTCTATTTCTCATACACTTATTACTCTTCTTCTTTTTTCAACTTATATTATTAAATCATATATTATGGATTCGTTTTTTATTTGTTCTCTCCAGTTTTTCATCATCAACTGCATTTTCCTAAAATTTGAACTTTGGTTATTCTGCGAGGACAACTTATTTTGGGTACTCTCATTGCTGATCACCTGACAAAACTTAGATTTTAAAAATGTTTGATCTCCACCATTCAATTTATAACTGATTTCTAATCACTTTATTAAATTTCAATAATCCTTTATTTTGATTCGGGTGAGTCCGTTTGGCTATCATTAAACATTCACAAAAGGCAGCCATCCAATTAATCGGGCTGATCTTTAATCGATTGGTTCGAGACGAGATCCGTTTATTTAATAACAGATTTTACCTAAAGAGCTCGGCGAGACTTGGCTTTTTAATATGAGTAATATCGTTCAGATTAGTAATCTCCATAGGGGGGATATAATCTGTTCTGATGCGTTAAACAGCTAAATAGTTACCTTTGGTTAACTCGTTGTTTAGCTAACTGACGAGGAGGGGATCAATTAAACAGAATTGATATCTGAACACGCACAAAATCCAATTTTTCATCTAAACCTGAACAGTTTTTTGTTGGAAATTCACGTTTTCACTATCCGTGGCATGAAATGAAATAGAATGTGTATCCACAATTTTTTTTATAAATAGACAGGGTTATTCTAAAGAATTGTGGGATAAAATTACTTAACAATATTTATAGGGAGAGTAGTAAAGGATAAATAATAAATTACATAGGTAATTTGTTTTCTGATTAATATAATTTCATTTAAATTAGATTTTAATTTCGAAGGATTTACTTTCATTCTCAATTTATATTAGTCTAAATTATAATGTAACATTATTCTCTAAGTGGGAGATAAATTTAAAAACCTAATTTATCGATGGGAGAATTTACCACTGCTCGAAGCCCCTAAAAACTTAGTGAATTGGATATTGAATTGTATCTAAGTTTCTGAGATTTCGCTCGTGATCCCGGCTTCTTTCCTTCTACTCTGTTCTTTTCACGATGGAGGGAAATCCCATACAGGCCTTTAGGGGATGCACCTTCTGGTGTATCTCCTTCTCTCATCAATATCATTAAAAAAAAATTCTCAAAATATATGCATGACCTTCGAACCTATACTCAAATAAATAAAAATATTTATAAATATTAATCAGAAATACTAAATAATTAATATCACTTATAAATTGAAAACTTCGCTTTACCTACTTGGCAAAATATCATTTCAATTTATAAATATAATAAAATTAAACCGAAGATGAAAGCATGGCCTTTGAAACTAATCTAAAATAAACATACTACTTCACCCTAAAATATGTTATTATTATTTTTTTATATATCAATATCATTAATTCATCAATTTATAGAAATTCAAGATTTGATACATTTTTTATAGATTCTATATTTTCTTTCACGTCTTATATTCGTAGATCCGTTAGAATGCTTATTTTTAATTTAGAGGTATATTTTTAAAATTAGTCATAATTTCTATTAAATATTATTTAATCGTTTCTCTCCAATCAAAGTTAAATTTTGATTTTTTTTTATAAAAAAAATCGCATATTTATGGAAATCTCTTATTCGTGAATTTCTTCGAAAATAACGGATCGTTTAATATAACAGCCGATTTTTTTCTCCTACTGAAATTTTAATATTATATGTAAAAAAATTTTGATTTAATTTATATCATGGAAAAATATATTCTTAGCTTTAATATTAAAACGAAGGAAAATTTGAATTAATTTCCATTTATAGTGAAGAAAACTTAAATTCATTAGTTTTTTTAAGTTAGAGTCCAAACTGGTTTTATAAATAAATAAATAATAATAGAATATATACACTAATAATCTCGTAAAAAAGAATAAGAAACTTAAAAATGAAACATTTATTAAGTTTGTGTGTTAAAAATCAGATGGGTTTCATTGCATTCAATTTTCCAAAAATTAACCTTGACTTAAGCTTGGTATATATTAAAAAAACTAGCTTTTCGTGCGTGCCTTCGGCACGCCCTCGAAGCTCGGCCCTCCGGTCTGGTGTCCTGGCGGGCGGCGTCTCAGTCCAAAATTATTATTCCTCTTAAAACACCACACTCCAAATGTATATCTGTAAACTCCCGAAAATACATAGTCTCTTAAAAGTTTCGCCTCATTTTCGTCCTAAGAATAACAAAATTTAGATTTTTAAAAAATTATAAAAAAAAGTGGCAAATTATTAAAAAATATACAAATAATATATAAAATATAAATCAAATAAGATGTGATTAATTTATTTTTCTGTGCGCAAAGAAAAGCGAATTGAATATTTAATTTTTCGAGTGGGGAGGGAGGAGGAGGAATAATTATCAATATATTTAATGTTTCTTAATTTAAAATCAATTGGAGTCTTTCATTTCAAATTACAATTACAATTATATTTCAAATTTGCCGTAAATATACCGCAAATATACCGCAAATATACCGAGATATTGAATCCTTTTAATATAATTTAATATATATGTACAAAAGAGTACAATTATACATATAATATGTCTGGTCTCTATATAAAATTCTGAAGAAAGAGATTAAAAAATATCTGCCTCTGTGAAGGATTTTCCCTGAAGAGAATGCCCACTAGAGTAATAGCTATCTTCAAAAATCACAAGTGATTGTCATCTACTAGATGCGAGATGGACAGGATTATTTTTAACTTTTAGGGAGATAGGTGTTCGTTCTAGGTGAAACATTATTATATAATAATAACAATCGCTATTTTTGGTTTAAAGTCGATTTCTCTATGTCTTCAGCAATGGTTACTAATAAAAACCGAAACGTCAAAAATCCAATATAGAATGATTATTCCTCAAGTACTAGATGAGAATCAATCGCTATTTTTGGTTTAAAATCGATTTCTCTATGTCTTCAGCAATGGTTACTAATAAAAACCGAAACGTCAAAAATCCAATATAGAATGATTATTCCTCAAGTACTAGATGAGAATCAATCGCTATTTTTGGTTTAAAATCGATTTCTCTATGTCTTCAGCAATGGTTACTAATAAAAACCGAAACGTCAAAAATCCAATATAGAATGATTATTCCTTAAGTACTAGATGAGAATCAATCGCTATTTTTGGTTTAAAATCGATTTCTCTATGTCTACAGCAAAGGTAACGGATAAGAAAACAACGCAGTTGCTATGGTTACTTATAAAAATTCCTCCCAAATTTTTACCATTTCACAGAGAGAAGCCTATCCATTCTTACTTAAGCAAGGCTAAATGAGCTATATTAAAACTTTCAAATGAATACATTTTAAAGAATTTAAAAAATTTTAAAAAGTACTCTCTTACTCTAGAGTAAAGTACTTTAAAATATAATTTTACTAAAAACTTTATTTAACCTTTTTGTGGTCCCCAAGGTTCTTAATTAGGATATTAAATTTCATCAAAATTGGTTAAGTCATTTTCAAGATATTTAGAAAAAACTAAAAAAGTACTGAAATAAAGTACTAATGTTTGTGGGCCGATATGTACCAAAAACTAATCAGCGCTTCATTTTGTTAAACTAATGGTAGGTTTTCAATTTCATTTCAATCGGTGCAACGGTGTGGAAAAAATCGTGGGCCAAAAAAACGATAACATACATCCATCCATACATACATACATACATACATCCGCACGCACTAAATGAAAAAATCGCACTTTTTGGCCTCTCGACGAGACCCCTTGTAATTTTTGGCAAAACCGTCACGTGCTAAAATTCAACCTAATTGAATACTACAATTTGTGACTTTAATTGAGTCCATGGGTTCCGTAGTCTTTACCTGAGGACCCTTTGAAGCCACGCTTTCCCCGAGAGCGATTACAATACTTTACCCATGCTTTAATAAAAATTAGGTAAAATGCGAGTTGGGTTTCACAAAAAATATATTTTATTTATTTATTTATGTGAAACCCACTCTCGCAATTTTACCTAATTTTTTTATTATTAGGATTATTTTTAATTATATGTCAAAATGATTGCTTTTACCCCCGCGGAAATCAATCCTGAATTCCAAAATTTGCCCCCCAATTGGCTACCCTGTGAAGTGAACTCCTCTGGCATATATATCGCGATAAATATTTCACTAAATTTTCATCATGCATATTCCAAGGATAGAAATTCTTACTTAAAATAAAGCGTTTTTTAAATAAAACCGAAATCTTAAGAAAACAGGATAAATATCAGAACTTGAAGAAAAATGAAAAAAAGAATTGAGAATCAAAAATCAACTTTAATTCATGAATTCCTTTTTTTGATCTAGATAGTGTCATAAATATTTAATAGAAAATAATCCTTTTCATTCTCGTTTGCTTTTATGAAGACACATGCGCCGCAAAAAAGAAGATAATAAAATGGCGAACAATATCTAAATTCTGTTTTATGTATATGAGCTTCCAATAATGTTGTTAATAAAGACTAAATATGGCACTGGGTGGTGTGGCGATCCCTCCTGGCCAATAACGACCCATGCGTAAATGTTTATTTGCCCAGATTTGTATAATAAAAATGCGGCCCTCGGAGGGGCCCTGGGGCTTTCTCACAGTGTGGAGCTACCGTCTTACGCACGCACGCATTCTCTCTATCTAGGGGAGGGCTGTGCCCCGGGGCGACACGCCAACCGGCCCCTGCCCCTCTGTGAACACTTTAATATCCACCGAGAAGACTAAGAAAAGGTCCTTTTGCAATCGAGCAAGCTATAAAACCATAATCCACTTAATTCAAAGTATCTTTTTGGGGCTTTTTAATTTGATGGAATTAAAAATAAATTATCTTTTGGATTTTTATCTTGGTTAGGCACTTTTACTAACATCTACAATTTTATTAATATTAATTGCATTTTTAAAAATACAACGCCATCTATTTAAAGTAATCGAAACGAGAAGTAATTTTAAAAAACTACCCCTTTTCTATTAAAATGAGCCCATACTAAACTTGAATTTACTCTAAAATACAACACATTCTAATAAAAATACCTTAAATTCGAAGTACTTAAAAAATAAATAAATAAAATATCTACAAGTAATTTAAACTACATTACAAGTAGTAAAAATAAATAAATAAATAGGAGACAATAAAAGAGTGTGTCTTCTGCTGGAATTATAAATTTTAAATTTATCTATAGCGAGAGTATAGTTCCGAGAGCTTTGCCCTCTTCATCAGTCTATCACAATTGATTCAGAGGAATGTCCTGTCTCGAAACTATAGTCTCATTATAAATAAATTAAAAATTTATAATTCCAGCAAAAGACACATTTTAATTTTTAATTTTAACTGGCTCCTAGCTAAGTAAAGATGAAAAATTTTCAATATCCATACGGCATTGACTCCATGAGTAATATTTATAATTAAAAAAGACTGATGATGAACACCAAGTCTTCGAAATTATAGTCTCAAACAAATAAATTATATATATATATATAGAAAGAGAGAGATATATATTTCGATATATATGTGTGTATGTTTATTTGCAGCAAGCAAAGGACAACCTATTTCTTTTTCTTTGAGAAGACACATTCTTTTATTGTCTCCTTCAATTCATAAAAATTCTGCTACTCTCAGCAAAAAAACTTTCAATTTAATAAATAAATAAGAAATTGAGAAGCTTCTCTGATATTAAAGTAATCGCCCTGGTTTTCTATTAGGATATTCTCTCTCTGAATAATTATCATCCTTAAATGTAAATAAAAATTCATCCTATAGGTATATATGTTAGAATGTCATTCACTTTGTGTACATTTTGAAGGGTTGAAGATTTTTATTTTACTTACTTTTCTTACATAAATTCGAATTTATTGTACTATATTTTCTATTTTCATTGATTGATTTTATTTTTTTTTAAATAAAACAAAATTTATTTTAATAGTTTCTTTGAGAAATTAATTTAAAATAATTGCATTTATAGTAGTTTTCGTTATAATATTACGATCTCATGGGACGGGAGACTTAAATACAATCTCTAAATTATTTTGAAACAAAGAATTGAATAAATAAATTTTACGATTATAAGATTTAAATATTCCGTTTGAAAAATAAAATCAGAAAAAAAACACTTCTAGCTTTTGAGCTGAAATTCGGCACAAAAGTTTTCATATATATAAGCTGCACCTTTATTTATAGTTTATTTTTTAATCAATTTTAAATTTCAAAAAGAAAATATTTGAATCCGAAAAGATACAACACATTTAGATATTTAACTCTTTAGTTGGCTATTTATTAGATTAGTTCTAATTAATACTAATCTCTCGTTTTATTTTTAGACAAGGTCATTTATCTAACAAAAAATTATCTATTGGACCGTATTAATCATACATAGATTTATTTACAAACTTATGTGTAATGGCAATTAGTTATATTTTGATTTAGGAAAAGAAATACTTTGTAATCCCCTTAATCGCGGCTGTTTACTTATTAAGTATTCATATTTTTGATGATATTGGATCATTCCTTTTCTTTGCAAAATAAGAAAAGAACATCCCTAAAACATGAGATCTTACCATTTTTACATAATTGTATTATACTTCTCAATCAAAATTTTAAAATTAATTTTTACATTTTTCTAGCTTTTAATCTTAATCCACTCTTAAATTTATTACAAACTCATGCTTGGCTATTACATTATAATAAAAATAATATATACTTAAAAATTGTTTAACTCGCCCCTCTTACTCTGCTTACGTAATATTTGAACGGCCCATACGTTTATATGAATAATTGAAATGAATTTTAAGCTTTTCCAATCTTGGCACAGTTTCCGTAAACATTTTGGATTTGGCAATTTTTGTCAACAAATGGTTTGAGATAGAAAGCCAACAATCGAATACAAACATACCTTTCAGCTCATTAACTAACTACATCTTTGGAAAACGTATATAAAATTTCAATTGGTTTTGGAAATGTTCTATTTTCATTTGGGTGTTCTTTACCTAAAAATCCCCAAAAATTATATTTCTTTTGTTTTAAAAATTCAAAAATTTTGATACCAGAACAAACTTTTTTTACCTATTAAATTTTGTGTTTGAATTCGTAGTCCTGTCACTCTGCGAGGCGCGATTACTGAGCGTATCAATTCGAGAAAGGAGCTGGAGAATAAATATATTTAGAATAAAATTTGAAATACATGGAAACTTTATAGCAAACTGGTCTGAACTTGTATTAACGACAGGGATGATTTAGTATTTATATTCACACTCTTTTCATATTCGGGATAAAAGTGATAAAGGGCATTTTTATAAGAATTTATTTATTCTATGCTCTGCTTAAATATAATTGAAGAAACTTGTGACAGTGGTAATTTAAAAATGTTTCTATTTTATAAAAAAATAAAAAAAGTAAAAAACTTGGAGTCAAAAATTTTGAGCTTTCTATTGAAAGATCATCCAGAATTTGAGATGCAGGTGGTTTTTGACTTCTATAGACATTCTAATCAAAGAAGCATCTCATCCTCATTACCAAATTGGAAATTTATTAGCCTACTTATTTTACAACTAATTTTAAAATATCTCTCTATTGATGATTTAAATAATAATATTATTTTATGCAACGTTATTTCTCGAACGTTTTCAGCTATTCTCTGTACGCTATCTGGAAATTTTAATGATTTGCCAGTTTTCATCAATGAACGCTTCAAGTTAGAAAGCTGAAACTTGGCACTGAGGTACAGTGTATTAATACAAACACGCTTACGAAATCACAGTTTATTTGTTACTACTGTACAATTGTTTCCCATTTAAAAATTAGAATTTTTTTCGCGTTTTCGAACCGGAAGTTGTAAAGCCATGAAGTCCAAAATCTACCTAGCTCTTTATTTTGGAAATTTAAATATTTTTCCACCAGAAGAAAGGTTTTCGTTCTTGATTTGTAGTTGTTATCTAAAAATCAGGCACCCAAACACACAGAGAACAAATCATAAAAAAATCAACGCGGTTGTTCTCAGCTTGATGCAAATAAACATAATATACCTATATAATATATTTACTTAATATAAATATGTAGATATATAATTTATTTCTTTGAGACTATAGTTCCGAAGCCATGATCTTCATCATAAGTCTTTTTAATTAGAAACATTTTTTCTGTTATTTCTCAAGGAGTCAATTACTCGATTGGATATCGAAAAAAGAGTTTTGTTGTTATAGCAAGCTAGCCACACAAACGATTATTAATTGACTCCATGTGAAATAACTGATAAAATACATACATTATTTCTTATTAAAAAGACTGATGAAGGTTAAATCTTCGAAAATATAGTCTCAAGCAAATAAATTATATATATATGTATATTTAAGAATCAACAGCTCTGCTACTTTTGGCAAAACAAAATCTTTTCACTTAAAGAAAAAATCATACTTGAATTCTTTCTTCAGATTTTCAGATATTTTTAAACTCTATAAGCAATAAAAATTTGAAAAAATTTTAGTGACCCGAGCTATTATTTCACATAAATGAACCATGGTTATCATGCTTTATTTATTGATCCACATTCGTTTTCATAGGTCAAGTTTTCTTCGCATCCAAACAAGTTCCTTTAGTTTTTGTCCCCTAGGTGATTTGGCTTGATTAATTTCAGCCCATGCGATCTAATCTCATTTCGATTCGAGACCTGGCTAATTGGTGACCTCTATCAGCATCAAATTTGCTCTCTTTTGTGCTAAATTGAGCTTGGGCAACTTGACCAGCCGGGTTCGTGATAGACTGAAGGACAAATTACAAGTTCACTTCCATATCCTAGCTCGTGAAGTGGGCCATCAGATAGATCATTATCATCATACTCTATCAAATTTTTTTATTCTTTAAAAGTCTCTATTTTTCTTAATTATCATTTAAAATTTTCTATTCTAATTAAATATTATGTTTTTGCTATATCGATATAAACATATTTATATCAAATTAATACTTTTATATCGTGTTTAATTAATTACTAAAGTGTTAATTTCATTAGGAGAAATCAATGAGGATGTTGTCCTCTCCTTGATGTAAATAAACATATATAGAAGGGAATATAGAGGATATACTATAGTTTCGAAGATTTGACCTTAATCATCAGTCTTTTTAATTAGAGATATTTTATCTGTTGTTTCTCATAGGTTAAAATGGCCTATGGAGGTAAGAAAAATTCATTTTGTTACTAAATAAGCTGGTCACCTTCAAACAAATAAATTATATACCTTAAATACTTCTATATGTGTACATGTCTATTAGCATCAAGAGGAGGATAACCTCATTGATTCCTTTTTAATAATCCACAAAACTGCTACTCTCAGCAAACTAAATATTTTCAGTTTGTTAAGCCTATTTTTAGTAAAAAACTAACAATCTAGTAATAGGACACAGAAATTGCTCAGAATTTTAATCAAATTTATTAAAGAAAATTCGAAAATTATGGTATTTTGTCGAGTTTTTGGCCCCAGTAGGGTTGTATTCAACCTCATCTGACATATAAAAAATTATCTAAAACAGCCCGGACTGAGCAGAAGATTTCAGTTATATTTCTAATAAAATTAAACCCTTCTATAGGCATCAATAATTTTTTAATTAAATAGTCTATTTTTTTATATGTGAAATTTTTTCCAAATGATTCTCCCCTGTTAGAAATTTGAAAATTATTTAAGAATTTCTAATGTTTTTAACCGACTTTATTTGTCTTCTAATCTTTAAGCCATATTCGAATGGTTAAAGATATAGTAAGTATATCTCAAAATTACTTATTGATTTATATTCTTTAAGATATTAAATATACAAATATTTTAGTGCCTACTTTACTTCGTTGTCTGTCTATTTATTTGTCGTCAACCTAATAGACCTATAGGTTTCAAGATATTAAAACTGGATACTTAAAATTTCCCAACGAATAATAATATTCATGCACAGAAATTGCCTATGTCTCAGGCGCTTTCTTTAGACATTTATTTTATATGATATTTTCATTATTTATAGACATCAGTGGTCCATGGATGCTGTGGATGCGGCGCATCCTTAAAATTTCAAACATTTAGAGTATTTTTATATATGGTCGTCGAAAATTTCAGGAGGATCTTTAAATTTTCGAGTTAAAATTTCAAATATTTCTATAAAAAAACATTTTTTGTTTTGAAAAGTATACTGGTTCTTGAAATGAAATAAAAATGTTGCATAGTTTCAAGGGGAAATTTAAATGAATTATTTTTCCAAAAAGGGTTCGGATAGAAAGTTTGAAGTCCTGTCTGGTATACCTTCCAGTTCAAGCATGTCAAAGACCAGTCCAAGTCCAGATGAGTTTTAGTCGAATAAAAATTTATTGTTCTCGCTGAGGAACTATTAAAATAGTAATAATACAAAAAAGGAATAAATAAAGATGATTCGAGAATTTTTGGAATAATCCATTTCTAAGAACTCTGAATATATAAGATCGGAAATGACTAAGAGTTCTATAGAGTAGACATATATATATTGCCTATAGCAATAGAATTAGGAGACATTTAAGATTTTCTTATAGGATAGGCTGATTCATTGTGGTATATGGTTGATTTCCATCTCAGGGACTGTGAGAGCTTAAGTCAAAAGAATTAATTTCTGACACTTACCCTCACTCACACAATGCACTATCCGTTTGGGGAAAAGGTCCTAAAATATTTTTTAAAAATATAATAATAAATTTGTAAAATAACGAAAATGATGCCGTATTTGATAAAATTTGCAAAAAAAGCGAAGATTAAAATAAAAATTCAAAAAATGAACTGTTCTTTTTTGGACAGCATCTCCTAGTTGAAAAAGTCACCAACAACCACTATAAAAAGAAAAATTTTCACTCATTATTAGTACTTATATGTATTAAAAAATATATATAATGTAGGTAGGTATATAAGTATATTTTTTTGAGATTTTCAAAAAACAAAATAATTTCTGTAAAATAACATATCGGGAAAATTTAATTATAGACTTCGGTCTTTCTTTTCATGTGTCATGATAGTTTTAGATCCTATATCTTCTGAGTCACAGAGAGTATAAATATCAACTCAAACCACATAATGAGAGTTATGATTTCTAATTCTTTTCTTCATATTACTTGGGCTTATAAATTTTTAATGGAAGATATTTTTTACCGCATAGGCTGAATTTGGAAATTTTATTAGACCACCCATGGTAAATAAAATATTAATTAAAATGTTTTTCGGTTCAACATTTCGGTTTCTATTATCGAAAAAATACTGTTCACTCGAAACCAGCTTCAAAACCTTATCAGTTCAATAGAAAATATCTTCAATTAATTTTATAATTAGCTTTTCATGCAGTCAAATCACTGTAAATAAATAAATACCTAAATTAATTTAACCTATTTTAGAAAACGACCACGATTGTTTGTTTTCAGAATACCTTTTATTAATAAATAGTATTTATTTTCAAACAAAATATGATGTGTTGTGCATTTTACACTATTTTCTTTTATTTTGATAAAGTTTAAATGAAAATTTAATCGGTAGGAATTAATTTTTTTTAACTCTATGAACAATTCTCAAAAAAAAACTTAAATGTCTTTTCTAAAAAAATTTAATTTATATGATTATATTAGGTTGGAATTGGTGGTGTTTCACAAGGGAGAAAAAATAAAATACAAAGATTTTTTTAAATTTATCATCAGGAGAAATTGACTGATGATGATGACTGAAGAGCTCGAAATATATAGCGTAAACTTAAAAAAATCTTTGTATTTTATTTTTTCCCCCTTGTGAAACACCACCAACTCCAACCTAATATATACTTTTAATAATCTTTCACTATAAACCAACACCGCGTTCCCTAAATTTGATTAATTTATATGAGCTTAGAAAAGATGAAAAATCTAAAAGTAAATGAAATAATGATTAATTACTAAGGGCTACCATATCGAATTAAATTTTGACAAAATACTGTTGTTGTTTGTGATTTATCGCTCCTAAATCTACAAATATCTAGAAATAGTCTTCGAGTATTGAGAAACTTTCAGTAATCTATTTCTTTTGAAAACATTCATATATTTCAGGCTGTCGCAAAACTCTAAACTTACTATTTGATTTGTGGAAATAAAGTGAAAAATTTATTTTTCTATTCATTTTTATAGGTATTTCTTTTAATAAAAATGTTATTTTTTAAAATTTAAAAAAAGAAAAAAAATTATTGTATGTTTGTATTTCTTTATATGGGCAAAGTTTCGCCTCAACTGGCTCAAAAAGATCGCCAATATTATAAATAGGTGTAAGCCTGTTAAGGACCCGATATGAGGATGAAATTTGTCCAAAACACCGACTTATAAATATTCAAGAGAGTTTTATTTCATTCTTAGTAGTAATCATATAAAATTTACGCTTACGTAATAATATTTAAGTATTGAAGGTAAATTTTATATTATTATTATATCGTCTAGGTCAGATTAATGGTGTCCATTAACATAACAATTTTACCTTTTTTCCAAAATTAAATTTTTAATCATAGTCAGATAGAAGTTGATATTAATTTAATTTTTTTTTCTTCATGCATTAATGATACCTCAATTATTTTGATCTTTTTTGTCCAAAAGTAGAATATTCGAACGATTCAATATTTTTTTTTTTTAATAATTTTAGCCTCTTCTCATAAAATTAAAATTTTTTGAATATTAAAATAGCATTTCGTATTTTGAGAACCCGGGTCTCAGAACAATAACAAATAATAATTAAGACCAATTTTATTGAAATTATACCAATTATTGGTTTGTAATGAAAGCTTAAGAGTTTTCGGGCTGGTCAGCCAGCCGCAGGGGCAAAGGCTCCAACGTCCCCTTGGGGAGCGTAACTAATAACTCGACTAATTTACCCCCAACAGAATTCATTAAATTCAGTAGTTCCCAAACTTTTAAGTGTCACGAATTTCTTTTATAAAATATATATTTTGGCGGACATCTAATTTCAAAATTTAGATTTTAATAATTAGTGAATCAACTACAATATTGACGAGAATATTTATTAAGCGTTGAAATTAGCCCATTAGCCTCCCTGTGAGGTCAACCTTTATCACATATTATGTATCGCGCTAAGCATTTCAAAGATTTAAATCTTCATTTGTAAAATTTCGCGGTCTAGTGATTCTAAATTTAAAGATATAAGCATGCCATTGGTAGGTATACTTAAAAAAAAGATGGTTGAGTGTTTCGAATTTTTTCAAATTTTTCTTAGAATTTCTATAAATAATTTAAACTCTTGTAAAGAAAATCAGTCATTTTCTAAATCTGGGGTGCTATGGATTATTATAACCCGAATGCCAAAAAATGCAATCCGGCCACTTTCTCATCGAGATGGAACCACGTCTCTCAGCAACATCTAAAACATGGGGAGAATATTAATAATAATAATATGATCAAGACCGATTCTTTGAATCAAAAATTTTTCAGTGTGTTATATGTCAGATATAGTTGCATCTCGGTGGGCAAGCCAATTGCCCGGATTGCATTTTTTGGCATTCGGGTTCGATTCGGTAAAACAAACCTTCTGACATATTAAAAATAATTCATGACATCTCGGATTTAGTAGATGACCATCTCCATTTTCTTTAGCAATTTTAAAACTACTACTATTTGCATTTGACTATTATATATGAAAATTCTTATAATCAATAGGGCTACGTTTCACGTTTGATATGAACCTTAAAGATAACCGAGAAAAATTATACAATTACATATTTATACTAATAAATTAATTTCAAAGTTAATATTGAAAAACACAACATTTTTTTAATTATATATGTTGAAATAAGCTGACGTGTTCTGATGTGGCCATCCACTTTACTTTACCATACAACCTGGCCCCTCACTTATATTTAATATTTAATAAAATTATTTATAATCATGTAGGGGGGGGGGGTTAGTTTTTGCATTTTTAGACTCATGGGACCCACTGATTATGTATACAAAATTTGGGTGAGTTTGGTAAATGGCAAAGATTTTCATTTTTTGCATTTTTAGACTTCTTGGGTCCCACTGATTATGTATACAAAATTTGGTTTAGTTTGGTAAATGGCCAAGTTTTCATTTTTTGACCCTCCGCGCCCCCCCCCCCCATTTCGGGCGGTTAGTTTTTGTATTTTTAGACTTCTGGAGACCTAACATTTGGTTGAGTTTGGTAAATGGCCAAGATTTTTAGCCCCCTCCCCTTTTGGGCGGTAGGATTTTGCATTTTTAGACTTCTGGGGGTCCACTGATTATGTATACAAAATTTGGTTGAGTTTGCTCAAACGACCTAGATTTTTAATTTTTAACCCCCTTCGACCCCCCTTAATTTTGGGTCGATATGCACCAAAATCTAATCAGCTCTTAATCTCAATGGACCAAAACTACGTGTGAAATTTGGTTTCGATATTCACACTAGTTTTTGAGCTAGCTCGTCCACAAATTTGGTAACGCACAGACTAACTAACAGACATTTTGACACAACAATTATTATCTCAAAAAATATAATTTTTTCGATTTTCACTTATTAGAGCTTTTTTGTAGACCTAAATGCCATGGTTTCGCTCAATTTTTTTAATCGAAATATTTTCAGCCGTTTTTTAGATATTTTGAAAAAAAGAAAGAAAAAACCACTTTTTTCATGCACGATTACAATACTTGACCATACCCTGTATAGTAAAGTAAAAATTAATTAAGAGTATCAACGATCTAATTAGATAATATTAATTTAATTTTATAAATTAAAGGGGTTTTTTATGTCACATATAATAAAGGAAGAATATTAGAAAAAACAAATTAGGTTTCCAAGCATCTTTTCTCAAAGAAACATGGAACTTTCAACATGATGAGGTAAAACAAACATCTCATAGATCCATCATTATAGTATCAAAATAGATAATACACATAAGAAAATAACAAATTTCTCAAATAGAATTTATAATCTGAATAAATATAAAGAATTATGTAAAATTGTTTGGTTTTATTTTGTGTAATTGTTTAAAAAAAATTTACAAAATTTTTTTCAATTTTCTGAGTACTAGGTAAGATGGTTAACCAGAGGTGGCCGAAGCTGTTAGGTAAATTAATCAAATAACTAATAATAATCGATAAAAATTATTGTATTTATTTATTATATGTGGCTTAAAAAAACCTTTTAATATATAAAATTGAAATTCCTCATAGTCACTTAAGTTTTGGAAGAATCTTAGATATTACAATTGAAGTAAATTTAATGGATTTTGATGAGACATCCAAGGTTAAAAAAAGAGATATATTTAGAAATATTTTTGTTATTCAAAGCTGACGTTTCGGAGGTTTATTCCTCCTTCGTCAGGGTTTTGAAAGATCAGTGAAGGAAATACAATGTGACATTCCCCTCTGTCTAATCTCTCAGTGCAAGTAACAATATTATACAGTATTTCATTCACAGTAGAATTCAGTATAGTGATCTGCTGAGAATGAAATACGATATAATATAAATTGTTACTGCCCTGAGAGATTAGGGGAATGTCACATTGTAATTACTTCATTGACCTTTCAAAACCTTAAAGAATTTGAACCTCCGAAACATTGGCTTTGTATAAAAAAGATAGTTATAATCTCTTTTTTGAACCTTAGACCTGCCTCATCAAAATACATTAAAATCTTAGATAAATTAATGTAATATATCAGAAGGGATGAGGCTATTTCGGGAATCTAACTCAAATGCAAAAAAACAATAACCTGGCTATTGGACTCTCAACAAGTATACATACATATATCACGGCCCACAGTTTGAGCACCATTGCATTAATTGTTCAGGACCAATTGACCAAAAATAAAATTTGTATATTTGGACGTTTCCTCTTAGAATCTATGATGTTGTTATACAAATTTTGTTCTGCTTTGGTGGAATGTTCTCACGCTCCCTGGCTTACTCGAAATATGGCCGGAGGCCGAGCACGCGAGCTCCACACCGAGACCAAACCACTGCCAACCAGCAGACAGAAAGACAGACAGACATACGGCAGCTTGCACAGGGGCTCTTTGCACCCGACGAATTAAAATCTTGTATATTTTCAACATAACTCCCATCAATTATGTTTAATTAAATTTGAAATCTATACATGAAGAGGATAGCGGGAACAAGCATTTTATTGAGAGTACACTTAAATTTCTGAGTATGGTATTTATTACTCGCTATTGAGGATAATGATTTTGCTTTTCTAGTAAATCATTTAGAATGTAAAGTAATTTTCAAAATCTTTTTCTTATACAACACATTTAGGGCTGAGTGTTCGGTTAAACTTTGCTGGAGGTCAATTTAGTTTTAGAGTCAAAATTGCTGTGAGATTGCGGCTATTTTCACTCTAGCTTTAGCCGATTGCACGTTTATAGCAATAATAATTGCCGTTGAATCTTGACATATCATGAGGGCCAGGTCTCGTCCGAAATCTCAGTGCATCTTATCCTTGGAGCTCACTGAATAATTTAGGATTTTTTAATGGATTCTAGTTTTTTCTAACAGAACAATTATTAAGTATTATTTTAAAATAGTGCAGAAGTGATTTAAAAATACTTATTTTTATTTTAAATTGTAATCAGTAATAAGCCCCAAAGGGGTGGAAATGGTGGGGGGTAAAATCTTAAATAAATCATAACAACGTTAATATGAATGATAGTAGTTTGGTTTCAAATGGATATTATTATCCTAATTAACCTCTACAACTTATGTCTGAAAAGTTTTTGATAGGAGCAGTCTAAAGGGGGGTAGAGCCCCTTCGAAATCCACCTCTTCCTACGGCCTGCCGCAGGGATTTTTAAAATTAAAACTCAATTTGCCGAAACAAGTAGATTCGACTTTCTTGGAAAAAATCTAGCTGTATTGAATAATGTTTAATACATATCAAAGGGTTATATTTTCACCTTCACCCTGAGAACCCTAAGTGACAAAAATTTTAACGGACCAATGTCTGTCTTTTGAGGCAAAATCAATCTGATACATATAATTTAAACAGAAATGTTTTCTGCAATTTTGCTTTTTGGTACTAGGGTTCATTTCCAAATGATGTGAATACAGCTCTTCTGGCATGTAATTAAAATCATCAATAACAACACTTTGGTTTCAATAAATCATTTCGTGATTTTTTCCCGAATTTTTAACAATTTTTCAAGGTCCACCATAAATATAAACCATGAAATATATCCATGAAAATCTAATATAAATTATGTTTTATAATAAGTATTATTTAAAATTATTTTTAGAAAAATATTTGATACATCCAACTATTTTTTTACATGGTAGACACGTTCCTCAGAAAATTCGTTTAAAAAAAGACGAATGTATTTTCTAATTTTAAAAATCCCCTTATAAAATAAAGAGAAAAAGAAAACCTTTTTTGATGCCAACCGAACCGTCTTAAAACCAGCCCGAAAAGGAGCTATACGAACCCTACCGAGGCGAACTGAATATATATTAACCGAACCTCCGAAAGTTTAGTCCGGGCGGGGTGTGTTTCGGGCTCCCATTTTTTTCTAATCAAACACACATTGAAAACCGAACCAGCCAATCGTCGGGCGGGGTGTGTTTGGGGCTCCCATTTTTTCCTAATCAAACACACATTGAAAACCGAACAGCCAATCGTCGGGCAGGGTGTCTCTTTTGTATTCTCCCTTATACTGGGGAATATTTTGTCAGAAGATATTATGCCGGGGGATGTTTTGTCCTTGGGATATTTTGTCCTTTGTATATTTTGTCGTGGGATGTTTTGTCGGGGATATTTAGTCAGGGGCTGAAATGTCGCGGTACCAATACTAGTATAGTATAAAATTTGTTCTATTGTACATTTTGTTAAATTCCCCTAACAGGGGTTGAGATCCTCTAAAATGATTCATTATTTCTAAAACTAAGATTCAAGAAAGAACGGGCGTCTTTTTTGTAACTTCTTATGATAAAAATTGCCAAACAAGTGAAAATCATTTCTTGGAAAAATGATAATCGGGTGGACAGGCAGCCTCGGCTGCGCTCGGCTCAGTCGCTATCGTTAAGCGAGCGCGAGTGCATCGGCCACCTAGCCATGCAGCCTCGTTCTTTCTCCAGGTAATAATAATTACTTTCATCTACTTTCTCAATTAATATCATTCATTCTAAATGATTCTTTATCTTACCACTTCTTTATTAGATTATAATTTAAATTACAAATATAAACAAGATTTTTTTTTGAATTTTTGAAAACAAAAAAATGGTATTTTTCAAAATTCTAGTATCATTGAAGGCTGTCGTGTATTTATCTCAATATTAACTTCACAAAAAACAATTTAATAACACTATCAAAGATCTTATTATATTAATGTTGCATCATTCTTACCATATTAAATTTCATAAAAAGGAATCGTATGGAATTGAATAAATTAAAGTACAGAGTTTTTATTAAATGGGCCAGACGTTTCGTCAATTTATTTTGAATTCCTCAGTGGCTTGTTTTATCAATGTTTATCACTGTTTGTCAAAAACAGATTTTTTCTATAAGACAAAACATCATATTATATTTATTGATCTTTCTTTAGTATATTCTTGGCTCACAATAATTTTAGTAACGACTTTTTTCTTGAACAATTAAAATTTCTCTTCGTTTTATATAGATATAGCATATGTAATGTAAAAACATATATATATATATATATATATATATATATATATATATATATATATATATATATATATTTGCAAGTTCGTGTCTTGAGCTTGATTCCGAAGGGATAATCCATTCACAGTTTGAAATTAAACATATCTATATAAGAACTTTGATATGGCCTTTAATTTTCTAATTTGAAATTTTTGGGGCTTGGCAATTTTTGTCAACAAACTGTTTGAGCAATAAAGCTAAAATTCCAATACAAACTTACCTTCTAAATTTCAGCACATTTACATTGTTCGAAAACTTATATAAAATTTCAATTGGTTTTGAAAATGCTCTATTTTTTTCATTCAATTTAGGTAAAGATCCCAAAAAAATTATATTTTCTTTATTTTAAAAATTCAATCATTTTGATACCAGAACGAACTTTCTAAGTCTTTTCATTCTTTAGTTATTATAATTTTGTGTTTGAATTCGTATTCCGGTCACTCTGCGAGGCTCGATTACTGAGCGTATCAATTAGAGAACGGAGCTGGAGAATAAATATATTTAGAATGGAATTTGAAATAGATGGAAACTTTATAGGAAACTCGTCTGAACTTGTATCAACGACAGGGGAAGATTTAGTATTTATATCCACACCCTTTTCATATTCGAGATAAACGTGATAAAGTGCATTTTTATAAGAATTTATTTATTCTATGTCCTGCTTAAATTTAATTGAAAAAACTTCTTAAATATTTTTATTTTATAAAAAAAAGTTCCCTAATGAAAAATTATCATAAATTTCAGGTCCAGGTGTTTTTAGACTTCTAAAGACATTCTAATCAAAGAACCATATCATCCTCATAACCTAATTGGAAATTTATTAGCCCACTTATTTTCCAAATAATTTTAAAATATCTCTCTATAAATATAAATAAATTTTGTAATAATCTATTATTTAACATCATTTCTTGAACTTTTTCAGCTTTTCTCGGTACGCTATCTATAAATTTTAATGATTTGCTAGTCTTCGTCAATGAACGCTTTAAGTTAGAAAGCTGAAACTTGGCACTGATGTGCAATGTATTAATACTAACACGAATACCAAATCGCAGTTTATTATTTAATTATTAATTAATTGCTTCCCATATAAAAATTTGAATTATTTCCTCGTTTTCGAACTGGTAGTTGTAAAGCCATAAATTTGAAATACATGGTAAAGTTATAGTAAACTGGTCTGAGCATGTAAGCATGACAGGGAAAGATTTAGTATTTATATCCACACCCTTTTAATATTCGAGTTAAAACCAGTAAAGGGCATTTTATAAGAGTTTATTTATTCTAGACTCTGCTTAAATTTAATTGAAAAAAACTTGGGACAATAATTTAAAAATGTTTCTATTTTTATAAAAAAATTAGTCAAAAGTTTTGAGTTTCCTAATGAAAAATCCACAAAAATTTCAGATCTTTACAAAAAACTATTTACTGGCACTATCAAAGATCGTATTAAACAATATTTACAAGTACGTGTCTTGATCTTGACTTACAAAGGGCTAATCCATTCACAGTTTGAAATAAAACATATTTTATGTATAAGAAATTTGAAACGGCCTTTAAATTCTCTTTTTTTATAAATAAATAATTAATGTTAAATTCTTCAATTTAATTATACTAATATCTTCATCCCCACGCCAATTGTTCAATATTTTTAATATTCTTTGAACCTTTGAATCGTATTTTTTTAAAATCATATTAAAAATAAATTAAAATCTGTAGTATGTCACTAGGGTTAAGCCAGTTGCCCGGAAAGCAAGGTTAGCACTTGTCTTCGACTCCTTAGGGGGCGATTTCTTCTGTCATGAAATAAAACATATCTAATAGATTCGTGATTCTCGTCTTTTAAATTCTTAGTATTAATTTGACTAAAATATAGTATAATCAGTAGTAACGTTAGATTTAAATAACAGCTTTTTAAATATAAGGGTTGAAATTTCTAAGAAAATCTCAAAAGGTTGTCACCTACTAGATCCGAGATGGAATTGATTATTTTGAATTTTGTGATACCCTCTCGGGAAAAACCCTTCTAGCTTATAATTAAAAATAATCCTTTCGTAAAATAATCCTAATGTAGGTAATAGATGACACCCTCTTGGGATTTTCTTGGTTTCTTTAAAAAATTAAATACCTCACTCGTTTTTAACTATAATATTTTTTCTTCTAATTTTGGACTCCCCGAAAAAATTCTGGGTATCTCTTTGTCACAAGTAGAAAGCTATCCCCTAATTCCTCACAAAAATTAACAAAAAATGTATACTAAAAACAAAACAAAAAAAAAAAAGAAAAGATGTAGATTTAGCTAAAAATAGATTATTAGTTATATATTTCTTTCAAATGAAAAACTACTTTAGTCATCTTGATTATTTCACCGAAGACTGACAAGGAAGTACTATTCAAGTATATTATAAGCTACTATTTCTATTCTTAACTCTTTTTATAGATCTTTTGTCAGAATCTAAAATACATATTAACGAACCTAATAAAACATGTATAATTAATTGACTTGATTATATAATATAATAGTAATATTTTAGAAGATTATTAATAATTATTCCGTATACTTAATGAGTATCGTAAACGACATGATCGCTATTGTAACAATCGACCATAGTAATAAATATGGAATTGACTTTATGGGAATTACGATGGCCGGAAAATGAGAGCCGAATCGAAAAGAAATAAATCCAAGAGCACATTCCAATCAGACCGATCCTCATCATCATCATTATAATCATCATGAGATCATCATCGGAACGTGGAGAGTAGGTGAACTTGAAATTGACCCCAGGGGTCATCGAGCTCTCAAATATGTATAGCAACGGAAATTAAAAACATATCACGAAACGTTACCAATGTTATTTTTATAACAATTTGAAAAAGCAACCTCATGAGAATGGGTTGAAATTGGAAATCGCCTAATCCTCGTCAACATTAGGTACAACTACACAGCTCTTAATAATGGAATTGCCCTTGAAAGCAAAACAAAAAATATTATGACGGCATTAGTGCTCGCCAATCGACTTTCACTTAGCTCGCATTAGTAATAAACCAACATTAAAACTAAATAATTGAAATTACTATTAAAAATTAAAAATAAATAAATTTTATAAATTGATTTTTTATATATTAAGGAGTGAATGAAACAAGCCTTCTGACATATTATTAAAATATCATATATCCTAGTTGAATAATTTATTATATTTTTTTATTAAACTTATTATCCGGATTACTAACTTTGTCATTCGGGCTCAATTCCTGAGGGGGTTGAAAATAAGCCTTCTGACATATAATTAAAATTTATATATTAGTTGA
The DNA here is from genome assembly GCA_024734495.1 of Forficula auricularia. NCBI lineage: Eukaryota > Metazoa > Arthropoda > Insecta > Dermaptera > Forficulidae > Forficula > Forficula auricularia. Next base: position 6,574,376 of record JALMQS010000030.1, on the reverse strand, counting down.
ATAATTTAGGTATTATATTTTTAGTTAATAGAGTAAAGGGTGTGTAGCTCACAGTGAATGAAATATACTCAAGAGGTTTATATACTCAATATAATTTCGTTATTAGTCCATCATCAGGTTTACAGTTAGTACTATTAAGTATTAACTTGTAAACTCCTGATGATGGACTAATAATCCGAAATATATTGAGTTTGTATAAACCTCTTTGAGTTTTATTTCATTCACTGTGAAACTACACACCCTTTACTCTATTAACTAACATCATGTTTCACCTAAAACCTACACCACTTTCCATAAGTAAAATTATATTTTTTATTTAACACATTATACATTATTAATTACACGATATCATAGATGAAAAGTGATAAGAACATAAGAGTTCAAATTTCCGATAGAAGCATACTTTAAATTTATAAGGAAATCACAAGAGGTTGTCATTTACTAGATCCGGGATGGAGTGGATTGATTTTTAACTATACCTATGTCAGAAAGATTGTTCCATATTGGATCTAGTGATGCCAACCTCATATATGATTTCTTTTTAAATTTAACGTCTGCTTCTATCAGCAATTTGAGTTCTTAAATTCGATTTTGGAAATGTTATTCCATTGCACTTGAAATTTTCAAGAAATTCAAAATTCGAAACATTCAACCATCTTTTTTTTAATTATATGGCTTGGATGATATGTGTAATGTCTGTAAATTTAGACCGCAAAATTTTACAAAAAATGATTTAAATCTTTGAACACAATACCTATTATGTCACTTCCAAGCCTCGCCAATTGGCCCGGATTGCTAATTTTGGCACTTGGATTCAATTCCTGAGGGGGTGAAAACAAGCTTTCTGACATACCTATAATTAAAAAGATAGATCGTCTATTCTTGTTATATATGTTTTTTAGTTTGTTAATAAATAGCCACTACAATAGTCAGACAGACCACTATTTTGATTTCGTTGGACTGGCTATGGAGATCACAAAACGCGAATTTTTGTGATAAATTGCACTATTCATACTATAAAATCTATCGTATACTTTCAAGTAAAATTCGAATATTTAAAGTTAAGTCTATAATATTTTAATTAGAAGACTTTCCAAGGTTGATTTTTGGAAATGCTATTCGAATAATCCAACTATTTAAGTAATTTAAGTATTTAAGTTGCAGCACGACGGCGCCGGCCGTGTGGTTTTGTTGTATATATTTATATATAATATATATATTTGGCTTGTTAGAATAAATAATATTTAATGTACTTAATTCTGTTTTTATCAATCGGATAATTGAATTTCGTATTCAGAAATATTCAAAGCGTAGAAAAAAGAATTTTCAATGAGTTGCTGGTTGCATCGACAGGCGTTGAATATTAAAATCTTATTTTTCAGCAGTAAAAATGATTAAATCTCAAGTAATTTACGAATGCTTGGGTTCTATTTACCAATTGGTGAGGTGTTGAGCGTTTGGAACGTGTTTCTTACAAATGAAGCTTTAGAAGGATTTATTGACATTAATTAAAAATAATTTTTACTAACATTTTTGTCTTTTATTATTCTCACTTTAAATCATCAATCGCCCAAGTTTCACTTAAGTATTCAAATAATGTTTAAAACTCGAATACAAATTACTAATTTATTATAAGATTTCAATTTACCGATAGAAGGTGAGTCTTTAAATTTATAAGGAAATTACACGTTGTCATCTACTAGTAGAGAGGAGCTAATTGACTACTACTTGATTGCTAATTTTAGCACTAGGTTCCGATTTCCAGATTGGGTGACAACACCCTTCTGACATACAATTAAAAATACCATTACATCTCGGATTTAGTAGATGACAACTTATTGTGATTTCCTTAGAAATTTAAAGTCTATTTCTATCAGTAATTTGAACTCTTAGGGCAAGTTTCATAAAACTAAGATGACCCTATGCTAGTGAAGAGCCTGGGGTTAGCTCTCGAAATATGTTTCATAAAAAAAACATAGTGTGATCGCAGACTTAACCCCTCTATCTTTAACTCTCCGAACTTGATGGGTTAAGCTTTATCCTCGGGCTAACTCTGTGTTTATTCATTGACATTAGAAAAACGTTTTATAGGTTAGAGTTTCAAATCAAAAGAATTCAAAACAAATCGTTATATTATTTATTTTTATAATAATAATATTATTATTATTTTTATATAATATTAAATATAGCCAAATATACCTATATAAATGTATATAGAATTTTAATTTATGTTAACACGGAATTAGAATAAAACAAAATAATTCATTATAATAGGTATATTTTTTAAAAGTAAATATCTAATAAATTAAATTTAAAAAAATTTCAAACTAAAATCGAAGAAAGCAGATATTTCTAATAAAATAGTTAAATTTTTATATTTATTTCGTAGAATAAAATTAGATCGGAAACGATTGGAGTCAGCATTAAATTCTGATGCCAAATCATCCCATATTTTTTTCTTTAAATTAGCATCAGAATCTGAACGCTTAGATTCCAACACACATCTTTATATTTATTAACGAGAAAAACAAGACGTTTCTCCTCTTCTATTGTGAAATTGGGACTTCTTTTACTCTTAATTGAAGATTGGTCCATATTCTATTTAAAATTTAATATTCAATTATTCAATACATTTCAAATTTTTAAAATTACATGATTTGTCACAGTTTTGTTGTATCTATACATTTACTTTTTTACCACTTTATTTTTATATGATTAAATAGAAAAAAAAATTTTGATTGTTTTTAAATAATAAAAGAATACAAGACATTCATTCATTTGAATGAAATGAATACAAAACAAAAAAAATCTAAACGTAATTGTTTTTTTTTTCTAAAAATAACTAAAATGTAGGGAATTTGGCCGTTGCCAACCTATTTTCCTACCCTTGACTCAGGGTGAGCTAACTCGACCCTATTTTGTTTTATGAAATTCATATTGTTTGAAACTCCAGGGTGACTCTCAACCTAGAGTTGAGTAAGCCGAGGATTATTTTTTTTTATGAAACTGGACCTAAAATTCATTTAGAGAAAAGTAATTTCCCTCCCCTTCGAATTTTTAATAAATTCAACTATCTTTATTTAAACTCGTCGAATGGCTATGTATTTAAATTTAGAATCACCAGACCGCGAAATTTTACAAATGAAGATTTAAATCTTTGAGTGAAATATTTAGCGCGATACATTTGTTAGAGGGTAATCAATTGGACCGGAACGCTAATTATGGCACTCAGGTTCGTCTCCCAATAGAGTAAACACAACCTTTCTTAGCGATAATTAAAAATAATCTATTCCATCTCGAATTTAGTAGATGTTAACCTCCTCTTGTGATTTCCTTTGAAACTTAATTTATTTTAAATATTAGTTAAAAATACACAATTGCATTTGGGACTTTGTTAACTAAATTAAAGATACAAATATACTTATAGTTTTCGATTGAGCAAGGGAGGAAAAATAAATCGAGAAAGAAAGAGATAAATAATAATTTCATTTCCCATTTATGCAAAAGAGCTTAGTATTTTGCATGCACAAAAGTAGCAATGTGATTAAAATTCAACATTTAACTCTCATAGATAACAAGAAATTGTCATAAATAAATCTTCGAACATAAACCAACTTTTAAATGAAATGTAAATATATTCTGCAGTTTCTAATAGATATTATAGTATACGCTGAAACTATATTAATCATCAGAAAGCATAGTTTTAAACAAATAAATGAATTTGCATAAATACCATTATCTTGGAGAAAGTTTTTGAATGGGTGTATTATATATTTAATTAATTGGTGAAAGTGAAGTATTAATGCTTAGTCCTTTAACAGTTTTTGTGAGAATTAAATTTGAGAGTATGTAGATGAAAAATTTGAGTTAGATATTGTCAGAATGAAAAGTACCTTTGGGCTCAACAGAGTTTGCAGGTTCGATCTCGTTATTCTTATTTTCTTAAAAATTACTCTTATATTGAATAAACTATTTGAGTTATTTAAAATTAATTATTTGCTTTAAGTGTATGCAGTTATTTACTTAAGAAAAGTAGCTCGTTTTGCTTCAATGCTTCTATTCCTAAAAATACAGCATCATTCATAACTAACAAAAAAATTAAACTCTTTTGGTGATTTGGCAATTTTACTTTTCACCTACGAATTTGAGCTAGAAATCTGAAACTAGCTTATTAACACAATCTTTTCCGCCGTTTCCTGCTCATATGATAACGTTTAGACCAGGGGTGTCCAGCCTTTTGGCTTGCCCGGGCCAAATTTGAAGAAAAAAATTGTCTCGGCCTGCGGATAAAATTATATAATTCTATTGATATTTGTTATTCAAAAAAGATAGTTAATAATCTAGAAATAAGAACTTTATTACTAATTTTACTTTTCGTAAATTTTATACTTGAAAATAACTTCTCATAAATACATACCTACATACTTACAAAAAGAGATCCCGTGTTCGAGCTCCGGCTAATCCTTTTGGCTATAATAAAAAATCTCTTGCTTTATTAATTAATTTAAGCCATATTTTTTTTGTTAAGGGAGAATAGTGTAGATTCTTGGGGAAACATTAAATCAAGTAAATAAAATTTTTTAGAAACTTTTTAAAATTTAAAATATAAAATACTAGGTAGGTTTCAGATAAATAAAAGATCAGATGCTTGTTTAGCACGATTCTATATATATTTCGGGGTATAAGCCCATCTTCAGGAGTTCACAAAGGACACTTATACCACGATATATATATCTATATAGAGTCGTGCTAAACAAGCACCTGATCTTTTATTTATGTGAAACCTACTTAGTATTTTATATTTTAAATTTTAAAAGTTTTAAAAAAAATTTTCTTTATTTTACTTATTATAATAATGATATTTATTTTGAAAATAAATAAATAAAAAATACTACCCTCATATATTCCACTCAGTAATATTTCCTTGTTTAACACGATATTAATGAAAATTTATTCTTCAATATCAATCATCTAAAAATATATTCTTAATCGCTATAAAATATATTCTATATTGTTAACAATAGCCTTTATGATCTCACCTTATGACACCATCAGAAAAATACAAATACCAATGTTTTACTTTTATTTTTGCTCTCATTTTAATTTCTTATCGATTTAACTTTACAATGATGTTTTTTAATATCTTCACTCTTCATATATATATTTTTCTATATATCTTCACTCTTCATATCGCCTAAGGATTACGAAAAGCATTCTAATCTACTCTAATCATATATTTCTAGAGGGATTTTCAATAAAAGGCGTTTCATAAATATGTTTTTAATGTACTATATTTTGTAACAGCCAACTCTTCAGTAATCATTGAATACATCTCGTTGTGGGACAATAATACCCAATCGGCTGTCTATTGTTGCTTCTTCGGTGTCCGCCCTTTCGCCCCCAGGGAACTTCATGGCGCCTTGTCTACTATTCTGCTTCATTCATTCATTTTTTTTTTTTTTTTTATTATTATTATTTTTGTATTGAGGTCGTCTTTGCCCCACTTCTTCGAATGAAAATCGTTTGCTAACATTCAACAAGGAATTATTATTATGAATTTATTCATTAGATTTATGAAATATATATTCAGAATAAATAACCAATTGCTTAGGTAATTTGTCATTGTAACCTGGGACAAGTGAAAATTTATTCTTTCATGTAATAATTTGAAAACATTGCAAAATTAATGAAAATTGCTACTTTGAATGTTGACTCTTGAATTTCTTTAATCATGCAAATTCTACAAATTTAAAAAAAAAATTATCCTCTAAATTGATTGCTTTAAAAGAATTTCGATCGACAGAAGGTTTCTGTTTACGCTCTCGGGAATCGAACCTGCAATTGTCAGAACGCTATTTCTGGCACTCGGGTTCGATTCCCATTCGTGTAGGAAAAAATTTCTAAATTATTGAAATATGCGGAAAGCGAACCAATTCTCAAAATCTTTCTTTATTTTCTTCAATTTTTATTTTGATAATTTAAGAACATATCGTTCATCTGCTGTAACAACGACATACCTCAAAAACTATGATATTTTCAGGACGATCACTACAAACTTTTGGCAGGATATATTCATTCGAAAATAACTTATTAGTATGTTTTATTGAAAGAATACAATATTTTATAATTAATTAAATGTTGCTATGAGGTATGTTGAGACCTTCTGAACCTGGTGTTTGGCTCAACATACCTCATAGTAACATTAAATTAATTATACATAAACCTTACCAATATATTATGTTAAAAGAGGAAGTTATTTTCGAAGGAATGTATCAAGTTATTATCTGTCAAAAGTTTGATTTGATCCTCCTGGAAAATCACAGATTTTGGCTTATGTCACTGATGCAGCAAATGAGCGATATTTAGTTTGAATATGAATTTTATTTATAATAATGGTAATTTAATCTGATTTCTCTATTGTCATTAAATTTATTCTAATGAATTGGAATCGAATGTTGGTTCCTTTAATCCATTTGTTTACATTTCGGTGGGTTTGGATTTTTTTATCAACCACGTGCGTTCTTATGATTCGAATACCGATCTCAATCAGATGAGGGCGCAATCGGAGTCACTTCATTTCACTGTCAAACGTTTTGTATCTCGCTTATCTCTCTTCATGGCCAGGCCAGCCTCTTCTTCTCAATTCATCCTTGAGATATATATCATCAATATAAAAGATTCAATATGTTGACATTTAAAACAAACCGATCTCAAAAATGAACATCTCTACATCAAAACTATGCAGCTTTGGTTTAGTCAATATCGAACATAAAAATCATCACATTTTAAAATTTGTATTAGTAAATGAAATTATAATCATGGTTCATTCTTGATAAATTGGCGTAACTGAAATTCGCTTAACTCCCATAAGATTTATGGTTTCTATAGTACATAGAAAAATAAAAAAACAATGATCTGATGAATATATTTAGTTTTTAATAGAACTAAAGAGAAATCAATAAAGTTAAGTTGTGCAAATTAACATATACAAATATACATGTAATTGAGAACCTTGGTTCTACCAAGGTTCTCAATTACAAGTGGTTTGATTATTTGTCCCACGGTGGTTAATTTCAATTTAGACCACCAGATAGCGTGTCGGAATTCTCAGTTTCCCAATACAAAATATAAATATGTAGGTATATTTATAATTTATTTGTTTGAGACTATAGTTTTGACCTTCATCAATCTTTTAATTATAAATATTTTATTTGTTATTTCTCATGGGATCTACTACCAGATTGTCTATAGAAAAACTCGTTTTGTTGTTATAGCAAGCCCAGCCACATAACAAACGATTACTGGCTTGGACTTATACAATTAGTTAACATTGTTTGACCTATAATTTGGATTGCTGACCTCCACAGAACAAAATACCATTTAGTCAAGAGAATTCAGTAAGAAACATAAGATTTGTGATCATTTCATTTTACCAGCACCGCTAACGCTAAAGAGACCAAATAACATTCGTAAAATATAGTAGTTAGAGTCCTGGTGAGAAGTGAAATTTGCCTTCCCAAATAAGTAGAAAGACCATTATAATTTGTTTGAATATCATGAGCGGCCTATTCAAATTTAATAATAATTTCATCGAGTCTCTTTGAGCAGTGATGCCCTGGTTTCTTGCACCCACGTATAGAAACGGCTCTTGAAAAATAACACCTGTTCTTAAAAGCACCATCTACGTGAGTCTTTATCTTATTACCTAAGCGGAGTAAAAAGAAATAAAAATATCACATATTATATTTAAAAACAAATATAAGATTTTATTTATTTATTTACTTTACTAGAATCACATTTTTTTGATTCAAGATCAAATAAATATTGAGAACTAAAGAATTTAAATATCTTCTACTTATATATGAAAATTCTTATAAAGGAAGGGGAATAAAAATATTACTATTCAGATACTTTAATGAAAGAAGCTGCTTTGATTACGAATCTCTTTAATATTAACAGGGGCAAAAGATATAATATATATATATATATATATATATATATGAATATTTTATTGCGTCCTGGAAACTTGGACTATTCCTAATTGCTTTATCTTATTCGAGAACTCAGCATATTCTAGTTACGAGAATGAGTGTTTTGCTATTTAAATAATTTTGTTCGTTAAAGTCTCTGAATCTTACTTTAATTAATTACTCAGTAAAACTTCTAGAATAAACATAAGTATTTAAGAAATCACAGAATAAATTATTATTTTTCATGGAAAACATTTTACTTTATAGGTATTTCTTAAAACTCGAAATAATATACACTTTTTGATCCAATCAAAGTATTAATCGGAAAAGCCAACTATGACCAAGAACTGATGTTTTTATTCTATTTAGCTAATTAAAAATGTCTCTTCGATTACTATTCTCAACAAGAACTGGATGTTTTTATTCATAACTCATAACTCAGCTTCACCGATCAGTGTTTAAAACTGGTATATGAGATTATAGGAAACATTTCTGGAATCAACATCCTCAAGAAATAGTCACTTTACTATCATTAAATCATTTCAAAGCACTAAAGCACTATAACATAACTACCTATTCAATTATATAAACAAACTATAAATTTACAGCTCTTTTATTGTCATAAAATAATAACATTAACTTGATTTTTCTTAATGTAAAATTTCGTATACTCTAGCCCATTTTAAAATTTATTTCAACACTTGCCCTAACTAATTTACAAAATACATGCTCAGATTCTGGCATAAACCGATTTCTTTTTCCTGTATATAAATAAATAAATATTTAGAATATTTATTCAGTGACTCAACTTTACCAAAAACACCGCATAATAATATATGGGTTCAGGTCACGATTTACTACAATAAAATAAATAACTTTAGTTAAGTATTCACGCTCTCATTACTAATGTTATAATATTTCATTCATTCTAAATGATCGATTTCATTCAGAAAAGTTTATTTTTCTCGGATGTGTAAATGGTTAATGAACTCAATGATTAAATTTCATCATTTATTATTCTTTATCAATAACAAATCAATCAATTTCGTTAATAAATAAATAAATATAGTCAATATTATGAATATTAGGATTTCTTTTTAAGCCTTGTCCGTCGATAGAAAGTAAGGTTGAAGTTGAAGCTCGTTAGCTGCGAACCCATCTCAACTTTGATTGACATACGAATCGCTGGAACGGATAAGAGTGGAACGCTTTAGCAATGTTTCACATAAGCAGCACATACACACACACAGACACCCTGAAAAAATAATGGGTTCAAATTTATGTATGCAAAGAGATCTAGGAAACATTAGAAATCAATCAACTAACAAATATTATTATTTTTAATTTATTTTCTAAATTTTGACACACATTATAAATTAGTTTGTAAAATTTGCTAAATATTTTTGTTATTATTTTTTGTAACATAAATTTTTTAAGAAAACATTTCTTTTTATTCTAACTATCAAATAAAATAAACTAAATTTAATATCCTGGTGACTTCAGACAGATATTTATAGTAAACTTATTGCAATTTCGACTTAATGCACTCGCACCGCTCTCCTAAGTACATACTTTTAAATTTCTCAACAGAAATGTTAAGTGCGTATGCTTTGTACACCGGAATCCTTACGTGAAAATTAAGACAAATAAATAATTAGAAAAAACTGTTTAAAGTCCTCTTTTTACTTTATCCAATGCGCAGCATGGGTAAAGTATTGTAATCGGTCTTGCGGCAAGCGCGACTTCAAAAGGTCCTCAGGTAAAAACTACGGAACCCATGAACTCAATTAAAGTCACAAATTGTAGTATTCAATTAGGTTGAATTTTAGCACGTGACGGTTTTGCCAAAAATTACATGGGGTCTCGTCGAGAGGCCAAAAAGTGCGATTTTTTCATTTAGTGCGTGCGAATATGTAGGTATGTTATCGTTTTTTTGGTCCACGATTTTTTCGACACCGTTGCACCAATTGAAATGAAATTTAAAACCTACCATTATTTTAACAAAATGAAGCGCTGATTAGTTTTTGGTACATATCCTCCCACAAACATTAGTACTTTATTTCAGTACTTTTTTAGTTTTTTCTAAATATTTTGAAAATGATTAAACCAATTTTGATCAAATTTAATATTCTAATTAAGTACCTTGAGGAACACAAAAAAGGTAATAAAAAGTTTTTTGTAAAATTATATTTACCCTAGAATAAGATAGTACATTGGATAAAGTTTAGCAACGATCCGTTGCAGTTTATTTATTATTATTATTAGTTACATATTTTTATTTAAATTGGTTTTTGCTCTGACTGACTGTTTATCTGGATCTTGTAGCCAGATTTTGACACATTACTAAAGTTCCGATTTACATAAAATTAGGCAGACCAACTTATATATAAAATACTTCATAGATTTTAGCAATTAATAATTTAATAATAGTCAGGCTACTACATAACCAAGAAAATAAATAAATAAAGGGTGAAAAATAATGAATTTTCATCTTGATATCGACATTAGGTATTAGTTTGAGTTCTAGTATCTTTGGCTCGATTGGTTATGAGCCTCACCCTTTAATGAATATCGCACTAGTTCTCGTGAATATCCCGGATTTAACCACCGGTCGATTCTTTTTTATTCTCTAATTGAATTGAATTTATAATTGTCTTTAGACGAGAGCTCGCTCTGATTGCCCCCTATGGTGATGAAAAATAGTTTTCCAACTTTGGGTGGCGTATTTAATTGGAAAGTGTTTAAATATATTCCTAGTATAATTTAAACTTTAAAATTAATAAGAATGCTTACATCTTATTAGAAAGTGGTATAAGTCAAAGTGTATTTTCTAAATCTAATGCTCTTTGATATTCTTACCCAAACTAAGAGATATAAAATAAGAATACATTAAAACACATTAATAAAAAATGCTTTTATAAAGTCGAAAATATTTTTTCTAAACTCGCATAGTAAAATAAAGTATGGGACTATGTGGCCTCTTTTTAGGATTAAATTTAAAATAAGCGCCTCTGCTTTTATTTTTGATTTTTTAGTAAATTTTTAAATAAAAGCCCGTTTTTAAAAAGTCGTTTGATATATATTTTTATTTACTCATAAGAAACTTTATTTGTATAAATAATTGACATTGAATTTTTTAAAAACCCAATATATCGACTAATACTAATATCTTTGCGTTATATAGTAATCAATTTTTTTCTCTCTCCCTGGCCTCGCTCATGACAAAGCATTTGGCCAACACTATAGTATTAAAATATTATTTTTACCCCATAATAAGGACCAACATGACACCGGAGTGGCGCACCCCACAGAGCGCCCCCCAAAACGATGCGATAGGAGCACACAAGACACGGGCCACAAAGAATCCCTGTTTTGATCCTAAGAAGAATAAAAATAATTTCTAAGATAAAAATAAAACCGACTTCAAAAAAATTAAATGTAACAAATAAAATAGACTAAAAGGTATAAAATAATTTATATCTTATTTAGTTACAACTAAACGACGAAATATTAACATGAAATTACTTTTTGAAGTCGGTGCCAAACATATACCTTTTATGAATCGCACTCGACGGATCTTACTTAGTACCTACGTTTGGCGGATACGCTCGCTTATAGGTATAGTTTGTTTGGCACCGACTTCAAAAAGTAATTAAATGTTAATATTTCGTCGTTTAGTTGTAACTAAATAAGATAATAATTATTTTATACTTTTTAGTGTATTTTATTTGTTGAATTTAATTTTTTTGAAGTCGGTTTTATTTTTTTCTTAGAAATTATTTTTATTTTTCTCTTTTTAGTGATGATATTAATAGAGATTTTTTTATAAAAGATTTTATTTATTATAATTTTGATTATTTGGTCATAAGAATTGGAGATTTACGTTATTTTACCGTTAATCATATCATCAAAAGCTTGACCAAATTAATATGGCACCATCCCTAAGATACCCCTTTCCAATAAAAAAAGAATCATCGAAATCGGTTCATAAACAAAGAAGTTAGGCCTAAACAAACCTAACAAAAAAGGTCTAATACCAATCAAAAACAAGGGACCATTCGGAAGCTAAACTGGACCAAATGCAAAAAAAAATTTCAAAATCGGTTCACAATTGGCGGAGATATGTGGTAACATAGACACACAAAAAAAATTCAGTCGAATAGAGAACCTCCTCCTTTTTGAAGTCGGTTAAAAACTGAGTCCTAAGGTGAAAAAGGTCTCTAAGGAAAAGACTATAAATAAGTTATGAAATGATTTTAAGGAATTCCTATGTAATGATTATATGAAATGAAGTAAAATGTCAAGTATTAATCCAAAACCATCCACTAGACAAAATATGCTTTAATATTATTTTGGAAATGTCTCTGTATAATGGAGAAGAATTGTCATTCGGGTTGGAAGCATAATTTTTTCATTAGTAATATTAGCGTAAAACTTATCAATTTTGTTCTTATATCTATTACAGTTTAAATAGATATGTTCAATATCTCCAATATTTTCACCACCGCACAAGCAAAAACGGGGTATCCCTGACTCCCAGTCTACCATATGTAGGTGTGTGAGCATGACCACTACGAAGACAATATTAGCGTGGATAGATTTTATAGTAATCAAATTCAATTTATATACATTTATGGGGCGTGTGTAAGCATTTTTCTTACATCGATATAGAGAGTGTGCTACTGCGATTATAATAAAAACTGTAATGATTATACAAAGAATGCAAAATAATCAATTCAATTATAATTTAATACGTCTTTTTATTATTAATATTATCTTTTTAATGAGTTATTTATAATCGTTGAATGATAATTTTAATCTGATTCATCTGCTTCGATTTCAATAATGCTACTCTCTATGCAATAGGCGAGACCTTCTGAGAAGATCTCCGTTGCAGACAACTGGAATCGATGTCATTCCATCACTAGTAATTAATAACCGTCTTTTTCTTCTTCGCCTTGTTGCAAATATCATAAAATATTTCTGGGATTTTAATTGATGCGAATCCTTGATCCTTGTGATTCCTTCATGCTTCCTTATGAGTGTCTCTCCATATTTACTTATGTAATTGAATTCAATTATTGATTTTTCATTACTCTTTACTTTCTACTGCATTGTTTGACTTTATAAATTTTCAATTTTTATTGAGTACTGCATTTTTCTATCATCATTAACCAAAGATGAAATATCTTGTTTTGTTCGCTTTAGGAAATGATTAGAGAGTTATTGGATTATGGTGGAGCGGTGTAATGAAACCAGTATTTTCGAATAAAGTTTTTATTCGATTTATACTTCAACTTTTTTACTTTAACTTAAATTGCGAAGCATGCAAGTTAAATTATTGCATTTAGCTTCAGAAAGATCAATTTCCGAAATTTACTATCTCCTAAACTATGAAAATTAATTTAACTTGGACACTCGAGATAGTGTTGTATTCGATGCCCATAACATAGAGAAACTGAGTTTAGAAAAATAAAACGCCTTTTTTGGGACCAAAGCCAAAACTCACCCAAAAAACCAATAGTGTATGTTTGTGTGCTGCTTTTCTGAGTATCTGTAAGTCATAGAGCAACGAATTTAACTAGGAATAAGCCAGCAACACAATGACTATCTTTTTGGTATAAATCGACATACCTATTGTACCTTTACTTAAAGTTTGTCATGGTGTTTATTTTATGTTTCCTAAAAAAAGATTCCTACGATTTTTTCAACAAATAGGTATCACAAGTTGTGTGATGTGTATTTTTTTATCTCGATTAAAAACACTATGATGGAACTAATTTGAAAGGGGAAAATTGATAGAATAATTACAAAGAATTTTTCCAAATTTTATTAATGGGGCAAAAGCTAAAATTTAATTGCCGAAACCCGGGATCGAACCAGGGACCTTTAGATCTTCAGTCTAACGCTCTCCCAACTGAGCTATTTCGGCAGATAAGAAATCTTACTTAAGCATAACAGCCGAACATAAGTAACTCTTAAACACCATTTATTTCAGATGAGTTCTTCTTATTTTAGTGATTTGACATGTTTGTTCATCCTACGATTTTTTCAACAAGTAGGTATCACAAGTTGTGTGATGTGTATTTTTTTTATCTCGATTAAAAACACTATGATGGAACTAATTTGAAAGGGGAAAATTGATAGAATAATTACAAAGAATTTTTCCAAATTTTATTGATGGGGCAAAAGCTAAAATTTAATTGCCGAAACCCGGGATCGAACCAGGGACCTTTAGATCTTCAGTCTAACGCTCTCCCAACTGAGCTATTTCGGCAGATAAGAAATCTTACTCAAGCATAACAGCCGAACATAAGTAACTCTTAAACACCATTTATTTCAGATGAGTTCTGCTTATTTTAGTGATTTGACATGTTTGTCAGCAAACTTTTCGACCAGGAAATTGAAACATGATACTAAGTTCCAGCTTATTAATACAAACCAATGTCAATTTATATTCATTAGAGCCTCCCCCAAGCGAATTCAAATTTTTCCTGTTTTTTGAACTGTTTCTGGTGCCAGAAACATCAATAGATTAAATTCTTTGTTTTGGAAATTTAAACATGTTGGCACCAGAATGAATATTCTTCTATCTTCCATTCTTGAATTAATAAAATCCAAAACAGACATAAGAAAAAATCATGTTTGAAAATTATTTTCGGCAAAATTTCAAATATTTCTAAACTCAAATAAATATAAAAAAAAATTGAAAAATTTTTGAATAAATTTAATATTTTGGTACCCTCGGATAGCGAACAAAGTATTTTCATTGTCATATTTGTTCTCGAGTTTCTAGGCGACCACGCTATTAGTTAATTATTATATATTTTTCCCTTCTTATTTTATTTTCAAAAAATTTTAAATACTCAAAATACTGAAAATGTCCAAAAAATAATTAGGAGAATACAAAATTTTACGTAGAACAGCTAGTGATTCTTATCAAGGGGATCAAGATTTTTTGGCGGACCTCAAAAATAATTAAAACGATACTCACTTCAGTAATACGAAGTTAATTTCATTTAAATATATTTTCATAATTTGTTTGTTATTATAACCACTTTTTTTTTTTAATAAAACGTTAAAATAATGTAACTAGGGGCAGAGAAAATATTCTAAATTATTTAGGGAGTCACGCGTAATAAAAGGTTAGGAATCAAACTCCTCTAATCCACTCCTACCAATCAGACCTCCGAGAGCTTACTGTATTACTAACAAGACCAAGGTGCAAAAACTTGTGAACTAGTATTAGTTAATTTTTTGAAATTTTTAAAGGGCAATTTTTCCAGAATATTTTATGCTCTATAGATGTTAATATTTGGGCCGAGATTGTAATGTTGGAGCGAAATTCCCAGGTCAAACTCCACTCATTGCAAAAATTTAATCCTGGTCAGCCTGCTAGGCTATTATTACCAAAATCCCTAGCTGAGCCTTTGTTCGCTACTACTAGTTAGAAAAATTAAATTTATTTAGTTTCAGAGATAAAACTTTTATAAATTTAAAAAATAAATTAATAAAAAAGTAAATTTACTTTATTTTAAGACCTATTTATTCACGATAGCCCAGAATTTTATGCTACCCAAGCATTTCAAAAACTGGGCTATGGAAGAGCGGATCACTTGAATAGATAATAGGGTAGTAGTAATTAAATAGGTATTAATTAATAATAGAGTGTAGTTACATTACTCTCCTATTGTTATGTCTAATTTCCATGTTTGAATCAATTGAGATTAATTCAATTTTTTCGATTTGAAACGTTCGTTCCATTCCATAAGCTCTCGGCTAAGAAAATAATCAAGGTGGAATGATAAGTGACTCACCAGCGAGCTCAGTATTGGTGTGCGTCTGGCGCCCGCACGTGGCTGCCCTCAGGCGGAACCACTGAGACCGGACTGAGCCAAGTTCCAAGTTCCGGTCTTGCCAAGTAGATGACAAGATCACAGTTTGCCCAAAGCTCACCCACGCCCAAAACTATTCCACATGCTCACCTCACTTATCTGTTTTGGATAAACAAATCAAACAGCCGCCTTGAAATCAAATTTGTCTTATTCTTTAGATCTATCTTACCACCTGGATTTAACAATGATCAAAATAAATAGCCGATGTCGAAGTGGAAATGAGAAAAATAATTTAATTTCTTTTCAGAATATTTTCATCTTTTGCAGTTCCAATATTTAGTTTAAATACCACAAACATTGATCAAAAAAGAAGTTTCAGCTGAAGCCACATAGATAATCTCTTCAGAAGACACAACGTTTCGATATCTAATTCTGGAGTCATTTTAAAATGCTTGTGAAGTCATTTAAAGAAGCCATCTGAGAAGATTATCTCAGGAAAAATGTCTAATCGTTTCAAATCTGCAATCTAAAACGTTGTTCACAAAAATCCAGGATACTTCGCGCATTAAAATCTCTGAATTTTAATAAACATACACAAATACAGTATTTGAAAAACTTCTTATTTGAAGTTCAGAAATATCCCAGATTCTTAGTTTTTGTATAAACAAGAGGCGGATAATTTATTGAAGATTTTATATTTTACAAATTTTATAATTTCCATTTTACTTATATTATCCTTTGGCTTTTATATAACGAGGAATTGATCAAAAATAAATGTAATCAAAAGTAGGTCAATCTCAGAAACCATTTCATAGTTTAATATTTATTTTATATTATATTAACTTTTGGTTTTTTTTACTTTTAATTTTATTCCCAGAGAATGTTCTTATGAATTCTATCTTGGTAAACGTTTCTACAATCTATGCTGCTGTATTCATCAGTTCTCTGTTTGTCTGTAATATATTATTAATATTTTCGTTCTTAAATCTATTCTTTGTAGTACACAACTTATTTTTACAAAATGCATTAATACAAAAATTTTTGTAAAATGTGAATCTCACCATAGGACTAAAAATGATAGGTAAATTTACGTAAATAAATATAAAGTAAAGAAAATTTTTGAAAATTTAAAATATAAAATACTAGTAGGTTTCACATAAATAAAAGATCAGATGGTTGTTTAGCACGACTCTATATATACCATATTTCGGGGAGTAAGCTGTGTCCTTTGAGAACTCCTGTAGATGGGCTTATACTCCCAAATATATATAGAGTCGTGAAAAACAAGCATCTGATCTTTTATTTATGTGAAACCTACCTAGTATTTTATATTTTAAATTTTAAAAAGTTTCTAAAAAATTTCTTTACTTTATTTAAAATGTTTCACCAAGAACCTACATCTCCCTTAACAAAAATAAATAAATATACAATATAATATTTATATTATTAAAATCAAAATGCGAATCAGGATATAAAGGATCAAATAATCATGAATTTGATGATTTTATTCTCCGACCGCAACGTTTCGTCCTTTTATTCGGACTACCTCAATCCGATGATGATTCTCATATTCATTTTAATCATGAACTTGAACCAAAATAATTTTATTTTATCAAATTTATTTCAATAGTGTGTCATGTCACATAAGCATATAGTAGGTATATACTAACTTTGAATTTGATCTTTTAAAATTAGTTTGCAAATTTTTATCAGGCTCAAGAAATCAGTGACTTGTCCTCTGACTCACTTAAGTATATATATAAAAATTAAGAACAACACATCAATGTTTAGAACAAACCCGAATTTCGATTGCGCCAATCATGCGTAATAGATTTGGAAGCAAAGTGGCAGCCCCACCCTCCCACGCACACATATACATACATACATAAATACTATTGCATTCATTTGTATATTGATAGACAAAGCGACCATCGCTAAGCCTCGTCAACTGGCTATTGTCCAAGATAAAAAAATAATGATTAACAAATTACTCTTCATCTTATTATTTTAATTAATCAAGCTCCATTTAAACAACGACATTTCAATAGAATATGAAAGAAAGAGAAAGAAATAAAAAAACGATTAATAATATATAAACGATATTTCCTATTGTGAAATTAAATGTTCCAATCCTATAAATCTTGTTAACTAATAATCCAATGCAATTAATTAATTAGCTCGCTCTTTAGGAGAGTTCATTTCGATTTCGATTCCATTAATTCATCTTTCGCAATTTTAATTAATAAATAAAATTAAAATCAGTTAGAAAGAATTGGTGGGGGGGGGGGCACCGAAAATGTTCTGCATGGATTGTATTCTCAATCAATGGAGTGGAAGAAGTACAATCGGTTAACTTATTGAACAGGTTTTATTTAAACAAGCTGAAGATGGTTTTTATTAATGATCGAAACATCCTTGAGGTTAGTAATAAATTATAAACGGAAATTAAGAAAAGAAATAATCAATAATCACAATGGGATGGGTAATTAGCTTCGTTTATTATTTATGGCACCGGTAGCCTAGTAGTGGTAGGCAGTGGGTTCGAATACTACTAGAGTCCGTGTACTTATTTCCTTCTATTATTAAATTTATGTATTTTGTTATTGTGAAGAAATTAATATTATTATTAATGTTATTTACATTGTCTCTCCCCCCCTCTGTGGACCGGGGGTAGAATAGGTCCACAGTATCCCCTGCTTGTCGTAGAAGTCGACTAAAAGAGGTTGGACATGGAGCTAGCTACCCCACTCTGTAAAAAATTCCTAATTGCGGAAGCAATGAAGCGCCTCGGATTTCACGGAACAGACTACACATCAAAGAGACATACATTGGTCAACCTGGAGACAGAACTGGAATGATTCAGAAGCAGGTCAAGGACCACTGGACCCAAGCGAAAAAGAAGAAGCGCCTTTACAATGATCTTGCAGACCGGAATCAAATTCTTAAATTTTTAATTACTTTTTTAGTCCTTATCTCTGTCACACTATTTATAATTTTAATATGACAATAAGAATAGACAATTATCATGTGAATACAAGTCTTGACGAAAACACTCCATGAGTCTGAAGCTCTTTATCATAAATGGCTTTCGAACTTAATATAACTTTTTGAAATAAACAACATTATTGTCTCCTTAAAATATTTATTAAAAAACAATATCAAATATACCAAATACAATTATACGGTTTTTCGATCACCGTGAGCGTTTTCAAGTATGAGATATCATAGCGGCGACCTGTAGACGCAACTATGAAACATTCCTTTACAATATATTCATTTAATTTAGATTATGAAACAAATGATACATTAAATCAGCGGTTTCTAATCTTTATACTACTACACCTCCTAAAAAAAGGCTAAAACGAAGATCAGATTCCCTCTGTCAAAAAACAACTTGAACAGGTTCCATTTATGATCTCGGAAACCTTGTAAGGTTCGGTTAAGATATATTCAGTTCGGCTCGGTTCTTCGGTTCGTATACCTTCATTTTTGTTTGTGACACAAACAAAGGAAAAATTCCAAAAATTCAAACTTTCTATCTTTCAACTCCTTCGAAATGGGGGGGGGGGTCAAAAATGAAAATGTTTGCCCGTTGGACCAAACTCAACCAAATTTTGTATACATATTCTGTGGGCCCTTAGAAGGCTAGAAATGCAAAAAGTAACCAGCCAAAATGGGGGGGGGGTCAAAAATAAAAATTCTAGCCCTTTGGACCAACGGGCTTTCTCATAGCTTACAAAAAGAAGAGCTATCTCAACCAAAATATTCTGTGAAAAAACAGGCCAAGTTCGAAAAAGTAGTAAAAGCTAGTGTGAAGCCAAGCTAATATTCGCCAAGAATAATTAAGTTGAGGAACTAGTAGATCTCTCAACTTAATTATTCTTGGCGAATTTAACTTGGCTACACCTAGATTTTATTATTTTTTCGAACTTGGCCTGTTTTTTCACAGAATGTTTTGGTTGAGATATGTATTAACTGAAAGCAGAATTTCCTCTAGTTTATAAATAAATCAAAGGAGTGTTAAATTGGATAAGTGTCTATCCACTTCATTCGCCAAAACGTTTATCCACGTGAACTCACTACCTGATTTTTTCACAATTTTCAACCCTTTCCCTTGATCACTCCTCTTCGCGTTGTTAATGAAAAGAGGTCTGTCGGGACCTTTAGAAGCTGCACACCTTTTTGCATTCTATCGCATAAAAAATTCAATATCAAACTACAACTAATATCAGTTTCAGGAAGATTTTATGTTAAATGTTTTCATTATCTATTCTCGCCGCATAAATCAAGTTTTTGACTCTAACCATACGTAGGTACCCGATTGGAATTTTAAGGCGTTTGGTGAAAATTTGCTTAACCCCCAGCGGCGTCCTCCATCTCTTTTGATCTTAACTTCATCATTCCGATTTGATTGACACGATGACACCCTGAATATCGGTGTGTGTACATACACAGATTTTTCCACACGTGTGGGCCCCATAGCTCTCGGGCTAATGGACTGCCACTCGTTGCTAACAAGCTCGACGGGCTCTTTTAAGTCCCCGGGGCCTTCTGCTCTGAAAGCCCCCTATCGCCTCAAGCCCGAAGAAGGTCCAGCCAGCATCCACTCTCTGCACAGTTTGCACGCGCTCAAGCTCAAATTACCCAGAACATTCCTATTACAGACTGACAAACACATATACAGTCCAACACTTGTACAGGATCACACCAAGATCCTATTACAATACTTTCGAATGAATAATTTCAAGATTCATCTTTTTCAATTATTCTTTAATTTTTTTTCTTCTTCATCTTCGGTGTATCAATTGAGACAAATGGATACATTTATAAATTTGATTCGATTTCATTTTTATCTAGCGGAAATGATAATTGAAAATATCAATCGTTGCATTTTTCTATTTCATTTTCTTTGGTATTAAAATGGAGGGTTTTGACTTTAAAAGATTTATAATTTTTCTTTTAAAGTATATTAAACTTTTTAAATGATTATTAGAGAAAAATCATTATTTCTTGTAATAAGCATTTTCGATCAGAAATTTCAATCTTAATACACTTTTGAATTCTCATTCCAGATTTTCATAAAAGTATAAGGTCTCTCTATGACGTCATAGACTGAAATTTAAGCAATGAAAGCGAAAATTATTAGTCAGTCCTTTATAAATGAAAAGCTGATTATCAGCTTAAATACAGATTCATGAAGTCATATTGAGACTTTTTTTTATTTATTGTCACCGGGAACAAAGTCCATTTAGACAGCACATCAGTAAAATGTTAGTAGGGTTAGT
This sequence comes from Forficula auricularia, assembly GCA_024734495.1. Classification (NCBI taxonomy): domain Eukaryota; kingdom Metazoa; phylum Arthropoda; class Insecta; order Dermaptera; family Forficulidae; genus Forficula; species Forficula auricularia. The sequence goes on along the minus strand of JALMQS010000030.1, from coordinate 6,553,286 downwards.
AAAGCAGCCGAGTTTTAGCCGGAATAAATTTTTATATGCTAGCCAGGCTCGAACCCGGGTGTACCCCTGAACATATTGAGAGTTACTCCCCGAAATGTTGGTGATCTAGCAATTTTTTATCAAGGGAACGGTTTGAGCTAGGAAAATTAAATTATTAGGGATCTAATTCAAGGTTGTAGCTTATAGGACTCAGAGGAAATAGGAAATAAGAAAATAATTACAAATTTCTTCCAAAGGTCAAACAAATCGACTAAATAGATCATCCAAATGTCAGCTCTTAATTATATAAAGTCACAAGTTGTTTGCTTTAGACCATGTAATAAATAATAAATTAATTTTGTCAAACTAGAACAGCTCATCCTTTTGTTTTGGGTTATAAATTACTAAGTAAAAACATTTCTAGTATTTTTACAACTTTTTGGTTTGAAAACATCATCCTGTTATGGAACTCATCAGTTCATGCCTATTATAAAAATCTTACACTGAGTTGATTATTATCACTTGCATACATCTTAAAAATCAGATGCGAACATCTTAAAAATCAGATACTTAAACGCTGTGAAATATGTGGGAATTTTTAGTTTATTTCCGAATTTCACCAAATATACTCTAACACAAAAGTTTACCATCAAAGCTTCAAAAGTGATCTCTCAAAAAGACCTTAAGACTCAAGGAAGACTGTAATTAGATAAGCGCATATATTTATATCTAAAAATGAACATTTATCAGATGTAGTAGGATCCAGTCAAAAACGTTTCATAATTGCTGAAATGCTCTTGTTTTGGTTGACTGATTCTGGAGAAAAATTATCTTGTTCAGCAAGGTTTAATTATGTTTTTTTTTATAGGCCCCACAGGCGACAATAATGATATTAAATAGCCACCTACGCCCATTCTGGGATAACCCCTGCGGGTTTTCATTTTTGACCTTTTAACAACAACCCTTTTTAGATACTCTATTTCTTCAAGGAATCCTCTCACCTCTTATAAGCCGATTAACCTTTTTATTAAATCTCTGGAAATATTTACCGCAAATCCTTTCTCCTTTTAAAAATTATTTAAACATCTTTGGATAAATTAGTATTTCTTTTTATCGGAAAAGAGGTTTTTTATTTAATTAGTTTTTTCCTCTTATTAAAAACAGGGACTAAAAGATGATCAAGGACACTCGATGGTGGAGAAGTAATCTCCGGAATCGAAGCTCAAAAACAATGTATGCATAAATTCATGTAAAATAATTGGTTTAATAAAATTTATAAAAAATAATTATTATTTCTTTGAATTAATTCTCAACTGCTTTTTGTTCTATTATTGAAAAAATAATTATTTATTTATCAATATTAATTAATTCACTAAAAAGTTGTGGTTTGCACTAGTTGATCATTTTAATTAAAAAATAAATTCTTTACTACTGAAGATGGCCCACTAATGGTAGTCGAAACTGTTTAGTGAATTAATATAAATAAATAAAGAATAATACTTCTAATTCATTAAATTTATTTGAATATTGAGAAAAGAAACCATGAAGATTTATTTTGCAATTTTTTAACATATTTCTACTCTATAGAATAGACTTTGCATACAATTTTATTATTAGTATTAAAATAGTTAACCGAATATTTTCCACATTTGATTCAATCGCGAATCAACTGTAGGGAATTTTCGTCAAATATTGAGTGAAAATAATATTTGAACTTATATATTTCTAACTTGAAATAATGATCTTAAATAAATTTTTCTAATTAATTAATTAATCTTGGTCCAGACTTAAGACTCCACAGACTTCAATAGCATAATCCGCAGTAGTCTCGTGATAAAATATGTTTTTCAAGCGCGCTCAAAACAATTATCATTGATATAGCAATTATTCTTTGTTATATTAATTAGAAAACTTTATTTAAAATAGTTAATTTCTGTTAAGAAGAAGTAGACGATATTGATAAAACTCATACTATACTTGATTAATAGACAATTCTTTATTTCATGTCTGAGCTTGTTTCAATGTCTTCAATGGATATGAACTTGTCTCGACAAGTCTTGGGGATTATTATGGAAGCGCCCAAACTTATTTTTCGCACCCTTTTCTTTCTATACCATATAGTGAGACATTCTACCCCAATTGCATTTCAGGGAATTTATTATTTTTTAATATTGTTTTTAAAATATTTCAATGAAATAAGGGAATTAATTATTTTTTTCGAAATTTTGAAATTTCGATAGATTAATTAAATAATTATATACAATGAATTTATTTTTATTAGATAGATTTTTTAATCAATTAAATAAGAATTATCAAATATTTATTATAGGGGTGTTCATTTTAGAAAATCAATTCATACGAAATTTGTTTTTAATAAAATTAATAATTAATTTTTTGTAATGCTTGCAACGAGGAGTGAACCGCGATTGGAATTAGGTGTACGCCGTCTTTGGAATTATTTAGATTTTGTTATGGGAGAATGATGTAGGTTCTTGGTGAAATATATTAAATAAAGTAAAGGAAATTTTTTTTAAAAAATTTATTTAAATATAAAATACTAGGTAGGTTTCACATAAATAAAAGATCAGATGCTTGTTTAGCACGACTCAATATATATTTCGGGGTGTAAGCCCATCTTCAGGAGTTCACAAAGGACATTTATTTAGAATTCATTAGATAATCTATTGTCATCTATTGTCTTCTACTTGGAAAGGAAAGTGGAAGTGAAAGTAGGTGTACACGATTTTAGGTCGCGGCTCACCCTCGGCTTGCAAGCTAAAGTCTACTGTGCGTGTTTAATTTGATAATAAAATTTCCAAATCAAAATGATTTAATTTTTTATATTCCTAAAAAATTCGAATTCGATTTTTTTTTCCAATTTTTAGATAAGTACCTTAAATCCAAAAATTGTAAATCTCTATCTAGCGTGTGTGATCAAATAAAATACAAATTTTTTGGCACTAGAACAAACTGAACGATTCTGCGTTCTTGACTAGTGATACAAATAAAAAAATAAAATTATGACTACGTTTTTGAATTAACGTGGATTATGGGCATTTACATTTACCATATATTTCGTGACACCTGATGTATATCTCAAAATAAATAAAAACAAATATTAAAATAAAAAGTAATTCAGACTAAATTTTTAAGAAATTTTTTACGACACAGTTATAATTTTTTTATAAATATCTAGTTAAAATATTAATAAAGATTGTCTACTTGTGACTTGCCCTCCAACTGTAGTTCATCTCTTAATCAATTATCCTCCACTCTCCAAAACGCTTATTCTAAACTACACATTGCTTTTGATTTTAAAGTGTTACAAATCCGTTGGAGGGGAAACGACTTTTATGCCACAATAAAATTTATAAGATAATATTTTTAATAAGATTTTGGATTAGTCAAAATATTAATTAACAATGGTTTTATTTCATTTTAATTTAAATACTATCTAGTGTTGGATTTTTTGCTTTTAAATGTAATAATAAATAGCTTCCTCCTTAGCGCCACATATTGATTAGGTATTCAATCAACTGATAAAGGTGTAGAATTTATCTCACGGTATAGCTGTAAAAAAATATTATTTTATACTTGAAATGATGAGGAACTAACCTTCTATACATGGATAACCAACTAAAAACTCAAAATTCTTAATTCAAATGGATATGTAGTTACATATGTATATTTTGGTGACTGAAAATTTCTTGATGATTCTTTTTATATATATCTCAAACGTTCGAGGGTTGTTTAGTCCAAAAAGTTGTGAAATAATTTAACGTATTCTTTAATCAATAAATAAATAAATTTAATACTATTGTTACGAAACCTTACTCTAATGGATATGATAGCATTTGAATGACATTTGATTTCTGAAATTCAAATTTAATCCTAAAATGTACGAGCAGTGGTAATTTTGCTTGTATCATTCAATTTGATTGATATCTATAAATAATTTTTCATCATTACGATCTTTAACAATTTTTCTCTTCAAGAAAAAAACATTTGAAGGAAAAAAATTCTGGAGGAATTTAAAATAAAAAAATAAACATATACTAGACGAGGTATTATTCAAAATAACTAATTGTCCAAACCAGTGTTTTTTTATTTTTTTTAATATATTTTTTTATAATTTCATTTTTACTGTTAAATTGTTTTCGATGGCAATACCAAATCGAATTGGTCGGCCTCGGGGAAATTTTGTCTTCATTAAATTCCATATCTGTAAATGATGATAGCATGAATAAAATATCTTCGAACATAATGAACTTTTTCATGTGTAGTTGGTTTCAAATAAAAAGTCCGATCTTTATCGATGATCGATGATAAATATATTTAAAACAGCTTCTAAGTTCCTTTAATAAAAGGTTTCACCCCGAAGGGATTTAAGGAATTTGCACCGACCGAAGCGCTCTGAAGCTTTAAACTTCTGTCAATTACAAATTACCGTCCATTTGTAACTGTTTGTAATGATATTTTCAATTTGAAACCAAGTTCTTACGGTTAATTAGATGCGCATCCATAGGCTTGAAGGTGCTAACGATTTATATCTTCGCATGTTGTCAGACTTGATAGAGGAAGTGGAGCAGAAAATGAAGTATACATCATCTTAACTCTTTTAGCATCTAATTTCGACATTAATTGATGTATTTGAAATGAGCTTCAATACAAAAGTGGTTTATTTTTTAATGCTACCTATACAAGAATTTGCTATGTTCTATCTCACGGTTATCTGATGCTAGGATCTATTCTTTCTAATACACCAAATAAAAAGTCTGTTTGCTTCAATAATAATTCCAATAGTTGTCAAAATTACTAATTAAATTATTGTTCACTTTGACAAATTTTAATTTTTAGAGGACCATTCTAATCCTGAATAGAACTATTGCATATGCATTCTCTTGTTAATGCTCTGTTGATAAAACTGGTGATTTGAGAGATTCTTAAAATGAATCAAAATTTTCTACGTTCGGCTTCTAAATCCATAATCAGCTTTCAACTGATGATAGATACAAATGTTAGTCAACTACTATCATCATCATATAAGCGATGGTTAGATCTCGAATGTCTTCCCTCTCTGATCACTATCTAAGAAACATTGGTCTTCTTCTCCTAATGAATCTCACAGATCATATGTGTAGAATATTTCACTCATATTATTTTTTCATCAAAATGACAATTAAGCACGTTCATTAACACAAAATTAAATATAAGATTGGGGAGCCCCTGCTAGTTATACAACTAAATTGGCATATAAGTTAAGGGTATAACTACCGTACGAAAAAAGGCGCAAGTCATTTCCCCATTTTTACTTTATCCAATACAAAGCAGATAAAGTATTGGATCGGTCTCGCGCCAAACGCGACTTCAAAGGGTCCTCAGGTAAAGACTACGGGCCACATGGTCTCAATCAAATTCACAAATTGTAGTATTCATTTAGATTGAATTTTAGCACGGTTTTGCCAAAAAGTCCAGATGCTAAAAAATGCTATTTTTCCGTTCGTCGTCAGGATTTTGATCTTAAAATAAATTATTTTTGATAAATATTGAATTTAATATCCATAAAAAAAATCAAAAAAACTGACTGGCCCATTTCCAGGCTGATTAATTGAAAAACGTTAATGTTTGTTTTTACCTTTTGCAGTGTTCAAACGTCATGATGCTGCTCTCCAACATCAAGCACCGACACCTAACATCGGCTTCTCCAAAGTGAGTACTTCTCTCTCTCTTTTCTCTTCATTTTATTCAATTTATTATTCATAGTATGTTGGAGAAGAAGTCAATCAATGATGGATTTAAACAACTAACGGTCCAAATGCCCAACACTCTTAACGTAATATGATAGCGGAAAGGAGAGGAGGAAGAAAAAAGACCTAATGAACCTGATCGCGGTTTTTATTAATCATTTTAATTAAAATAACAGCCGGTACGATTTTTAGTGGGAAGAAGATCGTAAGCAAGCTTAGAGATATATAATAAATATTATATGATATTGATATTTTAAATGATTAATTAAATTTAATTAATTAAGAAAAATTAAAATTAGATATCTGAGATTACTTGGAAGAATAGAACATATGGAATGAGGAAACATATTCTTACTATAGATTATACTTTTTATGAATTGTAGTTCAGTGATTCTGGATTTTGGAAAATATCTTATTAAGTTTCAAAGTGAATGTGTATTTTCATGTCTTCTAAAACATGGGTCCTCAATTGGAGAGTAGGATAATTTTATGGTTTCAGGGTGGGGGAACAACTATTCACAAAATGTGATTACACCTGCTTTGTAGGCAAATACTGTATCCCCTCGAATAACCTACGAGTGAATTTAATTAATTAGAAAATATGTCATAATGTCATTTATATTTATTTCGGAGATAAGGGGTTTAATTAAAAATTTTACTTAAACCAAAATTAAAATGGCAATAAAACCTAGCAAAGTCCAATGTATTATAAATCAAAATAAGTTTCGTTAAGAAAAATTTTCTTCTGAAAGCCAGAGCAAATTTCTTCTTCGCTTTACATTATTTTTCTCTAACCTCTCCTTTGAATAAGAAGATGGATTCTCCGTCAAAGGCTGACTTTAGTTCATCTTTTGCTATTAAGATTCTGATTAAGATATTCTTTAGTGGTTTTGCGCTAGGGAAATAAATCTTGATCCGAGAACCGAGTAGAAAAACGATTCAACTAACAAATGGAACGACGGCGACGGCAAATTGAAGCCGAGAGAGACCTATAGTGCACTGGAGGAAAAAGGTCGAAATTAGACCCTTCGCAGGGCTCAATTGGTAAAGGGTAAAAGATAAATTATGTGTTTGTTAAGTGGAGATAATTTTACTCTGTTGTGATTAACTCAGGGGAGATATTAAGGAAAGAACCCTCTCCCAGGATCAATTAACTTGTCCCGGATTGGAAACAATTACCCGCTCATTTCGGTCCTGGAAAAGTATAGAGCATGCATAATTGATCATGGTTCTGCTGAAAGTGAAATCTTGTCTTATCAAATAATAAGGGAGGAATCTAAATAAATAAATAATTATCAATAAATAAACCTCCTTCATTGTTGTTTTTAAACTCTGAAAAAGGAGAGAACATCCTCCTAACAGCCAATTTTTAATCAATTTAAAATGATCTTCCATTAAATTATTTTATTTGGAATTTGTACTTTTCATTATTCTTGGTCTGCCTCTCCAACAAATGTCCTCCATTTACCTATTATGTATTGATAATTATTTATTTAATTTCCTCCCTATTACTAAACGAAATAGAAGATTTAACTTTCAGCAGAACCATGATCAATTATTCATGTCTTTGAATGTTTTTTTGGTAGTATATGAAAATCGCCTTAGTAAAATCTTATAATAATTCTTACTAGACTATATAAGTACATATATAATTGTATCTCTTTGCCCGGAACTCTAAGACACTCCCATCTTAGAAACGAGCATTGACACGCTAGGGGCTAATCCTGTCATTCTTTTCTTATTTCTTTTATAATCCTGCCAAGGAGGATTAGCTAGCGTCGTTGGAGTACCTACTACTAAAATACTAGATAAGGGGAGTCTATATTGATCATTGAAAACATATGTCTGAATGTTTGATAATCCAACCTTCATCCCTGAGATAACCAGCACTTTTAACGATTTCAATGTCTTAGGGTTTTTTGACCATCTTCTGGTCAAACTTAGCTGGATATCGCTTTAGTCTTGAATGTGGACATTTTTAAGGGCTGTTAACATTGTGATTTAGCTCGCAATTAAGGAGATCCGGTAGTAAAAGTATATATACAGAAGCCGGATCTTATGTTCGAATTAGTATTTTACGAAATAAGATTTTTCTTAAATAAAAAGGGCATTGTAATTTTAAAATTTTTTAATCTTACTTGAATTGATTCTCAATTTGTATCCTTATTGTTTTTAAAAATAATTGAAACTTGGAAAAAAATCATCCTTAGCCAGTTACTTTTTTCTATTCTTCCTTTAAATTGAGTATTGTCTGTATTGAAGACTCGGGATGAATGTTTTATGGAAATATTGAAATTCCGGTTCTTGACACGAGATAGATACTGAGGATGGTCTTAACCAGTGGTGACCGAAACTGAATAGTTTATCAATTAAATAATTCAAACAATTTAGTGAATATTATTGCCTTTCTAGATTCAGAATTTCCGGCACAGACAACCCAGCAATTATAACAAAAAATCAAATTGTTACTTAAGTGCGTAGAGAGAGTTTTTGAAAAAATCACTTTTTTCTCTAATTTATTAATATTGAAATTCACACATCTTTTCGATCATTATTTCTTAGATCGTCATCAAGTGAGAGAGCAGCAAAAAAGCTTATAAAAAAATCATTTATTGTCTTTTAATAGAAAAATTCTTAAACCAAAAATTTATTTATTTATTTTCTGAATTCTTTAATGCCTTTCATACTATAAATTATACCTTGATTGTACACATATTCCTCATATAATTTTGACAGCTATAAAAATAAAAAAATAAAATATATTAAAAATATAAATTTAAAGATGAAACATGAGTGTAATAAAATTTTCGTAAGTGATATTTCATAAGCTTCACATCGCTTAATAGAGAAATTATGAAAACAAGCAATTAACCAAGTATAAACAATAGTTTGTTGTTTTAAATTTTCCGGTTGGCCGGTGATCTGCCCTTTTAACCTGTGCTTTCCCCTCTTTTGACCCTTTTTGGGCGGTGGGGGCCCTCGACTTCGGTTCCCACGGGCAAACCCATAAATTACTTTCTGCCGCGCCGGTGAGACGCTTCTAGGCCGGCAAGAAATGGGTTACAGGGGTCTAATTTCCTCTCCTCTGGTCACATGGTCACACACAGACACATGCTCAGGTGGCGGGCCATCACCCTCCACCTGGCTAAGCAAGCAAACCTTTTAGATTTAGAAAAACTGAATTACTACCGTAATGGAGGTTTTTGTTTTTTATCTCTCTTATGAAATTGTAAATGTCATGTTCGCACTTAATCAAAGCAACACTAATAAGCATCGTTCTCAAAAAAAGTACTAAGTAGGATTTTCAAGAATTAACAAAAAAAATTACTAATGGTAATTCGCTTTTATTCTAAGAATATTAATTTAATTTTTTTTATTGAGTAAATTCTACCTTTACTAGCAATACTTTATAAATACTTTTAAGAAGCATACGTTTTGTTTCGAATGGAGATAAAAGAGTCGTAACTTTTAATAACCCCACTACTTTACCATAAGAAGATCTAAGGTTACAACTCCCTTATTCGAAATTTTTAAATATAATAAATTAACGCTATATTAATTTATAAGAACATACAATTAGATTTCTCTCTTGGAGCTCTCTTACATATGTTATATATACGTTTAATAATATATATATATATGTAAAGAAATATTTGATTAGAAAATTTATAACACCACCTAATAACATATAGGTATATACAAATTTATCTCCGTAAATATAGACATTGTTGTATATAATAACTAATTAACAATTTATATTTATTTTTTATATATTAGCAAATTATTATTTGAAATATTTTTTTAGAAACTTTGACGTTTTTTTATTTTTAAAATAACTTTATTTGTTCCGATACTTACCCCTATAGTCTAAGAACAGAAAGTCAAAAAGTTCGTTTGGATCAATACATAGTAGTGATTAGATTTTAGAATATCTGGTTCAAAAGGAAGAAAATATTTTTTGAATTATTATATTGAGATTTTAAGAAGCTGTTATTGTATAGCGAGTCTTGAAAAAAGTTTCATTTTTTTATTTATTAAATATTTAATGTGTTGGTGAGCGATTCTTTCATTAGAATCTGATCGATGAAAATAACTACAAAGAGCGTGGATAGAATGATCTCTCTTTCTTTAGAACTGAGGTGTATTGCAAGGAGGCTAAATACAAGCTAACATCTGTTTCAGACTATTAGAGATTAATTTCTTAATTTCTATTATTCTAGGAATGGCCTTTTGTACTCGGACCAAAACGATACTCGTTATAGAAAGAGAGAATATTCGATTGGATTTAATTAAAGCAAATATTTTTGTCCAAACATCTTTAAGTTCATCTTTCACAATTAATTTTTTAATGCAATATATAGATTTTAAATTAAAGTCCTGGCAATAACAAGGGGGTAGTATAATAATAAGCTCACTTTATAATATCCTTCTTTTGTACCCATATTATTTCTAGTGAGATGCGTGAAACACGACTCGGATTAGAACGATAGTTAATATGCCAATGACAACTTGAACACAATCAATTTAGATGGTCACCCATTTAAAAATACATGTTGCTTAACTTCCTAGTTATAATAGATTCAGCTGCTTTCAACATACCAAGGCTGTAGGCTAATTTATATTTAAGTATTATTTCTTTATTATTTTTTTTAAGTCTATGGACCTTCGTTAGAACATCAACAAGATTTTATGATCTTATTCGAACACGATTTTTTGATCTAATACAATGGTTCATAAATTTTTCTGAAATCTTACAGAAACTAATGCTTAAATTAGGAGAAATTACTTCTACAATATTTTTTTTAATAATATGAATACTAAGACAAATTGAAACAATGAATCATTAAGGTAAATATTGTCTTGTTCAAACAAGTAGTAGAACGTTTTAGAGATTAGAAAAGAGAGAGAGAGCTTTCGATTCAGCGACGTATGTGCAACGTGTTCGGAACCATTTCAAATTATTTATTTTTTATGAAAAATGATTTGAAGCCATTTGTGAATTTGGCTCTGGAAGCATTGAAGAACTCAATTAAGATATAGATAGGGAGGGAATTCCAGACAAGAGAAGTCTTAAGGTTAAATGAATTTGAGAAATGAGTTGGTTTAATTTGTTTCTTTGGGTTCTGGGTGATCGCAAATTCCTAGTAGCACAATGTTTCAAACTATATAGTAACTATATCGGGGCTATATAGATTCTCGAAATCTATATAGGCACTATATAGTTACTATATAGTTCGAAAAATTGTGCTACAAGTGTTGAATATTTGAGGGTAGTTAAAGAAATTAGGGAAGAAATAAATGTACCATATAATATGCTAATGGGAGGATAGAGTTTGTTTTTCAGATAACTTTCTGCAATTTCATGTGTTAATTAATGTTAAATAATCAAAAATATTTTATACCCATGATTATTTTTGATGCGGAGGATCTTTTATATTGATTACATCCTTTTGGTATTGATTGATGTATTTTAAATAGAGATCTTGAAAGTAGCAACCCTCAATTACCACATTGATTTTAATGAATTTATCCCTTAAGGGAATTTGCACAAGCTGGCAAATATAAATTAATCCAAGTGACGATTTATAAAATTCTTCATGTTGATTTATGCTTAATTCCAATTTAATATATATCTATGTATTTTAATTGTACTACTATTTAATACAATTCGCTCATGAAAGTCTTAGATAAATGAATTTATCTTTTTTTAATTTATAATAAATTAATTCTCTGAAATCAATATGTTAACGTCAAACGAGCTATAAGATGAAGTAAAAAAATAACAAATTCCATTAAATGAAATAAAAAGTGAAATTAAATGGTCTGTTTGATAAGCCGAGAGACTTTATAGGCAATAGCCAGTGACATAATTGCCTATTTAATTTCATGTTTAATGGCGTCATTCCTGTCCGTGATGTCCTTTTGATATTGCCGTTTGATGTCGTTGCTTGGACAGACCAGCTTTGGAAAGGCAAAAGTTGACAGGTAACCCAAACCATCGGTAGAATTTCATCTACCATTAGATGAGAGACATCTTTATTTTACATAATTAATTTATTTAAAACTTTTAGTTAAGTCGTTACAAGGAAACTATATTTTATAAAACTTGCAGTTAAAATACTCTCATCATTGTATACTTTAAACTCTAGAAATTTTTTTAAAATTATTCTACTCGGAACGCTCTAAGAACTGGATAGATTTTAATATTCCTATCTTCAGAACTTTTGGCAGAAAAATGGAGAAAACCAGAAAAAAGTCAAATAGTTATATATACAAACCCTTCGAATGATTATAGTTATAACTAATAAGCTGAAATTTGCCTACAGTAGTTTGTATCAATAGTTTGAAGCTTATATGACCAAAAACGACCAAAATTTGGGAAAAACAAGCCGAGTGTAAAAAAATCAATTTTCTTCTAATTTGTATTGTTTTAGTGATGAGTTTAAAATGTTTTTCAAATTTTGACTAATTGAATTAAATTTTCTGTATCGGCTTTCTTAAAATCAAACTATAAATAAACTTCTAAATAATATGGATCGCAGAATAAGTCGATCGAAACATCGTAGTTATATTGTATTATTTGTTCATGTTCAATAAATAATTATAATTAATTATCTGTTATTTAAATGAATATTCAAATTTTAATGAAAGTAATCACAAAAATAAAAGCTTCAAAAACTTTTCATTGCATAAAATAATTGATTTGTCGCCTCTCATCTGATCATTTCGCCGATAATTAAATATAATGTTCAGAAAAGCCCGAATCATTGAGAAAAACTATTTCCGAGAATAATTTTTGACCCATCTGTCTTTGTGTCTGTCAGTCTGTATGTCTGGATTTCGATAAAATATTTCTTTCAAATTTAAAAACAGTGATTGAAGAAATTTCGTAATTATGCCAAAAATTTTCCTTTCAAATTAAAAAAAAAAGATAATTAAATTTTGTGCTTTTCACCTTTAAAAATACTTTTGGTTGACAAAATGGAATTGTTACATGAAGAGTTGTTATATATGTAATATATCGCTGAAATTTGTAAAAAATATTTTTATTAAAAAATTATAGCTTTGTGTAAAGTTTCAGGGTTCTGCTTCAAACAATACTATATACTAGCAAAACATTTCCAAATCACCAAAATTTAAAGGCAACGTGCCAAATCTTGTATGAATTTTCACTTTTTCTCCAATTTTTGTTTTCAGAATTTGGACATAAACTCTCCTACGGAATCCATGAACAGTCATTCTTCTTCTTCTTCTTTATTATAGGCTTATCGCCTGTTCTTCTACACACGCCTCACGTCTCAGTGGAAGAGGACGCCCAGGTTTCTTTCCACCTCTTCGGCGGTCTGCCCCTAGGTCTCTTGGATGATGGCCTTCCATCCCGGGCTATTTTGATTAGTCCTTCCGCGTTGGCTCTATCCACATGTTGGTTCCAGTTTTGTCCATTTGACGATATCTTGGATCTCACACTCTTCTCTGATATTCTTGCTCCTTATTTTCTTGGTATTCCAAGACATAATATTCCAACATCCAATTCTTAATGTTCTTTCTTTTGAAATCCTTATATCGTGTCGTATTTCGTTGGCGTGTCGTCGAAGTGTTATCAGTCATATTTCCGAGGCTTTGTGTGGTTCTTTGAGCAAGTTGGGTTTTACGTCCGTAGGGCAGATCGCTAGTCTCTTCCGTGAGACATGGTTGTTCTTAGTCAGGCCAAGGCCCCTCAAGCCCCCCACCACGGCAAGGTGACATCCTCGGGGGGGGGGGGGGGGGCAGGCATTCATTCATATTAAATTTATATAAACCAAGAGTCTAGGGATCATTACGTGAGTAAAGTGATTGCACGAAACGTATGGTGTTTAGAGTAACTACATTATAGTTTTCAAACAAAATTTATTTTTATTATAATATGATAAGAAACTGAGTGATCAGCTCGTATGCTAACTATCAAGCGCGTAAGCTCTGAATCGAATCCCTTGTCTGTTGAGCAAATGACCATCTCTATGTTCTCTGTCTTTGAGAACAATTCTTCAGGAAAGTAATTGATAACCCTCACCTTTAAGAACTTGAATGCATTAAATAAAAATTCATTTTGATTAATTTTTTACTAAATTGATTCATTTTTAATTAAATTTTATTTAATATAATTTTATAAGAAAAGAAATTAAAAAAATAAATAAATTAAAAAGAAATTAAGTTCTAGTTCATTTGTAATAAAAATTGAGTGGATAAATAAAAAAATAAATAAATATTAGAAAACAGGAACCTGGTGGTTCAAAGCGGAGAAACAAGAACGGAAAATATCTTGTTCTATAAAAACAAGTGTCTCATTTAATTGTTTAATCGTACCTGATTGCACCATTATTGCCATGTATATATTTTATTTATTTGAAACAAGTTGATTGAAAGTGGTTTTCCGTTTTTTTTGTTTTTGTTTTATTTTTTTGTTTCATCTCAGAGCAAAGGTAACCGAAGTCGGTTTCGATCTTAATCTTCAGGATTTGAGAAATTCCACATTCTAACGACGACACAGGAATGCTATTAAAATTTGTATTTGAGCATTTATTTATTTTTTTAATCCGTATTAATGTCCTTTTTTGTTTTGTTTTTTAATACAATTTATTTCAAATAATTTAAATTGTATTCGCGCATTCAAGTCTCTATATAAGTAATATCTTGTTCTAGATGAAATTTCCAAAGTATTGGAAAGAGAATTCCATTGATGAAAAAATGTACCCATAGGTAGTAGGTACATAATTTTTAACGACAAAAAATATTATTTATTGGTACAGGTCATGCATGATATTATATATTCTATATCCTAATATGTCATTTAAATCTGAAGAATTTTTCATTTTATTGATGATAAGTTATTTCGGTTAATTTTTACTCTCAAGAGATAAAGAGATTTAGGTACATCAATTAAAATTTTTATCAATTTAATTAGTTCCGAAGAAAGCCGAACGGGCAGAAGTCAGGTGCTTTATTCTACATATTTTAGAATCTTAATGAGCTTTATATTCTATTTTTGCATCGTGTTTGTTTTAACAAGAATATCGATGTGTGTTGCATAATTAACTTTGTTTTTTCCTATTTCGTATTTTCATTTGCGATGGTTTTTTTCAATCAAGCCCTTCAATTGTTCTTTTGTTTAAATTTTAAACTTTAAATGAACAACATCACATAGTTTAGATGCCGTAGGTATATACTTATATTTATATTCTACAACTTTTAATAGTTACAAGATTCTAGAAAGGTAGAGGGGAGAAAAGAGGTGAGAAGAATTTAACAACAACGTGATCTTCGGCTAAAATTTAATGAATACTAATCAAGTAATATTCAAAATTTCATGCACTTTAAACAATGAGGTGTTTATTTATAACTTGTATTCATAAACAATTTAGCATTAAACAGGTGGCTATGACCTGAAACTGCCTTTGTTATATTTATAAGCGTACAAAAAAGAAAAAAGAAAAAAAAATTAACCTCATGAAAACAAAATCTTTTCTGCATTTGATTCTTAATTAATCAATAATTTATTTAATTATTAAAGTTTGAAATTCATTTCTGCAATATTTTTACAGATTTATTTAGTTTTTTCAATACATGGATGAATCAATTATTGTTGTGCCTCTAAGCGAGCATTTACGAGTTAGCAACAAAATGCTTATTTGCTCTCTTTTATTTTTTAAATTAACTTTCCTAGTTCGTTTTAAGATTCCGCGCATTCAAGTCTTTTTTAGTAAGATCTTGATTTCAATGAAATTTCAAGATTTTTTTATCATGAACTAATTTTTCCTATGCATATGATTTATATATATTATAGCTTCTTATTTATTAACCAAAATCTATGCAGTTCTTAATCTCATCTAAATATAAAATTTATTTTGCTACCTTCATCAGTTTTTTGAGCGAGAGCTTACAAAAAATTTGGTAATCCGCTCTCACCCGCTAAATAACATACTAACAGACTTTTTGACAAATTAATTAATACCTAACCCCATGTTCACTATACAAGGCTTTATTGTAAACCGAAACACCGTGAATCAAAATAGTTTTAATCGATTTTTAGATATTTAGAAATACGAAGCAAAAAAAAAAGAATTTCATGTCTGATTAGAAACAATACTTCACCATACACCATAGGGTAAGTAAAAATGTGTTAAATCAAATTTTATAAGATTTTATAGTGGATTTACTTTTAGATTTAAATGCCTCTAAATGTCTAAATGATTTCAGCTCAGGGTCCTTGATGCAAGTTGATATTGTAAGATAAAATTATTTTTAATTTTTAACAAAAATATAAAGCAAAATTGATCTAAAATTATTTTCGAATCTAGAAAATAAATTATAAAAACAGGGTTATGAGCCCTTCATAACTCTTTCTTCTCCTGGTTTAAAAATTCTTGTTAAGGGCCTATATTATATCAATACCTCATAGTTGTCAAATATCCAAATTTCGTTTAAAAACTTTTCTTACTTTCTTAATGAATTAATTATCCGAGAAATTATTTATAGCCTTAACTAGTAAATATATCTTGAATTGAATACAAATTATTGTTATGATTATTACTCCCAGGGAGGCCTTCATAATGTCTCCTCAGGAGAGTTTATTTTGGCGAGAGATTACAAATTAACATCGAGACCTGGAGTCGTAATTAAGGCCAACTAATGGTTAAGCGCGACGGAGATAGAGAGCAAAAGAGTGCGGGATAGAGATGGAGATAGAGAGTAAAAGAGGGAAAGAGGAAGAGAAGGAAAGCAGGCAGAGGAACAAGTCGATGATTGGTAGAGGCGGCGAATCAAAGGAAAACAAACACGGGGGTGGAAATGAGCCAATGTATGGGATTCGTCTTTTCATTACATTTTTTTTAATTTGCCAGTAATTAATAAAGAAATTACACTTTTTTTGTAGAAAGATGGTATGATGCATAAAGTTGACACAAATGTATATAATAATTTATTAAATAAATCAACTGGGACGAGCTGTCGATACCAAATCTATTTATGTAATTAATTAATACCCAATAAGCCTTAAAAGTAAAAAAATATTTGAGTATATAAAAATATATCTATCACTACTAACCATCAATAAATAATCAGCTTATACATAGTTTAATAATTCTTAAATTGTGAATATATTGTGTATAATTACATACTTATTTATTAACTTTATAAAAAAAAATTCTCATACATTATAAAAAATATGATGGAAGAAAAATGAGAAAAAATTTATTTGGGTGTTGAATTTGGAAGGTTGTTATTATCTTCCTCATTTGTGAACTAAAAAATTCTATACCAATAGAGTTGTTTATTGGATTGATGTCTAGGGACGCCCCACCCCCATTTTTAGGGTTTTTCCCCAAGATGAATGTTAATAAATCCATTACACTATTTGTAACTCAATTATTTTTTATTTTAATCATTATTGTTTATGATTATTAATGTAGGTCTGGGGGGGAGGGTTGAAAAATTTGGTTAGATTAAGTCTTTCCTTTGGGAATTGTCTTACAGTGAATCCCAAACATTTCCAAAGAGGGACTCCCTTTTGAAAGAAATTTTGTTGGCGACTCCCTTCACTCATACTGTTCTTGCTATAGTCGCTGCAAGTAGTAAAATTCCTTTTAAACATTCTAGGATTCCAACAATCATGAAAGAACAACTTAATGAAATATCAAATTATGGAATTGAAAAGAATTTGTTTTATCGTTAGTAGCAGAGTTTTTGATACAGAAAGGGAAATTGTTTGCTATGTATCTAGCTTGCTATAACAACAAAACGAATTTTTCCATATCCGATTGGGTAATTGAATCCATGTGAAATAACAGAAACAATATTTCTAATTAAATGACTGATAATAAAGGTTCAACCTTCGAAACTATACTCCCTAACAAATAAATTATACATATACCTACATATTTATACTCGTATATTTATATCTATGTTTATTTCCATTAAGCACATGACAACCTCATTAAGACATATATTTTTTTACAGAACCTTGATCATTTTTAGACCAAAAGGATGCAATAATTTCCTGAGTTGGCGAAAAAGCTCTCAAGTATTTGGTTTATTTTAAGACATCATATTTATGCGAGTTTGCTTTTTCTCTTCTTGTACTGCCATAAAAAAATAGAGTGAAAAATCGTCTCGAACTTGAAAATGATATGTCTGTGTATCACATACGAGCCTGAAATTGAAAAGCTAGTTTCTGAAAAGCCTGGTATTATTATTTTCTTTTAAATAAATAAATAAATAAATAAATAAATCTTTATTTCTCGACCTGCTTAGAGGCACAAGTCCTCGGTGGCTAGGTCCTCCAAACATCAATACAATAGTTTTAGTTTGTTTCTTTAGTTGAAATCGAATTTCCCAAAAAAAAAAAAATTGATTGATGAAGTTTTTTTCAATTTGTTCCTCCAATTGAACTTTACTTTTATTAAAATACTCTTGCATTCATATATTCTAATTTTTTTTTTAAATTATGATTTTTTTTAATTTTGACCTCTTCCAAAAAATCTAAATAGATGCCTGTAATATACGAATCATTAAACTAAAAAACAAACAACTTAATAAACTAAATTTTAATATTTTAAATGGTCATCACTATTTGTTTATTTTTATTTTTAAAATAATAATAAAATTATATCTCCAGTAGCAAATTAATAAGAAAATACGAGCGAAAATATTGATAGATTGAAAGGTGTTTACAAGTTTCGAAAGTAATTTATATAGAAAAATCAACATTAAATGCTTACTTTGAATAAAATATGGGAGACCGTCGTTTGAAAGAACACACGTCAAGTGAGTTATGTCGCGTGCACACGCAGTAGTACACAACTACCACCACCTCCGTTTTATATGGAAAGTCTTTAATACCTTCTTGAAAGTGAATTAAAAAAAATAACTTCTCATCGGATTTGTAATGTGGAAAAATAAGCAAACGAGTTGTGAGTACCAGAGTAATAAATATTTTTCCAACGCGGGGGAGTAAATCACGCAAGCCAGCTAGAGAGAATTACTGGAGCGGAACTTTTGCCTTTTTCTTGAAAATAAATATAAATAAAAAAAAAAAAAAATCGAAGAAGAAGAAGAAAAGTAAGAAAGAGTAGGAGGATTCAATTATTTACGCTTTAGAGAGAGAAACACATTGGCTGATAAAAGTAAAGCGATAATGGCCAATTTATTAGTCTGCAAATTTAACCCCGTTCTATAGTAGTGATTAATAGAAAAAATAAATTCAAAACTGATTTGGATAATTCGTGATTGTTCTTTTAATTTTAATCGAAAAAGAACTCTATCGCAATCAGTTTATCTAAATAAGTAATCGAAATTTGGAAACTTCAAATTTCTTTTACAAAGATCTTTCAAGATTTCATATTTATGAATAATGAAGCTAAGCAATATATATACGTAAATACTTGTTTTAAATATTGTCAAGGTTTTAGGATTTATCACGAGATAGATTACAATTCTGGAAACGGTTTTGAAAATGATACAGCAAGTTCCACAAATTTTAAAATACCCAAGAATAAAACGTTAAAAATCCCAAGAAAAATGAAGCATGCTAAAAGATTGTTTAAATTGATTTGTTCTGCATCTCGGTATAAGACAATATGTTACCAATGAAGATATTTGACATAAGATATTAACACACAATATCGAAGATATCAAGAGAAGCTTTAGCTGAAGCCACGTTAACGTTAATCCCCATAACGCTAGAGACTAAAACTCTCTTCCCGCGTTCGTTTTTCTAGAGGCATATACCATAACCGTCTTTTAAGACTCGCTTCCACAGATCCCATTAAGTTTGACCTAATTCCTAAAAAAATATCCTTCTTTTTCACTATATTGTATAAGAGTCCACCCCGGACTACAGAGAAGTTTGCATCTCTTTGGTACAACATATTTTTGCATTAATATCATTATAGGAACATAGTTTGGACCTTTTATAAAATATTCATAAAGTTTCGACTAAACATTCTGGAGCGTTTGTGGAGTCATTTCATGAGAGTGGGGTTTTCATCCGAAACTCCTCTTAATTAACAAATTAACAACTGAAGAATCTGAAAGTTAAAGAAATGCTCATTCTCGATACTTTCAGGACAGCTGCTTCCAAGATCATCATCTTGGTCAGAATGATGGTCAACCTTTGAACAAAAGAACAAGATAAATCATAAATAAGTTCTTCTTCTCAAAAACACTTTAAAAGTCGTAGAAGATTAAATTCGAAATATGTAAAATGGCGTTGAAATTACTGAAATATCTTCCATAGTCCATTTTTATGATATTTAAAAGTTTTCAAGGTACTACATATAGTAGTTAGATTTTCACAAACACATTCTCATGAACATTTAAATGAAAATTTAATTTTTAAACTACGTTTTTAATATATTTTTAAACATTTTATTTTCCTGTATATGTAATAAGTTTGAAAACTGCGCGTCTGCAGCTCGAGACCTGCACAAGCGAGCCAGCCAACCGGTCCCAATGACATGACATCAGTCTCAGCTGACGTGTAACTTAATAAATCAAAAATTATAATTATTAATAAGAGATAATAAAGGACCTGAAAAATCGATTCAAAATTCCATTTCAGGTATTTGTTCAATATTTGATCTGTATTTAATTTGTATATGGTATGCAAATATTAATGTACATTATATCATAACCTATTAAGCCAAAATTCAATTTCAGAAGTTCGATTTTATTGTACCTAAGAAGAAACTTACACATCGATGGTTTTTCCTACCACCAAAAAGATGCCGATTAAAGTAAGGATACATCTAAAAAAAGAAGAGATTGAAGGTTCCTTGGTGAATTCGATCAAAAGCATAAAATTAATATCGGATAATCTAGTCTAGCTGCGACTTTACCAGAAGAACATCAAGGTGAGAAATCACACAAAGAACTAAGCCTTGACGTTAACTTTAATAAAGTCAGCGTTTAAAAGCATGTCCAAAGAGAGGACATTTCAGAAATGTTAATATAACTTTATCAGATGAGATTAAGAAACTATATATAGATGAAGACAATAATTTTATATTTAAAGATTTTTTTTGGAAGAATCGACTGAAGGAAGTCTAGATTCTTCAATAAGATCCAGAATTGATGAGGATAAAACTGATACTCTCAATAACCTGGACTTAGAAATTAAAAGAAAAGAAAACATATTATTAGATATCGAAAAAAAATTTAACTTAAATAAATTTTATGGCATTCAACAAAATGCAGCAGAATGGTTAAAATTTTTTGAAATAGAATGTGAACGACATAAAATATATGATAGTATTATGAAGATACAAATTATAAAGATTCTTCCTAGAGGGCAACTCAAAAGAATGGTGCCAGAAGTAACACGAAAAAGATCTCTGATAACGATTGGTCAAAATGGACAAAATCTTTTTTATTGATTTATGCAAAAAGTAGGTTGGGCTGAAGCTAGATATGCTTACAAATTTAAGTATGTATAGATGGACCAATAATTGAGTTACAGATTCAAAAAGAAAGTCATACACTAGATGCTGAACCGTCAATCGCAGAAGTGTCAAAAAATAAATCACATTGTTATAGGTTTACCTCAAAATATACAAGATATTCTTGATAAAGAAGAAATAAAAAATACGAGACCAATTGATTCATATTCTTAGAAAATATGGTTTAGAATATTTAAAAAAAGATAGAAAAGAAATTAAAAAAAACCTAATGACAGATATGTTATAAAGACACCCTGTTACAAATGTGAAAAATTAGGATGGCCAAACAGATACCATCCTACTGCTATATGTCGTATGTGGAGAAAGATATAAAGAAAAATATGAAATAGATTTAGCTGAAAATATTGAGGGGTTTAAGAACCAAAAAAACTAGACCGGCCCCGGTAAAATCCACACCATTGTTAACGGCTAAATGTACACAAGTTGATGAATCAAGAATATTGAAGCTGTTTATGACACAGGTTCTAATGTCATTAATAAATTATGAAATAATACAAGAACTAAAAAAAATAAAAAAAGATAAAACAATATTTAAAACAATAAATGGTGTGAATTTTGTAGAAGGCCGAGCCCACTTGCTACTTAAAATAAATAAAATATCTGATTTCATAGATATATATGTCGTAAAAAATAGTGAACTTTTCATACGACATGTTACTTTTGGCTTAGATGCAACAAAAAAATTTAAACTGATTCAAGAATGAAGAATTAAAAATGTTTCAAAAGATTAACAGTAAAAATGTAAAAGAAATAAAAAAGATAATTTTAAATTAAAAAGAAAATGAATAATAAATTAGAAGAGATAGACACATTCCAAAAAAACAAATGATAACGCCAAAATAATTGAAAAAGAATTAAAAATAGAGTAAATAGCTGAATTAATAGAAAATAATAAAAAAATAAAAACAGGTAAATTACAAATGAATATATAAACATTAATTGAATATGAACATTACTTAAGTCATTTAGACGATAAAAAAAGAAATGATATAAGAAACTTATTATTACAAAAAGAAAAAGGTTTTGCTAAGGATAAATATGACGTTGGAAGAGTCCAAAAAATGTGGAAAGCTCAAATAAAATTAATGGAATGTAAATGTGTGTCTTAAAAGAAACCATGTATTGATCGTTTTGCCGGATCAAAAAGAAATTGGCTACCAAATATCAAAACTTCGTGAAGACTGGATTAATAGAAGAATCTAGTTCACCTTTTGCAGCCCCAGTTACATTGGCATCCAAGAAGGATGAAGGCAGAAGATCACGTTTGTGTGTCGATTTCCGAGAACTTAACCGGATCCTTATTCCGGAAGAGTCATCCTTTCCCAAGGAGTTGAAGACATAATGGTGAAAGCGGGTAGTTGCACTTGGTTCTCAGCTTTAGACATAAATTCTGCATTTTGGTCAATCCCAGTGAGAAGTAAAGATAGAGACAAATTGGGATTTGCATTACCCAAAATAGGTCATTGGCGAGTGGACTGCCTTGCCATTCGGTCTCAAAGTGCATCGAGTAGTATATTCCAGAGAGTGTTAGCAAAACATAAGAAGAAACAAACGGCCTTCAAAGTGATTTTTGCATAAATTATATTGACGTGACATATTTGATATTCTCTAACGCCTTTGAAGAACTTATTTAAAGCATATCGACTTATTAATAGATGTGATCCAAAAAGAAGGTTTCAAATTGAAACTTTTAAAATGTAATTTCGCCAAAAATTCAATAAAATATTTGGGCTATATCATTGAGAGGTCAAGTGAGACCACCGTATAAGGACAACCTTATAGCAATAAAATGTTTTGAAAGGCCTAAAAACAAGAAAAATATAAGACGAATTTTTAGGGAAGTGTAATTTTTATTATAAATACATTGAAAATTCAGTAAAAACATTAGAGCCTTTACACAACTTATTAAGGAAAAATGTCAAGTTTGAGTGGAGCGAGAGTTGCGAGCAAGCATTTAACTCAATAAAAGAATATTTGTGTTCAAGCCCAATACTTTCAATTTACGACCAAGACAAAGAGGTTTTTATATACACCGACGCCAGTATTGAAGGTCTTGGAAGTGTGCTTAAACAACCACAGGCAAATGGTGTTCTCCACCCAGTAGCCTACTTCTCAAAAAAATTGAACCCCACCCAAAAAAAGCACAAGGCTATATACCTAGAATGCCTAGCTATTAAAGAGGCCATAAAATACTGGCAACATTGGTTAATAGGTCGGCAATTTACTGTAATAACTGACCATAAGCCTTTGGAGACTTTGCGAGTAAAAGCAAGAACTGATGAACCTCTCGGAGAACTGATATTCTATCTGTCTCAATATAATTTTAAAATTATATACTCTCCAGGAAAAACAAACTTAGAGGCTGACTCTCTATCAAGAAACCCAGTATTAGAGAGCTTTGAAAACGAAGAAGACATCTTAAAAGTAGTAAATATAATATCTTTGGAAGAAATCATGAATGATCAGGAGTTAAACAAAGAAGAATTAAATAATTCTAAGAATGTAGTAAAAAAGGTGATATCGCGTTCAAAGGTTTGAGAAATAATGAAAGAATATTTGTATCAAGAAGATTTGGCGATGAATTAATAAAAAAGTTCATGACTTCTATGGACATATTGGTGTTAAGCATTTGCTAAATAAAATAAGACCTCATTATTATTTCAAGAATATGGACAAATTAATAAAAAAATTTTGCAGAACATGCTCGACATGCATTGAAAACAAATCAAGAAGAAGCAGATTAATAGGACAAATGTCACAGCTTGGACCCGCAAAAGAACCATATGAAATCATGTCAATTGACACAATTGGAGGATTTTCTGGGAATAAATCATCTAAAAAATATATGCACATCCTAGTGGACCATATGACAAGATATGTATTTGCTCTGACCTCAAAAACACAGACAGCAAATGATTTTATGAAATTGATTGACTCAATAACAAAAAAGTCAATAAGAGACATTATTGGGCGATCAATATGCTGGGATAAACTCAAAAGAGCTAAAAAACTACCTCAAAGACACAAAATATCAAAATTAATATTCACTTGTGTTGATTGTCCTGAATCGAACTGGTTTAAATGAAGGGCAAATCAAACAATCGTAAACAGAATAAGATGTAAAATAGTGGGGACAACAAAAGAAGAAATTGGACTGCGATAGCGAGATGAATGCATCAATGAATATAATAATACTGTTCACAGTGTTACAGGATTCGCACCAGGATACTTACTTTTCGAAACAAATCCGAGATAATTCCAAGAAGTCTCCAACAGGAAAGTAATATGGAGAAAGACAGAGAGCAAGCAGTAAAGAAACTTGACTCGAAGAATTCAAAAAATAAAGCCAGAGTAGATAAAAGAAGGAAGGAATATGAATTCAAGGAAGATGAAATGGTACTATGTCGAAGCAGGCAGCAAATTAAACAAAAATAAACTGGACAAGATCAGAAGAGGACCTTTCCGAATTGTGCGAAAAATTTCAAATTCCATCTCATGAAGTAGCATTAAAAAAAGGAAGAAAACGCGATACGTTTCACAAAAGAAGTTACTGCCAGCTGATAGCCTGGAGGGGGGAGATGTAGGTTTGAAAACTGCGGTCAAACTCGAGACAGGCAAGCGAGCCAGCCAACCTGTCCCAATGACATGACATCAGTCTCAGCTGACGTGTAACTTAATAAATCAAAAATTATAATTATTGATAGGAGATAATAAAGGACCCTGAAAAATCGATTCAAAATTCAATTTCAGGTATTGTTCAATATTTGATCTGTATTTAATTTGTATATACATTTGTAACATAATGCAATTATATCATAACCTATTAAAACAAATTCAATTTAGAATTCGATTTTTATTTCACCTAAGAAGAAACTTACATATATATCTTTGAAAATCATTGTTTACGATATTTGTCAGATGAATGAATTTGCATCTCTATAGCTTGACAGGACAAAAAATATCAAAGATAGGTATGTCGACAAGAGTTTCGTGGTATGACTGTTCTTGCTCAGTGGTTAGATTGTTGCTAAATTAATCAGGTTTCATTTCCATTATTTTTTATTTTATAACTTTGAGGAAAAAGTTCCGAATCGGAGACAAATCCGGAGATAAAAATAAGCAAAAGGCACAAGTCTTGTTTCGGGGACGAATGGTGACTTTATTGTATTAAAAATGAACTGATTAGATTTTTGCTTTTTCGCTTCAGAACTTATGCATAAAAAATGCAAAAAATCAGAAAAAGCGAATAGATTTATGCCCTTGAAAGATTGAAGCTAATAAGATAAAATTTGAGAGTCAAGTTTAATGAAATGCAGGCAGGACTGCCAAATTCTTAAAATTTTCTGAAAGCTCACTGGGTTTTGAAATAAGTATTTTTCATTTATCAAATGGGAATTCTAAAATGATAATAGAATTTTGGAGAATAATTGTTTAACTAGGGCCTGTCTTCCTGGCTACGTTGTTCCTATGCGAGTTTATAGTAATAAGTTAGTTTGCAGATCGGTATGCTATACGTGTACGGCATACATGTACAAGACTGCATGCATGCTTTGCGTGTGCACGTATTTATAAATACGTTTAGACAGAAATAAGCCAACGGAAGACCCTCTTGAAAAAAGCGAACTCCCACCCTCGTTTTGCCCCACTCGTTCGATCTACAAGCAAACGCACAAGCACTAATTAACGATACACGCAAGATCAGACACAAATTTTTTATCGAGCTGTGTGTTACATAACTGCCGCCTGTATCTCACATCTCACCAATGTTTCCCGGGAGGTGTGCGTGTGTGCGTCTGTGTACTCAGTGTGGGTGTATCCGTGTGTACGTTTTCTGCCTTGAAGCTTTAACCATCCTCCTCTCTCTCTATATCTATATATAAAAGATAATCGTCTTGATGATCTTATCTTCTAACCGATCTGAGCAAAATACCAAACGATAAAATAACATCAGTGTTAAAAATTGATTATTTTTTTCCTATAGATTTTTAATATATGCATTTGAAGAAGAATGGCAAATAGGAATTTATTAATTTATTCATGAGGAGGAGTTACGGATGAAATGTTGGTTTCGATGTAAATATATTGGACGAATTATTTTCTGGATCTAGTTTATTAGAACTCTCCTGGTGGTCTTACATCAGGTAGGTGGAAGAAATTTATAACTTTCTTCTGAATTATTAACCAAAATTAATATTGTAACTATTATTAATTAATTTAACAATTAGGTTGGTGTAAAGAAGCCTGATAAGATCAAAATTATTATGCATTGTCTTATTAGCTTGAAATTAATTCGAAGATTAGTGGGCTTCTTTCTTGAATTGAGAATGTCCTATATCAGGAAAGGAAACCTTTTCATATATTGGAAGCCCACATTAGTTAATAATAAGTATATTTTCAAGAAATTTCAATTAAATGATTCGGCAAAGTTAATTACAAACTAAATTTTAGTGAATTTCTCAACGCGATTAAAAATACAAAGAAATAGAAGAAAAAGTAAAAACTTTTTCAAGACTCGCTCAGCTTGCTAAGCTAGAGCCGAAACAAGTAATTTTTTTTGTACATTTTTGTCTGAATTTTAATGAAGTTCAAATGAATATCTCTCTCTCTATAACGAGTATCGTTATGGTTTTGGTCCAAGTACAATAGGCCATTCCTATAGAATAATAGAAATTAAGAAATTAATCTCTAATAGTATGAAACAGGTTTTGAACTTGGATTTGGCACCCTTTGCAATGCCTTCTTAGCTCTAATGAAAGAGAGATTGTTATATCAGCGCCCTTTTTAGTTATTTTCATCCATCAGATTCTAATGAAAGAATCGCTCACCCGCAAATTAAATAATCAAAACGTGGAAATTTTTTCAAGACTCGATACACTAGAGATGGCCTAGTAATTATTAATAAACTTATAGATAAATTAATTTTTTTTTAATTTTCTCATTAATATATCAAAGAATAATTGATACGTCAACAAGAATTATTTTGACCGCGCTGATTTGAAAAAAGATATTTTAATATCATTATTTCAAGTTAGAAATATATAAGTTCAAATATTATTTTCACTCCAATATTTGACAAAAATTCCCTACATTAGAGTCGTGATCGAATAAAATGCAGAAAACCTTCAGCTTTATATATAAATTGTTCATTTAAGGGCATAATAAATATAAGATCATATTAAAATCTCTATAGAATAATTCAAAAAATAATATTTTCTGCATTTTGAACGAGATATTCCAAAAAGTAATTAAAAATCATTACCACTTTTAATTGTACTTCTTTCAAAAAAAATTATTTGTTAATTTCTAGTTACAATCAATAATTACATATACACATTTTCACAATGTGAAAGGAAGTAGAAAAAATTGTAGATAATCCATAAAAAAAACACCCATACACTGAAAAAATAATGCTCGCCTATGGGGGCGTCCCTAAATTAGGTGAGGCGATTTTGGCGAATTTGCGACCCCATCCCCCTTTGGGGAGATGTCGTGAGATTAGGCTCGGCCCCCCTCCCCTAATCTCACGTGAGATTTTTCAAAATGAGTATTTTTAATGTAAATACCCTAATCTCTGCTTGATTGCGTTGGATTTATTTAAAAAACATAATTTGATTAATTATTTTTAGACTAGTTAAGTGTATTATTATTATTATTTATTAATTTAACCCAGTTTTCTCAGAATTTTACATAGTTTCTTGCGAAAAAAACGTGATATTCCCCCACGTAATTTAGGACGCCCCTATGGAGTAAAATGATTTAAAATAAATATTTTTGTTAGTGGTACTTAAATTTTTTGAATTTAATTTTTGAGGTTCACATTTGTAAAACAGTTAAGAACCACTCAGCTGATACAGTCATTGATTAGATTATATGAAAAATACCTCGAAATATCTGTAGTAAGATAAATATATCTCCAAGTCTTTGAAAGGATCAAATTAAATTTCAATAAATGAATTTTGCTGTTTCTTTTAAGATTACTTAGAGAACATGGCAATTAATCTATTTCAAAGATAAAGCCTTTTATTCCGGAGCATCTCCAGGAACTAAGATAGGTTCCGGTTGTTAGGTTTTTCGTAGAATCCCTAACAAACTTTATGGTGTAATGGAATGGTTTTATCTTAACAGCTAGGATAGGATTCGAATTTTCTCAGCCCAGTTACTAAGTACCTACCTAGTATAATTAAACAAACTCTTGGTTTAACGGACCCTTATTTAACGGAAATCTGATTTATTATTTTATTTAGGTACTCAATTAATTCAAATTTTGTAAATTAGAATCAGCTGTAAAAGAAGATAAATCTCAAAATCGTTTTTTTTTTTTTTTTTATTTTTCAATTTGATAATACAAGTATTAACAAAATCAGTATAAAATAACGGTATAGTATAGTATAACTATTTTTAAGTATTTTTTTTATCTATTTAAATTTTGTTACACACGCTAATTCAAGAACCTAAATTTGTGAAATGTTTTGTTCCTTATAATAACTCTACTTCTGTAGTATTTGTGAAATGTTTGTTCCTTATAATAACTCTACTTCTGTGGCAAGTTTCAAATCTTGGCTCACACAGTTGGGTGGCACTTCTTTTTAAATGTGAATTAACTTAAATTACTACTACCTACTACTACTTTCAGAAGTTTTTATAATCTACCGTCTATCACAGTGCTTCCGCAACCTTTTAAAAAATAATCCGCGAACCCCCGAAAACAAAAACATATTTTAGTCGTCAAAATTTTTATTTCACATGTTTATATTTTATCACAAAGAATAGTAACTTACTTACAAATAGTTTTTAAAAATAAAAAATTAAAAAGTATACATAGCATGAAGCTTACTAAACAATTTAATGACATGGTCGCGGTTGCATGTTTTTACACAACAAATCAATATCTGGTTCAATTGCAGAAATGCTAACTCGCAAGGAATCTTCCAAAGTCTCCGTGAAAAGGCATGATCTGTGCTTATTTTTTATTAAAAGTAATGACTAAAATGCTGTTTCACATAGGTATGTAGTAGCAAAAGGAATTAGGATTACCAAGGCTTCTTTTGCAATAGATGGATATTCTTTCTGTCGCCTTATCCAAAAAAATGTTCATAAATAAATATTTGTAATTTCTACTGAAAATTTTCCCGGACCCCCGCGAAAAACCCACGGACCCCAAGTTGGGGAGCACTGATCTATCATATTGTATCGGCCTAAGAATCGCACATAAAAATAAACTAATTTTGTTTACTAAATAATATTTATATCATATAAATGAGGTCCCAATAATTCTCATTAATTAATAAAACTAATGTACCATTAATGAGGAATCGAATCCCACTATTATTTATATAAAACGAAGTAGTAAAACAGAGCAGCAGTTTCATTAACTATTTATTTACGGGAATCGCGATATAGAAGAGAGTGGGTCTCACTAAACTATTTGTCCATGAACATTCAAAGAAGGTGGGCTAAATTTATCTTCCCAAAGAGCTATGAGATGGATCATAAATATTTTTTTATTCATTTAAATAATTAGAGTTTACATCAAAATTCCATTATCTTCCAAATCTTTAATTTTTAATTAATTAATTTTAATTTGGGAATTAAGTGCTGAAAAAGAAGAAGCTGAAATTCGTCAGGTTCGAGGCAAGATATAATTAAGATCCAATACAGACGCATAATTCAATGCCTAATTAAAAAAAGCGTTTTCATTGGAATACCATTCTAAAAGAATTTGAAAAATGTTTAATCTTTACAGTTATGGCTTAGTCTTTGAAGCTTTTATTTTGTGTGACGTAAAATTCTGAGTGGTCCAGTTCTATTACACATTAAAAAAAATCTTAAATTAAATGTTTAATATTGAATTATTAGAATTCAATAATAAATATTTTTTTTTATTTTATTTTTGTTTTATTATATTAATTAAAATTTCGCAATGAGACTGAATGTTTCAAAAACTCGTTTCATAAGAGTTAAAAAATATTTCAAGTTAATTATTAAAATTCTTACAAAACTCATTAGATACAACCATTATGCTTGAGATGCCAAGGAATTTATCACAATTAAAGAGGATCGAAATGAATATGACAGATTTGATAAGAATTATAATTGGATATCAATTCAATAATTAAAAATTTTTAACGATAAAATTTATCGCATTTCTTTCGTGGAGATTTCACGCCCAATCGTTGTTTTTTCCCCTACGCTCTTTAATAGAAATAATTTGTACCTAAAAAGGAGGGACATTGCTTGAAATGGAAGGTGATACCAATAATAACATCGCCCTAAATATAAAAACACGCTCCTTCGCCATTAGCTATATTTATTTATTTATATTTTTTATCGATTCTTCAGAACAGAGACAAGTATTGCACTATTCATGTAATGCGGAGGCAATGATTCCACATTTGGAAAACGAGGGGTAAGCATTCCAGTGAGGGGGGTGGCGGGGGCGGGCATCGAACCCGGGACAAAAACTTGTACAAGTCGACACAGACGTGTGTGAGCGAGGTTAGAAAATAAGAATCAAATTAATTGAGACATCTGGTCGTTGAGTAGGAGATTCAATTAGAAATAAAAAATTATCACCGATTTATTAATTATATTTTGTTTTTTTTATTAAAAAATCAAATGTAAGAAATATAAAGAATCCGGGGCAAATTTAAAATCAATTTTTTTCCGAATTGAAATTTAAAACAAATTATTTTCAAAATTTGTATTCAGGTCAATATTTCGAGTACATGGGCATATAAATATATATTTAGGTGGCTACAGACTCTACAGTTTGACTAATTAAAAAGATATTAATCAAATGATTTATCAAAGATTGATCCTTATTAACTCAATATATTTAGTCTGATTTATTTAGGATCAATTTATTATTTATATAATTATTTTTAAATTGAATAGTTTTTTTAGTCACAAACTAATAAAAGACAATAATTTCAGTTAATTATTATTATTTATTTTATTGATTCACCAAACAGTTTCGGTCACCACTAGTTGACCATCTTCAGTAGTACTAAAAAAATTTGATAACGCTCGTACTAACAGAATAACAGACTAACAGACATTTTGACAAAACAATTATTATCTCGAAAAATATAATTTTTTCGATGTTCAGTTATTAGGACTTTTTTTGAAGATCAAAATGCCATGGTTTCGCCCAATTTTTTAACCAAAATAGTTTCAGCCGTTTTTGAGATATTAAAAAAAAACACTTTTTTTCATGCACGATTACAATACTTGACCCTGTATGGAAAAGTAAAAATGGAAAATGTAACATTTCATAATTTTTTTAAAGAATTAGAAGATACAAAAAATATAAAAGTTTGAATTTATACATACAATTTCGTTCAAGAAATGGAAATTGTCACTTTGTATACATAAACCATCTTTAAATTATTAACATAGATGTTTCACACATTTACAACAATCATATATAGCAATAATTCATAAAAAACACTTATCATTGATTGACATATATGATTGTTGTAAATGTGTGAAATATCTATGTTTATAATTTAAAGATGGTTTATGTATACAAAGTGACAATTTCCAGATCTTGAACGAAATTGTATGTACCATATAAATTCAAAACTTCTATATTTTTATGTATTTTGTAATTCTTTTAAAAAAATTATGAAATGTTTCATTTTTCTATTTTTAGTACTACTTAAGATGGTCAACCAGTGGTGACCGAAACTGTTTGGTGAATCAATAAAATAAATAATATCTAATAATTAACTGAAATTATTGTCTTTTATTGGTTTATGACTAAAAAAACCTTTCTAAAAAAAATAATATTTTAAATTAATCTCTTTAATGAGATGAAAATTATGTATTTTATGAAAGATTATTTTGTTCACTCCTTATTTTACAAAAAAATTTGATGATTCGATGATGCAGAGTGGGGGGAGATGAAAAGTCTGCGGAAGCTGCAGAATATTTGGCTAATTTATATATTTATATGTGTTTATTTGCATCAAGCAGAGGATAACCTAATTGTTTTTTCTTATGGATATTAAAATAATGTTAATTTCCTTTATGTAATTAATCATAGCAATGAAAAAATCCAATTATATACTCTTTTAACAGCCCAAACCACTTTAAATATTACCTCAGGTTCATTGAATCTTAATTTGATAATTGTATATTTTCCTTAATGAATTATAAATAAAAAAAAAGTTTTAATATAAAAACTCACTAATAATAGATTTTGGAATGATTAAATATAATGGTGATAGGAGGCGATTAGATGATTTGTATTCCAAATGATCGCTGCAGTAATTAGATGCAAATTTTTGAATGTCAGCGGAAAGGCTCTTTTTTGTTCGGCTCCGGGGCTCTAAAAGTTATAATCGTTTAGTTACAAATGAAGAGGCGTCGAAAACGACTTCACAAAAGACAAGGATTTATTCTTTTTGCTTTTTCCTCGCGAATTTGAATTTCACGGATAATTATTTATGTCATTTATCAATTATTTTTATTTTTGATATGTATATTAAGTATTTGTTGTTAGGTTTTTATATATGGAAAGCTATCATAATCAATCAAAATAATAACCCTTGTTTGTGCATTATTCTATTATAAAAAGTACAACACGGTGAAGGATTACAATATTTACAGGACAATACTAGAAGAAAAAATTAATTTATTTGTATGCGTTAGTAGTATATCATTATAATAATAATAATAATAATGGTTTTAATTTCGCGTAAACTTTTCTTTGGAAAGATAATACGAGTATACAAGTTGACGACCATCTAGAGATTATTTCTGGTCCAAAAAGCCGTAAACCATTTTTGGGTGGTTAGTTTTTGCATTTTTAGTCTTCTGGGGTCCCAAGGATTATGTATACAAAATTTGGTTGAGTTTGGTACAAAGGCCTAGATTTTCATTTTCTGACCCCCCCTCCCCCATTTTGGCCGATTAGTTTTTGCATTTTTAGACTTCTGGGGATCCACTGATTATGTTTACAAAATTTGGTTGAGTTTGTTTCAAACGGCCTAGATTTTTAATGTTTAACCCCCCCCCTCCACCCTCTAGCCCCTTTAATTTTGGTTCGATTTGCACCAAAATCTAATCAACTCTTAATCTCAATGTACCAAAACTATTTGTGAAATTTGGTTTTGATATTCACACTAGTTTTTGAGCTTGCTCGTCCACAAAAAAAAACAGACTAACAGACTAACAG
Source organism: Forficula auricularia (assembly GCA_024734495.1). Lineage (NCBI taxonomy): Eukaryota > Metazoa > Arthropoda > Insecta > Dermaptera > Forficulidae > Forficula > Forficula auricularia. The sequence goes on along the minus strand of JALMQS010000030.1, from coordinate 6,519,888 downwards.
ACATTTTGACAAAACAATTATTATCTCGAAAGTGTCTAATTTTTTCATTTATTCATTAAAATAATTTACTTTCCTTATAAAAATTATATTTTTTAATAAATTATTTTCGATATCTACGATAACTCAAGAACAAAAAATCGTAGTAAATCATCCTGGTGCAAAAATGTTTGCATCTCTATTGGGAGAACTGATTAGATTTTGGACTTTAACTATAGAGCTTCCTGTTCAAAAATGCAGAAAATCTTATTTTTTGTATGGTTTTATTATAATCTTCAGGAGATGTCATATTACAAGACAGATGTTTTTTGATTTAATTATTAATTCAGTTATTTCGTTTAAAATCCAGTAATACGATAGCTTGTTACAAATAATTATATTCAAAAATTGTTTATTCCAAGTTATCAAATCAGAATATTAATTTTTAAGTATTTAAATTTATTACAGGGATGGCTCTAACAGGAGGGACCACTTGAATTTTAGAGCGTCTAACCAAATATAAATGTATTAGGAACAAACCTGTGATCAGTTATCCCATTACTTATAGTGAAGTTCCTCAGCTAATATCGATTTGAAATTATACAGCCATCAGATTTGATGATATTGACACACTTTATTGTTATTATTCAACTGATTCACTCTCCTCTAATTAAAAATATTTAACAGTATCTTATCGTTTTTTATTCTTAGCGTTCCTCACTATTTTTAACAATGAAATCTTGCAGCTTGCTCAAAATTGCTACAATATTGTGTTACCATAACAAGTGTGTCAACGGCCTTGTCAAAGGTTCGCCGAAGTTAAGTAGTATGTGGCGCAGGTTATTCTGATTGAGGTGCGTGCCTGTTTACAGAAATAGTGTGTTGTTGGTATTTTTACAGCCTTCCCAATTCCATTGGTGTTGCCTATGTCCTATCAGAAATTATTGGGAAGGCCTAAAGAGAAATACTGGAACTTCTCAAAAACATAACGGCTATAATACCTACTCCTTAACTAATATTACATTACATTAGATTTAAGTTAATTGAAATGTAATTATCTATACCTAACTTGACTTCTGAAAACACCAATAACTTTAAAGTATAAAGTTGAATGGAAAAGGGGTACAGGGAAAAAGGTTGAATACCATGGAACTATCCTATATATTGAACTCTTGATATTTAACAAATGATTACATAGGTTGATTAATTAGTTTAATATCTGATGTTATAATTAAATTCCATTGGCGATCGATCTTTTCTAAATGGCGCCGCCACTATGCAATTGAGAAAAATTTCCCTTTCGCTTTCGAAAGTGATGGCGTGGGAATGAAAGCCGTAAGGGATTATCATTTTGAATTTGCATCCACCCACCCACCGGGGAAAAGAACTGTAATAATTAGCAAATCAGTCAGTCCCTCTGGCAAAAGGGAAAATTGAGATATAGGAGATGATGTTCAAATCTCGCAAACAAATCAAAGGTTCCTCTTTGTATAATATCAAATCAATTCTTCAGGCGAATTTCCATATAAAGTGAAAAACGATTCGGGGTTTGTTGCATAATTACTGATTAAATTTTTATTGGAACACATCCAAAAATTCAACTCGTTTGGAATCTAACCGAAACACGCGATCACTTTTGGTACGCTCGGCGATCATCGCTCCCCGGACTGTCGGAGTTTTGAATTCATATAATTTTTTTTTTTTATGACAAGTAAACTTAAGAACGACCATGGTATAAAGCTCATTCTAATGCCCAAATTTCAATTTAATAATATATTTACAAATCGAAAAACCTCTTAGATTTAGGCTTTGGAGCTACAGAACTTTTGGATAAAAAATTTGAAAAATATGTACTATTGAAAAAGTTATATTTGAAAATTGTAATTTTTAGGGTGACAAGGGTCTGCTTAGTTACTCATTTAGCTATCAAGTTATCACTTATTTGAAAATGTACAAACGGGAGTTTTAAATGAAGAAAAAAATATTACAATAATGTTTTGTTTTTTCCCAAAGTAAAAGTAAATTTGAAAACTAGAAAAGATTTGAAATTAAATTCTATTCAGCCCAGAGTATTATTGTTCTTGTATTTGACTCTTGGCGAAAATCAGAGCCGCCATTAGTTACCGGGAAAATAAATGTATTACCAATTCTTATGGGAGAATGGAATTTGTTTCCCTGAATAAAACATTATTTCAATAGATATCAGGAGTGGTGAGTGAATTCACTATTGTAATTATTAATTATATATATCTGGAAGAAATATCAGATGTTATCTAAAGGTGAGACATCACCTAACATGATTTTCGCCAATAAATAAAATAGAAGAAAGAATGGAATCTACTTATTTGAAAAATAAAACCAATTAATAATAATACTTACTTGTAAATAATGTCATCAACCTAATAAAATTCAAAAGTTCAAGAGTTGACATTAAGAAAGGGTGTGTGAAAATTTATTGTTAATAAATTATCAATAAAGTATCCATATCTCAAAAATGATAAATTCCATGTAAATGAAATTAAGTATGAACTAGAGAGCTCATATATATGGAATTCAGAAATAGAGGGGATGCTCCACCCCCTTCTCTTTGAAATAATTTACCTGGCGCAATTTATGTATATAAATCCATGAAAATCTATTATAATAAATACCTTAACTATTATTTTTATTAAATTCTGATTAATAAAAATGCTCCTCTCTCCCGAAAAAATTTTCATGTACGACTTTGATGAACATAACTATATAAAATTGTTTCGTGTTTTTTAAAATCTTCTAAATAATTTAAATTCCAATGAAATGGTGATTAAAATTTTAGCTACAATTCTAGTTTTGTCATAGAAACCAATGAACATGAGAATCCCGAAGAATCCAATAACAGGCCATATAAAATCTTAATTTATAGTAGCAGTAAACAAGTTAGTGTTAATTAGATGCAAATCCCATTTCTAGTGAGCGAACGATATTGTTTCTGATGAGCTTCTATCTCCGAGGGTCATAGCCTCCGCGAAACCTATTTATTCCAGTGCGCATCCCAATAAATTGCATCAGGCGAACTTCCTGATCCTCACGTGCCATTTGCCGAAGCAACGTTAATTAAATGGACCAAAAGAACCGAAACAGCCACTTGCAGTCAATGCAATCCGATTTAATTATCGCTCTTAATTAACTTCCGCTATTCTTATCTCGTTTCGTTTTATTCAAAAGGAAATACCAGGTGGAGTTATCAGTTAAAGTTCTTGAATACATAAATAGATTTGCGATGTGAATTTTAACCAAAATTTAATCAAATCTTAATCTCACTAAAAAAACTACATGTGAAATTTTGTTTTGATATACACAGTACTATTGAGCTAGTCGAGCGTTTCTATGAAAGAAATAATGGAGACTGCGATGTCCCTCGGTGGTCGAGAAAAAATGGATGATGGACGAGTGGTTCCTAAATGGAGGGAAAGATCTGATCACCCTGTGAAATTTTTTCAAGACTCCGCCCATCTTCCGAAAATTTTGATGATTTAACTAGGAAGGTGAAACTTGTTTCAATGGTACAGCTTTAAAAACTACTTATCCAAATTTCAGATCTTTGATAACAATCACAGTTCATCGATGTACAAATATAGATGGATGGTAATCACTTAGACCAGCGGTGTCCAACCTTTTGGCTTTCATGGGCCGCATTTGAAGAAAAAACATATCCCTCGTGCCGCTTATAAAATATACTAATTCTATTGATATTTCACAGTAAAAAAGAGAGTTAATAATCATGTAGAATCTATGTCAAAGAAGTAAAAATATCATAGCCCAATAGTTCTTTTTCTTCAGAATATTGTTTTTAAATCACTTAACACTTCAGAAGCTGAGATTATAAAAGTTTGCTTTATTGAATTTTATTCTTGAAAATAGCTTTACGTACCTATGTATAAATTTATATTTTCAAAAAATGAATAACTATTATGAAGTCATGAGTATTTCTTTCTGGTTAGATAATTTTTATTAAATTTTAATAATGAGACATTATTAAATCTATCTTTCAGTTATGAAAGTTTGAGGGTAAAAATATTTATATCTAATAAAAATGGAGTCAAAATATGACACAATTGCGATTATTTTTAAAAATTAAAAATCTGCCCTTTTATTGTTCGAAACGAATGATTTTCTAATTTCTTCTTATTAAAAAAAAAATAGATTGTTTAGATATGTATGTTTTCCAGTAAGTAGGTACATAAAAATCTAAATGTTTCAAGGAAGTTTATAATTTTATGTCGTGCCTACTTAGGCACTACATATTGGAAAATTAGTTGTCTTCTACTGAATCCGAGATGTTATGAATACATTTTATTACACGCCAATCTCTAAACTACAAAAACACGTTTCGAGACCAGAGTGGACGTAAAGTAATCCGACAGTGGACGACACTGGCAAGAGACAGAAGGGCATGGCGTAGAAATTGGGACACTCGTGAACCAAGTAGACGCACTTAGGGCCGGTTGTATGTCGCAAGTAAATGCTTTTACCACTAACCAAGGGTAGATGGTAAATGGAGGGATTGGGATGGCCAATCAGATGACAGGCACTGAAAGTTCCTGTCATCTGATTGGCCATCCCAGTCCCTCCATTTACCATCTACCCTTGGTTAGTGGTAAAAAGCATTTACTTTGCGACATACAACCGGCCCTTAGAAACGGGTCGTCTAAGTGACTAAGGGCCGGTTGTATGTCAAAAATAAATGCTATTACCACTAACCAAGGGTAGATGGTAAATGGAGGGACTCGGATGGCTAATCAGATGACAGGCACTGAAAGTTCCTGCCATCTGATTTGCCATTCCAGCCCCTCCATTTACCATCTACCTTTGGTTAGTGGTAAAAAGCATTTACTTTGCGACATACAACCGGCCCTAAATAAGAAAGTAACATGTCAATCTCTTGAAATAACTTCACAAGCTTTTGAAAATGATTTCAGAATTAGCTACTGAAATATTGTGCATTCTGATGTTGAGAATAGGTATCTTATCGAAAATGTCAAATCTAAGGTAGTGGCAGCCAAAATTTTTCTTTTGATAAACAATTCAACCACTAAATCATAAAATCTATAATATTATTTGAAATATTTTTGGTTATTCGTCACAAAAACTCTAATCTTTAACGCCATCAAATGAATTTCGCAGATTTGCTTTACTTTTTAGGAAATTTCTAAAAAAATGAACATTTTACAATTTCAACAAGATACCATCTTCGAATTTCTTATATCGATTTAATCTTCTTTTGTTTTGCTTCTTTCATATTTACGTTCTCTACAACTCATTTCAATATGGGTGCAAACCATTGAAATTATTTATTAAATGCTTCGAAAGCGGGGCGTTCATTTTATGTAAGCTGCAAAATGCAAAGTTGGTTGCTTCCCAAGTCTTGTTTCTTCATCGATAACTTCTATCTCCGAAGTAAAAGAAGAAAAGAAAAAAAAATCGAAACTGCCGTTCGATTTTCAATTGGTTATAATTCCTTATTGTCTATTGAGCCCCCCCGTCCCCGTCCCTGCTACCCGGGAGGGATTTTTCTTTGACCTTTGAATGAAATCTCCTGTGCACCTGCAGCTCTGAGCGCCATTGCTTCACACGTTCACTCGCGCCATGACATTCGCTAATCTAATCGAAATTATTCTCTTATTATATTCAATTATAATAGGGGCATATTTCATTCAAAATCCTTTCAAATCGATTTTGACACAGTTTTTTAATATATAGCTGTTTACATTGAAGAATTTTATTGAAAATATCAAAGGTTTGGGGAGAATTTCTTCCTATATCAATGGCTTGGTATTTTAATTTTGATTTTGAATAAATACAAATCTTTTTAAACGACTTCAAAAAAAAAAAAGAAGGATGTTCTCAATTCGATAGAATCTTTTTTTTTAAGTTTGTTCAATGATAATTTCTATACCACGAGGACCAATTTCGATGATTGTTTTTTTATTGGAAATGGGATACCTTAGGGGTGGTCCCATATTAATTTGGTCAAGTTTTGATGATATTGATCATTGACAAAATAACGTAACTCTTCAATTCTTATGAGCACATAAACGATACACGGGTAATTTGAAGTCCTTATTTTTTTTTTAATTATAAATTGTTTAAAAAACAATCTTCGTTTATTAAAATATCAAAAATTTCGGGAAAAAGAAAAAATATTACATAAAGCATTTTTTTTCAAATTTATTTAAATTGCATTGATAAAGGGAAATATTCTCCCGAAACGTTTCGTATTTTAATAAACGTTTAAAGATTGTTTTTTATAAAAATATTTGTATTTATTTATATATATACATACCATTGGCGTGCGGTCCATGGATGCTCTGGATGTGGCGCATCCCTAAAATTCCAAACATTGAGAGTATTTTCATAAATACATAAGTATATAAGGTCAATTTCAAAATTTAACGAAGGATCTTTAAATTTTCAAATTATTATCCGTTATTTCAAATATTTCTATAAAAGCATTTTTTGTTTTGAAAAGTATATTGGTTCTCGAAATGAAATAAGTTGTTGCATAGTTTCAAGCGGCAATTAAAATGAATGATTTTCCGAAAAGGGTGTCGATAGAAGGTTTGAAGTCCCTGCCTGGTCCTGACAAGTCTAGAGGAGTTTTAGTCGAATAAAAATTGTTCTCCCTGAGGAACTATTATCACAAATACTATTATTATAAAAAAGAGAATCTTTGGACTAATTCATTTGTGTGAACTCTCAAAATATAAGATCGGAAAAAACTAAGAATGCAATAGACAATAAGTCATAGCTTACTAGAATTACTTTCTGACACCTACCCTCACTCACACAAAGCAGTTATCCATTTGGGGCGAAGATCTCAAAATATATATTTTAAAAAATCTAAAGATTTTGGGATATAAACTTTTACTTAATTTACTATAATAATCTCAATCAGATGAAAACCCAAGAAGAGTTCGACATTTCATCATGCGAATTATTTTGTTCATTTTAATGGATAAATTTGAAAATAAATTTCAAAAAACTTTTTTGTTATACCTTATCCAAGCTCCGACAGGCTTCGAACAGTTTACATTTGTCAATTGATATAAAAATGTATCGATTAAAAGATAAAATATAATACTTAACCATGGGTTCAGTAGACTTTATCCGATGACCCTTTGAGTCGGGCTTGACGCGAAACCGATTTCAATACTTTATCCATGTTTCGGTATGGATAAAATAAAAATAAAATACAATAATTCCTTTATTAACCGACTTCAAAAATGAAGAGGTTCTCATTTTATTTTCTAATGTTAGAACTACTGCCCACGTGAGCTAAGCTTATACAAAAAATTTCTCCTCATTTAAAAAAATATTTTAATGATTAATTAGGTTTTAAAGGGCACTATAAAATGTTTCCATCTATTGATTGATCTTCCGAAATACATTCTATCAAGTAACCGTTCTCTCCTTTCTATCTAGTATAAGAAATCGAATAAATTTCCTGGTACTTGTTTTCCCTTCCTCACCTCTATTATACTAATTTGATTAATATTCCAATAAAATATAAAAAATATTGCCTAATAATTCTCACTAACGAGTTCTATTTATCGATATATCGCGCTTTAAGTGGAAAATGGAACATCTCATTGGATAGAAGAAATAATCGTATGTATATAGTTATAGGTGTATGTGTATATATGAGTGTGTCTGTGTGAGTGGGTAAATCTAATCGAGTGCGGGAAGAAGTTGCGATGCATCGTCAAACCAAATATAGAGAAAGGAAAAAGATGCATCGGTAGTTATTTAGCAATAGAAAGCAAATGATATATGGCGTGGGAGGAATGAAAGAAAAAACACGAGTCCAGCGGGCAATTAAATTAAAGAAATCTCACTTGGCGGATAATTAATTAATACATTTTCGGAAAATAATTAGAATGTTAATAAAAAATTAACACGTTCGATATGAGAAAGTATTTTTGAACTGAGTTGTGTGTGAATGTAAATTTTTCAAATTCACTAATCAAAATTAGGATTTTTTTTTATTTTTTGAAAATATTATTTTCATATTATTCTTTGGTCACAGCTTCTGCCTGTACTGGCAATGCAGGGCTGCCTGTTGCTGCTGAGCCCCTAGGACGTGGTATGATTTAAATAAAATTAACTTTTTTTTTTTGAAAATTCTATGAAAACAAAGAATCTGAAAATGGGCAAAAATCAGAGGCTCCAGTTAACAGGGAATAAAAGTATTATTCTAATGGGTGATTTTGTTTTCCCGATAGCTTTCTGCCATTAGATGTCAGGAAGGATTACTTTACTTGATTTTACATGTAATTATTAATTCTATATATCTCGAAGAGATGTTCATTTCATACAGAGACGTCAGAGTTTTAATTTTTTAGGAGGGACGAAATAAATACATTTTAACACTTAAAATAGGAAACAAAAAAATAAATTTTTAATATATTTTAAAAATTTTTTTAAGAAATTACTTCATTACAAAAAAACAAACAAGCAGTTCGCCCCCCACACTTCAAAGGTCAGGGGACTTAAACCCCCGCCTCCGGCGCCTATGTTCCACCTATAGTGTTTTCATCAATAACCCTTTTGAAAATGCTTTAATTTTGGTAGAAAACTAATATTTATTAGTTTCGTTCAAATTAATCTTATATTATGGTAAATAATGATAAAAATATATCATTTACTAAAAAAATATTGAAATTTAAAGTTCATTTTGCTGATAGTAGAATTCGATTTTATTGGAAAGAGGTAGTTCCCAACAAGGGAAAAATTTTCATTATAGAAGGCATAATTTATTAATTCTACTATACCAATCTCGAAAGCGATGTCATGTCTATCGTGTTTTTCACCAAAATCCCTTTGAAAATGCTTCAATTTTGGTAGAAAGCTAATAATTACAGTGTTAAAAATTTCTTATATAATTTTACTACAACAAAATGGGAGGTCCGGCCTCAAAACTTTTTAGTAATACGAGTATTACATACCAGTATTATAATCTTACAACACAATTTTATTCTAATGCGTATTTAATTAATACAAGCAAAAAGTAAAGTTATAATTTATTTTTGTATTTTTGCATGAGTCTAATGTGATTTTACTAATATTATATATATATATATCATAAAAATATCATTTTGATAAAAAATCTTGAAATTTAAAGTTCATTTTACTGTAGTAGTAGAATTTTATTTTTCGGAAAAACATGGTCCCAATAAGGGAGGAATTTCATTTACAGAAAGCATTTTAGTTTTAAGTGAAAGTCATTGCTTGTTAGGGAACAACTTTTTTATTTAATAAATTATAAATACCTACTTTCTTTTGGAGACGGATTGATATATCCTATATAAATTGATGGAAAGAAAGTGAAAAAAGTTATTCATTTTAATTCTCTTAAAAATGGACGTTTCAGAATATCTTCTCTCTTTCTTCAGGTTTAAAAGGGTCGAAGAAGCAAGTTTGTAACCACATCCTATAACAGTTTTGTGCTTTTCTGAGGTTAGAATTTAACATACCCTTGAACAAACCAACAAATATATCTGTAGCAATCCAAAGTGACTGTTTTTAGATGAATTTTGTACTTGTCGGCGCTTAGAGAAGGCTTAACTTAAAAATATGAAGAAATTCTACAACTCATCCTTTCCCTTCATACTAACGGCAAATAAGAACGAATTTGAAATCTCAAGTATTGTGGGAATTAATTATAAAGTACAGAACCATCACTTGGCTGGCTTATTTGTTATTATTAGGGTTCATCATAAACAAGATTCAGAAGGCAACATCCATCCTCTTTGATTTTCTCTTAAAGATAAGAATTAGAATATTCGAACGCTCTATCTGAGATATTGTAAAATCCATATCCTTTATCCATTGTAAATTTTGATATTGAAAAAATCAATACAATAATAGCCTTGTATAAAAAAACCCAGACTTTTTATTCGTTTTTTCTTTATCGATCCGTTGGGTTTCTATTTAAATTAAATAGAATATAAATTTTCTAAAGTTTTCAATTTTTTGCCGCGTTTTCTTCGTTTCTGAATAGAAATTTTTCAGACAAAGAATCAAATAAATTTGAAAATAATTGGCATGGCCTTGCATTCATATATAAATAAATAAATATACTATATATGTGTTTATGTGATAATTCTATGCATATAATAGATGCATTATAATTTAGTATTTATTTATTTCTATTAAAGTGAATTGAATTGAAAATCGAGTTCTCAATTCAAAAAAAATTAATTTATTTTCGATATGTAATATTTAAATCGGTTGGATTTTCTGAAATTACCTATCCTTCCTAAACTTTTTTTTTCTAATTATTTAATAAATGCGAATTGAAAAAGGAATCAAAATAAAACTTAAAAGTTAATCTGAAAATCCCGAGTCGAGTTCTTACGAACAGTAAATAAGATAAGTTTTCTCGAGAAATCAGTAATCTTAACATGATATAGGCAACAGTATTATCATTATGAAATTCCTGGAGGTAACATGAATTACTACGAAAATAGAATGGATACTGGTGAACACATCAGTGATTGTGAGCCAGGCAAGTCTTCTTTATATTAAAATAAAATTCTTTAGTAATTAACCTCAATATTTATAAATTATTTAAATATTATATTAAATTCTTACTTATTACAGATTCTAACTCTAAAAGTGACGCTGAAGAACGTCATCTAATGTCTTTATGAGTTTCCTATCTATCATTGGTATTTATCAAACAAGACAACGATATCATTTTAACATATGCTCATTATTCGATGATAAAAATATTTTATTCCAAAAAGTCTACAGTGAACCACCCGGGTGATTGTCATGTATTTTGGTTTCCATCCATAAAGCCTTAAATTACATCTTCATATTCATTCATTTGTGAATATGTAAATAACAACTTTTGTACATAAATTTTGGCCTTGGGTAAATATCCCTGCAACTATTAAAAAAAATAAAAACAATATAATAATAATAATAATTATTATTATTATTATTATATATTATTTATTATTATTTATTTATTTATTATTATTTATTTATTTATTATTTTATTATGATCCAATAGGTTATAGGGGTCCAAAATAGGCCCTAATTTTCATTCCCATCAGAACCGACTTTGAACCCCAAAGTAGCAAAACTGGAAATTTGTACCGCTTTGCGGTCCAAAGTCTGACCTAATTTAACATGGAAATAGAATCTACTTTGACCCCTAAATAAAAACTACATTAGCAGGCTTAATGTAGGGTTTAAATTTCGACTCGGGATGTTTTAACTGACGGAAATCGAACCTAAGAACTAAAAACCTATCCGGGTTTCTTCTGTGATCCTTCAAAACAATTATCTATTTCTAAATGGTATGAATGAATTTTTAAATTTCGAATAATATCAAAATCGAAATTTTTAAGATGTCAGATGGGTTTGCCTCACATAATCGGCTAATGGCTTTTTGAAACTTGGGTTCGCTCCCTGAAAATTATCTATAACATCTCAGATCAAGAAGATATCACTCTCTTTGATTTTCGATTTTAATAATTATATCTTCCTTTAAAAAAATTATCTCGGAGTTAGAAAAAGAATTTTAATTAAGCATTAAAAAAATATTGACTTATTGACTTAGCAAAAGAATAAAATCTTAACAAGAAAATCCACAATATGGTTATGGTATTGATTGTTCAAGAAGAAATCCCAGAAGTAAGAAGAGAAGAGAACCTTTCTCGGATGATTTATGACCATGTAGCAACTTGTAACGTTAATAGAGAAGAACATAAAACAACATCTAAGGACAAATTTTAGTAACTCTTGTTGATTGGAAGGTAAACAAATTGACATACCTACCTAATAAAATTTTAATTTCTTTGTTTATTTTTGTTGAAGAGATTTTTGATGATTTAATTTTAGGACTTGAAACAAAACCAAAAGTAAAAATTTCAATTATCAATGTTAATCATTATTATGTAAAATAAAAAATATAATAAAAGATTATAGCTACATTTTATATATGGTTTGTCGGTCCAATGCGTCGGATCGATACGGAGGGTTTCTGTATCTATAACTTCCAAAATATTTGAGTTATCAAATTCGTTTTCATTTGGCATTGATAAGAAGACAATGCGTGAATTTTTCCATTACCTTTAGTTGAGCCTTTTTCTAAAATACTGACATGTACAAAACTCACCTAAAAACGACCACTTTAGAACTCTCTAAAATACTTATTTTAAATTATAATAAATTAAAAAAATTAAATATAATTCTACTTAATGATGACGTTTACAGAGATATCTCACACCTGTGATAAAAATGTCTATTTTATTTTTGACACCATATAAAATTCAACCTTCTCCAAAATAATCATTCTATTAAAATTTTGATACCTACCATTTTTGATTTATGTGAAATCGAATACGTATAACTTCTTAAGTTGAAATTTTAATATTATTTACCTTATCGAGCTACAATCCTCTGACATACCAAACATTGTAGCAACATTAATATGGTCCCGTTATTAGTTTTTAAACAGAACCCTAAAAATGTTATAAACAAGGTACACATAAGATCCCATAACATCATGGATTACTCGATACGCTATGGCGGAACGTTTAATTCTATTTGTTTTAGAAATGTCTAAAACATACATAGAACCACATCCAGCATGATTTTCTGATTCTCTTTCTGAATGCTTGCATTCAGGTACTTGAATCGAGAACCAAAAATAGAAATTTATTCTAGTTCCAAAATGTTTTATTGCAAAAACGAAGCTCTAATTAAATGGGATTTTTCGTTTTCAATTCTCTTCGGTTGAAAATTCAAAAAAAAAAGTTTAAATGAATAGCTTTTGTAGAGCTGTAACCTGTAACTAAAGATCTGAAAAAGAGATCTTAAATTTGTGTCAAGTTTCAACATCGTAACTCAGAACGATAAATTCTCAAGTACAAAAACAGTCAGACTACGTCTACCAAATGTCAATATCAAACCGCCACTTTGACTATCAAATTTATAAAATGATTGTGACAGCCTCATGCTTTTGTGATAATTTGTTTCATGGTGATGCCTATTATGATCGGAGGTTTCAGAAATTTGTTAGTTCCTTCGCTCATGAAAGAAAGAAATTTTATTCTAGTGCCAAAATGTTGATCAGTAGAACCTCGTTAATCGGGACTAACTGGGACCAAAGGCAAACCGGATAATTTGGATATAAGGGTAATAAAAACAAAACAAATCTTCAAATAAGAGAATTTGAATTTATTACGATATAAAAAACATGTTTATATCAAAATTACATAGAATTGTTAAAAAAAGAATTTTTGGTGAAATTATAATTACGTTCTTGCTATCAGAGTTGAAAATTATTATTTATGTGAATATATATTAAAATAAAATGACTACAAATCCGATCCGAATAAACGAGGTTTTACTGTATTATCAAAACAAAACGAGTTCTAATTAAATATAGGGTTTATCGTTTTCAATACTTCCAGCTGTAAATACTAAACAAAAACTTATATTATTAAATGAGCAATTCTTGTATATATAGAATCCGTTTCTCGAAAACGGCTCTATCGATTTCGCTAAAAATTTCATGAGTTATTAGTTGTGTATAATTTTAATCCGATTTAAATAAAGGAAGGGGTTGTAAATTAGGAGTGTCTTAAAATAAATATTTTAATCGTTCATATCTCGTCTTCGGTAAGTCGCAGAGCCTAGAAATTTGAAACTTAAGCTATTTAGTGGCAAAAAGTTACCGATCATCGCTCGGTGTTCCAGGCACTAAATATTAAATGATGAGCTTTCGTATAGGTGTAACTGTATGATCTGAAATTTAGAAGAGCTACAATTTGTGTCAAGTTTCAAATTTTTAGTTCAAACCGATCGCTGAAATTTGTGGAGAGTGTACCAAGAAAGTTTACACTTTCCCTCATATCAATTATATAAGGAAACTTGAAGATTCTTCATTAATTAATAATTACTTTTGTCGTCGACTCTTCTCAAGTTAGCTCTAATGTCCTTCATAATCTACCCAACACTGAGTGTCTTTTCAATCGAAAAAAAAATTTCTCGTGCTCGTTCTTTTGCCGTGGGTGAGCCTGAACTGAAACATAACAAAACGACATCTCGTTACGCCGCAATTTATTCGCGCCCGGGCGCCGCGGAACAATTAAGCCTCCCTTTATATAGACACACAGACGGACAGATCCACCAACACAACTACAAAAGCTTAGCAACTGCTCTCTCGTATGTCACGTCGAGATGTTGTTGTTGTTCCATCTCGCTCTAGCCTCATTATAGGCTTCGGGTATAACATTTCTACCTACACTGATTATTAGTTAACTAACTAAAAAAAAATGTCTTCTTTTTTTGAAGAACGCCGATAAAATATAACTTTTATTATTTATACTCTAATTGAGACTCACAACATTTTCCTTGCTCCAAGTAAGTACCTATAGATTCTTTAATTACAGAAAATCAAGCTCTTTGTAATATTCGATATTTCGCGACAAGTAAACTACCCCTATTCGGAAAAGTAGTGGGGAACGCCAATAAAATAGAACTTTTATTATTTATATACTAATTCAGCGCTTCTTAAACTTTTTTTATTCGCCACGTCATTTTGACTGAGAAATTTTTTTGCCACCTCATAGATATATAGTACATGTAGTAGGTACCTATAAACCATAATTTTTACTAGCAAATCTTAAATAAATTTTTAGTCAAACAAATTTTTATCAACATACCTATTATAATAATTGTATCATTTAGTAAAACTATATAATTTATTATATAATTATTAAATATAAATAATAATGAAATGGATCTGCTTGTTTCTTAATCTATATATATATAAAATTAAGGTTTTGTCTGTACATTAGTCCAAATCACGCCAAATTTTGGTTTCACACGTTTCAAGCAAAGTTATGAACGAAAACACCCTCAACAAATTTCCGGTCTGTCTGTCTGTATGTATGTTTCCGTGGGTTCCGCGAAAAGTTGCTCACGATTCACGTAAAAACTGCTGAGAGGATTATTATGAAATTTCATATCAGATGCCTTCTAGCTTACGTTTTTAGCAATATAAAGTTTTTATATTTTGACCCCAAAAAGGGGGTTGGGGGGGGGGGGCGCACGAATGATAATTATCAAATAACTCCTAAACTATTAACTCTACGGCAAATTTTATTATGAGCAAAGTTGTAGAGGATGTGATTTCTGATAACTTTTGTTTAAAAATTCCCCCAAAACCCCCAGGAGGTGGGGTGCTGGGTGGGTTTCGGGGGGGGGTTCGTGGGTTGGGGGTCCAGGGGGCGTGTCCCTGGCTTGCAAGAGGGCCGCCGAAGGAGGGCCTTGCAGCTAGTAAATAATAAATTGATACGTTCTGATGTGGCCATCCACTTGACTTTACCATACACTTCTGGTTGAGTTTGATACAAGGACTTTTAGATTTTCATTTTTTGACTCTACAACCCCCCCTCCCTTTTGGGCGGTTACTTTTTGCATTTTTAGTCTTCTAGTAGCCCACTGATTATGTATACAAAAATTTGTTGAATTTGGTACAGGAGCCTAGATTTTCATTTTTGACCCATCATTTGGAATATTAGTTGTTTTTTTTAATCAATTCCTTAACACTGACCAATTAACAGAAGAAGATTTAATCTCTCTATACTTTCCTCTTCCCACTCATTGTTACTCTTAGGTCCAAACTTCTGTTATCGAAGATCCTCGGTGCCATCTTCGTCTCAACCCTTTCCTATCATCATTTTTTTTATTTCGCATGCAAGGATCTATCAAGACAAATAATAAAAGATTCTACAACATTTAACTCTTACTTCTTGCATCTATTGATAAAAAAATTAATTTTTTAGAGACTAAGGATCATTCAAATTCGATATACGGTATTTCTTCCTTAAATAATACTTGCAGTCGCTCGAATGCAAAAAAAAATGTTTGTCATCACTATTACCGCAAGAAAAGAAATTTTAAAAAATTAAAAATAATTTAAAAAATATAAAATACTTGGTAGATTTCACTAAAAAATAAAAAGATAAGATGCTTGTTAGCATGACTCTATGTATATTTCGGGGTATGAGCCCATCTTCAGGGGCTCAGTTTCTCAGTTTTCTCTTTGAACTCCTGAAGATGGGCTCATACTCCGAAATATACATAGAGTCATGCTAACAAGCATCTTATCTTTTATTTTTTAATGAAATCTACCTATAATTTTATATATTTTAAAAGTTTTTTTTAATTTTTTAAATTTTCTTTTAGTTGATTTAAATATGTTTCACCAAAATCCTACACCATTCTCCCTTAACAAATCAATAAAAAGCATCAGAATAAAGTTACCTACTTTTTTCTCTCAATATTTGTTTCATTTTTTGTTTCGGATCAATTTAAATATTCAATTACTATATAAATACAGTCTGCAAAAGAATTTTTTCTTGTTAAAGTAGTCAATTAAGTAAGGAAGTGGAGTTTATATGAGTCATTGATTTTTTCAATTTTTTTCCTATCTGAAGAAAGCCTCCCTGGCTGCTTTAAATAAGTACAGGCTCCTCCATGCTGGCTTCTGGTAGTAAAGTAACGCCTCGAAGACGACGACGACAAAGCAAAGCAATGAGGACAGCTAACAGCGAACAGATACTCCTTTAGGTCTAAAGAGCTCCTCTAAGTCTGGGGGTCGAGCTAATTAAAAGTCTCACAGCTATTGTAACCGACATGTTTACTTTTTGGTGATTTTTTGTCACGTATGCCACACGCATCGCACTCCAATTGGTTCTTTTTTTTTCATTTGTCCTCGCTTCTCTTCATTTACACTGCTTTTGTCAAGAACATATTGAACAACCTATTAAAGGGGACGATTTTTTTTTGAACGCTGCTGAAAAAGTAATGGCGATTTCAGAAATTGAATTAATATCAGAAATAAAGCTTTATTTTAAATTTATTTTTCCTTATTTTTCATATTTTATTATCGATACAATAATTAGTAAATTTACCTGAATTATTTTTTCTTATTACTAGTAATTTACTTTAGTTTTTTTTTGAAATTTCTCTGGAAACTTTGATGCTCTTGTTTTCGAAATTTTTCTTATAATTTTAATTAATTAATTAATTTATTTTTGGAATTTTAATGGAGACTTTAACAAGTTTTGTAAAATTAATTGTACTGGTTTTTGAAATTATTCTAGATAATTTTAAAGCATTTTAGTTTTTTGGAATTTCATTAGCTTTATTTTTTTAAATTATTATATTAAGGGCTTTATAACGTTATTATTTTTTAAATTTCTCTGGACGCTTGAAACTATTTTTCATTTTTGAAACTTCACCAGATAGGATTTTTATAATGATTGGTATGCAAAAAGGTGTTATACCTTTTTTATAATGATTGATATGCAAAAAGGTGTTATACCAAGTAGTGCGACTCCTTAGGCTAGGATAAATACACCAGTCTCGAGTAAAGAAGCAGAAAAGGAAAAATTAAATGTTTTACATTTTAAAAATAATTTTAATATTTACTATTAATTTTACCGTAGGGGGTCATTCATTAAATACGCCACGAAAAATTTCCTCTTTTTAAACCCCCCTGGCCCCCTCGTCACGATACGTCACATTTTCTGGAACCCCCTAACCAAAATAATGTCACAAAAGCTACACCCTCCTATAATAAAATAAAAAAATAACAAGTTAAAAAAAATTGAAATAAGATTGATATACTGCGAACTTCACGTTTCATTAGACCTCATCCCTCTTGTCACATATCATCACGCTAAGCAATACCCCTCCCGCCCCCTATTTCAGAACGTATTTTATGAATGGCCCCTAAATGATTATACATTTTTTTTTATTAATTATAAAAGAGTTTATTTATGGTAAAGTCAAATGGATGGCAACATCAATTTATTTTAAGTTAAAAAATATGATCAAGTTTACAATTTGTAGAAAATAAACTTAAAATTTATATCAATTTCAAAATATTTAAAGTTTAGACGGGCAAATAGAACTTAATACGCGGACTGAGGATTCTTGAAATTAATTTGTAAATAATCAAATGAAACAAATAATTTCCACACGCGCGGTATTGGCCAAAAGAAGAAAAGCGTACAGTGGATCTCACAAAATTAGAAGGAAATAGATCTTAGTATTCTTATTTATTAATTTCATCTATCTGAAGGTTCACTATATCTTTCTAATATAAGAAAATAGCATTTTTATTAAGAATTTTGAGGTTTAAGCTAAATTTTATGAAAAGATTTAATTTTTTCTCTCTGGGAGCAAGTCAACTAGAAATGCCAAAAGAATTTATTTTTTCCTCATCCCATATTTAATTAATCGCATTTAATTTCATATCGATGGAATATTTTCTTTTATCTTCTATATCAAATAAAAATACTAAAATTATTTAATTAAAACTAATAATACGATAAGCTTTGGAGTGCCCTCTGAGTCATGGGCCCCATGATTGGCAGCCCAAGGCTTTTTGTATATAGGTAAGTATATGTATTATTTTTCTTAAATTTTTTATATATTTATTTATTATAATATATAATCGATCATTTAAATATATTAAATTATAATGTTAAAGGATATTTCAATATTGTAGAGTGAATGGATTAGTGAAATCCATAGCAAATGATTCGCTCATGGTGGCAGGCTTGCGATCTTATTTTATTTTATTTATTTATTTGTGCATTCGATCTTATTTTATCGATTTAATCTATCTTGAGGTTCATAGTAACTTTTTAATATAAGAAAATATCATTTTGATTAAGAATTTTGTAGTTTAAATGAAATCGTGTGAAAAGATTCAATTTCTTCTCTCCGGAAGCGAATCAATTAAAAATGGCAAAAGGTTTTATTTTTTTCTCATTAGATATTTATTCAAATCTATTGAAAGTTCATATCTATTAGTTATTTTCATTTATCTTTTGTATCAAATAATTATTATTAAGAAATTTGCTTTTAAAGGGTAGTTTATTTGAAGTCCAATTTGAAAAAATGCTAATAACTCTGTTGAATTTTTCTAAAAAATATTAAATTAATATTTATTATAAAACAATTAATTATTAATAATTTAATCCAATTTTGAACGAAATCGATTCAGTACTTTTAGAGAAAATCGTCAAAAACCCTGAAAACCGTCTATGAAAGGCCGTTTTAGAAACATTTAAAAATTCCCCTCCATGTCACAAGTCAATATTTTGTTTCATATGACTTTTTAACTTTTTTCAAAGGCATCTCATGCTTTCAAAAACATCGTTTTTTGACGGTTCAGATGGTTTTTGAACATTTTCTCAAAAAGTACTGAATAAATTTCGTTCAAAATTAAATTAAATTATTAATAATTAATTGTTTTATAATATCCATTAATTTCATATTTTTAAAAATTATTTTAAAGGAGTTATTAACGTTTTTTCAAATTACACTTCAAACAAACTACCCTTTAAAATGCAAATATTCTAATAATAATAATTTGATATAAAAGATAAAATAAAATAACCACACAGATATTAAATTTCAATAGATTTTATTCAATATGTTATGAGAAAAAAAATAAAACATAAAGGAATTTCTAATTGAATCGCTTTTCACTGCAGACAGGAAATTGGATGTTTTCATACAATTTCATTTAAAATGTAAAATTCTTCATTGAAATGCTATTTTTTATATTAGAAGATGTTGTGAGCCTCCTAATCAGTTGATATTGATGAAATAAGATCGATTTATTTTTTATTTTTTATTTTTTCTGCTGATTTATCGAGATCTTGGGAGCAAGTGTCTTTCCATGAGCGATACATTATTATGTTATGGATACATCAAGTTCATTCAATCTATACTATTGAAATATTTTTTAACATATTAAAATTAATATATTTAAATAGACGATAAAGTAATATATTAAATTAATAGAATAATTAATAAAATGATTAGTTTAGAGAAAGTCAAACACCACTGAGTTTGGCAGCCATCACGGGCCTCAGAGAGCAAAGCAAATCTATTTGCATATTAATAATATTAAATAAACAATTAATTAATTAAAAGTGTTAATTGACATTATTTATTATGTTAATAATAATTAGTAATAATTTTGATTGTTTTAATTGAAATTTATCAGAGAAATATTTTCAAGAAAGCAAAATCAAAATCTTACTCGGGCCGTCAAAGATCTGAGCTATATCGATTTTTACCTGGAGCCAATAAATAAATACCTCGTAAGATATTAAACGTAGAACGTGTCAATAAAAATTCAATCCAATTTTAAGTCTTTTTCCTTCTTGTTCCGTGCTGTTGTTCTGCTGAGTCCAAACTATTGGCAAAATGTTATTCTTTCGGCAGATTATTTGCATCTTATTTACACAAGTTGAAAAAGTCAATAAATATATCATTAGCAATATATTCTTAGCAATCTTCAAAACACCTGCATTTCTTAGACTGTTATTTTTTAACACCTTTGTCCATCACTTTACAGTAGAATAAGAAAGATGTTGGTTAAACTTTATATACAAAACTAACTATATATATAAATACATATATTCAGGGGCGGATTTACGCATAGGCAATGTAGCTACATGGCTACGGTGCCATAATTTTAGAGGCGTAAATTTTTACCAATGATTTATTTTTAATTAATTATTATTGATGGGCAGGGTGACCAGCAGAAAAAAATACTTTTAAATTCCAATTTTTTCCCCAGTGTTTCACTAATTTTTTCTGTTTTTACTTTACCATACAGGGTATGGCCAAGTATTGTAATCGTGCATGAAAAAAGTGCTTTTTTGCTTCGTTTTTTAGAAATATCTCAATAACGACTGAGAATATTTTGATAAGAAAAAAAAATGAGAGACTCCATGGCGTTTTGGTCTACAATAGGAAGCTTTTATAAGTGAACACTAAAAAATTATATTTCCGAGATATTAGTTATTTTGTCAAAATGCCTTAATAAACTAATGTACGTTAGATGTTTCCAAATTTTGTGTATCCACTAGCTCTAAAACTAATGTGAATATCAAAACAAAATTTCACATATATAATTTTTATATTGAGATTGAGAGCTCAGTAGATTTTGGTTGAAATCTAACAAAAAATTAAGTGGGGAGGGGCTCTTAAAAAACTAAAATGATTAAATTTTCAAACTAAAAAAAAAACAAGAAAAATGGAATTTACTATAAAACAGATCTATATAATAATTATTTTTTACGCAGGCCAAGATTGTTGTGGAGGGTTCAAAAATAGAACTATCAATATAACTCCTAGACCTTTTGATCGTATTGTACCAGAAATTTGAAAATTGCACATTTCAAGTTCAAAAAAAAAATCAAAATACTCATAATGAGAGATATGCCTGAATTTTTTTTATAGTTCGTTGAACTATAACCGTAATATAAAATTGAGAAATGAATCAATGAAGCTTTCAATGAAATGTGTATTTGGAATAATTTTCTCCATTATTCTTGAGGCCATTATCAAATTACAGAAACATTTTGAATTGATTATTATTTTTGAACCTGTGCAAATGGAATCTTCACGCCTAACGAGACCAATCGCAATGGGCGGTGGTGATCACCGACTTCTAATCCTCCTCCAGCACCTCCTGCTTCGTCTCTTCTTCCTTCTTGAAATAATTGGCCCCGATCTGAGAAGGGAAGGCACCTTTTGGAAACGGACCCCACCTCGCGAAGTCAAAAATAGATACCATCCTGCGACAAGAAGAGAGACGAGGTCCTAAAGTCCTCAAGGCAGAGGCGGAGGTCCCAAGTATTGTCTTTGCTTAAGAAATCCTCCTCCGCCCGAGCCTGAGGCGCTCCGCGGGGGGCGGCCTACTAACAAATTCTCTCGAGAGAATGGACTTAGTTTTACATCCGATAATAGGCTTGCAAATTATCAAAGCTTACTCAGGAAGGGTATTGTATTTCACCTGCCCCGCGCTCAGATATTTACGATGTTTCAGATAATCGTCTCAACTTGTATTTAGACGAACGAAGATTCTTATAATAAATGCTTTTGGAATATTAACATCCTCATTTTGGACTTAAAATTACACGTTTTTCGAGTATCGAAATTTGAAACGAAATGTTCAACATAACTAACTAAAAAATTTGGAGGAAAAATTGAAAACTTTTTCCAAGACTCGGTTCGCTCTCTACTAATTTTGAAAATAATTATATCAGTTTTTTGTCAACGAAGTCATTTTAACGTGAAAAAAAGTGACCTAGAAAACCTAACTCATAGTAAATTAATGTTTCATAAAATATTTATTTACTTTTATCTTTGACGAAGTCATAAGTTGAAACTAAGCACAAATTATTGTGCCAAATTTCAGCTCATTATCTTCAACTATTTGAGAGCTCCTCCAATAAAGATTCAATTTTAGCTGATGCTCAAAATATAAAAATTCTTCTTTTCGGGAATTCAAAGAAATATATTGATATCAAGAACGAACTTTCTACCGCCTAGCATTTTTTGGGAATATTAGAATTCAAATACTCAGACAAAAAAATAGTTATGCTTGGAAATTATTCTTCATAAAATGATTTAGATATTTCTCAGCCCTAATAAGTAAAAATGAAACGAGATGAAAAATAATTTTCAAACCTAATTATTAATACCCATAATGAATAAAAGCTCTCTTAATGTCGAAATTTTTATATTTAAACATTGAAAAGATCTGATTAGATTTTGATATTTTCTAGCTTTAAAACTTTTAGATGAAAATGAAAAAAGTCAGAAAAAATTGATATGAGAACTAATGGAGGCTTGAGCTGAAATTTGGTTAACCTTCTGTCTTGAACTCATTGTAAGCAAAAAGATGATTAAATAACCAAAATTTGCACCTTGTCTTGAAAAGTTTTTCGCTTTCTCCTCCAAATAATTTCTTCAAATTTTTATATTCTTAAATAATAAATTTAAAAAAATAAATAATTTTTAAAGAATATTTGAGGCAAGTTTCAATAGGGATAACATCTATTTAAGGTACACATAATATGGAAGAGCGAATTCAATTCGAATTCGCCCCTCTAACATCTATTGCTATTAGTTATGGGTGAACAACATTTTTACCCTATATAAGTAACTAGCTGACGACCGGGCCTTCGGCCCGGCGTCACCTAGCCCCTGGCGGGGAGCGTCTCGTTCATACCAATTTAATAATTGAAATTTAAAAATCTTACTGTAAGTATCGAAAGAATGTGCTGAATGAAATTGATTCAAAAATAAGGAAGAATAAGGAAAGATTTATTTAACACATTGCCTAAGCACGATCACTATCTGACCAATCAGAATCGTTCTAATAATTTAACGCTTTGGCATTGGCTATGCACTGGCCAATCAGATCGTTTCCACATACATATATATCCACATACTTTTCTATTTTATATATATAGATAGATAGATAGATAGATAGAGTAGATTATGTTATCCCCCAATAGCAAGCGTCTCAAGCGGTTTCTGATTTCCACTAATATAGGTAACTAGATTATAATATTAAAAGAGATTCAGATGAAAGAATGTCTATCTTAAGAATAAAATCAATGAAACAAAATGAAGAATAAGATGATTCCATCGAAAATTTCCAAAAATAAAACGATATATAAAACTGAAGATGATCAACCAGTGGCGAGGACTAAATTCATAGAAATAAATAAAAATAATTTTTCTTACATATTATTAAATTTATTTAATTTGCATGACAAATAATTCTTGAAGATTACATAGTTACTTAATTTTTGGAAGAGAGAGAGGATTTAAAAAAAAAAACACCTAGTAAAAAAAATGCTTTGGCAATATAATCAAAGAAATAATATTAATATACTTTATATACTCGTAATACCAATTAATTCTATCTATCGAAATAAAGGTTTTTAATTCTATGTCCCTAGATACGAGTATAATATTTTGAAAATTAAATACCTATATTTAATTACTACTAACGTACTAACAAATGGGTATTTTAGGATTTTTTTATTTTTATGAAAATAGATGAGATTGGTGAACCTTTCTGACATATAAAACATATATATCTATGTACTACGATGAAAGATTAATTTCGTAGTGAGTGAAATCTTAGCCAGCCAGAAGAAGAATTAATTATTTATTGTTTTGGTTACGAAACAAGCCTACACCCAATAATGCGATCCGATCCAGGTTTTCCAGCTTCTTGTCTGCGCGCGCTCGAAGACGTTATCGATATTTTTATCCAAACAACGAGAGACAACGGTGTTTGTCTTAGTCCGTTTTTGTTGTCGTTGTTGTTGTGTTGTTTTTGTTGATGTTGACTATCACTGGCATTCGTTCGGATTCCTCCAATTAACTTCATTTTTCCATGGAAGAAAAAAATAAAAATAAAAAAATTCAATGAAAAACAACTTCTTCCCGTATTATAAATAAATCTAATTAATTAACTTATAAAACAAGAATTAAATTCAGACGGAAGAAGGTAGAAAAAAAGGTGTTTGTGAAATGAAGATATTCATAAATATTTCTTGATGTTTAGAGGATTTTTTTTCTACTACTGTTTTTCATAACAGGAGATATAACAAATTACTCAAGAATGATTCTAATTAGTTGTGTAGTAATCAAACTTCTAGTTAAGCTTGTGACAAAAAAAAGAAAAAAGGGGTTTACTACAATAAATTATAAAATAAAATAAATCAAATGTTTTTATAACATAGTTTTTTAGATTATTCTTATGAACCATACTTTATCACTTGTACATTGGAAAATACTCTGAAAAAGGAAGCTCCATTATAACGTCCCAGTTAATTTTTTACCATATGTTTTCTCTTTGCCTCTAGTGTTGAAAATTACTCAGTAACTCAAATCCGAGGCCACTTTCTTAGTAATATTTTTAACTTTACCATTCGTGGTAAGATTAAGTTCCGCTGTGGGCCGGGGTAGAATATCCCACAGTAATCCCTGTTTGTCGTAGAAGGCGACTAAAAGGGGTTGGAAGTGAGGCTAATTTCAGTCCGTAAAATCCTCCTAGTTACGTAGGCAGCACATCGCCTAGGATCCGGAAGGACCTCTCGGAATAGACCACACAATGTCTTCAGAATCACGAATTAGAATTTCGAATTCTTTATAGACCCGGGGCATTCTGACATTAACATTCAGACTCCGAGGACAGCATAGAACAAGACATGAGGGATGTCATATTTGTTTAACCCGAGAGCAGAGCTGTTTTGAGAAGGATGCTGAAGCAGATCGGTGGATACTCTGTAGCAAGTAAAAAAAGAAATCTATTCAAATATCGCATTTATATAAGAACTATAAAATTAATATGGATTTGGCCTTTTCTTGCTCTTTTTTATCCCATGTGGAAACTATTTCAGTCTTAACTTCCCTTTAGAATTATTAACTAAATACATTGCCATTTAAAGTTAAGAATCCTTTGTAAAGTCTCATTTACACGAAACACAATTCTTACCCCTTTACAAAACATTATTGCATCATTATTATAAATTCAGTTGCCCCAATTATTTATATCCCTACTTCACAAAGGATTTGGTTGTGGAAAAAGTTCATTAAGGGAAACTGTACTGAAACTTTCCACATTGATGAACCAATGAACTTATGACACATGGTCGAGGAATACAATAGACAATATAGTACAATAAATAATTAATCACTCTCTAATTGTCTTTCTATTGAGATCTACGACTCTTTATCTACACTAGAACGCAAATTCTATACGTTTTAAGGGAAAAAGTCTTTGTAAAAACAGGTAAACTATTTTCTTCATCGATTTTTTTTTCATTTCTTAAAATTTGCTATTTAAAACAAATTTCTATTATGTTAGAAGTGTTCCTATTTGGATGAAATTTAATTGGAAAACTTAATTAATGAAAAAATATAACTTGGAATTGAGTGACAAATAAGTCCCGACTTTCTACTTTCATTCCGGGATATCTTTGACTCTCGATTAAAGTCCCAAGTGTGGATAATCACGTAAAATTAAAGCCAAAAATGTATGAGCTCTGTCGACTCTAAGACTAAGTTGACACCAGTTAAGTTTACCTGTTGTTAGTCAAAGCGGATTTAATTAAATGATAGCTCACTTACCAATGAAAAACTTATCCTCTTATTTCACAAAATTTTAAATTGTGGGGTTTGTAATTAATCTTTTTTAGAAAATTCAGTAAATTTGAGCCACCTTTTTTCAACGTATAAAAGTGTTAGATGAACCCGTGTTAATTTGGCACGTTTTGGTTTCTACTAGACGGTCAATAAATAAAAATCAGAACCAGTAGGTATTTGTTTTGATATGTTTGAAACTTTACATCTCGCTTCCCCTATATTCGGGCACCCAAATGGCGTTGTCTAAATAAATTCCGCAGTGACCTGTGGACCCCATCGCAGCTCCGGTTTCAGCTTAACACATCGGCCTCGCCACCTACGCCTTGAGCTTCAGCTTGAGCATCCTGGTAATGTCCCGCCCAAAGGGGCCCGGGGGCTAAAAGACGGGCCCCATGATGTATGGCCCCAGTGCTCACAAACTAGCACACACCAACATATACATATTTAATATGAAAGAGAGGGAGGGACGCGTTTGCATATAGTTACACTTGTAGATCCGGTCATCGAAGAAAAAATAGCATTTCATCATTGATGTAATTTGTTCAAATTGCTTTAGCAATAAAAATACAATCAATTTAAAAAAAAGTTGTAGTTTTTACACTGACAGGTGTTGTTTGAAGCTCCGAAAGCAGAACTTCTTCTAGCGAAATTAGAAATTTGATCATTAATTTTAAATATAATAGATGGATTTACTACGATATTATATTTACAATATTTTTAAACTTAGTTCTCCAATGTTTGTCCCAAATAATTTAAAAAGTAATTAATTTTTGATTATTTTATTAAGAAATTTTTTTTATAATAGAAAAAATTATCCTCCACAAAATTGACATTAATTCTAATATTCATGAAAGTTTTTCTAAATTTTATTAAAATTTTTTATTATTGATTAGTAAATATATTGCTATTCACTCCAAAGTTCCGACACCCCAAAATCATAACAGCCAAAATCCTGACAAGACAAAAATATATTTTTGTAAATAATAAAAAGATTAATAAATATTAAAATAACTTCTGAATTTTCACATGTCGGGATATTGGCTTGTTGGGATTTTGACTTGTCGTGATTTTGACAATCGGGACTTTGGGTGCCACCCGTAAATTGTTGATTCATATTTCCTAAAATTTTCGATAAATTATAAAGAAATGTGGACCTTCCATTTAACGAAATCCGCTTCCTGAACTAAAGAACGCGATCATAATTTATTCCCGATTAAAAATCCTCTTAATAATTAGTTTCCGTTCTTATCTGGATATAAGAAGAAGAAGAAGTAAAAAAACAAAAAAATAAAACATTATTCTCGACAGTTGTCAAATTTTCCCCCAGATAAGCATGAAAAATGTCAATTGGTGTAATTTATGTTGAGCAACCATTTTAATGGTCCATTTGGTGTTTATGTCTTTTACACAAGAGATCGACACAAAGACAGACGCTGCGATGTGTGTCTCGCCGGGCGATTAAAGATCAATGATAAATGTTTCGATATGAATTTTGAATGGCGATCGACCATCACTGATAACAGCCACAATAGAGAGCTAATATTTGCACTTGGAAGAAAAGATGATTATCAAATTGTTGTGGAGACAAAGCAGCGCGGTCTGGGACTGAATACCAGGCGGATTTGAGCGAAAAATAAATACTTTTTTCAAGCCTAGGTACGCTCGCCAGCTCAAGCCACAGCAAGTAATTTCTTTTACATTTTCTCTGAATTTTAGTGTAGTCTAATTGAATATTGAGGCGCTGGTATAGAGCAGTGGCTAAGGGGCTTGACTTTCAATCGAGTTTACTCGGGATCGAAACTCACCCTAGTCAGAGTAATTTTCTTCGTTATCAAAAATGAAAGTCGCCTCAGTAAATCCAGTGGAATGCAACCCTGTGAAAAATGTTCCCAAGAAAGTTACAATGCAGGTAACAATAAATACTCCCCATCTCAGAACCGAGTATGGCACTTGAAAAAGAAGAATTGAATATTGTCTCTCTTTATACTATATAAAGATAATTAAATGGTTTTGGTCGTAACCCAAGTGCTAAAAACGCTATGTGGGCATTTTATTAAGTTTGAGACGAACCACATCTGACATACAAACCCATTAACTAAACTTTACTTAGGCCCGGTTGTATGTCGCAAAGTAAAGGCTTTTTACCACTAACAAACGGTATCAAGTGCATGTCATCTGATTGGCCATCCCAGTGCCTCCATTTACCATCTACCGTTTGTTAGTGGTAAAAAGCATTTACTTTGTGACATACAACCGGCCCTAAAAGATATACATATCTTCATCGTGAAATTTCACTGCCAACTGACAAACTGTTCGAATGTATGTACTATTTACACACACTTTTACTTTTCTTTTCCGAACCAAACGATTTTTCACCCCCACTCAACTCCTTATATTATACAAGGCTCAAATTCGCCCCTGTCTTGAATATTGCTCGCATTTGTGGAGAGGGAGCCTCCAAGTATTCTCTTAATACCTTAGATGCAATTCAGAGGCGAGCTATCAGACTGATAGGCGATCCTACATTAACTGACACTCTCGACTCCCTAGCCCATCGTAGATCTGTCTCCGCCCTATCCCTTTTTTATAGATATTACCATGGCTTTTGTTCTGACGAAATAAAATCGATAATCCCACCAAAGGCCTCATTTGCCCGAAATACACGATTTTCTAAAATTCAACATCCCTACGCGCTTAAACTAGATACTAATCGAACAAACGC
The DNA here is from genome assembly GCA_024734495.1 of Forficula auricularia. Classification (NCBI taxonomy): domain Eukaryota; kingdom Metazoa; phylum Arthropoda; class Insecta; order Dermaptera; family Forficulidae; genus Forficula; species Forficula auricularia. Next base: position 6,491,138 of record JALMQS010000030.1, on the reverse strand, counting down.
ATTCGCCAATTCATTTATCCCTATGACATCTAGAGACTGGAATTCTTTCCCCGACCGTCTTTCCAGCTACTTATAACCTTCAAACTTTCAAGACCAGCATCCACAGATACCTTCGACCTCTACCCAATCCCTAAATCTCCCCTTATCTTCACGCTACAAGGGTCCACCACGGACTTCAGAGGTTGTACCTTCTTGGTGCAACTTCTTCTTGTATCAATATCATTATAAAAAAAAAAAAAAAAACACTATGACAATCAGGAGGTTTTTCAAAGCCAGTGAGTTTTTCGAATCTTAAAAAAAAAAATTCAAAATTTTACGCTATATATACTTCTAAATTAGCATTTTAAAATTATTATTAGAAATTTAATTTAAATTTAAATTAAATAATTAATAATTTAGTTACCCTGTTTAACTGGAATAAGGGGTTCATTCATCTCAAAGGATATATAAATGCCCCAATAATGTTTTTGAGCCTTAATTCGATTCTCAAGGGAGGCAATAGCTCTTTTACCCCGATAAAATTTATTTCATAAGATCTTTGGTAATTCCTTTAATTAATCCCTTTCAATTAAATAATATAATTTACTATATTTGTTTGAACCTTTTATACATTTGTCATTTTAAATTATTTTAATTTTATTAAATCCAGTCTACCATATGGGGATGAGTTTATATTTTAAAATTGATTTTTGAATCTTATATAGATATAAACATTTTTAAGATTCGGTATACTTTTCAAAATATTGGTGATTTGAGATTTTTTCAGTGAACAGTGGAATTTGAAGAGTCAAAATTTGGTAAAAAGATCAGCTCATTGACTATTCTATTGCTTCTTATATAAAAACTGGATTTTTTTTTTTAATTTTCTGCATTTTTCATATCCTGCAAGTTCTGAAGATAGAAAACTCAGAATAGAATCAATTCTTAATTCATACATTTTGGCACCATAAAGAACTTCTTAAGCTCTTATTTTAGAGTAAACCCGGTAATGCTAGAAAATTAATTTTAACTGCGTTTCAATGATTTCTAAACATAAATAAGAAGAAAAATCAAAGTTTTTGACGGAATTTACCCGTAGGGAAATAAATAGATTTTCGAAATATGTTTTTTATATATTTTAGAAAATATATTAAAAATATAAAATTTTTGCGTTAAATTTATATAAAGTTTATGTTTTCTATATATTCTTAAAATATAATTATATTTAAATTGAATTGGCTAAGGGGCCAGTAAGGGGAAAATAAAAAGTTGAAATAAAAGTCAACTTCTATTTGTTACTTTTATTTTGGGCAGACGTAATCGATATTTTAACAACGTTTCGAGCGCTATACCGCTGCTCTTCATCAGTGCACGTCAACTGGAAAAGATCATTGCATGTTTTAATTTTTGTTTTAACATTTATAATAAATTTTTTAAAGGGTGAAAATGAGGATTATGTACTACTCACCCAAGTCATAAAAACACGTAAAATCTATCTCCAGCAGACGTTTTACATCAAGAATCATTACACTGGTAACAAGTTATTCCAACTGAAAAATTTCAAATACTGTCTTTCTTCCTGCCTTCATTTTAGTTGTTAAAATATCGATTACGTCTGCCCAAAATAAAGTAACAAATAGAAGTTGACTTTTATTTAAACTTTTTATTTTCCCCCTTACTGGCCCCTTAGCCAATTCAATTTAAATAAAATAGGGCCACCAAACACGCGGTTCTTTTTAAAATATAATTATATTATTATACTAGCTGCAAGGCCCGCCTTCGGCGGCCCTCTTGCTAGCCAGGGGGCACGCCCCCTGGACCCCCAACCCATGAACCCCACCCTCATTTCATATTTTGACCCTCCCCCCTTTTTGGGTGGTTTTTTGGGGGAATTTTTTTAAACAAAAGCTGTCAGAAATCACATTCCCTACAACTTTGCTCATAATAAAATTTGCCGTAGAGTTAATAGTTTAGGAGTTATTTGATAATTTTTATTCGTGCGCCCCCCCCCCCCACCAAACCCCTTCTGGGGTCAAAATATCAAAACATTATATTAGCTAAAAACTTAAGTTAGAAGACATCTGATTTAAATATGAAATTTCCTTCAGCCGTTTTTACGTGATTCGTGAGCAACTTTTCGGAAACGACGGAAACATACAGACAGACAGGAATTTTGATGAGGGTGTTTTCGTTCATAACTTTGCTTGAAACGTGTGCAACCAAAATTTGGCGTGATTTGGAGCAATGTACAGACAAAAGCTTAATTTTATATATATATAGATAGAAAACAAACTATATAAATTTAGCACACAAATTTTATATATTTAATATATTTTCGAAAATATATAAAAAACTTATTTCGAAAATCTATTTATATCCATACGGGTAAAGCTTTGACCACCCGGTATGAGTAAAGAATGTTAACAATTTTAACCCTAACGTTTTATTAAATAACGATCAATCATAATACAACTCAATATAATACATCTTAAAATATTCTTATCCGTAAATTTTTCATTGTATACAAACATTCCTAAAAATCTAATTGTAGTTTTATCGGAATTAATTTCAAACGACTAAAAGCTCAGACCTCGTTTGAAGCTGTATAATACCTTGTAAAACATGTTTCTATATTATATAGATCAAATCTTAAAATGAAAAGTTATAATTAAGTTAAATTTCACCCTCATCATGGTCATTAAACTGGTCCCTCCTCCCCACAAAGGGTCCACTATGGATCTCTTCGTCTGCTTATGAATAAATAAGCGACGATAAGAAGAAAGGAGGAGGTCTGGACCAAATGAGATGCGATCTCTTAGTGTCTGCCTTAAGGCGATCTTTGTCTGCTCTGGCCTTACCCTGGCACCCTCCCCCTAACTGAGATCCTCCTAAAACAATAAAGGCCAATCAGAAGAGTTACTATTATTAATTCATCATTAGTCAAATTAGAAAAAGAAAATTTTTACATTTACATTCCAGTTCGTTGGTTTTCTAGCTCGTTTATTTTAATTGCAATTCTAACTGTATTTTTTTTTTTTTTTTTTAGGGAAAATACTTATTGGAGAAACATTGGCACATTGCAATAAATAAAATATAGATTAATACTGAAACAATAAATTACTATGGAAGATCATAGATAAATCATTTTAATTGAAAGGAAATTTGCAAAAAAATACTTGGCATGACTTGCACAGTCCACGTGACTTTACCATACATCTGTTTACTCTCATGTATTTATAAAATTATATTTCCATAACGCAACATATTGATATGTAATTGTATTATAATTGTGCAGAAAAAGAGCAATTTTGCTAAGTGTTTCAAAATATCTCAAATAAAAAAAAAAAAAAAAAAATAGGCGATCTACTAAATATTTTAATTTTATTAATTTTAAAATGACTGTGTTAAGGCCTTCAAATTGGTCGTTTTTATATGGTTTTTATACCTGTCGAAGTTAACAAGTGGAGTAACTTAAAATTATGAAAAAATTCACACAATTTTTGCTCCTTATCAACACAAACAAAAAATAATTCGAGCTCACGTATTTTGGAAGATATGAGGTTCAGAACCCTTAGTTTGGGGGTTCTTCTTGCAATTGTCCTGCTATTTTTTTTAACACTAAGTTTAACTTCTCTGAATTTTTTTGTCACATAAGGATCCATCTACAAATTACGTCACATGTAAAGGGGAGGGGTTAACAAAGTGTGATATCGTGTGACAAGAGGGGGGCAATCATAAGCTTCGTGACGTCACATCTATAAATCTAAAGTATTAAAACTCAACTCTAACGAAAACCTTTAAAATGTCCATGGACACAAGATGATTAAATTTTGTATCGTTCATTTGATTTGTTAAGTTTTGTAAAATCTCTAAAATGTTTGAATTATTATTGATTTTATGAAAAATGATGTGGCGGTTGGTGACTTTTCATTCAGGGGACTTTTCAACAAACTGTCCAAATAACTACCTTCATTTTTTGAAATTTTATTTTAATTTTTGCTTTTTTTTTTTGAAAATTTCATCGAATCATTTTTCGTTATTTTTCAAATTTAACATTAGATTTTTTTTAAATATATTTTGGGACTCTCGCCCCAAACGGATACTGCTTTGTGTAAGTGAGGGTAGGAGTCAGAAATTAATTCTAGCAGGCTATGACTTATGTCTATTCTGGAAGATATACCAGGCAGGGAGTTCAAACCTTCTATCGGCATCCTTTTCGGAAAAATCATTTATTTTAATTGCCCTTTGAAAGTATGCAACAATTTTATTTAATTTCGAGAACCTACATATGTCCTTTTCAAAACAAAAAAATGTTTTTTATAGAAATATTTGAAATAATGGATAATAATTTGAAAATTTAAAGATCCTCCTAAAATTTTGAAGTCGATCTTAACTATAAATTTATGAAAATGGTCTAAATGTTTAAAATTTTAGGGATGCACCTCATCCACAGCATCTATGGACCGCGCGCCACTGTTTTAAGTAGAAATATATAAATAAATTTGGAAGTGTTTTAATTTAATAATTTCTAAATTTAAAATTGCAAAATATGTGACGTCACACCAGGTGAGGGGGATCACACAAATGTGACCATCAGTGAAAAGGACTGGGGGAGGGGGGTTACAAAAATCATGAAATTTGTGTGATGTAATTTATGGATGGCCTCTAAACATACTTCTAAAATATGTATATTGAGTTTTAGTTTCAATTCTATTGAATTATTTTATAAAACCCACTTTAGAATCTTCACCATGTAATTAATTATAATGTTTCACTTTGAGCGATCAACACATTCCATACATTTTATCTATATAAAATACATACTCTAAAAAAGGAAAATACTTTTGATCTTAGAGGGCGAATCCTACAATACCTAGCATATTTTAGTACATATAAACAAAACAAAAAATAAAACATTGAATAAATGTTTGACAATTTCAAATAAATGGAACTGTTCTAGCAGCATTAATCTCGCAGAGTGTTGAATTCTTCCCTGGAGCAATAAATTGCTCAGCGCGATTCCAACGGCAACAGGTGGTTCAATCAGACGCATCTTCACTATTAAAATGAAATAGATCTTTCTTGTTCGCTTCTAAACTCCTTTTTTTATTTTCTCAGAGAAGGTTTTATGGACTGACCGACTGTATTTTTTACCCCTGCTCGCTAAATTTTTTTCCCTCTGTTATATCCTCTTTCTTCCTTTCTGAATTGATTTATTTATTTGCACAATCATTTAGCCTTATGTGGGAGCCGCTTGGCATTATATTGTGCAATCAAAACGACATCACTTGCAGTCAATCTAATTATTCTTTATCTTTATCCGCCTTTTCCTATCTCATACATATTCTATTTTATTCTTTTGACATCAGTAAGTCATGGGAGAAAGGGGAGTTAATTTTATAGACAAGAAGAGGGCAATTTATTATATATAATAAGAAAAAATGGCAAGAACAATGAACTATTCATAAATATATGGATATTTATTTTAAATAGATTCCATTAATAAAATAGAGAAACGTTTTATAATAATTATTGAGAAAACCGAACTATTTTCATAAGTATTATGTTTAAGATTTAATATTTATTTATTTAGTTCATTACTCTGTACTCAAAATATATTATTTTAAATAAATTTGACAAAAAATAACATTAGGTTATTATTATTTTTGTATGGCCATTTAGTCAGATCCTAAGTGAAAAATTTTGTATATTTTTTTTATATATGGTATGTGTGTGAGTCGTGTGTTATTGGTATAGGGGCCAGATTATTGCCGGGCCAGCCTTTGTGGTGGGCTGCTGGGCTTGAACCCGGGCATGTTGATTCGTAGTCAAGGACTCAAATACTCAGCAACCTTCTATCTATCTATCTATCTATTGATACTTATTATAATCCGCTTGCGCGACGGCGCCGACCTGATTTTTAAATTTTAATACCCTCTAATAGTTCATGACAAATAAAATTTATTAAAATTAGGAAATTTAAATTATTATTTTCAATTGATATGAAGGTGGAGATTGGAGACCCTGAGAGGATCAAGATCGCAAAGAGGTTTTTTATTTCATTAATTTTTTCCTCAAAAAACAAGGAGTAAAAAGATTATCGCAAGCTCAAGAAGACCAAGGACAGTCGATAGTGGGGAAGTAATCTCCGAAGTTGAAGCCTCATAAAAAAAGAAAAAAAAATATACCCCCGGACAGCAAAGATGCCCGCTTCGCAGCTGGTTATTTATATTGAGGAATTATAAAAATAATAAAACCGACTTCGAAAAAATTCAATGCAACAAATAAAATAATAAGAACTCAAAATTCAAATAAAATGCACTAAAAGGTGTAAACTAATTATCTAATTTAGTTACAACTAAACGATGAAATTTTTATATTAAATCACGTTTTGAAGTCGGTGCCAAAAATATACATTTTATGAATCGAACTCGACGGATCTTACTTAGTACGTTTGGCGAGTAAGCTCGCTTTTATAGTTTGTTTAGCACCGACTTCAACAAGTGATTTAATGTAAAAATTTCATCGTTTAGTTGTAACTAAATTAGATAATTATTTTATACCTTTTAGTGCATTTTATTTGAATTTTGAGTTCTTATTATTTTATTTGTTTTATTGAATTTTTTCGAAGTCGGTTTTATTTTTTTTATAAAAATTATTTTTATTTTTCCTTTTTTAGTGATGTTATTAATAGTGACTTAATATAATACCTTGCATGCATCTCGTCGGGCGAATGAATCAGAATTTTATTAAACCAATTATTTTACATTAATTAATGTATACATTGTATTTTTGCTTCGATTCAGGAGATTACTTCTCCACCATCGAGTGTCCTTATTCATCTTTAGTCCTTGTTTTTAATAAGAGGAAAAATCTAATTAGATAAAAAAACCTCTTTTCCGATAATTATTTCAATTCCATTATTCCCCAATCAAGTCGATTGGTTATCCTCATCTCCTCTATCGAATGAATGAATCAGAAATAAAATTCAATTCATAAATATAGAAATTCTCTCGAAACGTTTGCGGTTTTTAAATGAATGTTTTAAGATTTTTTTTTATAAAAGATTTTATTTATTATAATTTCACTTATTTGCTCATAAGAAATGGAGATTTACGTTATTTCATCATTGATCCTACCATCAGAACTTGGGACCACCCCTAAGGTACCCCTTTTCCAATAAAAAAAGAATAATCGAAATCGGTCCACGTGGCAAAAAGTTCTCGCTGAACATGCATAAAATAAATACATAAATAAATAGTTAGGTATCTTGACTATCTTGGAGCTATACTGATCCAAACGCAGAAAGAATAATTAAAATCGGTTCATAAATAAAGAAGTTATGCCTGAACAAATATAACAAAAAAGGTCCAATACCAATGAAAAAAACGGGACTAATAGAAAACTATACTGAACCCAATGCAAAAAAATTATCAAAATCGGTTCACAATTGGCGAAGATATCAGCTATCATAGACAAAAAAAATAGTCGAATTGAGAACCTCGTCCTTTAAATTGAAAGTTTTTGCCGAGAGTAGCAGAATTTTTATATATTGAAGGAGACAATAAAGAGTATAGTCTTCTGCTGGAATTATAAATTTTATTTATTTATAACGAGACTATAGTCTCGTTATAAATAAATAAAATTTATAATTCCAGCAGAAGACACACTCTTTTATTGTCTCCTTTAACCTCTTCCTTTTTTGAAGTCGATTAATAATTGAAAACTTTTCAGACTCTGGTATGCGGTCTATAAATTGTAGAAATTTGAAAGTTTTGTATGGTAGATCGGCTTGAGCTAGTCGAAAAGTTAAAACTAAGCACAAATCTGCAGCTAACTATTACAAACATTTATGCCAAATTTCAGCACATTAGGTATGTATAACCATTGGTGAGCTTGTAGTATAAAAATTATTTATAATGTCCAAAAGCTAACCATTGTTCATTTGAAATTGGAAATACATAAATATTAACGCTAGGTACCAGACACCGCTCCCAAATCCCAAAAATAAATATTTTGTTTTTTGAGTGAATACACGTTGCCTGCCTTCCGGACCTACCCGAGTATTATTCAAAAGGTGAAGATTTTAGTCCTATTAAAAATTTTAAAAAAATCAAAAAAATGTTAAATAATAATAAATATAAAATTAAATAAAAATAAATAATATCTATATTTCGTTTATTTTATTTTTTAAGTGTTAAAAATCTATAATTTAAATTTAGAAAAATATTTTAACTACAGTCTTAATTATATATGTCTAGAAACAAAATTTTCCCAACATTCCTTCGTTTCCAGTGGAGAATACTCGGAGCGATATTTTCTTGGTAGATCATAAAACACTTTAAAACGGCTCTTTATACTTCAGATTCCAATTAGGTCTCGATTACTATACTTTTAATATAAAAGGCCAAATGGCTTAAGGGCAGTGAACATTTTTTCACACTCCCACCTATACATTTTTTTTTACTGATTATTTGAAGAGAAAAAATTAATGTTTTTAAAAAGATATATATAGGTATATATGAATTAATTTAATCGGGCTGTCAAGGTCAATTCAATTGTGTGTCGATACTTTCGAAATATAATATTATTTTGAGGGAGGAAAATGACCGGCCATTGTATCCGACACCCGAAGGATCAGGATCAACGCCAACAGGATAATTCTCTACAATTATTTGAAAGAGAGCCGATCCTTAGATTTTAATCGCTCCTATATTCTTATTACCCAAAGGGGGCGGAGGGGGTGATAAAAACAAGTGAGATGAGATGTTGTTTGATTCAAGTACAGATAAAAAGAAGCGACGGGAAGAATTCGAGGACAAAATACTCTTGCATAGTGTAGAGAATATTATTATTTATTTAATATTCGTATGCCTATTTTAGGTAAAGTCGTGAACAATTTATTAAATCGCGGTTTTTTTCATAAAGAAAGGAACAAGTACTTATTTTAGGACTATCATTTTACTCTGATTATCCAACGTTTGTTGATTTTACATTGACGCTGTTTTCAACAAAATTTATAATGAACTTAAAATTATGATGGTGAAAAATGTTAATAATGACTTGGCACTTATTTTGAAGACTTATTTATTTATTAATATTTTCCGGGTGGTTGTAACCCCGCATATAACACAGCACTGCTATATCACTGTTTCTCTCTAAATGAGAATTGGGGAATAACAAGGGGTGAACCACGATTGTAATTAGGTGTACACGTCTTTGGAATTATGTGGAATTATTTTGGAATTCATTAGATAATGCCCCTCCATCTATTGTCTTCTACTTGGAAATGAAAGTGGAAGTGGAAGTAGGTGATATTAGGTCGCGGTTCACCCCTCGGGGAATACCCTCATGTCCCTCATGAAAAAATATTAGTTTGCTTCCTGACGCCATCTAACTATGACCCAAAACTTTTTCGTTCGCGACCCTAGATTATATAATTATATGGAATAAACAAACATTGTTAGTTTAGTGAATTAAAAGAATTCTTTGTTAAACAAATCTATTAGGTATAAAAATTTGATAATTTATCAAAACTACATATTAAATTTAAATGTTAATGAAATAAATGTGCCCATAATTATGAAAGTGGACTAAGTCAAAAAATTAAAAAAATTGGTTTTTTCATATTTTATGTTTCATCGATTTAAAGTACATTAATAAGTTGTCGGTTTTGAAAAATCGCATAAAATTGAACCGTTAAGTGGATTTCTAGTTGTCTCATTATAAAGAATTCGAATCTTGTTTATTTTACAAAACTATAAATATCTTGAAACTAACAATCAATGACTTAGACCACTTTCATAATGGGCATATATGTGCTTATTGCTCATTACAAAAATAATCAAATATTGGTTAAATATTTGATACTGTATGAAATGTAGAGCATCTTCAAGATTTTTCAAATTTGATTGGAATTTTGATTTTATTTTATTAATGCTGAGAACGTCATTTCGCATAAATATACAAAATGACAAAAGTATATTTCAGAAATCGTTAAAAATTCTGCCTTAATCCCAAGCCGATATCCCTAACTCGAATTCAATATTCGCTTTAATTTTTTGAATTCATTTTTGGTCGCTGCCCATTATAATTTTTTTATTGTCATTCTCTTTTTAACCGACTTCAAAAAAAGGAGTAGGTTATCAATTCATTGGAATCTTTTTTATATTTTGCGACTCCAAAATTTAGTTACACGGCCCAAAATGGAATCGAGCCGAATAGTTTAAGAGGGACTGTTTGAAAGGGGAAAATTCATTATCTTGGGTTTTTGAGCCCCTCAAAAAAGGTAATCCAAATAAGATAGCGATACACATGACTAAAGCAATTATTTATTCCTTCTAGCTTGTCAGGGATGGATTTTAAAATGACGTAATTAAAAAGAAAAATACCATTCTGGTTGGATGTGTACAGGGGTAAACAAGGGATTGTTAGAAGTGAAATTATCGGGGTCTCTAAAACAACACTGTGACAATAAACTTACAGGTTGCTTGCTTTTAGCTTTTATCTGATAACCAAGTACACTTATGGTATAATGTTAGAAATTATTGTAATATTGTTGCTATCACTGAAAGGAGAGACAAATTGGAACCGAGTTATACTCACCCATCAATAACTATTCATTATCCTGAAGAAGGAGAGAAAAAGTCTTCGAAACGTCGGAAATTGAATAAAATTTTAAATAATTTATGGACTGCCTTTCATTATAAACTAAATATTTATAAATTTCGTTATATGGTATTAAGCATTGTAATGCTCTCTCTCTCTCTAAACACAGTGATTCGTTCAGTGGAATCATATTTATTTAGAAAATATAACTCGAAATGTTTGTCTATGGATAAGCCTTTATACTCTTTAGAAGAATGTTTAACTTTTTCTTTTTTATCCATGTATCACAGTGCTAAACGGATATTTTTCGAAATTCTCATTTTTGTATTAACTCAGAAATCCGTCTCCTATACCTTTTCTTGTCCGTAACATCTTTTCTCTCTTTCAGGTTTTAAATCTTCTTTACAAGAAAGTCCTTTCAAAAATAGATACTAAATGATAGAACGATACTCGATTTCGGGGAAATTCCAATCTTCACTTGTCAAAATTTCAAAATCCCAAAACTAACACTGATTCTGATTATTTCTTAATTTAGTATAAATATTTTTTTTTATCTACTTAATTTTAATCTTTTTTTTGTTTTCAGGCATTGAGTGGATTCCTCATGATGATGACACAAAATGGAAAACTTCTATATATATCGGATAACGCTGCAGAATACCTAGGCCACTCTATGGTAAGTGAAATTATTCAGCATCTTCTATGTTCCATTCTTTAATTTCTTTCGAATGAGAATTGGTTTAATCTAAAAATCGTATTATGTATGTTTTTAAGCTTCTCTATAATCAAAGGTAAAAATTAGAACCATTATGCTGAGATTTTGTTCCCAATCCTATTGGCGAAAATCACAATAGGTGTGATATATCTCTTAGAGTTATACATAATTAATAATTGCATTTAATAGAATCGTGAATTTACCCCTCCTGATATTTAGGGACAGAAAGTTATCGGGAAACAATTTATATTCTCCCACACGAACAATATATTTAGGGTACTTCTCCGTTAACTAGCACCTATGATTTTCGCCAATAGCTTCTAAGTTATTGAAGTAAGAAACATGAAATTCTATTTAGGTTTTGACGACTCAAAGATAGTCTAATCCTAAAAATCGAAAACATTTTGAGGACTTCCCCAAACATAAACAGAGCTGATAAAAAATATTCCACACAAAAATTCACTAAAAGCAAAGTTATAAGCTCAGCTTTCAGGTAAAAAATAATGAAGTTTCGAATATTTAAAAACCATTCTTCATCTCATATTTACATTTTCTAAAATATGTATTATTTCAGTAATTAAAACTTTTGAAGTGATACTCATGTATTTAAAAAACAAAATTCTGAAGGAAATGAACTCATAGATTTTTGTGCTAAGACATTTTCCCTTCTATCATGGTGGATTACATTATTCTACATTATAACTATTCTTTTTTATTGATAAATATCAATAGAATTAGTATATTTTATATGCAGCCCGAAGCATTTGTTTGACACCCCTGCTTTAGTAATTGAGTTGTTTATCGAAAGACAATTTCAAGCTCAAACCATCTAGATTGCAGATTTTTGTAGAGAAAATCACATCAAAATGGAGGACGTTTCAACATATAGTATTTCTCAAATTTGGGGGGAAGCTTAAAAAGTTTCAGACTGGTTTACAATACGAGTTATTAAATGTTAATTTTAGTTAAGTATTTAATAAAGTAATCGAAATCGAAATGTTAATATTGAAATAATTTAATTTTTTAACTGTGAAATAAATATATAAATAGAGAATGGGTAAAATAAAAAAAATTCAAAAAAGAGTGGAAAAAATCTCACATGGAAGACGCGTGGGAGCGCGCAGAATCCCTGGAGAGTCCTCAATGCGCGAGTCCTTGCTGGAAAGCGTTGATTTTGGGCTGACAGTGTTCACAATTCAAGTCCCATGGGATCAAGGGGGCATGAGTCATGGTGGGTAGTGAACTTTGGACCCTGTATTAGAGAGTACTAGTTATTGTACAAGCACCTAATAGTTGAAAGGGAAATCCTAGAAGTATCGATTTAAAGATTTTTTCCAATTCGAGCAAACAGGTCGTTTACGAACGCTTGTTTACGAACAAGTCTTAACTTGTTTTCGAATCTCTCGCAATATACAATTAAATCTATTCGAATTATAAACTCTAACTAAATACGTGTATTAAAAGAAATTCCCTTTTAAGATATGTTTTATATACAATTGCTTTCTCTACTTATTCTAATCAAGCATTGTAAAATGTATAGGAATAAATGTAATTTAAATCTAAATATAAAAACTACTTAATTTGAATAAAAATCAATATAATTATTATTATAATTACTACGCTGTTATGCATGATTTTCTTACATGTCGGAAGAGTTATTTCACCCTCTGGGGAATAAAGGGTCATCAATAGCATCTGGATTACATTATTCTACATCATAACTATTCATTTTTATTGAGAAATATCAATAGAATTAGTATATTTTATATGCAGCCCACATCAAATGCGGCCCGTGTACGCCAAAAGGTTGGACACCCCTGCTCTAGTCCCAACTGCAATTTGTCGCTATTCAAATATTATATAAAACAAAAGTTTTGAATTCGATTTTATCTACTATTATACAATATTAAGGTAGAGGTGGAATAAAGTTATCACCCAACTTTCAAATCTACTGAAAAATATTACTAAACGAGACAAAGAGGCGCGCATTTGCTACAGATAATAAAGTTATAACATGTTAGAGAAGTAGATCACTCGTAAAAATTGACCTTCGGGCCCGACCTATCCGAAGAAAACAAATGATATTTCAATAAGAGCGTTGGGGGATCCGAAACCACACCTATAGATAAAGACATTGGACACCCACTAAAGATAACAGCACCGCTGCGGTGGAGTGATCTGCTTGAGAAATCGACTATAAATATAAAATACCACTAGCAATCCAACGAAACAGTTCGTAAAAGGAAAACAAACATTATTTTGAAAATATTTTCTTGTCGAACGTAGCAAAGTTGTTGATTTTCAAAAGGAAATCTATGAGGGCTTTCGCTGCTTGATACAAATAAACATACATCTATAGAGAAAAAATTGTTTTGATTGTGATTATAAAAATAAATAAAAATCATTTATAAATAATTTGGTTAAGCACAGACTAACAACCAGACTAACAGACAGACTAACAGGCGTTTTGACAAAACAATTATTATCTCGAGAAATATAATTTTTCCGATGTTCACTAATTAGGGCTTTTTTGTAGACCGAAATGCCATGGTTTTGCTCAATTTTTTTAATCAAAAATAGTTTCAGCCGTTTTTTAGATATTTCGAAAAAAAGAAGCAAAAAAAAAACATTTTTTTCATGCACTATTACAATACTGATCCTGTATGGTAAAGTAAAAACATTCTTCAAAAGTTTATTGAAATACCAAACGTTTCAGAAGAATTTCTCCCTTTCTCAATGGAATTTAAATTTAGGAAAAAACGTAAAAAGAAATAAAAAGTTGCTTTATGAAATGAATATAAAGCAATACTTAAGAAATAAATATTTTGATTATAGACAATGATACAAATTGTCTTGGTGTTGAAATACCATTAATAAAAATAAAAAAAGTTAAATATTTCAGAAAAACTATTTTTCTCCAAAATTGTTTGATAAATATAAGAAAAACAGTCCATATCTGACATTTTATTCAAGCCTGCCTAGGGGGGTTAAGATGCAGAGTGGGTCATTGAAATTTCTGTCGGAGGGGGGGGGTTGAAAATTGGTGCATTTTAGTATTAATTATATACTAAAAATAAAATCGGTCAAATGGTATAACTTCAACAAAAGGGAGAACCCCTGTTTTATTAATTAAATTTCTATTTTATAATTTCATCACCAAGACAATTTGTAGGTATTATTGGCTATATTCAAAAATTTTCTTTTCTTTAATATTGCTTTTTATTCATTTTATAAAGAAACATTTTTTTCTTTTTTAAAATTCCTAGATTAAATTCCATTGATATAAGGAAAGTTTCTCCCGAAATTTTTAATATTTCATTAATCGTTTGAAGAAAGTTTTTATAAAAGATTTGTATTTATTCATACGTCTATATATAATATTATATATATATGTAATATACTATAGTCTATATAATGTAAAATAAATGAATATATACCTAGTCGATTTGTGTTAAGTTTCAGATTCCTAATCCAACTGGCAACATTTCTCATCATCATCAAAATTCTCAGAGACGAGAAAAAGTTTTCACTTATTTCACCAACTTCTATAAATAATTATTATCTTATTTAAATAATAAATAGATATATTATATATTATCCTTGAAATGTTGTAGCCACGCGATCCCATAAATCTGAGAAAATAAGAAGCATTCACAGCGCAATCAGTTCTTGGATGGGTTCTTGAAAATTACATATTTATAAATATGCTATTAAAACTTTTATCAATAAATACATATCTTAGCAAACCATTACTTTAACTACCTGAACAATATTATTAAAAAAAAATCGAAAAAATGATAATAAATAAATCTATGAATATAAATAACCAAAAAATCAAATTAATCTAAATTTAAAATGTAAATGCATTATTTTTTGTCATATCTCTCTGGAGTATAGAAATAATATATTCAAGGCCTGGACAAACTCAGTATTTTTTTCAAGCTTCTATTTTTTAAATTAATAAATTATTACATTATTAGTCTTATTACGCGTTAGACTAGAAGAAATTCAATCAATTTACAAGCCCAAGAATATTCTACTGTTATCTGATTAAAAATTAATCACAACATTTTTTACTTCTTTGAGGGTTTAGTAGCCAGTTAATTATCTGAAATATTATTTTGAATTAAAAATAATTAAATTAATAATGTTAATCTTAATACCAATTCAATATATTCAGTTTATTTTTCCTGCCGGTATCATCCATTCAGAAGAAAAGGTATTAAACTTCACTCGTATATGGTAACTTTATTGATATAAAAAAGTTAACATAATCTAGTAACTTCACTTAGTAGAGGGGTAATTTTCATTTAATAAATTTTTAAATTAGAAGAAAAATGAAAACTTTTAATAATACAAGCTTTTGAGTGAAATTTCAGCCCATTATTTCAACAAATGAAAAATTTCCCATAAGGTAATGGATTCGATTTGTTTTCCTGATTTTCTGCAATTTTCATCCTAGAAATCCCAAATTATAATCTGTTTTATGTTTTGGATATTCAAGCATTTTGGCACTAAGCCTAAGGTTCACTTGAACAGTAAGTCATATTCAATTAATTCTTCGATATTATTGGGCTATTATTTTAAAACTCCCTTGTACAATAACAAATCGTAAAAGTTTGTCGGCCAGTTTAAGTCTACCGAAATTTTTCGTTATTTTTTATTACAGTAGTAAGCTATTAAGATAATCCGATAATATAGAAGTACTAATAGTATTAGTCCTGATTACACGTATAATATATTATATTTATATAAAACCGCTTGGTACAAAGCTACAAACGATTTAAATTTTACTCATTTTATTCGCTTTTTCTTAACAAAAAACTACATATCTAATTTATCCTAACTATTTTTCCCAAAAAAATACGATTTTTTAAGCATTTTATTTAATCAAACCATGACTTGGAATTTTCAACCAAGATAGAAAGAGAGAGGACGCAGGTGAAAAATAGAATGAAGGGAGAAATGTCGTTTAATAAACGTGAAGGTCTTACTAAAAGAATTATTCAGAAAATTTAATTTAATTTCGAAGTTATTTTTTTTAAATCTACTATTATACATACTTAAGTATACTATACCTATACTTTTTACATATATAATTTATTTAGAATGGTATTAGGCGTGTCTCGGAATGGCAAATGCGGGTGGCAGCCTGATGCCATTCATTACACGTCGCTGATAAGCCCATTGCACCATTTGAAAGATCAACTCTATTTTTCTTTGGTGACAAATGAGGTAACCGAGACACTTAATTGATCCATATCAAACTAAATTCCAATGTATAATGAATAAGGTAGTACAAAAATTAATTTAGTTTGAAAATAGAATATATTCTATTTATGAAAAATGATTTTGATTAGACACTATATATTTTTCGTGCATTAAAGTCTCTACATGATAAATTGTTATATTCAATCATTTATTATTAATGAACATTTTTTTCTTAAAAACAAAGTATTACATAATTACAATTGAAATGTTGAAAGAATTTAATTACTTTAAATTACTCAATTTATAAAAGATATTAGTTTGCCGATGGTAATAGTTTCAAATTTACAAGAAATCATAAGTTGGTGTCATCTATTCAATCCGATGGAATGGAATATTTTTAATTATATGTCAGAGGTTGTTTTTCACCCCCTCGGGAATCGAACCCGAGTGCCAGTAACAGCCAGGTGGCCCGGATTGCTGTTAGTGGCACTCGGGTTCGATTCCCGAGGGGGTGAAAAACAAACCCTCTGACATATATAATTAAAAATATTCCATTCCATCGGATTGAATAGATGACACCAACTTATGATTTCTTACTCAATTTAACAACATATAACTCATGTAGTTAGTTTTTGGATGGGTGACAGTCAAAAGTATTTCCTTTTGATATGTTTTCACTTGTCATCTCGTCGGGGCAGGTTTCATGAAATAAAGTAAAAAAAATACATACCACGTAAGCAGAAATGGAATTTATAATTTTTTACTTAAAAAAATTAAACCAAGAATTATGAGACTTTTGTGATGACGAATAGGCAAAATTTCGAAAAATGTCAATATGTAAATTAAATTAAAAATTAATTTTTTCTGGTCAGATCCAAAGGGACCATATTGGCCGAAATTGTGGCCGAATAGAAGGCTCGAGTCCAACCCCCCCTCACTGAAAAATTTTTACTTGCTATTATCTTATCACTAAATCATTTAAATCAGAAAAACAAATCACTTTCAAAAATAAAAAGTTTTTAATTAAATAGACTAGCATCAGAGGCCAAAAAATTCATTCTATAATATTTAACTCATTTAAGTAAATGTTTTTCCATGAATGTAAATCAAATTTAATCTAAGTTTAATATTTTTTATACTAATTTTATTTCACTTTGATTGATTGATACTCAATTGTCGTAAGTTAAAATATATCTATAGTAAGTAATTACAAACTGTTATTATTATATATTTAAATAAGTCAGAGGTGTTTAAATGAGGTATTTATTTAATTCTGTAATATATGATCTATAATATATTATTATTTATATGGTATTAGTTGGCATGTGGGGACACGGAAGTGGGTGTGACAGTAGATGGATTAAATCATATCATTAAGAGGAGAAAGCTTTCGAAGGATTTCCACTTGGGGGTCAAATTTCAAAATTAAATTGTAGTTCAACAATTTCGCCATATATGATATGATAAATGCAATTGACCAACTTCAGTATTTTATTTATCGAATAATTATAAATATGACATGATTATTTTCAACTCGGAAACAATAGAGCAGTATAATTTATCTTCGCATTTCGAACAAAATTTTTGGTAAGCTTTCAAAACCACCCATGGCGAAAACAAAAATTAAATACCGTTATCCATTAATTATTTTTTTTTCTTTTATTAAAATTATATTATTTTTTTCCCAGCTTTTCCATTTTATCATAATTAGGGATCCACCCAATGAATGAAAAAATAAATTAAATTCAATCTTATTATAATCTTCTGCCTTTAATATAACTTTGAGAGATATAGCAGTTTTAAGTGAAAATTAAGGATCACAACCCACGATATCCCCTAAAAGAGATTAAGCTGTAGTCGTGAAATCAGCAGAACGTATACTCTATATGGATCATGAAAATCAGAGGGTATACGCTTTTAAAATATTTATTATTATGTGAATATTTAAAAAGTTAATATCTCAAAATTTTTTAAATTTTTAACTACCAGAGATTATACGCTATTTGTTCAGCCTACAGGGTATACGCCGTATATAGCCGTATACCCTCCACTACAGCTCCGGATTATGCTTCTTTAGTTAATTTTCGGTCAACAGATGGGAGTGGAAATATATTATTAAAACAATATAACATACTATAATAAAGTAATTCAAATACGAAACTCTAATACTATTATTTGAATGAATTAGATGATTTTAAAAAGTTCATATTTAGAAGATGCGTAAAATTTGCTGCCTTTTCATCATGTTGTAAAAATTTTTGAAAAATATTTATTCACTATTTACAAGCATAAAAATATTTGAAATCACTTTAAATTCAGAAAATTCACAATTTTTATCATTAACTTTACTATACTTATCCTTTATAAACTAAAAATTAAATTCATTTAAGAGGTTAAAGCATTAATTTATTTTATTTCAAAAAAAAGCTTACCCTTAGAAAATGATAAATCTAATTTTAAACTTCTACAATATACAGTCGACTCTCATAATTCGAATTTTTCGATAATTCGAACTCTTCAGCTGTCAACTTCGCTAAATCGAAAAAATGCTGCGTATTTTAATACGGTCGATAACTCGAAATACTTTTAGTAACAAGAGGAGAGAAAGTTCTATAATTCGACGCCACTTCCCCTCTTTATAATTTGAATTTTTCCTAGTAAAAAACTATTCTTATTTTTTTTAATAAGGTTTGTTATTATTTATTGCAATGTTAATACATATGCAATTTTGCTGTTATTTTTTGTCGTTTTAATTATTTTTACTTTTTTACTTGACGCTATATATAAAATCTATGTAAGATCATAGATATTTTCAAAAATATAATAAAAATTTAATAATTCGAATTTTTTTCTTTCCTCTTGAGAATTCAAACTTCTTGATAAGTCGAATTTTTTCTAATAGTCTCTTGGATTTCGAATTATTGAGAGTCGACTGTAATTAAATAATTATAGATATTCAACGAATCTTTTAACAGGGTGGCACTCGACGTTAACTATACATCTTTTAGCAGAACTATTTTTATGTAAATCTATTTGGGCTAGAATGGAACAAAAGATTGGTTTGGATGGAATATGATTTGACATGTTCTGAGTAGAAGAGTGAGTGAATATCTCCGGTTGGGAGTGGTAGAGAAAGAAGGAGCGATGCAGTTTGGAAGGTCCGGTTCTCCAGCCTGGAGGTGGTCCATGGCCCATGGTCCATTGTGCTCTCGAGGGTCACCGCTCAAAATGACATTCGAAAGCTCATTTAAGGACTCAATCACCGTTTTCACTCTCGTTTCAGCACTCGGCCTTAATATTGACTGGGAATTATTTATTTTCTTAGGGTCATTGATCTTGTTTGTAGATAAGAACAATACAAAATTAATGGCGAGCAACCAGCTAGGCTGAGTGGATGAAATCATCGAATCAACGCTTTGTATTTGTTTTTATGGCTAATCAAGTACAATTGCACAACCAACACTGTTGACAATTTATTTATTTTCAACTATTTTCTAACGAAAGGATATAAATAGTTATGTAGTGTATTTAGTTCGGATTAAGTAATAGAAAATATTTAAATGATTTTGTTTTGGCGAGAGTAGTAGAGTTGTTGATTCATAAAAAAATGTATGTCGTTGTCCTCTGCTTGATGCAAATTAAACATAAACAAATGAGTATATATACCTACATATAATTTATTTATTAGAGATTATTGTTTCGGAGGTTTGACTTTCATCATCAGTCTTTTTAATTATAAATATTTTATCTGTTATTTCTCGTGGGTTCAAATACCCGATTGGATTTAGGTAAATTTAATTTTTCGTAATACTAACCAGCTCACTCAACACACAAATGCAATTTTCCTAAATTCAATTGGCATTTGAAGCCATGAGAAATAATAGATAAAATATTTCCAATTAAAAATACTGATGATGAAATTATAGTCTATAACAATTAAATTATATATATATGTATATTGTGGATGCGGCGCATCCCTAAAATCTCAAAACTTCAAGAGTATCTTCATACTGTGTCATATATGTATTTCGTTTAGACTTATTTCGCTTAGCTTTAATTTAAAATTTATGGAACTTTTTAACGTTAGAATATGAATAGAATTTTCCAGATTTCATATTTGAATCATGTTCGCTATCTTATGGAAAACACTTAGATTTTATGAGGTTGTAAATATATTAGTTTACATATAGTACTAGACGTCTGTCTTTAATTTAAAATCTATAAATTGAATAAAAAATTAATTGTGAATGATGAACTAAAATATGTTTTTGGCAGAAGAATTTGATTGCACTTTGCCGCTTTTTTTAATTAATATTTTTTCTATCTTATTATAAAATTGTTTTACAGACAAACTGACGCAAAGTCTTGTCTAGTAACCAGAGGGTGGGTGAAGTATCATCAAACATGTTCAAACCTATCGCGCCATGCTCGATGTTTGCTAGTAGCAGCATCAGTCCAGGTCAATAGATAGCCACATCTCGATCCTGGGAGCCCCTGCTAGTTAGGCAACCAAATTGGCATATCAGTTAAGGGTATGAATACCGCACGACCGGACGGCGCTTAACATTATTATGAGAACATCAAAAACAATTTTATAATTAGTTAAACAAAATATTAATAAGAACAAAGAGGCTAAGTGCGTGCCGTACACGCAAACCATAGGTATCGTAATTTTTTACATTCAAACTAATTATTTTATAGAAACCAAAAAAATATTTATTGAAAGTACTCAGACAGAGCTTCTAAGATAGAAAGGTGGATTATTTTTACTTGTCCCTGCATGTAGCAAAGTGAAAATAGACTGTCCGCTTTGTCTTTAATTTCAAATGAAAAAAATTTGAAAAATTATATTAAGTGGTTATCGATAAATTTTGCGAATAATAAAATAACATTTTCAAAAATGAAAGGTCCTTTTTTGGACAGCATCCTCTGGCTGAAAAGTCACCGCCCGCCCCTGATATATATATATATTTGTACCTATATCTTTATTTGTATATAGCAGAAGACAACCTCTTTGATTAATTCCTTACAATAGAAAATAACTTATTTTAAATGTTTTTTAAATTTTAGACTTTTATTTACTACAATATTAACAACTCTTAACATGCTCGTCCACAAAGTGGGGCAAACGGGGCACTTGTCCCTCTCTGGTTCGAATAAAAATCTTAATAAATATCCACATGATGTATGCGTTTTTAAGTATCATAAAATTTAAATACGATAAAATCAAACAATTGTAACAAATATATCAATATATTTTTTATTTGAAAAATCTTTTTAATTAAAATCAGTTTGACATGTCATTATTCTACTTGCCACTGGCCCTTAGCTAATTCATTAAAATAAAATAGGGCCACCAAATACGGTTCTATTTAAATAAAATGAATTACTTTATTTTAGGTTAAAAATAAAATAAAATGAGAGAGTCTTCTGTTTTTTAAATAAAATAATTTTTAATTATTTCTAGAGACTATAGTTTCGAAGGCATTGCATTGCATCTCCCAAGAGGAAACATGAAGAAAAAGACATTATATATTTTTCAAAATTTTCTATGTATAAATCTTAATTTGTAACTAATTTGAAATATTTGTGATAGACTGATGATGAAGGCAATGCCTTCGAAACTATAGTCTCTAGAAATAATTAAAAATTATTTTATTTAAAAACAGAAGACTCTCTCATTTTATTTTTTTAACCTAGAAATAAAACAATTCTGTTACCATCGACAGTGAAATCTTTTATTGAATTACTTTATTATTTATCAAATTCACATAGAATTTCTCTCAATTACAAATCATCAAGATGATATCTTACTATATACCATGATAGGAATGTTTCAAATATAAAAAAACCTAAATCAGTCATTACGAATTGTCCCTAGAAAAAGAAATTAATCAATAATCCAATTTCTTTGACATGTTGTTATTTTAATTCCCCGATTAACTTGTGATAATGATTAACGAGATCAATTTTTACTTCAAGATTGAATCCAAGATTAATTCCCATTGAAAGTAAATAAATAATTGAATCCCCCCTTTCTTTGAACTTGTAATAGCTTGAAATTATTGTGAAAGGAACTGTCGGTCGGTATTATCCTCCTAGATCACATCATTAGCGTACACGTGCTCACGTGACCACAGGGTGGGTAATAATCTTCTTTTGCTTACTCTCTTTGTGGATAGATAAAAAAAAATCCGAAAAAAATCTCCGCTCATCTGGATCTTCTTTTAACTTCTTTTTGGTCTATTCAGTGGCTGAGGACAATACAGAGGGTTTTCTTTTGATACAAATAAAAATGTTGTTATGCCCAGGTTTAAATTATTCGATAGATTGTGTGTGTGTGTGTCTGTGAGTGTTAAACTTGGGGATAGGGAACGAATTAAGTGACTAGATAGATTCTCTATTGACGAAGTCGTTTTTATTTTCGATTTTTTTTTTATAAAGATTTGAATAAACATCGCGACAAACTGGACAGGTGGGTTCGATTCCCGAGGAAGGCAACAAGCGATTTAAACATGAAAGATATAAGAAAAATAGAGGGGCCGATAGAGAAGTGGCTAATAGGAGAGTTGACTCGTCTTAGAACAATTTTCATATTTGTCAAAAATGCAAAGCGCCTCACTAAATTCAGGGGAAGACAATGACAAACCACCCCTGTGAAAAATTTCCCCATCAAAATTAAATAGACTGAATACTCCCCATAGTAATCGACGACGTTCAGAATCGAGTATGGCGCTTGAAGAAGAAGAAGAAGATATAAGCAAACTTATTAATTAAAATCTAATAAGTGTACAAATACAATTTTATCTGTGTTCCTATCGCTACACAATTCTAGTATTCTTTATGTGACTAAAGATGGCAAAATAAAATTTTACTGAATTCTCTCAAAAATATTTTTTGTTTTTTTGCTTTTACAGTCATGTTTTCTATTTCACACAAACTTATCTATAATCGATTGGTGAACCGCGATTTAGGTGTACATGTCTTTGGAATTCATTAGATAATGCCCCTTCATCTATCGTCTTCTACTTGGAAATGAAAGTGGAAGTGGAAGTAGGTGTACACAATATTAGGTCGCGGTTCATCCCTCTTCTATAGCTAATAACATCTTAGATTATGTAAATGATCCTATCAATTATTTAGGTACTCTTATTAAATCAACTCTTCTACTATCAAATTTTCTAAACATTTAGACATATACGAGTATCATTGGCGTAGTTAGTGGAGGGCCAAGGGGGCAGTGCTCCCTTACAAAACTCATTGCCTATAGATACAGCACCAATAAGATAATAGAAAAAAAAGAATTATTTCCACATTAAAAGTGATCTAAACAAATAAATAAATAAAGATCTCGAGTGAGTATAGGGTTTGCGTTTGGCTGGACTCCAAATCCAGTCATCAACCAATGCAGAAGTTTGAAATGATCATTGACTTCGCTCTATATCAAACTTAATATCCCTCTGAACATTTGTTTTATCCTCTCCTACTCCATTCGTCAATTTATGGTCTATAAAAATAACTAACAAAATTATTAAGCATTTCTCTTTTGCATGTTTTTTATGCTTTTTTTTATTTTTATTTTCAATCGGCTTTAATGGCATCCTTTCGCTTCAAAAGAAATTTATGTGTATTCTTATTAAACAACTATATGCATATTAGGAAAAGTGGCAGGTCAAAAGGTGGTCGAAAATTAGATTGTATCTGTTTTACAATAATAATTAATTTGCTTGCTGCAAGTGGGAACGTGTGAGGCGTTCTCTTCTGCAAAATGATATATTTATCTGATGTTTTCGGCTATATCTTGACGAATAAATTAATCTCCAAGATGTCCACCTACACACTAAGCATGCGGAAATTTTCTCAGACACTTAATCTTGAATATGTGAAGTAATATCAATTTGAAGAATATTTTTTAATAAAAAAATAAACAAAAATAATTTTCAAGACTCGGTAAAACTTTCCGCATTGCAATTTGGTAATTTTTTGTCATTAAACCATTGAGTTAAAAAACCACAACTTATAACAAGGATTCAAATTATTAATATAAACATTTGCCAATGCACTTTACTTTATCTGGCTTGGTATATACTGGAAGATTTAAATTCGAATGAAGGGAGTTATTAAATGTTTTGCTCATTTCCAATAATTTTATTTTATCTTAATAGTTATAATTCTAAATATTTCGAGGGCTTGTAGTACCTCTTAAACAGTTTATTGGAGGGTAAAAGATCTTTAAATGATAATTACTGGTATTGAATAATAATAATAACAAGGTACTCACCATTTGTGGTGAATTTCAGCTCATTCAATATCTCAATACATTATAATTATATACTGAATTTTTTTAAATCATTTTCCTCATTTTTTAGCCGGAAGTTTTAAAGATATAAATCACAAAATCTATCAGGTCATCTTTTTGGACATATAAACCTATTAGAAGCAAATTTTTTATTTTTAGTGTTCAATTCAAAAGCAAAACGAGATCTTATTATTGTCGCTACAATGTCTATATGTATGCATGTATGTCCATCTGTCAAATATCTATTTTTTTTCCTCAAATCAAATATTATAATAAATTCTAATCGAATTTATTAATAGGAGATTTTTTATTATCATCGCAAATACGTATTCCCACAAGATTTCAAGAAAATCGATCGACAGAACTAACTCTACATTTGATTACAAGATTCTCTTAAAAACCAAACAGACAGTCAGATAGAGGAACGAAATTAAACAAAAGCTTGCAATTATAAGAGTATTTTTAATAACAAAAATACTTAAATTAAAAGTTTATTTTTGCCGAGAGTAGAAGAATTTTTATAAATTGAACGAGACAATAAAAGAGTGTCTTCTGCTGGAAAAGACACACTCTTTTATTGTCTCATTGAAGCAAAAATCCTATTGAGTTTAAATTTATATATTGATAATTAATTTTAATAATTATCCGTAAGTACTATATATATGACGTAGCAGGGCCCTAGTACTAAAGTACCCCATGAATGGAAATCATACTTTCGCTCGTTGGTAGGTATTAATATCTAAGTAGAATAAGCCAAGATTGTATAAGCTCTTTTTGCGAAAGCTGTAAAAATAATCCGTTTAGCTCGCGCATAAATTATTCTCCTTTGGATTTAGTGTCAGTTTTACTTCTTCAATGTGAGAGCATATGATTGGAAGATATCCAGTTTGCTCACCATAAATTGAGATATGTTTCCATATATATATAGATTGTCAGTTAACTATCCACTGCTCTATTTATTAACCTTGAGCTGATCCAGTCAGTGTGACGCCCATTTTACCTTTTTCAGACTGACATCAAAGAGATATCCCTTTAATTTTTTTCTCTCGAGTCTTTTGATACGTCATAAAAATTATAATAATCAGTCAGAAATCTTAACGCATTGCATAAGACTACTAACTATAATAAAACGAGGGAGAGGTGAAGAATTTTGATCTGATATGAGTGTAGCGATCCTCATAGTCTTTATTAAGATGTAATATTCATTCGAGGCGTTATTATTATTATTTTTTATTTTTTTTTACATGCGTTTGAGTTCATTTTTTGTTCACGCTATATTCTTCAGCAAGGTGTCGACCACCTGCTGTTTTCGGTTTGTTTTTCTGACACCTCCTGATTTTGGCTACTTAAAGGAAATTGAACTTTTGCTCAGAAACGACAGGCAATTAAATACGAAGGATCAAAATAAATTAAATTGAACTGGAAAGTAAAATAAAAAAAAAAGTAAAGAGTTCTTAATGATAAAATAAGATTTCCTTTAAAATGTCAGATTTCAAATAAGCTTAGAGGAAAATAAAATATGATTCCAACCCTTGGTTTTGAGAGGAAACCAGTTCGTTCGATTGAGGACCGTTTAACAGTATTTTAAAGAATTTTCGTGATATACTCGTCTGCATATTCAAATTATTAATATAAGAAAATAGATATTAATTAGGAAAAGATTTAGTTTGCCAAGGGTAGCTTAGTTGATGATTCATAAGGGAAACCAATGAGGTTGTCCTCTGTTTGACCTAAAAAATTCAAAAAACACATACATACATATATATAATGAATATCTATGATTCGTTGGGTGACCAGCTTATTATTCCAACAAAACAAATTTACCTACATCCAATCGTGTATTTTTCAATCCATGAGAAATGTAGATAGAATATTTCTAATTAAAAGGACTCATGATGATGGTCAAACCTTCGAAACTATAGTCTCTAACAAGTAAATTATATTATATGTATATGTGTTTGTTTATTTGAATCAGGCAGAGGACAGCCTCATTGATTTCTCTTTATGAATATATTATGAAGTTATAAATTGATACCTAATCATATTGAAGTAAACACATGAATTTCTTTGTGTTATATATGAATTCATGTTTTGGAATTTTTTTTAAGCAAAACGAAAAGATAGAGAAGTTTTTGTAGAATGTAATTTTATAAATTTAAATATTTTATAAAAACACTAAAAAATTGAATGGATTTTGAGAATTTGATTAAAATATAAGTAAAAATTTTATCCCTAGTAAAGCTGATCTTAAAAATAAATCCGGTTGCCTACTTCAGTTTTACTGGCGGCTAACCCAGCCAATTACAACTCGGTTTATGTTTATTTTTGGCCCCTGCTAAGCTGAATTAGACAACCTGCTTTCTTTCTAAATTTGGCCTAATGAAGGCGTTGTTGAAAAATGAGATTGGCCAGCTAATGCGTCTACATGGCCAAAACCGACCGCAATATATGAAACTTAACATTGGGGATCCCTTGCGGTAGGTGCTTTCAATATATGTTCTGGTCATTATCAGCATTTTCATTTAAGTATGTAGTCTAAAATAATTTAATTGGTTAAAATTGAACATTTCTCATTCACTTTCCTTCTTCTGCTCGAAAGGGAAAAATAATTTGCCGAGTGACTCATTTCTGTATCTTCAGAGTATATAGATAAATTGATACTTTAAATAAAATCTCTTGATAAATTCCTTACTCTATAATAATTAGAAATTCATGTCTATAAAGGATATATTATTTATTGTTTTTTAAATAAAAATTGATAACGCCTTTTTGAAATTCTTCCTCGGAATTGCATCAAAGTTTATCATTTTCTTTAATGCATTGTTTTGAGTGATATGAATAGTATTTTTCATTAAAAATAATTTAGGTCCTTATACTATTCTTCTCCAAAATTTTCTGAAATTTCATAATATTTAATTTTGCAATACATTAAATTAAACTAACTCATTTTCGTATTAAATTGTAAACACCTTTTTGACATTCTTTAACAAAACTTTTTGAAATATCGTTATTGACTTTTTCTATCAAATTTTGAGTAAAATCAAATTCTATTTTCTCTATTTTTTTAAAGGATGTAGATAGGGCGCGTCTGTTAAAAAACACCAAAGATATTGGTTTAAGTATTGTAGATCTAATTAAATTTGTCTAAAAGTAATTTTTGTCTTCTCAATGGTGCCATGTTGTTGTTTTTTTGTTGTCTTTTATATTGAAAGATTTTTTTATTTGCGAACGCAAAGAGATCGCTAAGACATTACCCGTGGCGTATCTTTGTTTGAATGTGATCTATGAAGAACACAAAGGCAGCCTAAGAAACAAGAAGAGAAAGAGTTCCAAGAACCTCCTCGAGATGACACCAACACACATACAACACATACATATCTGATACACTTTGAACCTTTGGGCAAATAAAATAAAGAAAAACAAGCAGATAAAAAAAAAATATAAAAAAAAGACACCAAAAAGACAAATTACAGGTAGTTGTGATGTGGACATTTATTGAACACCCTGTGACACCAACACCGGTATAAAAGCGATTCGAATTTCAATTCAAGCCCCCCCCCTTCCGCCCCCACACCGTCCTCTCGTTTTTTTCTATCCTATCCGATCATTTTTTATCGGTCTCACTTACACGCATATCTAATTCACATACAAGAATTAAGGAATTTCCTGCCTCTCGTCATCTTAAAAAGGTAGCCTCCAACATTACATATTGCATTTTGGACGATTAAGCATCTTAGTTTGTTTTATGAAATTTATTACTTTCACATTTATATTCTATAGAATATAATGGGGAAGTATTGCGATCGCCTGTCTGGGTCCTGACTCTTTGATTTTTATTTCAGGGTACTTTAAAGGCTAAGTTTTATTCTCCGGAGATGGAATATTTGAATTTATTTAAATGCCATTTCTCTCCATGTCGACGGACATAGAATGGTTAAAGTACTACTTTACAAAAGATCAACTTAAGTTCCCTGATGGGGACCGTCTGTTTTAAGAGTATCTTATTTCAGTATTTTTTAAGATTTTTCAAAATTTCTCAAAAACTGTTAAGAATAAGGAATAAGGTTTATTCTAAAGTGGGTGATTCCCTTCAGACACCATTTGTTGAGATTTTTACAGCCTTTCCAGTCTCAGTCGTATTGTTTGAAACTGCATCCCGTTGAAATTAATTTGCAAGGTCTAGAGAAAGATAAATACTGCGAGCTGCAATTTTCGCTAGAAGCACAAAGTCTATACTCCTAAAGAAAATTTGGTAGAAGCTGACCAAATCTAAAAATTGCATTACTCTGATCCAAATTTATTATATTTTACCTAATTTATATCTGAAATAGAAATTGGTCCCTTAATTGGGACCATCTTATTTAAGAGTACCTATTTCCAGTATTTTTTAAGTTTTTCAAAATTTCTCAAAAACTGCTTCACTGATTTTAATTTAAATATTTGATTCGGTACAAGATTAACAAAAAAGCTATTTTTGATAATAGGACAATTTTTTTAATTTTAGAGAAATCCTCATAATAATTTAAAAAATCTATCGTTTATTAACACTTGAGTCAAAATCTTTAAATTCAAGATTTCATAATTGAAGATATAAGTGGAACATCTTTATTTCACTATAAAAGTGGATGAACATGTACTAGTAAAATTATATTTTTTTACAAATGGAGATTTTTTATGGAAAAACATGTTAGGTACTCTCTCCTTTGTACATAAGCTGTTGTTTGGTTTTGATAAACCTTCAACAGAGACTGTACGTGATTTGTACATAAAATATACTTACAAGATAAACTTTAAGTCAATTTTCTCAAGATCTTTGTAACTTAAAATGTTCAATCTTTGAGCACTTCATTTATCGGTTCAATCATATAACTCAAAAATTGTAACACTCAAACATTTTCCAAAATCCATTTTTCGGACTCATGGGACCTTGAATTGTAAAGATCTGAAATATGAAGCTTTGAGATTTTCACGAAAACAAAATTTCCAATACTTGCTCACTTCTATTAGCTTTAAGTAATACAAATAAAATTTCACTTGTAGGATTCATGCTGCTACAAAACAAATTCACAATGTCCTATTTAAAACAATTTCACTGGAACGTTCCCTCTTGACGTTTCATAATTGAAACTGCTTGGATGTTGTTCTCTTCCCGATTCTTTTCAATATTCACGAGGACTTTAGGCGCCTGCAATCTGCTCCAATTGCGTTCGGTGCACGACTCGAGATAATTGTCTGTTTGCACAATATATACTCCGGGTATATGGTATATAATACATATTTACAAGGGTCTCTTCAATACCAAATAATCTCCTCCCTCAACAAACTTCTCCTCACAAAAATAGTAGAAATAGCAAACAGGTTTCCCACGCTCTGACAGATACCAATTTTCATATTTGAATTATTCAACTTTATTATAAAACAAACAAACAAACAAACATTAAGTAGCTTAACGGAAAACATTTGTTTAGCTTTAAATAAAATACTTTGATTAAAATACTATTAATAAAGCTTTATTCTATTCTCAGCAAATAAGATACTTTACATTACATTACTTAATTTTTTCGAACCCCCGCTCCAAAAAAATAATAATACTTATTTTTGGGTAAGGTAATATATAAAAAACATCATAACATATAATATATATTATAAAAAAAATTTTAACTTAGTTTTTTTAATTTAATGTCTAACTTTAATTAACATTTTATTTATTGTATTTGCTCAAAAATGGTCCACTGAAGAAGGAATATTGTGAAAATTTCTGAAATACTTGGATTAATTGAAAACCATCATTTAAATTAATTTAAAAAAGACTGCTGAAAAATAAGCCTTTTTATTTAACACCTATAAGAATCCTTAGCACCACAGTCAATTAAGATAATAATATTCGATTAAAATTTTAATAATATTGAATTTGAGATTTCTGTTTGTAAGGATCAAACGGAGAAAAAATATTCTATTCTGGTTTAAAAACAGGGTTGCATTATTCTATATATGTGATTTCTGTTTTATATTAATGAAATTGTTAATATAAAAAGAAAAGAAAGAAAAATTGTGTTTTTTGGGAATGTGCCAAATATTTTTTAAAAATTGTGTGTGGCTTTCAATGGTAACGAAGATAATAAGAGAATTTAGACGAATGGGTGACATGACTATTTGAAGCCCTGAAGAAGTCGGCAAAGTCGACGAAACGTTGGTGGATGAATAAAAAAGTCACACAAAAAGCGTGTCCTTATTTTTCTAATATAAACTTTCAAATTAATACAAATTATGGACGGAAATGATAATAATAATTTAATTATATTTTTAATTTCGAGAAAATTATTTTATAATTTTTATTGAATGTAATGGAAGGCAGCCCAGAGGTAGTGAGGAAAGAAAAATTAACACTTTTCCTTTTTTAATTAAGAGGAAAAAAAATTTGTTTTTCTATGCCTTTGTTAAAAATGAAGAAAGTTTTTGAACACTACTGTGGAGAGAAGAAGAAAACATTTTGTTTCATTCATTGACCCTTTGAAACCCTGAAGGAGGGAAAAATCCTCCGAAACGTCGGTTTGAAAGGAAAGGAGGAAGGATTCCAATAAATTACACCTAATTTGATATGTGTTAATTTTTCTTTCCTCACTACCTCTGGGCTGCCTTCCATTACATTCAATAAAAATTCTACCAGTCCGTCTCTCTCCAGAGAAAATTTCGTTGCAAAAAAAAATTATTTTATAACTTCTAAATTTCATGTTAGTATCTTAATTCGATTACAACCTACAATGTTTTGACAGACAGGTATAGATATACATACAAACAGCCATTGTATCAACACTAATAGGTATTCCGCTTTACTCTTAAACTGAACCATAATATCGAAAGAACTTAGAAAGTTCTTTCAAAATGTTTGAATTTTCAAATCAAAGAATTGAATAGATTTTAGATTATCTTCAGAATTTTTATTTCAAAAATGCAGAAAATAAGAAAAAGAGAAAATTGAAATAGGGTGTTAGTTAATAGAGTAAAGTATGTGTAGTTTCACAGTGAAATGAAACTCAAAACTCTTAACAAACTCAGTTTGTATAAACCTCTTTGAGTTTTATTTCATTCACTGTGAAACTACACACCCTTTACTCTATTAACTAACATCATGTTTCACCTAAAACCTACACTACTTTCCATAAGTAAAATTGAAATATGGTGACCTATCAAACTGTTTTAAAATCATTATTTAAAAGCTTAGTAATTATAATTTTATTTTTTTTAAACTTAATACTAATTATGATATTATTTTAATTTTAGGTTTAGAAACATGGAAAGTCAATAACGACTCTTGGTGAAAAGCTAATAGGTCAAATTTTAGAAGTTATCTATCAGGATATACTCAGTGCTTCTGTACACCTTTCTTCAACTATAATCCGAGGAGTCCAAGAAAATAATGAACTGAAATTCGACTCACATATTTGTATTAATAAACTGCATTCCTCTGTCAAGTTTCAACTTTCTAATCAAACCGTCCGCTGACTTAAAATTGCCACATCGCTAAAATTTTCGGACAGCGTACCGAGTTTTGGAAAAGTGTTAACTTTTTCTCCGCATCTATGGTTAAATATATTAGCCTAAAGAATTTTAAAACGTTAAATCGAGCATCTGATCTTTTCTGCCGTTGATTTTCTTCTTCTTTGATAAATGTTCATAAATCAATTAAACAAGCAAGTTGTTTCTTCGTTTAAACCACCATAAATTCTCTCTATTTCGATGTTAATTAATTACATTCAAATAGACTTCTTGTTATTGACCCCGGAGGGACAACTTTATTAATTCTTCTCGCAGTCATCATTTTTATAATCATTTTATCCAGTGGAAAATCTCTGAAACATAAGAATTGGATTTTATTTCTTTTTTTCCAGAAACAAAACTTCATCCAGTAGCCGAGGACAACTCAACTGACATGTTTTTTTTTCTTTTTTACTATGCTTAAGAGCAAGCAAACTTGATTTTTCTTCAAGATTAACTTTACAAATTTCTATAATTAAAGTTGTTGATATAAGGAAGCAACGGGAAGAGACAAGAAAAAATGGAAAAAGAAAACATACAAAAAATATCTATTGATGGGAATATTTGAATAGAGAAGAAGGAATTGAACAAAAAAATAGGCATTTAAATTGTCAATTAAAGGAAATTTGTTGAGATTTGATTATGCACTCGCTAGTGCGATCTTATCCAGAGATAAAAATTTATCCGATCTAATAATTTAAAAATTTTCAGTTTTCTTATTCAAATTGAATGGGATGTTTATTTATATTTTTTTATAGAAGTTTAAGGATAATTTTGGGAATTACCTAATTTGCATCATAAAACTGAGCTTTTTTTATTTATTAGTATAGAGTAGATAGGTAATATTTTAATCGAAATCAATCGAAACAGTTCCAAAAATTGGAAGAAAAAGTGAAATTGTTTCTTTTTTTATTGATACTATCGATCTAACGAGATTAAATCCCTAATCCCCCTAAAACCTCATTTGTACAAAACATACGATTTTCAAATATTCAATAACCCTTGGCGATTGAATTAGAATCAAAGAAACGCATTCAGCAATTCGTTTATCCTTATGAATTCTAGGGATTGGAACTTCCCGCACCCCACTTTCCAGCGTTATATAACCTTCAGTCTATCAAGACTTGCATCCACAGGTATACCTTCAACTCCGACCCAATCCCTGAAATTACATTTACTCATTACTCTACATTACTCTTTCTTCCTTTCACGATGCAACCAACGGTCCTCCCAGGACTTAAGGGGTTGCACATTTTTGGTACAACATAATCTTGCATTTTTTAAAAAATCGCTATTTTTTATGAAAATTTTCATGATTTTGCAATTTTATAAAATGTTAGCGAACAGAGAGAATTCTGAAATTTGAAACAAAGATGCCTCTTATTAATAAAAACTTTTTTAGCCAAATTTCAGCTAATGAGCCCAACAGTTCGAAGGCTTCTCAAAAAATGATTCGATTTTTTTTTAATTGTTCAACCGGAACTTATTAACTAGAAAGCCAAAAACTAGACTCTCAACCCATGATTATGATACAAGAACTTGGCTTATCTAAAAACAAAAATAAGAGGGGGAGAGGGTTATACCAAGGATTTGGTTCGAAGATTCCTGTGGAGGTAAATCTTGAAAGATTGAAAATTTGTAGGTATGTATTAGAAAAAAAGCGCAATGAGATTTCCAGGCTCTCTTAAGTCTACAGGTAAACGAATTGCCGAATGCTTTTGTTTAATTTCCTTCTAATTTGACCGCTAAGGGGTGTAGTTTTCAGTTTTGAGCAAATCAAACTTTAAAGGAAATTATTGATCAATGTTCAAAGATCGCTGATTTAGTTAAGGAAGAATGGTGTAGGTTCTTGGTGAAACATATTTAAATAAAGAAAAATAAAATTTAAAAATAAAATAAAATTCTAGGTAGGTTTCACAAAAATAAAAGACGAGATGCTTGTTAGCATGGCTCTATTTGGGTGTACGAGTCCATCTTCAGGAGTTCACAGAGTTTCTCTTGTCTTTTATTTTTGTGAAACCTACCTAGAATTTTATATTTTTTAATTTTTTAAAAGTTTTTTTTTTAATTTTCTTTACTTTGTCATTGATTTGAATAGTTCCTGTTATAATAATTATTAACAGCTGAAATCGATCCCAGAAGAAGCATTTTGTGATTTAACTTGATTAATTTTCTAATTTAGGTATCGATGAGGATCTAAGCCTCTAAGTTAAAAAAAATACATTTAAAATTCTCAATTTAACCATCAAAGTTTTAACGACAACAAATAATAAGTATGTTAAATCTTAAATTCAGGCTTTTTAAAATAGATTCCTGAAAAATTGTCCGTCTTCTCTTTTAATTTGATTAAGAAAAAAAGAAAGATGAGATTTAATAAAATTATAATTTCCATCTTCATCTAACAAAAAAGTCAAATATTTTCCTTTGGAGATGTAGATCTTTAGATACATCTATAAATATTTATAAAGAGAGAAGATAAATATGCAACTTCTTTTTTTCTAGTAAAACTTATTAAATTCTTTCCATTTTTCATCATCATCATCCACGGGCCCCTACGCGTTTACCTCCCCGCAGCTCCTGGACGTTTTTCAGCAGTTGAACGTTTTGTATTCTAATAATTGTGAATGATTTCTTTCTACGTTGGTAAAAAATAACCAAACCCTGATATTATTAATGCGTGTGAAAATTTTCTCCATTTCGCCGTCTCTTTGATTACAGATGATGATCATTTTTTGGCGATGGCATCATCCAGATTAACTCTGTTGATATATAATATAATTAAATGACGGACCATTAGAGAAATCCGGTTCGTAAACAGATTTGATTACGTTTTATATACAACGTAATCGGCTTTGCATAAAGACATTCTTATCAGTTGACTGAAGAAATTCTTTCTTCTCTGCCCCGTCAAGGCTTCAGCTTTTAAAAGGTTTTTACTTTTAATTAATTTACGATTTTGGCCTATTTTTTCAGACTAATCATAGGTCATAAGCAAAGGCCATGGGAAATGCATTTCATCTAAAAAAAATTATTCTTAGTTATGATAAATTAATCAAATTGAAAAACAGGAGCAGTAAATCAAAAGAATAAAAAATTAACTTAATTATAAATATACTATAGGTAGATATATTAAGAAAAAAACAGATCTAATTGATATTGATTTATATCGAGATAAAGGTTAAATAGAAAAAATAATAAACTGATGTGGACATCCACGTGACTTTACTATACACCTGGCCATTCTCTTATATTTAATATTTAATAAAATCATTTATAATTATTTATGGAAACCCCCCCCTTAATTTTGGCCTATTAGCAATTAATAGTATCTCCTTTTAATTATGAATCTATTCTCTTAGATCTTCGATTTTTCTTTGAAAAAATTTTTGAACCCTCTCTCTTTTTGGTCACAATCAATTTCACATATAGTGGTCGTAGAGGGGTGAACCACGACCTAATATTGTGTACACCTACTTCCACTTCCTCTTTCATTTCCAAGTAAAAGACAATAGATGAAGGGGCATTATCTAATGAATTCCAAAATAATTCCACATAATTCCAAAGACGGTGTACACCTAATTCCAATCGCGGTTCACCCCTCGGGGGTCATATAGGGTGCATAATATGATCGTACAAATTGATCAAAGGGTCTAGGACTTGTATTGACATTTTTGACCCCCTCCCCAAATTTTAGCTCTAGATAAAAATAATAACTATTTTTTATTATAGGTTCATTTTATAGTATATTAAATTTTTCTTGTTATTTTTTAGTTTGAAAATCTTATAATTTTAAATTTTTTAATTCTAATCTCAATGCACCAAAACTACATGTGAAATTTCGTTTTGATATTCACACTAGTTTTTGAGCTAGAGCGTACACAAAACTTGGTAACGTACGTACTAACTAAAAGACATTTTGACAAAACAGTTAATATCTCGAAAAATATTATTTTTTCGATGTTCACTCATTAGGTCATTTTTGTAGATCAAAACCCCATGGTTTTGCTCAATTTTTTTTTAATTTCAGCTGTTTTTGAGATATTTCAAAAAAAACGAAGCAAAAAAAAAAAACTTTTTTCATGCACGATTACAATACTTGACCATACCTTGTATGATAAAATAAAAAAATAAAAATTAATGATTAAATTTTTCTTAATTAACACATTAAAAATTAATTTACTTAGTGAATATGTTTTTATAATAATTTAGAATTTGGATGACCAGGGGCTAAGCCCTCTCTGTCTAGAAAATTTGCGTACTAAGGTCCAAGGAGCGAAACCAAAAACGTGGGTTTCTTTTAAATTAAAATAAAAAAATAAATAAAAATATAAAAACCGATAATAAAGAGATAAGTGAAAGTCGTTCCCCGTGCACAGAAATCTAGGAAAGTACTATCAGATTATTAATTGTATAAAGATTTATTATAAACATCTAACAGTTTTCATTATTTTGTTAGATATTAAATCGAATGGGGTAGGAGGATGATTTGGACCCTCTGACCGCCCTTGACTAAGGGATGATGCAAAATAATCTGATGGTTAGATAGGAAATACCATTTAATATCTAGATAAAAATTTTGAAGACAATTTTTGGGAATTTCGAAAATTCCCCTCCATATTCTTTCCCTCTTCTTATGAGCTGCGTATTAAAGAAGGAGAGCCTGGACTTGGCAATCAGTTGACTCGCGACTCTCGCGCACGCGACATCGAGACAAATCCATCGTTGGAGAAATGCATTCATTTAACCAGGAATTGGTCACCCTAAATTAATTAGGACTATCAACCCCTAACTATTTAACACGGTTTAAAATTCAACCCTTTTGCTTAAAGAAATCATTAACGCCATTTTAGCATTACTTATCTCAATTTTAGAAATAGCTCTTGCAACGTTTTGAATTAAATTAAGTAATTTTTATATCCTAAGACGTTTTGACACAATTCAACCAAATTTACTAAATCTTAAAATAAGTTTTAATATAACGTTTTGAATCAAATTAAGTGTCTTTTTCATTAAAAATTCCTAAGAACGTTTTGGCATACCATACATACTTTAACCTAATATCACTAAATTTATAAATATCTTTCTTTTAACATTTTGCATCAAATTAAGT
Source organism: Forficula auricularia (assembly GCA_024734495.1). NCBI lineage: Eukaryota > Metazoa > Arthropoda > Insecta > Dermaptera > Forficulidae > Forficula > Forficula auricularia. Next base: position 6,453,680 of record JALMQS010000030.1, on the reverse strand, counting down.
CGCTTTTTTCACTAAAAAATCCTAAGACCGTTTTGACATATTTCATCCAAATATCACCAAATTAAGTGACCTTTTCATTATAAACTCCTAAGACCGTTTATACTTACTTCAATAAAATTTTAACAAATTTTACAACGTTTTGAATCAAATTAAGTCACCTTTTCATTAAAACTCTCCAAGACCGTTTTTGACATACTTCATCCAAATTTTACAATTTTATTTCTTAAACGTTTTAAATCAAATTAACTGACTTTTTCATTAAAAATCCTTAATACCATTTTGGCACTCTTGGTCATTAACTAAATTTTAGAATTAGCAGTTTTAAATAAAATTAAGTTACTTTTTCATTATCCTTATGGGCCTACTTTTTAACCCATGATAATATTTTGGCATTTTGCTTTTTCAAAATAATTTGTATTTTTTTTTCAAAAAATAATCAAATTAATATTAATAGATTGTTTTGTTTTTTTACTTGATTTGTTTTCTCAGAGTTGCCTCTCTTAATATTCTAAAGTGCATTTTAATATGAAAGTCTATAAAAACGTGTACCTACCTTTAATATCGTGCATAATAGTGTCTCTTTAAGGAAAACCCTTTTTTTTAATAAATAAAATCGCTGTCAAATTGGTTAAAAATCGAACAGGCGCTTTCGCCAGCTCTTTTAACCCTATGACCTCCAGACTGGAACTCGCTCCCTGCCACCATCTTTCCCGCGACTTATAACCTTCAGCTATTTAAGACCCGTATCCACAGATACCTTCGACCCCCGCCCAGCTCATAAAATTCTTTCTTCTTCTTTTCACGCCAACCCAGGCCTTTAGGGGTTGCACCTTTTTGGTGTAACTCCTTCTCTCATCATTTTCATAAAAAAATTGAAAACAAAATTATAAGCTCGAGTATTAATTGTGTTTTTCAATTGGCTGCGATCAGAATGAGAATCGGACATTAGGAACTGAAGAGGTAAGTTTCACAACCATACCATAAATATTGTCTATTTACCAATAACTAACCCAAATGATCTCTAATGATGTGGCCATCTACATGACCTTACCATACACCTAACCACTCTCTTATATATTATTTAATATTTAATCAAATAATTTATAATTATTTCATATTAGCTCACCAATCATTTGTTAAATTTTTATGTATTTATGTCTTTAAAGCATTTTAATATGAAAGTCTATAACAACGTCTACCTACTTTTAATTACTTTCAATTTCTTATTTAAATTATCCAATGTATCACAAAATACCTCACATTGTCATCTTTGGGGTTTTATACATGTAAAGAAGGAGATTAAGTCATTGCATTAGTTTTGTTTACATTACACGATAGGATATAAACAGTAAAAACCAGGATATCTAATGTCTCTACCTGTTTCTTATTATTTCTTCTTTTTCCGTTTCCATTCGCACGTGGCTGGCTGTCTTAAGTTGAAATACCCAAAAGCAAGAGCGAGATCTCGAGCCGCATCCAAGCAAAACAAACAAAAGATTGCATTCAAAGTAGGTGTAGTGGGTGATTCGGGTTGGAGAATGCCGAAACATAAACATAAACATAAACATTGGGTTAATATAGGTAGAGGTGTCTGTTGTCTGTCTGTTGGTCTGTCCGGGTTGTTGAAGGGGATCGAGAAAAAGTTAAGAGAAGAAAGGCAAAATTCACTGGACCGAGACTGACGCGCGCCAAGACAAAAAAATAAATAACAAGATTAATAAAGGATATTATGGTATTAAGGTAACCTATCAAAATGGAAAACTGTTCACAAAAAAGGATCCTTTGTTTATGTGAATGATAAATTCTTGGAAATGGATAAATATTTCAAAAAGTATATTACCAAATTTATTAAGAATTCATTTTAGGAGCTTCACTGGAATAAAATGAATTAGAAAATGTTCTTATCATGAGTTAAGGAAAAAATCGTGGACGAAAAAGGAATCCATACATCCATACAGCCACCCGCACAGAATAAATGAAAAAATCGCACTTTTTGGCCTCTGGATGAGACCCAATGTAATTTTTGGCAAAACCGTCATATGCTAAAATTCAACCTAAATGAATACTAAAATTTGTGATTTTGATTAAGACCATGGGTTCGGTTGTCTTTACCTGAGGACCCTTTGAAGAAGCTTGACGCGAGAACGATCCAATAATTTTTCTTTTTCGATTTGGATGAAGTAAAAATGGGGAAATTGATTGGTTTCTTTTACTTTCACATATATATTCTCTATATCATGTAATGTGAAGTATTGCGATCGCCTGCCTGGTTTGGAGGGTATTCATACCCTTAAGTGATCTGCCAATTCAGTTGTCTAACTAGTAGGAGCTTTCATTCTACGAGGTGTGGCTACATATTAAATGAATGGACTGATGCTCCTAGTGGCAAACAGCGAGCGTTTTGCGACTGGTCTGAACATGAATGCGTCTAGTGATGCTTTCCCCACCCTCTTATTGAACTCTTGTTTATTATATAAAATAATTAAATTCAGTCCTGTTGAAGAAACGGGCGTAAAATTATCCCATAAAAATAGGATAGAATAAATAAATTGATAATACGAAAATGTTTGTGGTTGCTTATACAGTAGAACCTCGTTTATCCGGATTAGCTTGGACCAAAAGGCAAACCGGATAATTGAAAATTCGTATAATCCGGATATATGGGTAATAAAAACAAAACAAATCTTCAAATAAGCGAATATGAATTTATTACGATAAAAAAAACATGTTCATATCAAAATTATATAGAATTGTTTAAAAATATACATACGTAAAAAAAATAAAATAACTTTTCACTTCTCTTTCACTTTTTGGGGAAATTATAATTACATTCTTGCTATCAGAGTTAAAAATTATTATTTATGTGAACTTTTATTAAAATAAAAATGTCTACAAATCCATTCCGGATAATCCGGAGGTCCGGATAAATGAGTGAAAGATAAACGAGGTTTTACTGTAGGTACTTTGTTTGTATTATAATAACCTTTCGGTAACTTCAAGCCATTTTATTAATTTCCGTCGAAAATTCTTTTATCATCGGTAGGGCCGGGGTCAGAGTTCGATCTCGGTCGGTCTGGGAAATCCTTCTAGCTGATTCAATATTTTCATTAAAGACTGGGATTTATTTATCGTTTCACACAAGAGTGGCTCCTTAGATCGACCGCCATTGGAGCGTAGGTGTCTGTGTGTTGGTGTGATTTATTTGCTCGAACAACGCCGGTGCTTTTGTATTATTTTCTACAAAAAGAAAAAAAGGACTACGTCAAGTAATTTCGCTAAATCGCCATAAAAGGCAATTAATTTGCCGATTTTCTACATTGATTGGTGTAAAAGTATTTGAAGAATTAGATTTAAACTGAGTCGGTTTAATATTTATTATTATTAAAAGTCTTTTAGTTCTTTCCTATTGAAAGAATCGATAACTGAAGTATATACGTTAATAAATAAATTCCAATTAGCTTAAAGCTTGTTCTTGTTCAAGAGATTAAATCAAAAGTTATTTAGAAAATATTTTTTAAGATAAAAAGTAATTACATTTGAATCCCAGTAGAAAAAAAAATTTCCAGACAAGAAATCTTTCTAAAAAGATGGAGTGATAAGAGAGAAATACAAACAGCAACAGAACGATTATGAAGTTTTGTTCATGAGAACAGAGAAGATAAACTGCAAGAGGTGGGATTTTTTGCGAATTAAACGTTACCTTTAGAGATATCGTCTGAAAGATTTTTTTTTTTTACATTTCTCGAACGGTTATAATAAACAACGTAATGTACTTGTTCAAATAATTACATCCTACATTATTGATATATGGATTATAATAAAAGTTAAATGTTTGGAAATTATTTGCAATAAACTAAGAATTAAAATATTTACTACTCTAATCCAATGCCCTTGAAACAGTTTACTTGATGAATAAAAATTAGTTCAACTACAAATTTATAAATAAAAAATATTCTAAATTTGTAATTAATCGATGAATAACTAAATAAGTAATTTCACAATTAAAATATAAACATAATTATTATCCAAAATTTCATTTTTCAAAATTCACTTATTAAATCTAGCCAAAACGACTTTAAAACAAACTTAAACCACAATTTTTATGTTAGATCTCGAAATTTAATCAATATATTTAACTAATTTGATTACCACTAATAAATTTTAATACCTAAACTTGTAAATACGGTATATTATCATTTATTTCGCAGACTTTAAGGCCCTTTACTTTTAGAATGAAAGAAATAATGAAATTTTATCGAATATATGTAGTTAAGTTAATCACTTTCTAATTAACCTAAGAATGTTAAATGGCTAGATTTAATAATTTTTATTACACTCAACCTGTTAAAGGTTTTCAATGAATTTTTATGCATCCCAGTTATTGAAACGTTTTATTTTTTAAAGTATCATTTACGCTAAATTTTAAATCATTGAAATGTTTATACAGGACTTTAAAGTAAGTTTGTTACAAATGAAAATGGATTTCTTTCATTTTAAGATATAATAGGTACCTATAATTTTATCGAATTTAGTTATATATATACCTATATATAATTGAAAATCTTAATCTATACTAACTCTACTATTTATACCAAATACTATACAACATGATAATACCATAATTTTTAGAATCTGATAAGTTATTGTTAATCTAAAATTAGATAAACGATCAAACTTAATAAGGGTAGATAGATATTCATCCCCCAATTCGTTGATCAAGTAAAAAGATTTTCTATTATTGTCAATATTTTTGTTAACGATTAATTTAATTACTTTTAAATCGTCAATTTACTAAATATATTAACATTTTTTCGGAGACTTCAACGCTTCTATTGGATTTCTTAGGAAAAAATACCCTTTTATCAATTTAATTTATATTATTGACGAGTAGTTAAAAATTATCTTTGGTGAAATAATGGCATTGCCAAAACTGACAAAGCTTAATATTTATTACATTCAACCCGCATCATAAAAGTTTCTTCTGGAATTTTTACTAGTGCTAGTTATAAGGTAATAATATTTATTTTTCCATAAATTTCCTTATTCTGTTAAAGTAGCAGCTGGATGTTGATTTTCAACTAAATACCTTTAATATTTATATTTAGGCTTGTAATTATTTTAATATAATTACACTCATCTTTTGATCATTTTTACTCATTTTTTAACTCATCTAAAGTGAGAGAGGGGAGTAGATATTTAGATATATATATATAATTAAAACGTCAAACGATATACGGTCCGTTGCGTTCTCCTCAGGATATACATGGAGGCTTGTCTCACTCTGACTATTCCACTGGTACTCTCCCTATTATTAATTTTATTAATTTTTTTCTCTTGCTATTTACTTTAGGAATTATTCTTTTAAAAATAAACCCTTCTATTAGATTCTAATAAAAATTTAATCATGTAATATCTTCTGATTTTTTTTTTAATTTCCCACCTGTCTTCGTTTCAGAAGATATCTTTAAATATCAATCAAATCCCTCATCAGTGGTCTGGTCTTTATAGCATAAATAAATTGTACAACTATTATTTTGATCTAAATTTGTATATTTACTAACTGTGAATTGAATAAAAGTCAAAATAGCTCAGCTAATAGAACGTAGAGAAGATAGAGAAACTTTTTACTTGACTTATTTGAGCGAAAAATCAGACGCATATCTTTTGAGTCAGGCCAACACTATATAAATTGTGAATGATCGATTAATTAATTTACAGGAGTATTTTGTCATTGATAGAAAACTATATGGCAACAAAAAATAATTAATTATTTACATGATAAATAAATAAATAAATATTCCAAAATACATTCCTTCATAAAATTTAAAAGACTATAATATAGTTTAGAAAAATCATATTTTTAATATAAGGGTTTATAATTAATTTGATGAAAGATTATAGTCCGATATTTTACTTAATTTTAATCTTTAATATTTACCTATCTTATTATTAATTATTGCTGAAATGTGTATTAAATCAATTAGCAGGTTGAATTTTTGAAGTATTCTTTTATTTTTTCTATTTTTATTTAAGTCAATGCAAAATTCAATTAACATTCAATAATCAAAAACATACATCAAAATTGACGTACTAAAGGCAAAAAGTTAGCTGCCGAAACCCGGGATCGAACCAGGGACCTTTAGATCTTCAGTCTAACGCTCTCCCAACTGAGCTATTTCGGCTATAAGTATGAATTATTTCTTAAGTATAAGCTACATTCTATCTGGATAAAAACCAGAATGGATTTTAAACATTTCGAGATAATTCAATTAGTGTTCAAATATCAAAAATATAGAGTCGAAAATGTAAAAAATACACCATTTCAGATACCTGATGCAGAAAAATAGAAGCGGACTTAGAAAGGGAATGAACTGGATACTTTTAGCAGATAAATGTTGCTATCTAATGCCAAAAGTGGCTATTCTTACAACAAATTACAAGCATTCCAATTAAAATAATGGAAATGAAATTAACTTGCAGATATCAAAAATATAGATTTTGAAATTCAGTCTAACGCTCTCCCAATCGAGCAATTTCGGTTTGGTGTGAAGTACAATGTACCTTAATAAAAACTTTTAAGACCAATGTGCCAAATACCCACCCGATCAAGAAAAGCAGAAGAAAATTATTTAAAATAATAAAAGAGGCAAATTAGAAACGGGGAAGGCTCAATACCGTTAATAAATTGTTTTTATCCAGGTTGTGCCGGAAGGGGTTAGACTGACAAGAAATTACAAAAGAATCACACCCTGAAATATCTTATTTTCTTTTCATGATGCAAGGGTTGTTATAAAGGGGAGGGGTTGCGCCTTTATCTTAGTTTAAATTATTCTTACATCAAAATCATTTAAAAAAAAGAAAGAAAGTAAAAAGGCAATCGATATTCTGAATAATAAACATAGAGCTTATTGATAAAAATAAATTAAAGATATTTTTGTGAATATTTATAAGGCACAAATGCATATTCCTTCATCTGTAAAATAAATCCTTATTGACTTAAAATGGATGATCATTAAAATTGATAGGGAGTCCATCGAAAATTAATATTTCTTTATTATTTTTTGACGACTTAATTAAAGAAAAAAATCTAGCCTTCCTCTTTTTAGTGAAAAACATTATTAACGATAATTATACCTTTAATTTTCAATTAACTAAACGATTTATGACTGATAATAACAACGGAAAGTTTTGCTATGCCATTGAAAAAATATTAACATAATCATAAAACGAATGATGAATTGAAAAGTGGTTATTAAAAGTCAGGAAAACTATAAGTTATCAATTTATAAAAGCAAATTAATAATTAGGTAAATGAATTTTAATTTTAAAGTAGGTTTGAAGCATAACATTAATTTGTTAAAAAAATAATTTACTATAATGAATTAGAAAAAATTCAAAAATTACTCTTCCATGAAAATGTCATTTAACTCATAATCTCACTTCATCACATAACTGTAGCCTGTAACACTTCAAATAAATAGATAGAGACAAAACAAGGTATTTGATAAAAAAATAAATAAGTTTTCGCATGCTAGATTTTTTTTTATTTTGTATTTATATGAAATAAGCTCAAAACTATATTTGGTTTCATTTCCCTTTAAAAATCACGAAAAAAGTGTCTGCAAATTTTTTTATTAGCCTATTACATCTTATTTTTATCAATATTACTAATTTCATTGTTTATTAAAAAAAGGTGTGATGTATGAATTGATATTCTAAATTATATTATAGATCAGAGCGTTCAAGTCTCCAAGTCTTTCCCACTTAGATGCGAAATATCTCGGCTGTTTACGATTGAAAAGTGATACTTAATGAAAATTTAATATTAAACTCTTTCGATGGTTCATAACTTGAAAGTCATATTAATCTGGTTTTGACTAGATATCTTGTTCTACTTGCTTCTATTTGCTTCTATTAATTTTTTACCTTAAAACACAAATAATTGTGTTACTGAATCCAACAATATCCCCTAAAATAAAATATTTGCTATTATAAATTATGTATTAATATATTCCATAGTTAAGCTATAAAACTACATATTTCGTAATTAACAATTCCACCATTTGCTTTTATTATAATCGATTGGTCCGAATAGATTTATTTATTTATTTTAACAGGTCGGTAAATCAGGACCGTCATCTTTAAGTAGCGCGGCTCTTGTGTCGATGAACAATTATTGCCTCTTCCTTTCTTGAGTTGAATATATTGAACTTAAAGCATAGACAAAAAAATTATTATTTTAGAATTAAAGAACATCACTTTTAATTTAAAATTTTTCCAGCCAAAATAAAATGAATTTTAAATATATTTAATGAAATTTACCAAAATTGTTGATGTCTGTTATTTCCTGAATTAAAATTAACTTTTCAAATTCCATATGTCCATATAATATTATTTATTTGAGTGGAGAATGAGTCCAGCTAAAAGAGTTTTCTCAAGAAGAAGAGAGAAAAGAGATAGTTGCCATTGCTATTATGTTTCTGTTGGAATCTGCCGGTATTGTTCAATTGCTGCCTCATATCTAGTCTACTTATTCTTCCAAGGGGTCATAAGAGCATGAAGAATAAGGGGGAGGTCACGAAGACTGCGATTGTCAAAAGGACCACCCGGACGTGGAGGTCACGAAGACCACTGGGGTCAAAACAGCCCCCCTGCCTCTTCAGAAAGCTACCTTTAAAAGATAATCATAGAGTGTTTGGGGAATGCCCCCAAATGGATGTGAAATCGGAGCCGAGTTTGCACCTGAAATGTTGGCTTGAAGCTGTCAGACGCGGAGACGCCAATCGGACAGGCAACACGTGGTTCAGAGGAGGAGGAGCAGCCGAGCAACTTCACTGAACACCACGGAAAATAGATATACAAATAAAAAGATGATATTTCATATTCGATGCCTGAGCAGCAACTCCCACGTCTTTCTCGGCATTTTCTGAAACTTTGACATTCATAGCTGGGTATTATCCAAATGTAGTTTTTTCTTTTATCTATCTCCTTGAAATTGCTTCACACCGTCTTTAATTATATATCAAGTTTAATCGGACCACAGCGAAGCATATCATCGTTAATAGAAATTAAAATTAATTTAATAATTAATAGGAGAAAATTAAATACATAGTTCGAAAAGGGGAAAATGTCTAATTCGTTAAATTTTTATTCATTCAATTTGATTAGAAACCAATTTATTTTTGTTTCCTTATTGACATTTGCTCGAAATTCATTTCAATTTTAATTGGCACTCTCTATCTTCAAATCGTATGGCCTGTGATTGAATCTCTTTCCATTCCCCCTATTCTTTGATATCAAAAATTAAGGGCGTTATACAAATATAAAAGAAACAATCATAATGAAGCACTTTTGAAAACATTAGTCGAATTATTCTGGAAAATTATTTTTTTAGGAGTTTTTTCGTTTCATACCATTGTAGATGTAATTTTTGTCAGAAATTAAGCTGAGAAGAGTGTAATTCATGCCAGGCAATTGCTGCAGCGACAACATTTCTACAGGTTTTTATAACTTTGGATTTCTCTAAATAATATAAAATTTCAGCTTACTAGCTTAGCTTGTCTAAAATTTAAATCAAAACTTGAATACTACAAATGGTCCTATATAAAGCGAAAGTACAAAATTTAAAGAAATACTAGGAAGTTTTAAAATATGGGCAATTTTTTATAAGAATATTAAATGAAAATAAGATGGTATTTCAGAGCCGATGACTTGACAATGATCATCCAAATTATTTGCCCGGAACTCTAAGACAATCCCATCTTAGAAACGAACTTTGACATACTCGGAGCAAGTTCCGTCATCCCTTTTCGAATTCGTTTCTCAAAAATTTTCTTCCTAAACCTTTTTATTTAAACATATCATGATGAAATGTCTAGGATGGTAGTTGAATCACTAAGATTCCAGCTAAAAGAAGCCATGTTCAAAAGTGAACACATTTGGCTGCATGATAATAAAAATTCTGATATTTTTAGAGTATTTTGAAGACAAAATGAAAGTCAGGAACTCTGAAATATAAAAGATTTTTCATCAGATCATTGAAAAAATTAAAAGTAAAAAAGACATGGATAACATGAAAGAATATTTCAGAAACTCGTCCAAATAAAATCTGTTCCGTGAAGTGCATTGAATAATTGACCCCAAGATAGTTGCCTAGATTAGAAGAGTAGATTATTAACTTGATTACATGATACTTTACATTTGTTGGTGTATACCTAGTGTATATATCAATGGTCTTCAAACTGTGCTCCTTCGGTTTCAATGTCAAATGTCTAAAAAAAAAAATTGCAAAATAATAATAAAATATAAAGAAATTCATTCATTCATTAGGCAAAATTTGAAGACCGCCAGTGTATATATTATATACTTTTTCTTCTTATAATTAGGATTAGTAGTACCTCTTCTGGATAGACTGATATTATAGTGGGTGGTAAGCTGTATATTTGCTCGTACAACGATTTTTCGGTTTCTCTGCATGGATGAAGACTTTTATTTTATTATTTGAAATTATTAATTCTATTTCCGTTATTATAGAGACTCACTAAAGTATTCACTTCACTAACGCGATACCTTGTGAGAAGGACTTGTATCTGAAGATCATTAGCCCGGTGTGTTCGGGTCATGGCATGAATGATGCTCTCCCCCGTCGACATGAGTAAATTCCGAAATGAGGCAATTCGAATCCAATTCGATTTTTATTATAATTATTAAAAAGCGATTAAAATATACTTGGCGCTTATTAAAATCGTATCTATCCACACCTGCTCATACAATTTTCAAAACAAAATTAATCAGCGAATGAAAAATGATCTTAACGAAATGTCAAGTATCTAAGTATTAGACAAGATGTGGTATAGAAGAGAAAAACGTAAATTAAAAATTTCAATAATTTCTTGATGGACTAAAAAAAGCAAAATATCGAGAAATGAAATTTCAAGAAATTGCTCGGTAAGAAACCAACCTCTTTAGAAGGAGTCTGTCTAAGAACTCTTTCATGTTGCCGCCCCAAGTGTGACCCCCTTCCCTCTCCTATCTCTCTCTCAGGAACCAACACTTGAACCAAATCGATTTCGGACTTTTTTTCCTCAACGTCATCAGCATCACTTGTAATGCAAAAGCGTGTTTCACAGTAAATCATAGCTTTTCTTCACCTGAACGACATTTCTTACCTATCAACCTTGTGACGAGCGTTCAGTCTGCTCTTTATGAATAATTTTTATAATATAGAAGAAAATAGCAAATAGTTCAATCACTTTTTAAACACAGGTACTCGTAATATAAATTCTCGTTATCAACATGATGGCTGTCACTATGAAGGTCGATTAGTAAATGAATTTTGTTCATTCTTCTTAGTCAGGAAGATCTTTGCATAATACATATTCTCGTCTTATTCAAAATATATCTATGGTATTTTTACTTTCAGATTTATATTCTATAGAATATACTAATGTGAAGTATTGCGATCGCCTGCCTGGGTCCTGTCTCTTTGAGAGCTTCTATCTCACAGATGAAAAAAATTAATTTCATTTCTAGATGGAGAGAATCGATGTCCTTAATAGTTGGAAACAGGATTTAAGACATAAAACCGGATATTGTGGCCCTCAGAGGCCAAAATGGGCCAAACATCAATTGGTCAGTGCGTATGTACGTACGTATGTATGTACCCCCGTGTTTTGCAACCTTGAGTCTCAGAACTACGAAATTCAAAACTTAAGCTCGATATAGGCTAGAAGGACTACACTCACTCACTCTATCGTTCATATCTCGTCTTCTGTAACTCGCAGAGCCTTGAAATTTGAAACTTAATTTATCTAGAGGCTAGAAGAGGTTCCACAAGGTTCTGGCTAATATGTAAAAACCGGAAGTTGATGTTTACGTAGGTAAGAATATACCCCCCTGTGTTTCGCAACCATAAGTCTCAGAGCTACGAAATTCGAAACTTAAGCTCAATATAGGCTACAAAGAGTACAGCAAGCTTTGGGTTGAAATCGGAACAGAGGAAGTAGACATTTACATGAAAGATTTGTCGTTTTTTTGATTTTCTGAAAAACGGCACGAACGATTCTTTTTTTTTTAAATTGATCTACTTATCAAGTGTCATAACTTATTAGTAGTGTATACATTTCAATCAGATTGAAATAAAGAAAGGGGGTGTAAATTAGGTCTGTGATGATTTAAAATAAATGACGACGTGAAAGTCGTGTGGTGATCACACCAGTTGATTAATTCAGTGAATCGCAATTGACTGGACCGCATTGGAACAAGAATACTGTATGCCCCATATCATGCGAAATTTAATAAAAATACTATCAATTTCTGTTCTTTAGTATTTATTCCAAAATGATTTTACAACACATATTTTTCATCGTGTTCAAGTATGGGATGTCCCCATGAATGTCAATTAACAAATGTTTTTTTCTCATTATTTCTTACTCAGATAATGTTTCTGGAATTCTTGCGTTTTAATAGGTTTGATTCGAAATATTTAAAATTTTTATGTTTTTAAAATTCACCATCGTTATTTCATTACATAAACAACAATTTTCAGTAAAATATGATTTGAAATTTTCTAAAAAAGGAAAAAAATACATTGGTGGTATCTATAATTATATTCTTATTCTGAGATTTTGATGGCCGGTTGAAAAGGATTAGCACCTCTCGACCTTGTAAAATATTCTTAAATACATTAAAATTCGAATAGAAAAGGAATAGCACAGAACAGGGGAAGAAGAGAGAGACAGAAGGAAACAGAGGTCAAAAGGTAAAGAGAAACGAACAACTTTGAAATTAAAATGAGCTGAAGAAATAAATGTATGCATTTAATAGTATATTAATGATTTTTCAACCATTTCGCACTACAATACAAGCTGTTAATATTATACCTATATAATTAAAATTCTAACTAATCACACGTTAAACTGATGGAAATGAACTTACTATAAATATTTAAATTAAGTTTTTATGTCCATGATTGGGATTGTCATTTACTGAGAGAGCCGGTTTGCCTATCTCTTGTCAAACTGCCGGATATCTTTGTATACAGAGATAAATCAGCTAACCGGCAAATATGTGTGCATCACCTTAAAGTTATGGTTAATAAATACCGGCCATCTGTCAGTTATTTTAACACTAAGTTTAAGTTGAACTACATCCAAGTTTAACAGGTGAGGATGGGTGGACAAGCTGGCATTTAAACTCCATAGATGTTTTATTTCACTAAAATTGTTTATAATCGATATTTTAGACGAGGACTCTGATTGAATCGGAACAAATCAGAGCTTTTAACTTTTTAATTCGATTTGTCAATATAATTATACGTATTTTGAAATAATTTATTGATATTTTTTTCTGTATTAAGTAATGAAAACAATCTCAAAATGATTATTCAATATCCAAACGTTTCTGGAGAAATTCTCTCTCTTTATCACTGGAAATTCGGAAAAATATCTGCTTTATGAAAGAATGATAAATCAACTATGATTATCCCACGAAACGTTAAGATATTTAATAGTAAATGTTTTGAGATTGTTATAAAGCAAACTTCTTGTAAACTTTATATTTTTATTTTTTGATAATTATTTATTTATTTATTTTTACTTTTTTAAATAGGTACTTGTTGTAAAGTATTTGAAAAAGTAAAAATAAATGATAAAAAATAATGTATAATATGTTTGCATAAAAAAAATTATGTACCTATAGCTATTACATTCAAGAAAGACATATGCATTTAGTTCATAAGAAAAAATGTAAATTAAATGAGAAAAAACTGCTTCATCGATTTTTACCTCAATTTCAAATTTTTCAAATTCATATATATTCTTAAAAATAAATTTCTTTGATAGTTTAATTTTTTAAAGCCTCCTTTAAACCTAAAAAAAATAGATATACATATCACATTTTAGTAAGAAAATTATGAAAAATTTGCATCATGTATTTCTATATATCTAAATTTCTATATATGGAATTTTTTAATCAAGAGTCTATAAGTGCGATATATCGAGGTTCAACTGAATGCTTTACTATGATCAAAGATTAAAATTGGTCTTCTTATTCTAAATTTTAAAATCAATTTGTCGCAATTGAGCTTTCGTGAGACGTTTGAATTTTTACTTTACCATACAGGATATTGTCAAGTATTGTAATCATGCATGAAAAAAGTGATTTTTTTCCTTCTTTTTTTCGAAATATCTCAAAAACGGCTGAAACTATTTTGATTAAAAAAAATTGAGCGAAACCATGGCATTTCGCTCTATAACAAAGCTCTAATAAGTGAACATCGAAAAAATTATATTTTTCGAGATAATATTTGTTTTGTCAAAATGTCTGTTAGTTAGTTTGTCTGGTTGTTAGTCTGTGCGTTACCAAATTTTGTGGACGAGCTAGCTCAAAAACTAGTGTGAATATCGAAATCAAATTTCACACGTAGTTTTGGTCCATTGAGATTAAGAGCTGATTAGATTTTGGTGCATATCGACCCAAAATTAAGGGGGGCGGAGGGGGGGGGGGGTTAAAAATTAACAATCTAGGCCATTTTAGCAAACTTAACTAAATTTTGTATACATAATCAGTGGACCCCCAGAAGTCTAAAAATGCAAAAACTAACCCCAGAAATAGGGGAGGGGGGTCAAAAAATGAAAATCTTGGCCATTTACCAAACTCAACCAAATTTTGTATACATAATCAGTGGGGCACCAAAAAAAATTAACCCTCCCCCCCCTTACATGATTATAAATAATTTTAGGGGCCAGGTTGTATGGTAAAGTCAAGTGGATGGCCACATCAGAACACGTCAGCTTATTTATTTTAATGAAATTCAAAAATTCAAAAACATTTTTTAGTATTAAAAATAATAATGATAATTTTATTATTTTATATCAAATCACTGATTTTCTCATGTATATTTTTTTTATTATTATTATTAAAAGACAGTTTCGTATTTAACATCAAATCTGTATCAGGTTGCACGGTCAAATTATGATATCATTCCCTCGGTACAAATTTTTTTTCTACATCCCGTTGAAAATATTTTAATAGTAAATGTTTTTTATGCAAAATCATTTTTGACACCAGTTGATCGCCCTATATAAGGAATTGAGAGAAGGAGATCGAATGGCTTTCCAATAAAATGACGCGGCAATGGCTCTTCTTTCGATTTCAATTTTTTTTCTTCTATTTTTTTATGATTGCCGCTCAGTTCGGGAGGATCAAAGAAGTATCTACACACACACATATATATACACACACACACCAGCATACATCCTCCTCCACTTGGGTTTCTCATACATCGGCCCAAGGCCCAAACTATACAAGAGTAAAGCCTCCTCTCTTGGGAAAACAATTAATGATCGATTGTGCGCTTTGTGCACTGGTTTCATCAATAGATCACACAGACACAGACGCACACATGGAAACATATCATCATTAACCTTTTCACCAAGTCATAAATCTATTTTTTTCTATTTTTTATTTTTTATTTATTTTAAAATCACTAGTTAAACAATTCATTTTCATCATTTGGAATTTAATAAATGAATTTCTATTTTATGACTGTAATTAGTAAAAGCGACTGTCTATAGTAATAAGAAATATCCTTAGTAAGTTTACATTATTTTACCAGGCCTAGAATAGAGTTTTATTTATGGTTAACTCTCCTCAGCGTATAATGGTTCAAACCTTTGGTCAACTCGTACATATTTTATTTTAAAAATAACTTTTTATTTATTAAATTATTTTTATAAATTTTATTTAATTATTTAATTTGATTTTAACAAAATAGAAAATCATTGAATTCAAAAATATTTGAAACAAGATTAAACATAATTTTAGACATGATTTTGGTGTGTCTGTGTGTCTTTTTTCCGATAATCACGATATTTCAAGAACTCATTCAGAACAATTTTCACCTCTGTCATAAATGCAAGGTGCCTCAACTAATTTAGGAGAAGAAAACCACCCCTTGAACAATTTCCTCTAGAAAAGTAGTATGAAGAGGAAGATGTCTCCAGAGTAATAGCCAAAGCTCGAAATCGACTATGGCACTAGAAGAAGAAGAAATAATTAAGGTAAGAGTAAATAAATTTTATATGTAATATTCATTTACTATGAGTTAAGGATTCTTGGTCACTTGTTTCACATTGAGAATCCTTAACTCATAGTAAATGAATATTACATATAATATTTATTTACTCTTATCTTTATTAAAGATATTTCACCTTGCACCAACATCACAATCTCTACTAATTATGAAGAAATAATTTTCACGATTCAAAATTTATTTTTCCATCCCTAACCGTTTCCGTACAATGTAGAAAAATAAATTTTCTCACCAACAAATGGAGACATTAATGGAGAATTTACGGAAACAGCCCAAGGATAATGAAAAATAAAATTTTGAATAAAATAAATTTATCGGATATGTGTTGACAATCAATTTTTACTTTTACATATTTTCATTCACTATCTATATATATATATATAAAATTAAGGTTTTGTCTGTACATTGGTCCAAATCACGCCAAATTTTGGTTGCACACGTTTCAAGCAAAGTTATGAACGAAAACACCCTCAACAAAATTCCTGTCTGTATGTCTGTCTGTCTGTTTCAGTGGTTTCCGCGAAAAGTTGCTCACGATTCACGTCAAGACGGCTGAAGGGATTATTATGAAATTTCATATTTGTATCAGAGGTCTTCTAACTTACGTTTTTAGCTATATAACGTTTTGATATTTTGACCCCAAAAGGGGGTTTGGGGGGAAGTGCACGAATGAAAATTATCAAATAACTCTTAAACTAATAACTCTACGGGAAATTTTATAATGAGCAAAGTTGTAGGGGATGTGATTTCTGACAAATTTTGTTTAAAAAAATTCCCCCAAAAACCACCCAAAAAGGGGGAAGGAGAAAAATATATAAATTCTTGCCCTTGGAGCAAACTCAACCAAATTTTGTATACCTAATCTGTAGGCCTCTAGAGAGCTAGAAATGCAAAAACTAACCACCCAAAATGGGGGGGGGGTCAAAAAATGAAAATTCTTGCTCTTGGACCAAACTCAACCAAATTTTATATACATAATCTGTGGGCCTCTAGAGAGCTAGAAATGCAAAAACTAACTACCTAAAATGGGGGGGGGTCAAAAAATGAAAATTCTTGCCTTTTGGAGCAAACTCAACCAAATTTTGTATACATAATCTGTGGGTCACTAGAAGGCTAGAAATGCAAAAACTGGGTGCGGGAGTAGAGTGGGGGTGGGTTAGGGCATGGGATGCGCGGAGTGGAATGGCGGTGGAGTGAGGGAGTATGGCGGAGTAGGTTGGGGGGGGCACGGGGGTGGTGCAAGGTTGGTGGATGGGGGTTCAGGTGAGGGTCCAGTGGCGTAGTGGGGTGGTACGGGGTGGGGGTCCGAGGTGGGGGGTGCAGGTTAGAGTGTTGAAGTGGTGGTGTGGGGGCGGGGGTTGGGGTGCTGGGTGGGTTTCGTGGAGTGCGGTGGGTTGGAGTGGGGGTGAGGTTGGGGTTCGTGGGTTGGGGGCCCGAGGTGGGTGGGGTGAGGGTTGGGGTGCTGGGTGGGTTTCGTGGAGTGTGGTGGGTTGGAGTGGGGGGTGAGGTTTGGGTTCTGTGGTATGGGGGCGGGGGTTGGGCACGGGTTCATGGTGCGGGGGTAGGGGTGCTGGATGGGTCGGGGGGAGTGTAGTGTGAGGGTGGGATTCGTGGGTTGGGGGTCAGGGGGCGTGCCCCTGGCTAAGAAGGGCCGCCGAAGGCGGGCCTTGCAGCTAGTCATATTATATTTTAAATTACAAGCATATTCAAATTAGCATCTAAACAACAATTCACTTACTTAAAAGGATCGTCGAAGGATACATACGGGAAACTTTTACTTCATCTCTCCTTCAACAGTACTCGAATATTGGTGTTTCTTGAATCATCTATAGAATTTTTTTTTTAATTACAAACAAATGGCTTTTAAACACTTTATATACCGGTCAATCCAGTCCAAATCATATGCGTATATACCATACAATGCGAGGTGTGATTAATTTTTTTTAAATATTTATAAATCATAAGGTTCGCTTAAATAAATTTTAGTATACAAATGTACAAATAAAAAGGATCTATTATTAACACGTTTTTTACTTCGAAACGTCGGTTTTTAAGAGGTTGAAATTGACTTTCCAATGAATTTCTTTTATTCGAGATTTTATTTTTCATTATCTTTGGGCTGCCTTCCATTTTCCATTGAAATTCTACCAGTCCGTTTCCGGAAGACATTAATTCCGAAACTTTGTAGTTATGTTTTAAGTTTTTCTTTTGGAGACGGACTGATATACCTGCTAATATCTCAGGATTTGGGTGAAGACAGTCAAAAATAAATAAAATATACTTTATTCTACTGATAATAGGTGGTCGTAAGGTATTCTCGGCACACCAACTAACATTGAGTGAGGGTACAGGAAGGAAAGCTGATATGTACTTCCTTCATTGACCTTTTTGAACTCTGAGAAAGGGGTGAAAATCCTCCGAAACGTCGGTTTCGAATCATCACTAAAATGCGAAAACTTTTCTAATAAATGATATTTGTTATCCGATTTCAAAAAAGAAGGAGGCTCTCAATTCGACTGAATTTTTTTGTGTCTATGTTACTCGATTTCTTCGCCAATTGTGAACCGATTTTGATGATTTTTTGCATTGTGTTCAGTAGAGTTTCCGATTGGATAAAAACTAAATTTCTTTGGTATTGGACCTTTTTTGTTATGTATGTTCAGGTTCACTCATAACATCTTTGTTTTTGAACCTGTTTATTTGTTTTGTTTATATATATAATTTTAGAAGTCAGTTTTATTTTTTTCTTATAAAAATTATTAGGTATATAGTTCTCTTGTTTATTTCCGGACTGCCTTCATCCAAATTCTGAGATATTTGTATACATATATAACTTTATATATAACGGTAATTTCCTCCCAGAAATTATAGGTAATTTTTGAATTTCATATTATAGAACACCCAGTAGATCCATTTGTATAAGTGTTTCCACTTTCTTTCACTCACCCCCTATTTATAAATATTTAGAGATAGATAGATCTGTCTTTTTCTTAACAAAAAAAAAAAAAAAAAAAAAACTCGAACCCCTTTAATTAGTTCTGATTTGCTTACATTAAACTTTGATTGTTTGATTAATGCCACTGTCGGTGACAAGTCATCCATCTTCCCAAGATGAGTATCTCGGTGTCCTGACCGCCGATATTTAGCCGTTTGATGTAATGGTTTGAAAGCGCTGCGTTTGATCCAATACATCATCGCCGAACCCCTGGCTTGCTCCCCTTGTTTCCTTTTATATCA
The DNA here is from genome assembly GCA_024734495.1 of Forficula auricularia. Taxonomy (NCBI): domain Eukaryota; kingdom Metazoa; phylum Arthropoda; class Insecta; order Dermaptera; family Forficulidae; genus Forficula; species Forficula auricularia. Next base: position 6,434,350 of record JALMQS010000030.1, on the reverse strand, counting down.
ATGCCCTCTCTCTTAATCGATGCTTTTCTTCATTTCATCTATGGATACAATCAAAAGATAACAATTAATCTCCTGACTTAATTGATTAATTTATTATTATACTACTTCAATTCAAAAAAAAGACTGCTGGTAAAATTTATATTCTTACCTACATTAAATAAGCTGACGTGTTATGATGTGGCCATCCACTTGATTTTACCATACAACCTGGCCCTTAAAATTATTTATAATCTTGTAGGGGGGTTAGTTTTTTGCATTTTTAGACTTCTGGGGCCCACTGATTATGTATACAAAATTTGGTTGAGTTTGGTAAATGGCCAAGATTTTCATTTTTTGACCCCCCATTTTGGGAGGTTAGTTTTTGCATTTTTAGACTTCTGGGGGTTCAGTGATTATGTATACAAAATTTGGTTGAGTTTGCTCAAATAACCTAGATTTTTAATTTTTAACCACCCCCTCCACCCCCTTAATTTTGGGTCAATATGCACCAAAATCTAATCAGCTCTTAACTTCAATGGACCAAAACTACGCGTGAAATTTGGTTTCGATATTCACACTAGTTTTTGAGCTAGCTCGTCCACAAAAATTTGATAACGCACAGACTAATGGACAACCGGACGGACGGACAGACTAACAGACATTTTGAGAAAACAATTATTATCTCGAAAATATAATTTTTTCGATGTTCACTTATTAGAGCTTTTTTGTAGAGCGAAATGCCATGGTTTCGCTCAATTTTTCTAATCAAAATAGCTTCAGCCGTTTTTGAGATATTTCGAATAAAAAGAAGGAAAAAAACACTTTTTTCATGCACGATTACAATACATGACCATACCCTGTATGGTAAAGTAAAAATGATTCAATTGCTAATGAATTAAAAAAAAATTAAAGTCGTTTTGAGAGAAAAACTGTGAAGTGAAGGGTTATTTTCGATGAGCTAATTTAAAAACTTTCTGAACATTCCCCAATTGATGTTATTTCATTGCTCTAGGCAGGGGTGTACACAGAATTAGAAAAAGAAGGGATCATGGAGCCCGATCCCCCCTCTAGATATCATCTAGATTTCTAGATTATTCTAAAAATACATAAATGTGAATCCACAAAAATCTAAATTATCTTCTTTTTTCGGACTGCCTCATCAATTTCCACTCAATTATATTACAATTTATATTAGATGAATATATAATTCTTGAAAAATACAGTGAACAATAAAATCAATGTTAATGTTATTTTAAGAAAATGGCAAAATAAAAAAATACGTAAAATATGGAGGTTGTTCTGGTGGAACAATTTGAACCGAAACCTTATTGTAGACTTACCTTCTTAACTTCATCGTATTGCTTAATATTTAGTATTTTTCATATTAAGTATTAAAATTCGATATCACAGATATTAGCATTCACGGAGAAATCTTTGGCTCTTACAGATATTATGCTCTGGAGTTAAATTGTTTTTCAAAAGAGGCATTTCTCCTGAAACCACCTAGATCGCACATTTTTAATGAAATAAACTTAAAGAATGCACTATGATAAATTTATTCCATTAAAAATGTGAGAGCCAGGTGCCTTTGATAAGAAAATACTCTTGTCCAATTTAGGAGACATAAAAATTTGAAAATGGAAATTTTTCGAATGAAATTATTTCACTAAATATATATTGTAAACATAATATAGTAAACTAATGCAGGAATTAACCTAAAATCGGAGTGGGTGCTCATCAGTGGCGGTTAGTGACTTTTCAACCATGGGATGCTGTCCAAAAAAGTAGCATTCATTTTTTGAAATTGTATTTAATCTTCGCTTTTTTTTTCAAATTTCATCGAATAAGTCATCTATTTCGTTATTTTTCAAATTTAACATTAGATTTTTAAAAAAATATATTTTGTGTCCTTCGCCCCAAACAGATATTGCTTTGTGTGAGTGAGGATAGGAGTCAGAAATTAAATCTTGTGACTTCAACTCCGGAATCACTGAGAGAAATCGACCATCTTGCACAATGAATCAGCACGTCCTATAAGAAAATCTTAAATTTCTCCTTATTCTATTGCTATAAGCAAGCTATGACTTGTCTACAGCGCTCTTAGTTATTTCCGATCTTATATATTAAGAGATCTTAGAAATGGATTAGTCCAGAAATTCTCGAATCATCTTCATTTATTCCTTTTATGTATTATTACTATTTTAATAGTTCCTCAGCGAGAACAATTTCTATTCGACTTGTCTTTGATCTGCTTGAACTCCAAGATAATATACAAGGCAGGGACTCCAAACCTTCTATCCGCACCCTTTTTGAATTGCCCCTTGAAACTAAGCAACTCTTTTATTTCATTTTGAGAACCAATATACTTTTCAAAACAAAAAAAAAGTTTTTTTTAGAAATATTTGAAATAACGGATAATAATTTGAAAATTTAAAGATCCTCCTGAAATTTTGAAGTCGACCTTTTATAATTATGAAAATACTCTAAAATGTTTGAAATTTTAGGGATGCGCCGCATCCACAGCATCAATGGACCGCACGTCACTGGTGCTCAACTGCTCATACTTGAAAACGATCTCAGAATAAGTCGACCGAAACGACGTAGTTTATTGTATTATTTATTCGTGTTCAATAAATAATTATAATTAATTATGTGTTTACTAAAATATCAACTTTTAATAAACTAATGCATATCAGTCCTAAGTCTGGTTTGATGCAACTAATAGCTTCAATATGACTTATCCCAATTCATTCTCTTTTAATCTAGTTCTATATAGTTAAATAAAAGTAAAAAAAAACAACCGAGATTTTAATTTTAAAATTCCTCACTGGATTCTCTTTCCCTTTTACCTCTTAAACTCAAAAAAATCTTTTATCATCTCGACAACAAGTGTGAATTTTTAATTTTTAGAACAATTAAATTATTTTTTTCATCCCTGAAATCTTTTGATAGGTACTCGCTATGGACCCTTTTTGTCCCTCATTTGATCTTCCCATGCAGGCGAATGACATCAAAGTGTTCTCGATAAATTGGATCACAAAACGGATTAAACGCCTTTTGTTCCACACGCGCTGCCGGCGTTTATCAAATTTTCCTTTTTCATCTTCTATCGTCTTGTTTTATTTTTATATTTATATTTTTTCTTCCCTCTATCCAATCTACCTCAATACGCTCCTATTTGAGCTGAAACGCAAACTCTTATTGATTTCATGTCGGAATGAATCGTTTTACTAAATATTAACTTTCGATATTCTTAGAAAGGGATTTTTATTTTCAGTTTTTATCTAAAATGCTTGCAAAAGATAATAAAAAATTATTCATTATCTTAGAACGTTTTCCTCGGAGACACACTGGTAGATATATAACTAAGGATTTAATGGAAGGCACTCCAGAAATAAATAAAAAGATGATTTCTAATAAAAGAGTATTTATTGAAAGGTTTTATTTTTATAGCTTTTGAACCGATGTTTCGGATGATTCCCTGAACCCTGAAGAAGAAGGAGATTTCCCGAAACGTCGATTCACAAACTGTAAAAAGAAAACCTACCAATAAATACATTTTTCTTGGCAATCATCTTTTCATATATTCCTGAGTGACTAACATTAAATCCTCTGTTATTATTTATTATTTCTTCTAGGCAAAAGGCTAAAATTTTCTCGTTTTGAATAACCTTTCTCCTTTCAAAAGTAAAGTAAAAGGAATAATAACGTATAGGCAATCGATATAAAATCAGATTAATTCTTCTGCAAAGTTCAGAGGTTAGTTCAGGTGATGATTTTTCAAGGAACACACATCTAGTGTTTCAATTGTGAATTTTGTATTTTGGTTTGTTTGTCAACTATAAATGTAAAGTTCTTTATCTAATTAAGTTTGATAATTTGTTCACTATACCTTATACCATATTCCGAATTAATTGTGTTTTTGGACAATTTTATATTTTATTAATTTTTGCGCTAATTAATTCGTCTAATTAATTACAACACCCTATCGTGGAAAATAATTTCCTCATCAAAACATGGGGTGAATCCAAAATTTTATCAACCGGTTCCAGTGAAATTACTTTTGCTTAAAAATACCCGGAATTTTCAAATTTTTTCAATTAACTGAAATATTTCTATGATAAGTAACTCCAATCGTCTGTTTGTGATACAAAAAGTATTTTATAGAAATCTACAAGAAATACACTAGTAAAGAAACTAGATCAAATCATTTTCAAAATTTGTTTGCAAAAATGAACACTTCACATAAAGCATAAGATTTACATCAAACGGTTCGCGGAAGCATGCCTGGTTGTAATCATCAACATAAGAAGAAACTATTAATTTAAATAAGTCGTTACGTGATTCACAATGGATTCGTAACCTTCAAATCAGGTCGTTTTTATTTATTTTATTTTCTAATTTATTTGTTTTAAATGTTGAAATTTTAATAATTTTTCTGAAAGTTAAGTTTAAACGTGCTAAATTGTGTTGCTTATTAATACAAACTTTTGTGCCAGCTCATTAGATGATACCACTCTTAAACGTTTCGATTTTTTATACATTTTCATCTAGAAGTTTGGATACTGGAATGTCCAAAATCTATCACTTCTATTCTATAATATGGAGATTTTAGCGCAGTACAAAATTTCCATAACCTTTCATTCTTGAGTAATCTTTGGTTTCGAATTCAAGACGACACAGACATACACAGAGACAAGCTGTTCTACCGCATTTTCGGTCATAGTTTTCGGCTGAATTAGATTTCGGTTGCTGAAAGTGAATTTAAATTATTTTCGATTTTTATTTTTATTTTTTTTCAAAATTCTTCTCGAGCATAAATAAGTCTATAGGTTAAAGTTTATATAAAATAGAATTTAACAAGGGTATCAAAGATCTTATTAGATAAGTTTGATCCACTTGTTAGAAGAGCAGCCGCTCTCTCAGGAATTGAACCCAAGAACCCAAAACGTTTAGTTTTAAATAGTGAAAATGATTTTACTACTTATCCGAAACTTTTTTTTATTGCAATCGAATACAAACTTTTGTGCCAGCTCATTAGATGATACCACTCTTACAACATTTCCGATTTTTTATACATTTTCATCTAGAAGTTTGGATACTGGAATGTCGAAAATCTATCCACTTCTATTCTATAATATATGAAAGACGCCAGTAAAGAAGCTAGCCCCTATGGATCTCGAAAGACCCTTGCATTACCAAGAAGAGAAGGGAAAGTTGATTAAGTGAGAGGGGTGGAGACGTAGGAAACTATATTAAAAAATTTTCCAAGTAGTTACATATCGTGCATTTTAAATTCAAATAGATATTTCTTGTTCTTGATTAATGCAGTTATGGACTTATATTTATTTCCTTATAAAGATAATTTTATATTTTTCTTTGCTACTAAAATAATCATGATTATTTCTAAATATAATTAGATGGGAAAAAGATTTATTATCTTTACGTAGTTTATCCAGTTTATTTTCTTTTTAAAATGGAGGTGATTTTATTTTATTCATTTTTATTTTCCGAATGATTCTTTGAGATGGCATCTTTTAGGAAGAGCCATCGCCACGCGCTCAGACCTTTTCTCTAATAGCCTGTCTATAGCTAGATAAAGGATCCTTCCTCGAGCTGTGCTTGGGGTCTTATCATTTGCAGTGTGTGTGATTGACATTTCACCAGCATCACCTTTACACTAGTAAAGCTATTCCTATATGCCTATCTGATGAAAAATTAAAAAAAAAAAAAATAAATAAAAAAAATACATTCTTCACATTTCTAATTTAAATCTTAGGAAATATTAAATATTACATTTACTGCACATTCTAACCCGATCGTGGAAATCTCTATATGTCATCCAAGTGGTATTTGAAAAGCTTATTCAAGTTTGAATTAGGTAATCCTTTTACCAGATTTAATACAAAATCATAAATTTAAGGGCTGATTTCATAAGTGTTTTCATAATCTAATTACAAGAAAAACTGAAAATATTTTTAAGACATGATACGTTTTTTGGAAATTTTGTTGATTTGACGATTTCTTCGTTAAAAAATGTTTTGAGGTAAGCTATATAAATAAACTGGAAGAAAAGTGAACCCCACCCCTTAATTTTGGAGATGGGGCGGAAAATTCTGCAAATGCACTTAACAATAAAAATGAAATTTAATATTAAATCCAAAAAATTATCTTTTCTGCATTTTTTAACCGCAAGTTATGAAGGTAGAAAGCCCAAAATCTTATTGGAAATAAAATCATTTTATCATTAGGTTGTCCCCTGTGCATCAAGCAGAGGTTAACCTAATTGATTTCTCCATATAAATCAATGCTACTCTCGGCAAACTAAATTTTTTCAATTAAGACATTTTATATCCCAGAACGAACTTTTTCAACTTTCCGTTCTCCTGTTATCTTGAGTATCGAAATCCAGAAAAGACAGAAACATTATTTTGCTTGAAGATGATTTTTTCTCCAGGTTTTAGATATTTCTTAACATTAAAATTTTTAAATATTTTAATAAAATTAATACTCAGACTTAAGCCCTCATAGATTAATAAATCAAGATTTTGAAATTTTAATCATTATAAATGGTTGTATTTAATAATGGGTAAGAATCAAAACACTGTATGCGAAATTCCTTGTTAACCCCTAAATCCTCCAGGCTAATTGAGGTACATTCCATAATCGGATTGACATTAAAGGAAAAGAAAAGAGGCCAAGATAAAAGAGATGATCGTTCGATTGACATCTACTGTTCTGTATGAATGCAACCTATCAGGTTCAAGTTCAGGTACAGGTCTACATGGTCCTTAATCGATTCATCTTGATAACTTTGGGCAGGTCGACCCCCATCATACATTTACTATTAGAACAGAACATTAAAAAGATAAGTCTTGTTCGAATGGAACTCTACTCCCAATAGTACTAGAATATCCCCCAGAGCCAGGAACATCTAAACACTATATCTCCATTTAATCATTAGAATATCTGAATTATTATTCTGTTGACTTTTAGACATTTATTAATTGTGTGATAAGGAATTAAAATGTAGATGACTACATTTTTAAAAGGCATCTCGAGGTAAGAACAAACTTTATTTGGTAACGATATTAAATATCAAACACATTTAAAGGACAATATCTGACTAGTCTTATATCCGTTAGGTTCTTTTATTATTTTGATGACCATGTTAAAGTTTTGGTATTTCTGGTGATAATTTGAAATATTTTCTATTCAGCTTAGATCAAATAAAATAGTAATAATCGTTCTAACATATGCTACTAGGCCAAATCAAAATAATATGAAAGGATATCACAAGAGGTTGTTTAGATTGTCATCTACTAGATCTGAGATGGAATGGAATATTTTAAATTATATTTCAGAAGGAGTTGTTTTTACTCCCTCGGGAATCGATCTAGTAGACAACCTCTTGTAATTTCCTTTAAATTTAAATTCTGCTTCTATCTACAATTTGAACTCTTATACAAAATAATATAGATGCGAAAAATTTCAATATCTATAATTATAAATTGATTTGCATCAAAAAGGGGAATGATATATTTTGGGATTATATTTAAGTCAAAAGTATTTGAGAAGCAGGGCCATAAAGGATTTAAAGTTTTTTTAATTAATATTGGTTCTAGGAGGTGCCGAATTACCAGATTGTCCCCAACATTGTGAAAAAAGGAGAAGAGGAAGAAATATTACGAGCTTGTTAGGAGTAAAGGAATCTGTAGATGTGGGTCTTGAACAAATTGCGAGAAAGATGCTGTCCAGAAGCGAGTTTCAGTCTATAGAGGCCATAGGGATAAATACATTGGCCAATACGTTGGTTCAACATTTATTCAAAGGGGGAATTGAGTCAAATTTAGGGATCACGGTGTTGGTTTATAGTGAAACATTATTAAAATTATATTAGGTTGGAGTTGGTGGTGTTTCACAAAGGGAATTGAGTGTTAGAAAAATCCATGTTTCTCACAAATAAGGCTTTAGGGGGTTTATTCTTGTCTCTAATAATATCTATAATTCTATGTATTACAACAAAATGGCTGAGTCATGAGCCAAAGAACTGAATGAGCTAGATAAGGACAGATCTTTTATTAATTTGATAGCTCTATTCTAAATTGTATCCAGGGAAAATGAGGTACCATATATTTTAGTCAGTGGCAAATTTGAAGATTTGTATGATTTGCTAAAAAGTAGAAGCAAGAAATAAATGATATTCCATATATAGAATTCATAGAGACTAAAGAAGGCGTTGTCTCTAATTCAACATCGAAGTAGGGAAAAGTTCTGCTACACTTAACCTAGTATTTTATTGAAGAATCTAAAAAAAAAAACGTTTTGTAAAATTAGAATATTAATTTTTAAACAATTTGCCGACTCTGCCTAAAATTTACCAGTCGGCACTCTATAGGAGGCTTTAACCCCCGCACTAGAAAAAACACATAGCCTCCGGGTCTGCTGTATACAAAAGATTTTTTAAACTTAGGTTATTCCCATGATTAGACGATTGAACAATCCAAATTTTATAATAACAAAAAAATTATTAAATATAAATTATTATAATTATTCAATCAATGCTAAAGAATGAAACCTCCTGTGAAAATAAAATAATTAATTTATTATAAATTGTTTCTATAACTTTTTATTTGGTTTGCTATGGTGTTGGTGAGAATAAATGAGACATAAGTGGATCCCTCGAGGCGAACACAAGACACCCCGACAGCATCAAATTAGCCTCCATAGTCGATTTATGACTCCAATTTTTTTCATTCGTTTTTTTGTCCATGATTTAATTGAATTATTATAGAGCATGCGAGCGTCTAAAGCAGTAATTGCTGAGCTAACATGCAACATGGACGATAAAAAATCTGAAAAATCGGCACTTGGCTTAAGCAATCAGAAGATTCATAAAGTTGGCTGATTTTACCAGTTGAGTAACTTTTCGATTCGAAAATAAAACCGAAAAACAGACTGAGGAAGATAAATCGCAAAGTGTACTTGAAACGAAAAGAACCGTGGATTATATTATACTTTTACGAACTTGAGTAAATTTATAGTATAGGTACTATATACAATACATGGCACTCAATAAAACCCTTTTCCAGATTATATACTCTACATGCCATTACGTATATTAAGCATAGGATTCACTTAGAAAGGATACTGTTTTCAGAATAAACAGAAGTTTTTATTAAGAGTAACTTTTTCTGGTAAAATATTAAAAAAGTATTTCCGTACAGTGAATCCGAACCTGGGAAACCTTGTACATATATGTACGTATATTTGTATATATGTATTAGTATATTGTATGTATATTTGTATATCGTATGTAAGACACCTAATATTGAATACTTTGGTAATTAGCAGTCTTCTACCATATTTATTTATTTTTTTTTTTTTAAGTGATTAATTAATTCCTTCTTCTTTTTTTTTTAAGTGATTAATTAATTCTTCCATTATGTTTGTTGATTCTTTACTACGTTATGATATAGTATATTATCAAGTAACTATAATATGATTCGCGTCACATCACAGCTCCTAGAAACTAGGACTTGGGGGAAAATTGAAAACAACAATCAGTGAGACTTTTTCAGGCTCTTAAATTTATTGTTTCCCTTAATTAATAAATTAAAGGGTGTGCAGTTTCACAGTGAATGAAATAAAACTCAAAAAGGTTTACACAAACTCAATATATTTCGGATTATTAGTTCATCATCAGGAGTTTACAGCTTAAAACTAATAAAAATTGAACGAGCGATCACAATTTTTAACATCTAAATCATAAGTATCAATATAACAAAATATAACATTCAAATCATGCATACCAATATAACACAAGAAAAACATCAATAAAATTAAAATTTATTATTAAAATTTCATTCACTGTTAAACTACACACCCTTTAATTTATTAATTAATATCATGTTTCACCTAAAACCTACACCACTTTCTCTAAGTAAAGTTTCCCTTCATTTTTTTATTCCTCCAAAAATCCAAATCTCTATTGTTCTCTTATTGAAGATCTATCAAATAACTATTAGTTGATTTATTTAATTATAGCAGAAAAAGAAATAGTTATTCCATAAATTGTTTCACTTACAGCATTAGGATTAGTACTCTTTCACTAACTTAAATTTCAAAATTTTTGTGACTATAAATTTTCAAACTAGAGTGTAAAAGACACTTAATTTTTATATTATACTTTGTTAAAGTTTCAGCACAATCTCAACTGCATCTTGGAGATATTATTCTTAATATTCGCACAAATACCATATATAAACAAATATAGAGAGTATTTTAAGAAGAAAACCCTCTGCTTAATGTTCTATTCTATAATATAATATACTAAATAATAATTTTACTTTATAATAATATGCCCAAACAAATTAGTTCCAAGCTCTGCGTATGGGTAGTGTATAGATAGATAGATACGTATGATAGGTTGACTATATTGCAGGGGCTTAGTTGACGCTCTAGGAAAACTTTTGAAAAAGATAATCTATTTAGATCTCGGTTTTCTCTTTATTCATAACAATGAATCAACATTATTCAAGCAGTGCAGTATTATCATATACTCCAAGTAAAAAATGTTGGAAATTATAAAGAACGCCTAGCAAGTTAGGCTAGAAGCTAGGCCATGCCTCTTCTACTTTTTTCTTATTTAGTTAAAGTTAAAATATCAAAAAAGTTAAGAATAATCAGAGCAGTATAGAAGATAAGTAAATAAATTCATCAGTAAATATTTGTAATTCTTTATTTCTTTAATAATAAAATTTTAGGAAATTTTGGTTGAATAAAATCAGCAGAATTTTTGAGAGAAATTATATTATTTTTTTAACATCTTCGTTTCATTACAATTGAAGTTCTTATGTTCCTGTAGAAAAGTAATACGGAAACCTATCAGTATCGATACAATATCTGTCTGTCTATCTGTAACAGCGCTACAGCTTCTAAATTAATAACGTTACGAACTTGAAATTTAAATTATATGTAAGTATTTTTTCTCATATAATCATTAAATTATTTTATTTTTCTTATCCAGCGCCAATACATATTCTGTCAAAATATCATAATATATAAAATATTAAATAATTAATGTAAAGATTTAAGAATCTTTTTTGAGTTTCTTTTTTGAATAACGATGAAATTTTTTCAAAAATCAACCCAATTTATAATATTAAGAAGTGAATTTAATTTTATTTAGGAACAAATCAAAGATTTTAGTAGAAATATTTTTACATTTCACATCAGAGGGCTTCGTCCCCTCGTGAATCGAACCCAAGAGCTAACTAGCTTGGGTTCGATTCCCGAGGGGACGAGGCCTTCTGATGTGCAATGTAAAAAAATATTTCTACTAAAATCTTTGATTCTTTCCTAAATAAAATTAAATTCAATTTTTTAATAAAATATTAAATTCAATTTGCAATATAGCACATTGACCTGCTTAATGTTGTTCTTTTGAAAATTCCTTAATCAGCCTCGGAATAAATTAATAAATCCAAGCTTTTTTGTTTTCCCCAGGGGTTTCTTTTTTGCCCACCGTGTCTGAAGACCCTCATAGAAAGTATAGAACAGATCTAACAGGTATAAAATGCTCGTGTCAAAGATTTAATGGCGCCCTGGACGGTGTGAGGGGCCTTATGTCAGCTGTCAGAGGCCATTGCAGGAGATGACATTCCGATTAAAACAAACCATTACCCACACAGACACACACACACCCATTATCCCCGTGTTGGAATCATAATCATATTGAAAGTAAATAGCATTCAATCTCCATTCCAGTTTAAACTAAAGAATTATAATGGAGTCTATTTATTTTCAAGGTATGTGTGGCCAGAAAATGATTGACATTTGTGTAATCAAATTTTCTGTTTGTTCTTCTTCTCTTTCGGCTGCTGAAGAGTTTATGGAGCAAATAAAAGTTCGCGTCAAAATAATAAAATGAGATTGTTTTCAAGGGGATTTACTTTCTCCCTTGACCTGAGAATATAAATTGATATTTAAATAGAGGTGTTAAGCTATTCACGTGGATTTTTTCTTTCAATATCTCTGTGCAATTCGTGGCCAGAAAGAGCGATTTGATTCACGAATTTTGTGTCCCTAAATTACGTGAGGCGATTTTGGCGATTTTTCGACCCCCCTTGGTGAGATGTCGTGAGATTTGGCTCGAGCTCCCCCACCCCCCCCTCCTAATCTCACGCGAGACTTTTCAAAATGCGTATTTTTAGTGTAAATACGTTAATCTGCGCTTGATTGCGTTGGATTTATTTAAGAAATATAATTTGCTTAATTATTTTTATTTAAGACTAGTTAAGACTAGCATTATTAATTTTTATTTAATTTAAACCATTTTTCTCGGAATTTTACACTGTTTCTTTCGAAAAAAAAATACATGATATTTTCCGAGACCCCTCTCTACCACGTTAGATTGGGTGAGATTCGGCTCGATCCCCCCCCCTCCCTAAACACCTCACGTAATTTAGGGACGCCCCTTACTAATAAATTCGCTATTAAAAACTATGAGATTTATGCCCCTCTCTTGAAATAATCTTCATGACACTAAATATAATTGGATATCTTCTAAAATGTAATCTAAAATTTTTTAAATATTCGAATAATTTTATAGTATTATTTAATATCTTTATTATTTTTATAAAATTCAGATTTTTTTTCCAAAAACAAAAATTCTGGGTCGATAAAAATTTCCAGGTATTAGAACTGTCTTCATCTCAGAGTATCTGATTCAACTTTTTAATAATTATCTTTTTAATATAATTCTTTTAACTATTTGAATAAAATCCTTACAAAAATATTATTTATAGAATGATTTATATTTATATAATAAAAAAATAAGATTGAAGTAATTTTTGGAGACTGACTGAAAAGTAAAATTGAGTGGATATTGATGAGGCAGTCCAAAAAAAAGAAGAAGATAATTTATATTATATTTTTATTCATAAACCGACGTTTCGGAGGCTATTCCCTCCTTCTTCAGGGTTTTGAAAAGTCAATGAAGGAAATCCAATGCGACATTCCCCTCTGTCTCCTCTTTAAGTGGCAGTAACAATAATATATTGTACCATATTTCATTCTCAGCAGAATTATAGTGTAGAGTAAAAAAAATCTCGATAAATTGTAAGAGATGTCACTTTCAAACAAACAGTTTGGTAGAGAAGAAAATATTTGTCATCAAAACAAAATTAAATCTTTTTATAACTAAATTTTTTTCTGGGTGTGTTTTAGGCATTAATTTTAAAATCACATAGTAATAGTAATAAGTGTAAACATTAATACAATATTTTATAGAACATTAGTATCAAATTATTGTCAAAAATAAAAATAAAAACTATATTTCTTTTGAAAATATTCTTATTTCTGTTGTATTTCACTTATAGGCTGAGAGCCCAATTTATTAATTACACCAAGGTTAGTTTAGTATGTAAAGGCCCTCAAATTATAGAAATGTATTATATTTTAACTAAAAGAAAAAAATCCTTTTAGATTTTTATTACTATTATAATTATATATATATATATATATATGTATATTTTTTGGATAGGTATTATCATTGCACTTGAACAAAATGTTTCCTTGAATGGACGTTTTTGGACAGTGGTGAGATCCACAGATTTCACACGCTTATCATATTCAACCATCAATTTTTTAGTCCGGTTTCCCATGTGATAAAGTGATAAGCACGTGTGTTGGTTTTATTGGAGCTCCGTGCTTGGAGCCCAATTAAATTAAGAAGGACCATCCCTAAAAATCTAAAAGACAAATGTCGTCAACACTCCACGATTAGAATGCTTAATTTTTTATTTTTTTTAGAAATTCTACTATCATGTTAAAAAGTTTGAAAATTTTTACTGGAATTTTTAAAGAAAATTTTAATTGAATAATTCTAATTATTATTAGTAATGTTATTCTAATTTTCTATAAATGAAATTATTGGATAAAAATGTTTCACCAAGTACTAACACCAAATTCCTTAAAAACTATTCTATAAATGACTTTATTTAGATTAAATTTTTGTGCTTTGAATATAAAGAGACAAATTTATTTTCAGGGTTCCTTTCAAAAGTATAACGGGACGTAAGTGTCGATACAATATCCGTCTATTTGTCACTCAAAGATTATTGTAGCTGTAAACTCAATAAGAAAGAAATTTGAAATTCGCAAGTTATATATAGTTCTCCGAAAAATCAAAAATCGTATTAAAATTTTATTTGAATCTTTATATTGGGAAAAGTGAAATTTTCTTAAGATCTCGTACACTGTTTATAGTTTCTCTGAATTAATAATAATAATTTTAAACGAGAATTTTCTAAATGTGATATTCATTTCGATTTAATATTTTCTTAAAAAGAAATTAATAAATTTATTTCTAAGAGTGTGAAACAAGTCTGAACTTGTATTTGACTTTAGATTTCAAGGAACAGAGCTTATTATTATTCTATACGCGCTCTTTTTAGTAATTTCTTTCGGGAGGGTCGATCTTTAATGGGATCTTTTGCGGAATCAAACATTAAAAATTCTTTTTCAATGTGAAGTACTTCTGTAAAGAAATAATTCTTTAAGTATAATTATACATATTTTTTAAATTTATTTCGCTTCAAAATGACGATATGAGAGAGTTAAGTGGCCATTTTTAGATGATTTTCGTACTTTGTTGGCGTTTAAAAGTGACGACTCAAAATTACTAAAAAATTACAGAAACTCATTTTTAAGGTTCAGTTGACAAGAAAAAAACAGGTACCTATTTGTTTCGATACAATATCGCTGTCTCTATACCCTTCAGTCTGAGTATAGCTGGTAATCTAAATCAGATACAATCTCCTTTACAATTAATATTTATTCACTTTCCCTAAAATCAAAAAAAGCTATTATAATGTTGCATCACTTGCATCCATAATAAATAACAATTAAAAAGGAATGGTAGGAAATTGGACTAAAAATTAAAAGAGTTTTTTATTAAATGGTCCACACGTTTCGTCTATTTATTTCGACTTGTTTGACAAAGAGTGATAAAATGGGCCACTGAGGAAGTCGAAATAAATGGACGAAACGTCTGGCCTATTTAATAAAAAACCCTGTGTTTTTAATTTTTAGTCCTATTCCCTACTATTTATTCCTTTTTGTATAATTTTTGTGGAGTCCGAAATAATAATATTTTTTTATCATATGGTGAGATATCTACATCCAATGACTCCATGAATACGATTAGCATATTTTTTTATTTAAATTTAATTCACTTTAAAATGCTGGTGTAAACGACTCCCATAGTGGGCTTTTTAAATGATTTTTGTACCTATCAACATTTAGAAATGGCTAAACTTATAATTATAAAAAAATGCCATAAACTCTTTAATTTTCTGATATGAACAAAAATAAGATGTAATTTGATATCTCAAGTATTTTCCTAATAACCTCCGAAAACCTCTACTATGCGAGTCTTACTAATAGTTGGCCAGCTTATTATAGATTTTTGTCTTAGACCGCTTTCATAATTACTGACATATTTCAGAAATTCTCCAAATGTATTTCACATGTTGATAGTGATTTAAATAAAAGAAGAACAAGAAAACGAGAAGCAAAACAGGTTATACGTTTTAGCTTTTGCACAAATGACAATTAAGAAATTCAATGTAAATGAGATTCACTCGGGCGACGTTTCTTTTCGTTTATTAAGGCATTTCCACTATTATCGATCTCATTAACGACCAGACCGCGAGAAAAATAGCACCAGCCCTAGGCGGATTGCTTTTTTCCTGTTTGCTTGTGCAGACGACGACGACGACCAGACCACATCGATGACTTATTCAAGTGGTTTGCACCACCGTTGCGCAGCCAGAGTGTCAGGTTATCAAATAGATCTTCCACTGAAGAGCGAGCAGCCAGCCAGCCATTAAGAGACGAGGCTGATGTCTCTCTTGATGTGCATTTCAATGAATTAAAAGAAAAATTTTCAAGTCGGGGGCCGATCAAATCTCGAGTGCATTTCGCTGCGAGTCGGAGAGGCACTGTGCAGGGCAGCCAATTAAATGAAACTAGAGTCATGTCGAATGCATTTCTAATGAAAAGAGGATAAAAAATCACTACGGGAATGACTCTATTTGAGCTCCTTTCTCGAAGGGGGTTCTATTTCAGAAGAAACGCAAAATCTTGATAAAACTAAGAAAATATATAGTTAACCATTTATTGCTTAAGGTTATATGTTGAACTTGTTGAATGACATAATACCTAAATATTTGAATGAATTCTGTTAAGACTCATAATAAAATTAAATATTTTTCATAAAAAAATTAATCAAATATGTATTTAAATAATCTACGTTTTAAATTGTATTTAAAGTAAATGATTTCAGCATCAAAAAACTACTTTATTATTTATTTATTATTATCAACGGCTAAATGCATAATAGATTAATATAATACAATAATTATTAAATATAACAAAATTAATAATAATAGACAAAGTAATATCACTAAATTAATATAATAATAATAGAGTATATGTTAAATAACAATATATAAATATAAAAATAATATAAGATAATAGTAATATAATTAAATATAATAATTGAATAGTTACTTGTAGACTAGGGTCAACATTTTTAACAAGACTGCGACTCTGTTAATGTTCAATGAGAAATCCAAGGGGTTTTCTAGTTGCTTAGATAAATCTTTATAACATATACTTAATCTGAATATTGGATTAGCTTCAGAGTGCCGGGTGGATGGTAATTCTGGATAAAAAGGTAGTCTATTTCTGAGTACATAATTTGAGTTATGAATTGAAACAAGTTTAGAAGATCCGGACAACTCACCTTGTTGGACTTAATTTTGTACACAAATATAACATCGGAGGCAATCATGGAAGATATAACAGAAGCAAGACAGAAAGTTTCAGCAGTTGAAGTGTAATATAAATATGACCAGCTGAATTCGGACCGTATAAAAACTTGTCAAAAGGTTTTCGGGCTAGAGAAGGTTATAATATGTCAAAGTGCTTTTCGTTCATTCTAATGTTGGGGTTCTTTCACTGCGAATGTATACCATGGAAGCCTTATGCCCATTATATATAAAAATGATGATAGTGATGATTAGTCATCTTTAGCCTGCCTTAAACATTTAGATATTTTTTAACCTTTTACTACTGGAAAACTTTCAGTATCTTCTATTAGGCTTCTCGAATTAATTTCAATCTGCTGCTAAGAATATGACGGAAAGCATAATAATATGCTAAAAACATTGTTTTTAACCTCAACTAATTCAGATGCATTTTGTTTGGTTTCTAAAATCTATAAGTTTTAGTACTTCACTATTCCAACACTAGCTAGAGAATGGATCAGTACCTAAGCAGTCCACACATTTCAAAGATTACACTGAACTCTTCAGTGTATGTAATAGTTGAGTCAAAAGCATGTAGGCAATCAAGTTTCTGATCATGAATATCGTTTAAGGTCTTGTCTTGGATTTGTCTTTTTCATGTTTACCATGATTCTATGTAGTAAAGATATTTTTTTTATTTACCAAACCTAGAAACTTGAATTTCTGTAGGATGGTCCTTATTTAAAAAAAGTATTCATCATTTTTTTATTCTTTAATAAAAATTTCAAAACCTTACCTACTTAGTACTAAGTAGATTATTTGTCCTTTCACGTAGGACCCTAAAAATAGGAGGGGAAATATTTGAAAAATTATACCCTCTTTCCGAATTTTGAAAATAATAAAATCTTTTTGATATTTAAAATAATTATATTTTTAACAATTCTGAAAAAAATATATAAATTTTATTCTAATAACAAGAGAGTATTTTTAAGATGTTAGTATGATTATTTAAAGAAATATAAACTCTAGTACATATAAAAAGACAGACATTAAAACAATAGATGATATAATTTTACATTGAAGTATATATCTCAAGTTTATTGAACTTCGAATATTTTATTCAAACAGACATTTCGTTTTCTAATGGTTTATTTCTTGAGATGTTTGTCTGGTTGACTTTAAACTTTCCTATTCTAATCCATTGTTTTGACATAAATGAATTATTATAATAAAATACAATAGTCTCTTTTGTCACTCCGAATTGAAATAAAAATTAACACTTGTTTTGTGTTCGGCTGGTTTTTTTCTAGGAGGACCTTTTAATTCACGGCGATTCTGTTTATGACATCATCGACAAGCAGGACCACCAGGCTGTACAACAGGAACTTGTCCGGAATAGTACCGCGGTTGCTGCAGCGGCCGCCGCTGCTGCTGCAGCCACCGGCAATGGTGGTGCAAGAACCGGAAGTGGCGATGGTGGGGGTGGAGGAGGGTTGCATCATCACCAGTCGCCCACAGGCCATCACCACCACCACCACCATCACCATCACCACCACCATCATAGTCATCATCACCAGCATTCACCCCAACAGCAACAACAACCCGATCCGGAAGACACGAGGCTCTTCCTCTGCAGAATGAACGTTTCGCGGAATGCAAGGAGACAAATGCGATTCGGCGATCAGAAGGTATATTATTCAGATATAAATTAAATTAAATTTTACATCAAAACTGAAAAAAAGAAAAGAAAATATTTACTTATATATTATTTGACTCTTGAGTCTAAAGTTGTTGTAAATACTATCCCGGTTTA
This sequence comes from Forficula auricularia, assembly GCA_024734495.1. Classification (NCBI taxonomy): domain Eukaryota; kingdom Metazoa; phylum Arthropoda; class Insecta; order Dermaptera; family Forficulidae; genus Forficula; species Forficula auricularia. The sequence goes on along the minus strand of JALMQS010000030.1, from coordinate 6,415,741 downwards.
TTATTTGTGAAAATCACAATGAGCTTGACATCTTTTCGAGATATGTAAAATTTAATAACTATTTAGGTCTGTTTATGACATCATCGACAAGCAGGACCACCAGGTCTGTACAATACAGGAACTTGTCCGGAATAGTACCGCGGTTGTTGCAGCGACCTATTCATAATGTTACCGCGAATTCATCCCTTCTCCCATCTATTGACAGAAAGTTATCAGGGAAACAAAATCTATTCTCCTATAAGAATAATACCTTTATGTCCCCGTTAACTTATGCCTCTGATTTTTGCCATTTCTTCAGATTTCTTTGTTTTGATCTTAATTTCAAAATTTTATTTTTTTATATAAATCATAGCACGTTCTACTCTTCGACATCCGTACCGATCCAGTAAAGTTAGAAACTGACGAAAAGAATTATTTGAAAATAATATTTTCGAAAAATAAAAAAAATATTAAATATTTTTACTTCTTGATTGATTGAAAAATAGAGATATTCACACACCACTTCGATCAACAACATTTTCTCTTATCGAACCTTTGAATTTTAAATTAATATTCTAATTAATTTCAGAAAATATATTGATTAATATACGCCAATTCTTTGTTAACTAGCGCTTCAGATTTTCGGCAACTTTGTATGCGGATTATATTTGCTCTAACATTTTCTTTCTGGCTGCAGCTCTAGGGTACCGATTTTTGAAAAAGTTAAATTTTTTTTTATTATTTAATAAATGTGAGGGTGAGCGATTCTTTAATTAGAATCTGATCCTGGAAAATGATTCATCTCTCTTCCCTTAGAGCTAATATAATTAGAATGCTAATACAAGTTCAGGCCTGCTTATAGACTAATAGAGATTAATTTCTAAATTTCTATTATTCTAAGACCTTTATTCTATTATTCTAAGACCTGTTATTATAAGACCTTTTGCCTTATGCACTTGAAGCAACACGATACTCGTTATAAAGGGAAAAAATATTCAATTGGAGTTAACAAAAATTCAAAAAAAAATACTTTTTCTTCTATTTTTTACTTGAATCGACAACAAATAACATATTGTTTATTAATATTGTTTTTTTAAACCACTTAAATCATTCTTAGATTAAAATCAAAACTAAATTACCACAAAGTAATTGCTTTTGCTCCACAAGCCTATTAAAATTACTTGAGAATTAAATAATATGAATTGAAATGAGCTGGAAGTTGGAAAATAACGAATTCCAATGGCAATTTCTATGTATTCACGCTTAAGAATGGAATAATAATCCTGGCCATTATTTCTCGATCGGTTACTAATACCTCGCAAGAACTCTTTTCGAGTTTCGAATGTGTTTGAAAATTCTAATTGAATTGCAATTCATTGTCAACTTGCCTTTTACAGCTATATTAAGTATTGGGAGTGTATAATATTGTCTGACTTGCTGTGGGCCTCTGTGTTGAGTGGGGAGCTCCAGCTCCAGCTCCAGAGGAACAACGTATTTGAAATGCTAAATAAAACATTTGACCTTTTGTGGTTGCTTGCGAACTCTCTTCTCCGTTTTATACGTGAAGTCAAGTGAAGATGTAAATTGCTTGTAAAAAGAATGGCTGACCAGACGAAGAAACCGAGCAACAGTAGAAGAAATTACGCCACTGTATTTTACCATTACCATCTGAAGGCGATAGATTTCAGAATTGCCATATAGAAGAGTACCTTATCAATGAAATTTTATCGACTGTAACTGAGTTATATCTTCACACTTTATATTTTATTATAAAACTAAATAAAAAATTTCTTTAAATATTCTTATTTTATTCTTGTATTGTGATTTGTAAATTCAATCTGTATAATTTACCTTCCTTAGGAAACATTTTTCATAGTCTATTCTAGTTCTAATTATTTAGGTATATAAAACAATCACTTTTTGGACCCTTTCTCAAAAATAAAATTTTACATATATAATACTAGAATCCTTTAGGTAAAAAATTCTCGCTTTTTAAAATAAAATTTCATTTCCCTAGGATTACTTTTTTAATTCTACATTTTATTAGATAGATATGAAAAACAATATATATTCGTTAAAATATCTAAAAATAATTCACTTTTTGCGCCTTACCTCAAAATTTTAGAAGATTCCTACGAAAAAAACGAAAATTTTATTTACTTGAGTATTAAAGTATTTTTTAAAAAAGAGATGGAAAATATAATTTCCTTAATATATCACGAAAAATCACTTTTCGGGACCCCTCTTCATCTTTTAAAACAGAAAATTTTCCTCATGAGAAATTTATTGATTTTGATAAGAAAAAAAAATTAATTTCCCGTGTATTAGGCTTTTTTTAATAGTATATTTTAAAAAGATATGAAAATATATTATATACCTACTTTTGTTAAAAGCCAAAAGGAAAAATTTTACAATTTGGCCACTTTATGGTATGATTATTTTAATAATTATAATTTTTTTTTTATTTTTCTTCAAAAAAAATTTCAATTTCTCGAGAATTAAGTATATTTTATTTAATGGTATTATTTATGATAGAAACAAAAAATATAATTTGCTTGAAATATCACAAAAAAGTCAATTTTTACAAACTCTTTTAAAAAAAAATTTTATTTTGAGACCCCTCATATAAAAAATTCCTCAATTTTTTTAGGAAAATAAAATATATATTATTATATTATTGTTGTTTAGAATAAATTATAAATTTTCAAGAAAAATTAAGATCAAGAGCTTATTTTATTTCCCCTGAAATTCGAAAATCTGTATTTGACTTTTAATCTTAACATTTTTTAAAAAACAATAATTAATATCTCTTAAAAACTTTAAAAATTACAATCAAAATATTAGGTTTTTTTTGTAGGCCTTCACGTCTTGATTTCGCTATTTTTTCCAAATTGTTTTAACTCTTTTTGAAATAATATGAAGAACAGCAAAAGCACCTTTTTTTACATTTCTTTTTTCATAAGTGATCAGATGTGTAATCAATTTCTTTTACATATGGTAAAGTAGGTAATACAAATTTTCATTTGTTCTAAACTAGCCATCTAAAGGAAATTTCTTATATCGCCCACGAAGTCTTAACTGCTGCCCCTGTGTCTGTTTTTCTTTTAAATTTTAGGCAGTTTGACAGCTCGCTGGGTGGCTGCACCCCTCCCCCATCATTTCCACGCTTTCGAACCATTTCAATTTAATTACCCTGTGATATCTCCAGTGATTAGGATATAATCGCAATTCTATCCGGCTCAACGAGAAGTCATGAACAGCAACAACAACAAAAACGTTAAATACTTTATTTCACAAATCAATTTGTTGTCTGTTTAAGCTCCCAGCCCATAGGAAGAGATTACTATTGAATAAGCTAAAGAGTGAGCCTTTGAAACGTTTTTCGCCACGGATCTTTCTTATTTTTCCATTGATCTGTCTCTTGAATTTTCCCAAGGCGAGATTCGCTCGTTTGACATTTTAATCATCCTCAAGCCCTCCTCTTGTTGGCCATTCTCTTCGTCTTCCTCTACTTTTGATCGGTCTGTTCTTTGGTTTTGTGACGCATATTAGATTAGGAATCTTGGCTCAAAATGCCCAATCATGCTTCTTTATAGAAAAACAGTCGCCCTCTGTGCTCTTGACTTGTGTGTATGTTTCGATAGTTTTCTTTTGATAAAATCGACCATATGACAAGGCCATTGCAATGAATGACCTCTTCAGGACTTGAGGATGGTCCCACGGATGTCCCGAGATCTTAATATCATTTCAATCCGAATAAACTGGACATTCCTTTTAGAGACCAATGATGACATCAATCAATAAGCCCTTCGGTGTGGTTTAAGATTTTATTTTGATTTCATTCACTTTAAATATAACAATATTTTTTCAAAAGAAATTTAATCAATATCTAAAAAAATACCTACCTTGTTGAAAAGACAAATGACTTAGGTATTGATAAGAATTAAGTTTTGATTATGTGTATTTTGGAATCATAAAAGCTACAGGGCTCCCAAAATCTAAGCGATTTTTCATTTTTGTAATCTAAGATGCATAGATATATAAAAAACTCAAGAAGAATCACAGATCTTAGGAAGTTCAATACGGTACCAAATTGTTTATATTTTTTAAGTGAAAAACTGATAGGATTTTGAGCTTTCCAGTCTTGGAACTTCAATTGCAAAAGATTGGGAAAAAATAATGATAGTAGCTAACGAGCTGAAATTAGCACAAAAACTTACTCTTCAACCAAGATTCAACTTGCTAGTTGACACTGTTAACTAATAAAAACAAAGTAAAAAGTTACTGTTTCCATCATTTAGTATACTACTAGATAGTTAGTTTTTAATATTTTTTATTTAAAAAACGTTATTACCAAATATTTTGAAAACCACCAAAACGTTACCAGTCTTTTAAAAAATCTTATATTTTATTATTGTCCATTTTAGATAAATTTCAAGCTCGATTAAATTAAACAATAAATAATAAAATTTAAATATCCTGACTTAATATTTAATTTTACATTATTTTTAATCAAGGCTGATACGTATATTGTAATAAACTTATCATTTAATTATTATTATTAACGTTTTTTCACTTTTACATTAAATTGAATGTATATTTCTTCTTTGTTTAAGGTGGTCCTGGTCCAAGGACATTTCTTATCCTTTTTACCCCTCTGCTCGAGGAATGAGCCAGTGTTTTTGGCCACATGCACCCCCGTTGCGATGCCTGAAACCAGAGAATGTGTGGTCCAGGGCGCCACCAATGTCTTCACCTCCATTCACACGATGGATATGAAATTCATGCACCTCGATCGAAAGTAAGTCAATTATTTATTTTACATTATTTTACATTTATACAAATTGATATTCTTTAATAGAAAAATAATTTCAATATTAAATCTTTGAAAAACTTTCATATTATGAATCTATAATTTGTATCTATCTTAAAATAATTGAAATCTGGGCCTACAAATCTCTATAAATGTGAATATTTAAAAATCTTTAAAATTCATGGAAGTAAAGTATCTATAGTACTCAGTGAGTACTTGAAAAAAAAATTTTGTTTGCTATAATATAATTAGTTTCGATAATTAAAAAATGAATCTCTTGGAATTAAGCTCCAACCAAACTCAAACTAACTTATCAGTTAAATTAGCCTTATCCAACTCTTAAAGTAACTTATGTTTTCGAAATGATATTTAGAGGAAAAGTATCACTTAGACTTACTTAAATTAATACTTAAAATATTCGCCCTTCTGTTATAGACCTGTAGATTCTAAACTATTAGAGCTAGCAACTTGAAATTTGATCTGTATTTAAAGTTTGTTATCTTATATAGTAGATAATTAGTAAATTTAAAAAAAATGTTGAGGACCCTCCGTCAAAATAAAGGTACAGTGCGCACTCTCGAAAAGTGAGATACATTTGAATAGAATGAATTAAAATTTTATTAAACATGTTATTTTATCATTTATATTTTGACATCCCAGTCGCATTTGATCGATTTTTGAAAGACGATTTTACTTTTTCGAAAACTTATTGTGATCTATCGTTAGATAGCGCGACTCACCTCTTGGGATAAAAATAATAATTTAATATTTTATTTTCTAATATTACAGAAGCAATGAATAGCAAAGATTTATTATCGGATTAACCAGAGATAAATATTCTCATGTATAAGTAAGTTTACTACTAAATCTGAATCCACATGAAAATAAATTACCAATCAATATATACCCTTTTGATCTCTGTTTTGTATTTCTTCGAGGTTTTTTTTTCTAATAATTTTTCTATTTTAACTAAAGAAACAAACATACCTGAATAATTTCTGCTTAATACAGAATCGATTGTCGTTTGTTCTTTGATGATAAATCTTCGTTTTTCATTTGACCTCCTAGGAACAAATACAAACAAAAAAAGTTACCCCTGAAATAATAATCATAATTCCCCTGACAACATGGGACAACAAGTAAATGTTTGTGTTTTAAAAGATCCTTATGAAAAATAAAAAATCATCCACCTCATTGTCCTTATAAACCAGAGATAGAAAACAAAAGGAGAATTAGAAAGAAAAAAATCCAAATATGCCTGCATTCCTTGACCCGTAGGGGGCGCGCTACATTACCGACTTGTAAATTCCAACTATCGATGCGCTTGGTTGGATGTATTCTGTGTGTGTTGGTGGATGTAATATGTATGTGTCTGTGTGTGGCTTCGTGAGGCACGCGAGACTCCTACAAATCTGCCCTCAGCTAAATGTTATATCGCTTTATAAAGTCACTTAAGTAATAACCTGCGAGTTACAAAGTTTTATACGAATCCGATTTTACTTATTCTTTCTTTATTATTAAGGATCACAAGTCAAATGGCATTTAAGTCTCCAATGAAGGTGAAATAATTTAATGTAATTGAATTATTTGACAAATCATTTAAACAAGTTACCATATTGCTTCCTTTCTTAAATGAAGCAAAAAAATTGTTTCTAAATATAAACAAATAGTTAAACCATCCAACCACTTCTCATGAAAACGAATATACGGTATTCAAAATTATAATATTTAGATCAGCACTTCTTAAACTTTTTTATTTATTCTCGGCTCCATAATGTTTACTAGCAAATCATTAAATTTAAAGTGAGGCAGATATTTAGTAAGCATAGGTATCTATTGTAATAATTTTATCATTTATTAAACCTACATAATTACAATCATTAAACTTAAAAATTAATTAGATGCATCTAATAAATAAAATTTCAAAGGAAATCGCAAGATCCGAGGTGGAATTAATTATTTTTTCTTAACACTCAACCATTTTTTTATATAGTAAATAGCATGGTTCTGTTTAAATTTAGATTCACTAGACTGCGAAATTTTACAAATAAAGATTTAAATCTTCGAGTGAAATATTTAGCCTGATACATAGTTATGCCAGAAGGGTTCACCTCACAAGGTGGCCAATTGGCCCGGATTATTAATTTTGGCACTCAAGTTCGATTCCCGAGGTGGGTGAAAAAAAACAACCTTTTGATATATAATTTAAAATCATTAATTCCATCTGGGATCTACTACAAAATAAAAATTCAATTTTTTTTTCTGTATCATTTCTAAACATTAAAAATGATCTATTATATGGTAAATAATAATTTTCACATTTCATAGTGATTCTTAAAATTTTAAATTGGTGGAAAAAGGAAAACTGTTTCAAGACTTGGTACCCTGTGTAGAGTTTTGGTGAATAATATTATACAAAACACACCTGTTGGATTGTTTATTATTTTTTACTATACAAACGTTTCAAATCTCAAAAAATATTCTAAAAATGATATTTTTGGAATAATTTTGCATTTTTAACCTGTAGATCTATATCTAGAAAGCCCAAAATCTAATCACTTCTCCGCATTGGAAATACAAATATTTTAGCACAAGAACTAAATTTCTTCTCAAGTTATCGTGTATATCTAAATCTACATACACAGACAGAAAAATAATCATAGTCAACAAAATGATTTTTCTCCACGCTCCGAACATTTTTCACCAGAATGAGCAAAAAAAAAATTTGCCTGAATTCAATACATATCTGCCGGGCGTACCGAGTAATATACTGGGGCCTAGCTAGCTCATTGGATCATTATACTAGACATATAAAGGTCCAGGGTTCGATTCTCTGTCTTCTTCAGGGTTACATCGATATATTGCTTTTATTTCTTCTTAATATATGAGATTTAATCCATATATTTTTAATAAAATAGGCTCTTGAAGCCATTTTGCAATACTCATCGGAAATCGATAAATTATTCAAAATATAGGATTGATGAGATCTTTGTGATGCGGCTTTCGTTTACTGACCAAGTCGAGATCCAGTCCACTGATAAAGAAGCGTCTTGTCGCCTTTAATAATAATAATAATAAGCGAGCCTCGTATTGCATTGAAATTTCTTTAATCTCCGATCTCGACTATTGGCTTACATATCATCTACATTGGAAATAGTAAAGTATTTTTTGCCCCTATATTCAATTGCTCAGAAAGAGATCTTTTTATTCGTTTATTTTTTATTTATTTATTGATGAAGAATCGAATCCGAAACGCACTTTTTACTTCTTCTTCCTTCCTCTTGATATCCCTGTAACTTTGGCTCGTATATAGAACAAGAAACAATCTATTCGTAAATCTACTCTGAATATATTCCTTAACTTTCGTTTTTTCATCCATTGATTTAGATTTTATTTTTTTTACTTTTTAATTTAATTGAAGCTGTGGCTCTAAATCCCAGAAGAATTAGGTATTGTAGAATTAGATTAAATGGTAAAATGAAAATTTCAATGAAAACATAGATTTTCAAGAAAAAAATGAATTTTTAATACTCGGTACGCGCTCTCTGGGTATTTAGTGATTCTGATACTTTTCGACTGGAAACGGTTTGAGCTAAAAAATTTTAAACCAAAAATTCTCAAGATAAAGGATAAATATTATTATTTTATAATATTCTTGATAACAATTAGGAGGCCTTGTGGAAACTTTTTTTGGGTGTATTCAAAATGGTATAACGCTAATTGTGAGTTAGCATTTAAATTTTACTTAGGGAAAGTGGTGTAGGTTTTAGGTGAAACATGATATCAAAAATTGTGATGTCACAAAAGTCAAATTAAAATTAAAAAAAATATATTAGGATATAAAAGGGATAGTGTGACGTCACAATACAGAGGAGCTCAATGAAAATGTGACCGAATGTGGCACAGGGGGAGGGGGTCCAAAAATAATGAAATTCGTGTGACGTAATTTATGGACGGCCCCTAATTGTAATCACGAATATTATAAAATAAAAATAAGGGAACAACAATCCAGAAACCTGTATTAAAGAAGATTCTCTACTGAGAATTAAATATTGATAAAGATTGTATTATAATAAAATTTAACCGTTTATAATTAATGCAATTTAGAAACATGATATCAGAAAAGATAGATATCCAGTTTAGATATTTACTTGTATTTTGGAATTATGGTATACACATTTTGACTTCAGAACGAACTTTTCATACTTGTCACTCTTGATGCAATTTAGAAACGACCTATTCAAAAGGTAAAGATCCAATCATTTCCTTATTTTAACAAACATGTTGACACCACAAAGAACTTTTTACGTCATACATTAATATTGCCTGGTATCCGAGCATACCGAGTAATAAATAAACACTCCATCCATTTCCATCCATGTCCAAAAATTGAATTTCATTCTCCATTATTTATATTTTACGTTCCAGACATTTTGGTTATTTCTTCGTTTTCATACTAGAGATGATAAAGTTGAAAAATAGAACTACATAGATTACCCTCGAGACATTTGGATTAACCCCCCTTCACTCGTTTCCCATTTTGATATCAAGAAATCAACATTCTCCACGTGCATCTAATGTGAAGTTCTCAGGCTATATGCTAGAATGAAAGATGAGAAGAAGATTTACGAGCCCTGGTTGCTTTTCTCATTTCCCTCTCCAAGACTGCCCATCTTCACTACACATACACAGTATACAACCTCCCACACAGCGTGGAATGGACGGACATTCGGTCAGACATGCTTCTTTACTTTTCTTCTTTGCCCGGTGACATGTCAATTATGCAATGACAACAGAAAGTAAAGAACGGATCGTAAATTTTCCATCCCCTCCACAATAACATTTTTTCTTTTTATATTGGATTCTTAAAAAAAGTGTCGACTTAGGACTTGTCAAGATAGGTTGATACGATTTTTTTCTCCTTTATTAGGGTAAAATAGATTCTAAAGAGAACAAGAATGATTGAAGATTAAATTAAAATAAAATTTAGCCATTTATGATCCCCCCCCCCAAAAAATAAATAAATAAATAAATAAAATAAAATAAAAAATAAATTATTCTGAAATTTGAAAGAAATTTATTATTATTTATTTAATCTTGTTTCGTGTTTACAAGCACCTTAATCAATCATTTAAGATGTTTCATTTTACCATACTGGAGATAATATAATTGAATAATAAATTCAATTTGAAAAATCAAATAATAATATTAAAAAAAAAAACTAAAAAACACGCTTCTAAAAAGTACAAAATAATGTAATACTTAATCAAAAAGTGTGGGGTACAGAAACATGAACTTTTAATTAATTTCGACAAAGTGCCCCACCCTTTTGATTAAGTATTACCCGAGGGGTGAACCACGATTGGAATTAAGTGTACACTTCTTTGGAATTATGTGGAATTATTTTGGAATTTATTAGATAATGCTCCCTCATCTATTGTCTTCTACTTGGTATGAAAGTGGAAGTAGGTGTACACGATATCAGGTCGCGGTTCACCCCTCGGTAATACCTACATTATTTTGTACTTTTTAGAAGCGTTTTTTCAGTTTTTTTTAAAACATAATTTATTTTTTTATGTCTTAATTATTTTTAATCGACTTCAAAAAAGGAGGAGGTTCTCTATTCGACTGAATTTTTTTTATTTGTCTATGTTACCTGATATCTTAGCTAATTGTGAACCGATTTTAATAATTTTTTTGCATTGGCTTCAGTATAGTATCCGATTGGTCCCTTTTTTACATTGGTATTGGACCTTTTTTGATATGTTTGTTCACCCATAACTTCTTTGTTTATGGACCGATTTTGATGATTATTTTTGCTTTTGGATCAGTATCGCTCCAAGATAGTCAAGATATCTAAGTATTTATTTATTTATTTTATGTATGTTCGGCGAGAACTTTTGCTACGTGGACCGATTTCGATTATTCTTTTTTATTGGAAAGGGGTACCTTAGGAGTGGTCCCATACTAATTTGGTCAAGTTCTGATGATATAATCAATGACGAAATAACGTAAATCTCCAATTCTTATGAGCAAATAATCGAAGTTATAATAAATAAAATCTTTTATAAAAAAAAATCTTAAAACATTCATTTGAAATCCACAAACGTTTCGGGAGAATTTCTATATTTCTGAATTGAATTTTATTATCATTTTCTGATTCATTTGCCCGATGCTTTCTCTTATGAGATGCATGCAAGGTATTATATTAAATCACTATTAATAACATCACTAAAAAGAAAAATAATTTTTATAAAAAAATAAAACCGACTTCAAAAAAATTAAATGCAACAAATAAAATAATAAGAACTCAAAAATAAAATAAAATACACTAACAAAGTATAAAATAATTAACTAATTTAGTTACAACTAAACGACGAAATATTAACATGAAATCACTTTTTGAAGTCGGTGCCAAACAAACTATATAAGCGAGTGTACTCGCCAAACGTACTAAGTAAGATCCTTCGAGTTTGATTCATAAAATATATATGTTTGGCACCGACTTCAAAAAGTGATTTCATGTTAATATTTCGTCGTTAAGTTGTAACTAAATTAGATAATTATTTTATCCCTTTTAGTGTATTTTATTTTATTTTTAAGTTATTATTATTTTATTTGTTGCATTTAATTTTTTTAGAAGTCGGTTTTTTTTTTTTTTTTTTTTATAAATTTTATTAAACCAATTATTTTACATTAATTAATGTATACCTTGTATTTTAGCTTCGATTTCGGAGATTGCTTCTCCACCATCGAGTGTCCTTATTAATCTTTAGTCCTTGTTTTTAATAAGAGGAAAAATCTAATTAGATAAAAAAACCTCTTTTCCGATAATTATTTAAATTCCATTATTCCCCAATCAAATCGATTGGTATTCTCTCCTCTCCTCCTCCCATTCTCTCTCTTAGAAGTCGGTTTTATTTTTTTTTTATAAAAAATTTTTTTAAAGAGAAAAGTTTGCGGAATTTAACAGAATGAAATGTATTTATATAATTAACCGACTTCAAAAAAGGAGGAGGTTCTCTATTCGACTGAATTTTTTTTTTTTTTTTTTTTTTGTGCCTATGTTACCTCATATCTCCGCCAATTGTCAACCGATTTTGAAAATTTTTTTTGCATTATGTCCAGTCTAGCTTCCGATTGGTCCCATTTTTTTTCGTTTTTTTATTTTCATAGGTATTAGACCATTTTTGTCAGGTTTGCTTAGGACCAACTTTTTTTGGCTTTGGAGAACTAGTGCCCGGACAGCTCGTCGCAAGTGCATGATATCCCCATGACTTCAAGTGAACTGGAACTCGCTCCCGGCTATCAATTCCCGGCAACTTCGTCTACAAACCTGCTTAACTCCCTTGTCAGCCGCTCTTCGGTAACTGCAAGGGTCTTTGCGGATCCGATGCATCATACAGTGCTACTTGCCGGTGCATGTAAACAGGACTAACCTCTTTGCTTATGAACCGATTTCGATGGTTCTTTTTTTATCCGAAAGGGGTGTCTAGGGATGGTGTCATATTAATTTGGTCAAGTTCTGATGATATGATCACTATTAATAACATCACTAAAAAGAGAAAATAAAAATAATTTTTAAGAAAAAATAAAAACCGACTTCAAAAAATTAAATGCAACAAATAAAATACACTAAAAGGTATAAAATAATTATTATCTTATTTAGTTACAACTAAACGACGAAATATTAACATGAAATTACCTTTTGAAGTTGGTGCCAAACATATACCTTTTATGAATCGCACTCGACGGATCTTACTTAGTACGTTTGGCGGGTACGCTCGCTTATAGGTATAGTTTGTTTGGTACCGACTTCAAAAAGTAATTTCATGTTAATATTTCGTCGTTTAGTTGTAACTAAATAAGATAATAATTATTTTATACCTTTTAGTGTATTTTATTTATTGCATTTAATTTTTTGAAGTCGGTTTTTATTTTTTTCTTAAAAATTATTTTTTCATTACACGGGTTCGAAACCGACTCGAAGTAACCAGCTAAAAATCTGATCCCTCCATAGAAGTCTTAATTTAATATCAATATCGTAAATTGGCCGATGGCTAGAAGGGCCGAAAAGCAATATATATATAATTTCATTTAATTGAGTAGATAAACAATTATTTTTATCGAGAAATGTTTGCGGAATTTAACAGAACAAAAGTAACATTGATACACAGATAGATATATTTATACAGGTGAAGCTAATATAGAGGCGACTGTGGGTCAGTGGCTAGAGTGTTGGGTCGCTGACTCGGAGATCGCTGGTTCGAGACCGAATCTCGGCAGATAGATATTTGCAGTCGCCTCCTCTTGGAAAGTAATGCCTACCTACCAAGAGTATAATTGCCAAGTGACCTCTCCAAATTAGCCGTTCGGAACCGCCATTAAAAAGTATGTCCCGTATATCTGTGTAAAAACGGCTAAAAACACTCAGCACAGGTATATGTGGAGAGGCGCCGACACCCGTTTCGGGTATGGCACTCGAGGAAGAAGAAGAAGCTAATATTAAGCGTGTAAAAAGAAAGAAACTTCCATAGTAATGAATTATCTGAAAAACTCATTCCGACATCATTCTTATTTTATGACAAATTGAAAAAATATTATTTTATTAAAGTTTTTTAAACTAAATACGTGAGGTTTTATAAAATATAGGTAATATTATTATCCTAATGGAGGCGTTTCGTAAAATTCCTATAAAATTTGAAAAGATGCTTTTTTAGACCTATTCTTTTATATTATTGTTATTATTATTTTTTTATTATTAATATGATAAATCAAAGTATGACACAAGTATAGAAACAGCCGTTTCGAGTGAAATTCAGTCATTCATCTTTCTACGAAGATTTGTAGTAGTAGTCAATTTGAAGGGCCATAAACGTTGATAAAAGCTGATTTAAGATTTAACGCCAACAGCAGCGAACAGTAGTTGACACGGAATATGTAGGTGTTTAAGAGGTGACAGGAAAAAACATGGGGGAACAGGAGAAAAAAGAAATTACCATTGTGAGTTGCTGAATATATGAGTCTTTATGTCCACCGGTGGTCGGCAACGGATATTTATGAGTTTGCGAGAGGTTCGTGTCCAAGGGCGAAATTTCATGGCCAAATAATAGCTGGTTGATTTCAAATGAAATAAAATGGAGGCTACTTCTCTAATCAGGAATCAACATTTGATTAACTTATCAATGATAGCCTAAGACTGTGAAAATATTTTCCTAATAATCTCTAAATCTTATTTTCATAAGGATCCACGGCGGACTACAGATGTTACACCTTTTTGGTGCTACTTCTTATTGTTTCAATATCATTACAAAAAATTATATTAAGTACTTTTCTATTTTCTTTTTTTTCCTATTAAAAAATCCAGATACATTAAATACATCAACTATGTAAAAAAATATCCAAAGAAACATCATTTTATAGCCACGGGGGAGAGGGGTCAGAACCCCCAAGGGAATGAGTAACGGCACCGATAAACCGTTTCTTATGGCAAACTTATCGTAATTAAATTTATTGCATATGTTTAATCAATTACTATATATCGTCTCCTTAGAATGTAAACCTGGTAACTCACAACAAGGAAATTTTACAGGGCAGAGAAAAACAAACAAAATTTAATATTGTTGTTATGGAAAGAAACTATTTTTCACATTTTTTTTCTACAACTTAGATCGTAATTTTAAGTAGCAGTTTTATTTGGACGATGCTGCATCTCTTCTCTTTCGGACGGTATTAATATGTCATATATGATAAAAAATGGATTTAGCAGGTTTACATTCCTAAAGCTACGATGTTTAACTTTTAAGGAGATTGGTGTTGGTTCAAGGTGAAACAATTTTAAATAATAAAAAATTAGGTAAAATTAAGAGGTGAGGTTATTATTATGTTCTTTTTTAATTTCTTTAAGTACCTATTTGTTTTAATACAAAAGAATTCCCACTAAAAATGTTGCTTTGTGGATTGACCCCTCCCCATGAAAATTTTCTAGCTACGCCACTGCTAAAAGGAATATATAAAAAATTCAAATTTCGTCAGTATATTTAAAAAGGTACTAAAAAAACAACTAGCCTTCTACTAAATATTTTAAATAATCAAATTAATTCATGCTCTGAAGCTAAATAACATTACGATAGCCTTCCAATGGATACCAGATCATTCTAATATCCAGGGAAATGAACAAGTTGATAAAGTAGCAAACACAGCTGCTGAAACAGTAATTATGCTAGACATAGATTTAACCGAGGGGTGATCCGCGATTGGAAGTAGGTGTACACCTCTTTGGAAGTATTTTGGAAGTACTTGGAAATATTTGAAAGTACTTGGAAATATTTGCAAGCACTTGGAAATATTTGAAAGTACTTGGAAATATTTGGAAGTACAAGTGGAAGAAGGTGTACAGCATATTAGGTCGCGGTTCCCCCATCGGATTTAACTAATGGAGATGAAATGAATATTGGACTAAGAGCTCCAAAATTAAGGATACACCTATTTTCTACTTTTGCCAATGTTCTCAATGAGCCTTCGTTTGAGAAAATACAATTTTTTAGAACAGAGGTTCCCAAACTGTGAGCCGCGGCATATAATTGTGTGTGTGTGTGTGAATAATTTAATCATTTGAATTGAATCGATTTGAAAGCTAATATTTTAATTTTTTACTAAAAAATTATTTCATAAGTGTTTTAACCTGTAAGATTGAGACTATGATTCTTTTTCATGTGCTTTTTTTTAACATTTTTTTAACATATTTCAACTCTATATAATAGACTTTGCATGCAATTTTATTATTAGTATGAAAATAGTTAGCTTGTGTTAAGGAGAAGTGGATGCTATTGATAAAATTCTTACTATACTTGATTAATAGAAATTTCTTAATTTCTGAGCTTGTTTCAATGTCTCCAATGGATATGGACTTGTCTCGAAATGTATCCGGGATTATTATAAAAGTGCCCAAATTTATATTTCGCACCCTTTACTTTCTATACCAGGATGAGACATTGCATTTCAGAGAATTGATTATTTTTTTAATTTTTATCTTTAATTGTTTTTAAAATATTTTCAATGAAATAACGAAATTATTTTTTCGAAATTTCGGTAAATTATTTTTTCGAAATTTCGGTAGATTCTTTTCATTTCGTTATAAGGAAAGAAAAAATTTATCGAATACATTTTTTCATAAAATAATTATATACAATGAATTTATTTTTATTAGGTAGATTTTTTAATCAAATAATTAAGAAATAACAGATATTTATTATGGCGTGTTCATTTTAGAAAATCAATTCATACGAAATTTGTTTTTAATAAAATTAATCATTTATAATTGAATGTAATGGAAGGCAGCCCAGAGGTAGTGAGGAAAGAAAAAATTAACACATATCAAATAAGGTGTAATTTATTGGAATCCTTCATCCTTTCCTTTCAAACCGACGTTTCGGAGGATTTTTCCCTCCTTCTTCAGGGTCTATAAACCAATATTACAAAATTATAAAAACGGGGTTGGTCATCATTCATTTCAACAATAAAATAATACAATTATAAATACAATGTAAACAGCCAGATTATCAATAGAAAAAGATATATAATTTACTCACTTCAAAGGGTCAATGAATGAAACAAATATATAAAATGTTTCCTTCTTCTCTCCACAGTGTTTCATTTATTGACCCTTTGAAGTGAGTAAATTATATATCGTTTTCTATTGATAATCTGGCTGTTTACATTGTATTTATAATTGTATTATTTTATTGTTGAAATGAATGTTGACCAACCCCATTTTATAATTTTGTAATATTGGTTTATAGACCCTGAGAAGGAGGGAAAAATCCTCCGAAACGTCGGTTTGAAAGGAAAGGAGGAAGGATTTCAATAAATTACACCTTATTTGATATGTGTTAATTTTTTCTTTCCTCACTACCCCTGAGCTGCCTTCCATTTCATTCAATTAAAATTTCTACCAGTCCGTCTCTCTCCAGAGAAAATTTCGTTGCAAAAAAATTAATAGTGGGCGTGTTTAATTTGATGATAATAAAATTTTCAAATCAAAATTATTTATTTTATCTTCGTATAAAAATTCAAATTTGATTTTTTTTTCAATTACCTTAAATTCAATAAAGTTGAAAATCTCCCTCTATATATATCTGCAGGTGTGTGGGTGGGTGTGTGGGTGTGATCAAATAAAATATAAATTTTTTGCCACTAGAACGAACTGAAAGATTCTGCATTCTTGACTAGTGATAGAGTGTAAGTCATTTTGAGTGAAGAAACCTGGTCTCCTGATCTACTTAAAGCCTGAATTACACTATGCAAAGTTCATACAAGTTATCACCCAAGTTGTAAACTATTTCTGGCTCCTAATGCAAAAAATCTTGTATATTTGGTTTTAGATGCAAATTTAGATGCAAATCAACTTGAATAGAAACTTACAAAAAGCTGGTCAGTAAATATTTTCCTATTGGCACCAGAAAGGATTCTATAAAATGTAACTTTTAAATTAATTACATTTTTTAATTAAACTATTAATTCTTAAAAAATGCCGATTTTGCTAGAATGTATGAATCTTAATAGGCAATTAAAGCTTAATAACAAATTTTTCGCAAAAATTAAATATCTAAATAAAAAAGTTTCATCAATTTTACAGGATACTCAAAAAAGATTTCAAGAATGTCTTTCTCTCTAGTCTTTCTAAGTGTGGTCTTTAAACGTTTTTTGATTCAAGGATGAATAAAATAATATTCAAATAAAAGGAAATATTTGAAGCCACTTCATTCCAAATCAGAAATACCTGTTAAAAGTTTATTTAGAGTTTAATTCGTACATAAAGCAAAATAATGATAGGATAGTTGAAATATTTTTCTGATGCATTTATCATGTTCTCATATAAAATCTTAAATATATATAAAGAAAGAGTGAGAGGGGAATGTTAAAGGGGGATGAAGAGGGGAAGTAAATAACATAAATTTCAATAAGGTTATTGTTCTCCAACAAGAATGCAACCACCTGGAAAATTTATTAACAGCCAACTTCTTTTTCTGGTTGTCAAAAAATTTTAATAAAGTTTTCCCGGCGACATTATAAGAGAGAGAGATGCACACAAAAAGGCGGAATAATTAAATTAATTATTTTCTCTGACACCTTAGAAAGTCAACTAATGTATAGGTCTTCCCCAAGGGATGTGTATGTGTGTGGCTGAGTGTCTGTGAAATCGATCCCCCTTTTTTTTTACTTCCCCTTCTTTGCCCCCTCTCTCAATATCTCAAACTCCATTTGAATATAATAGCCTCTGGAATCTTCTAAAAGAGTGTTCGGATGAAGTTAATGTAGTATCATGTTTCGATATCCTATCTCTTTATGTCTCTTTCCATCTTGATCCTGTTGCCTACATCTTAAGAAACTCAGGAATGGAAAAAGAATTAACACAGCGATCAAATAATTTTACAGATTTCTTTGATGAAAACTAAAGAATCACAGCAACATTCGCAGTCTATTCAATTTTAAATAAAAAAATATCTTACAAAAATAAGGAATTCAATATGTCAAATATAAAATACCTATGTGATGTTGCCATCTCATAATTTACCATACATTTTCCTCCCTAAGGGGGCCGTTTAACAAAGCTGCTTTTGCATTGATAGTTTTCTAGGGCCTCAAAGGCCCACGGTGCAAAATTTTGACCAAATCCGACAAAGGGTTCAAATTTTAAAAGGGGCCTCAAAATACTAACAATTGGTTAAAATCAAGAAATTCAAATAACATTTAAAAATGACAATAGAAAGTTCCTATATTAGATACTAGTATTTACAGGGAAGAACGACCTTAACAAAATATGTCTGGGGCAGTGAATGAATCTCATCTTTATCATTGACTGATAAACATGTACATATTTTTATGAACATTATTTTTTTTTTGAAATATTGATCTATTTTTATGCATTAAAAAATTATTTAAACGTGTGCTGTCTATTGCTAATTCAATAGTGGGATTGCCAAACACATTTTCATCCACATTTGATTCCGATAAAAAATTACGAACGCGATTGATCAATACTGAGGGAATTGGTTTTATACGAATTAACGAGATTTTCCCAAAATACGACTCTAATTCAACGAAAAAATACAAATTATGAGACGTTTCGTCTATCTTGGAGAAAAATACATTATATCGAGAGGACTAAAATGCATTTTTTTATATGAATTAACGAGATTTGTCCAAGCACTTTCTTTTGATTTATTGGGATATACGCTAAATCGGGATACGAAGTATCGGGATTTCACTGTATTATAATTCAAGTGGACCAATACTATTCTTGACTAGTCCCTGAAATATATTTGTTGTTAAAATTATAGTGTGAGGTATCTCTTTAAAGAAATTTTGAAGTAGTATTAGGCTTATTTTTTTAAAACTTTATTTCGATTTATATCATAGCGGTGTGAATGAGCTCAAAATTGGCCGTTTTTAGCTGATATTTGTACCTGCTGGCGTTTAGATATAGTTCAACCTGAAATTATGGCAAAATTCCACAAATTCAGTTGTTCTTCCTTACCCAATGTAATATAATAACGAAATTGATATCTCAAGTATTTTAGGAGTTTAAGGTACCCAGGTTTGTATCAGACTTTAATTTTAATTTCAACTTTTTATACTTTTCTAGAAACGTTGAAAGTAGCTCTATAAATGAAATATATGTATTACATTTTTGGTTTAATAAGCATTCAATTTCAAACAAAACAAAAACAGGTAAGAGTAGATATGCTGTAACATTTCGTTGAGCATGCAAACGCACGGTAAGCCACATTTCAGTCGAGAGAGCAGCAACAGCAGCATCTCAGATGCCAACGGGCTTAAATACAGATCATGTTTTACACCTGAACTGTAAATTACAGTGGCTTGTTGTTTCAATCGAGATTATAGAGACATTTCCTCTCGGGAGGTGGTATGTATGTATGCAGCCAATGCACTGACATTTCATGGGGAGGGGGGGGGGGGTGAAAAAATTCCACCTATCTAACGAGAAGATATTGACATCTTGCATTCTAACTTATATTGCACTTAAGAAAATTTAATTTATGGTAAATTTAATTCACCTCAGAATTATTCAAAGCATTTTATTTTATTTGGAACCTGATTTCAGAGCAGTAATTAAATTCGAAACTTGAACTAGGTATAACTGCTAGTAGTACAGCAAAGCAAACTTTTGGTTGACATTAGTCAACCTAAAGTACCCTTTTACTTTAGGTGTTTTTTGATTACACTGCTCGACAAAATTTAAACAAAAATTTCTTCCCCTAAACCTGGCAGTTGGTTCCGGTGGAGTTTTATACGCTGATTATCATGCAATTTCCCGATTTTTTACAAAAATGACCAAAAAAGGCCATTTTGACCTAATTTTGAGTCCCATTAAATATTAAACATCAATATTTGAATTCAAAATATTTTATTGACGTAATAGAAAACAGCTTTTTCTTTGATTTTCAAATTATCACTTGTTTTTAGCTCAATTAGAACTCGAGTTATAACTAAAAAGCTAAGACCTTATGTTTTTATCTATGTTTATTATCCTTTATAATCACGTAGTTTTAGTTTTTTAGTTATAACTCGAGTTTTAACTGAGCTAAAAACAAGTGGTAATTTGAAAATCGAAGTTTTCTATTACATCAACAAAATATTTTGATTGAAAATTTTTTGTTTTGCCTAGTGTAGCAGAGAAACTTTCTTTGTGAAAATATTTTGATTTCAAATATTGCTGTTTAATATTTAATGGGACTCGAAAATAGGTCAAAATGGCTTTTTCAATTTGACCGATAATATCTCAAAACACTGATGTGTTGTAATAAATCGGTAATCAGTGTATAAAACTCTACTGGAATCCATTGTTAGGTTTACGGGTAGAAATTTTTGTTTAGTAGTGGTATTTGCAGTTTTCCCAAAAACCATTCTAGGGATTTTTTACTTTTTTAAATCGATGTGCTATCATATAATATGCTCCTCGATGGGTATCCTGATGAAATTAAAGAAGGCCAGTGTCCCAAAAAATATTAACTAAGTCAGTAAGTTAATAAATATATTAATATATTATTGATCTTACTTTCAGAAGCCACTAGTATTTCCGTGTATCTTTCTGTTTGCCTATAGGTTACTTTTGTATATTTTTCATGCCAGAAAAATACAAACAGATAGATCATTTGGAAAACCAACGAGTAAGCGAGTCGGTGCTTTAATGAAACATGAACCATTTAACTAATCAAAGTGGTAATTAAATATCCGCATCCATTAGAATATTAATTAGAAAATTCTCCGAGACGTGTTGAGAATTTTCGCTTATTAATTAAAAAAAGTTAACAGCTTCGTTAAGATGTTTTCTCTTCTCTTTGATGTCAAGAGATGGTATTGAATTTAAGAAAGAATTCTCTCTTAAAAAGAGAGGAAGTTTCAATCGTTATAAATCATACCTCCATTAGTTTATATAATTTATATTCTATATTCATAGTCAAAAAGAAAAAAAATTGAATAATAATGAGACTAAAATTATAATTCAAGAAAAACTATCAAATTTGCCTAATGTTATAGAATGTATACAGTGATGAATTTACGTTTAGGCCCGTGAGGCCCGGGCCTAGGGTGGCAAAATTTTAAGGGCGCTAAAATTTTAGAGATTGCAAAATTTAAATTTTTTTTCCTCACTACCCCTGGGCTGCCTTCCATTACATTCAATTAAATTTATAATATTTGCAGGTAAAAGATCAGTTACAAGCAGAATATTTCATGGATTGGTCTCAATCTCTCAATGTCTCTTTTCAGAGCAGCGGCATCGAAGAAGAATTTTAAATGTCAATCTTCACTTTCGTGTGAGGATTGCCCATTTTAAATTCGTAATTGTCTGCCGTCTTTTTAAATAAACTTGTCTTATTGATTTTTATTATCTAATAATAAAATTATTTATTCAATAGTAATAAGAATATTTGTTTTCGAAGTCTTGAGCTTTTCTCAAAATTTTGGTAAATTAAAATTTCAAATGTTTCTTCATTAGTTTTTGAATTTGTAAAATATCTAAACCTCTATAGCAGGATTTATCTAACTTTCCACGTAACTTTCACCATCACTGCCTAACCCTTTGAGGTACACAAATTTATATAATGAACTTTATTAAAAATATTTAATTTAAAACAGAAAAAGTTATTATGACTGAAATGTCTAAAATTTTACGTGTTAAAAAAATATTCCAATATTGTAGAGTGAATGGACTTGAATCAATGACAAATAAGGCGTCTGATGGCGAGACATCCTCTGGATATAACAGACCAAAATAATTATATGATAAAGAAATCGATCTTATTTTATCGATTTCATCTCTCTGAAGGTTCAAAGTATGTCTATTATATAAGAAAATAGCATTTTGATTAAGAATTTTATAGTTTACAAGATATTGTATGAAAAAGATTTAATTTCTCCTCTCCGGGAGCGAATCAAGTAGAAATAGCCAACAGTTTTATTTTTTTCTCATTAGATATTTATTCAAATCTATTGAAATTTCATATCTGGCTGTTATTTTCAATTATGTTTTATATCAAATAATTATTATTAGGAAATTTGTATTTTAAAGGGTAGTTTATTTGAAATCCAATTTGAAAAAACGCTAATAACTCAGTTGAAAATTTAAAAAAAATATGAAATTAATAGATCTTATAAAACAATTAATTATTAATAATTTAATACTATTTTGAACGAAATCTATTTGGTATTTTTTGAGAAAATCGTCAAATACCTCGAAAACCGTCTATGAATGGCCGTTTTAGAAACATTTTAAAATTCAGCTACATGTCACAAGTCAATGTTTCGTTTCATATGAGTTTTTAACTTTTTTCAAACCCATCTCATGCTTTCAAAAAACATCGTTTTTTGACGGTTCAAATGGTTTTTAACCATTTTCTCAAAAATTACTTATTCAATTTCGTTAAAAATTGAAGTAAATTATTAATAATTAATTGTTTTATAATATCTAATAATTAGATATTTTTAAAAAAAAATTTAAACGGAGTTATTGCGTTTTTTCAAATTGGACTTCAAATAAACTACCCTTTAAAATGCAAATTTCCTAATAATAATTATTTGATATAAAACATAATTGAAAATAACAGAGAGATATGAAATTTCAATAGTTTTGAACGAAATCTAATGAGAAATAAAATAAAACTTTTGGCCATTTCTAGTTGAATCGCTCCCAGAGAGAAGAAATTGAATCTTTTCATTCAATTTCTTTTTAACTACAAAATTCTTAATCAAAATGCTATTTTCTTATATAATAGACATACTGTAAACCTTCAGAGAGATTAAATCGATAAAATAAGATCGTTTTTTCTTTCTCAATTATATTAATTCTTTTGGTCTGTTATATCAAGAGGCTGGGTCGCAATTCACACGGCATCAGTGAGTCATTTGTTACGGTTTTCTAGCTTTTTACCATTTTCTTAAAAACTAATCAATCAATTTCGTTCAAATTGAATACAATTATTAATAATCGATTGTTTTAAAATATTTATTAATTTTATTTTTTAACAATTATTTCAAAGTAGTAATTAGCGTTTTTTCAAATAAGACTTGATATAAACTACCCTTTAAAATACAAATATTCTAATAAAAACTATTTGATATAAAAGATAAAAGTTAATATTTCATAGATATGAATTTCAATAGATTTTAATTGATGTGATGAGGAAAAAATTAAACCCTTTTGCCATTTCTAGTCGACTTGCTGCCTCAGTGAAGAAACTGAATGTTTTCATAACATTTCATTTAAACTAAAAAATTCTTAATTGAAATGCTATTTTCTTGTATTAGAATGATTAGGTGTACCTTCACATAGATTAAATCCTTCTCAACACAAGACTCTCGGCATAGGGATCACGTCATTTCATCAAGCCCATTCAATATATACTAGTGAAATATCTTTTAATATATGTGAGAATATTTAATATCATAAACAAATAAAATAATTTAAATATTAGATTACATGTATTATCTATAAACATTCGTAGGTTTGCCAACCAGCGGTCCAAGACTCAGAGGACACAGGAAAGCTATTGAAATTATTTATCATTTTATTATGTTATTATAAAAGCACAAAGTGTTGTGAATTTAATATTAATTGAAATTGATTAAATAAGATCGCTTTCTTTCTTAATGACTAAAATAATTGAAAGAATTTGTTTTATCAATGTTTTTTATCTGTATCAAGTGGTTGAATAAATAAACATTAGCAATAGCGATGTACTACAGTCTCAATACTGGTTTGACGACACTACTCTCCTAGTATTAAAAATATTACAGTTTTCATCTATATAGATTCTATAAAAATGGGATATGATGGAAATTTCTAAATCTGAATTTAACGTCAATATAAAAATTGTTGAAATCGATTCCTTCATAATATAGTAGGATCAAAGAAGGAATTTAAAATTTATTTTCTGAAAAGGCCACAGATAGAAGAATCAGCCCTACTAACTTAACGGGTTAGAAGCTGGTATCAAAAATACTAGTTTAGACAAGTTTAAAAATAATTTTTATTTTCCTGTTATTCTAGAAACACCTAAATTTAAACTAGACGATACTTTAAAAAGAAAAATCTTCACTTGACTCAAATAGAACATTTTCTAATTTAAATTGAATTATTATGAACTTACTACTAAGTATATTCAAACAAAATTTGCTATTTAAATTTCCCAAGAAATTTCTCTTAAGCTTGTCAATTTGTATTTATCTTTCTTCTCCATTCCCCTTCTCGATTTTTCTTTTTCTTTCCCCTTCCCTTACTCCTCTTCTTTGCCCAGAAGAAAAGCGAATTTCTGAATAATAATATGCTAACAAAGAATAAGAAAAATAAATAAATACATATTCAGTCATATATCTTCACTATATATATATCTTGGTGGCGTATCTGCTTTTCTTTGTGTCCTGTATTTTTACAGACAAATAGAAAAAGATGAAAAAAATTCAACTTGGAAATATCAAATCTAATAAATTGTCCACCTTCGACGAAAAACATATATGGATGTTGTTCTTGTCTTTTTTAGTTAGCTATAGGGTGTCCTGAGACAATATCCTAAAGGATATAACCGTCTCTCTATCTATAAATAACAAGGTTTTAATTTTGAAGCATGAAAATACAATAAGGGAGAAATGTACTAATGTAAGCACGGACGTACCTAGAACTTTTTCGGACAGATCCAATATTTGGAAATGAACATAAATTTGGCATGTTTTTTAATAAAATGTTGCACTAAGTTAAATTTCAGCTTTCTATACAAAAAGTTCGCTGATAAAAAAATATTAAATCCCTAAAATTTTCAGATAGCAGTCTGAATTGAAAAGATTTTGTTTTCCCGAGAATAGCAGAGTTGTTGATATGTATACCTTTATATATATATATATGCTTATTTGCATCATTCAGAGACGAACTTCATTGATTTCTATTTACGAAGCACTCTGAATCTTGAAAACGATTTCATTTTCTCATGGGTATTTTATTTATTTATTTATATAGTTTTTTTACCATTGAATTGTCCTATGGAGAACTATAGAATCGGTTGTAGCTAATGAGCTAAAATTTGGTACACAAGTTTGGAAAGTAGAAATTTAGAAGCGAAGAATCTTAATTTATGGTAAAAGAGAGTGTGAGTTCCTTACATGGCTACAAGATATAAATAAAACGTTCAATAAAAATGTAATAAAAATAATACCCTGATAAAAAATGCAATCTGGGTATCAGGGAGGTCATGTCTCCTACTACTAGGAGTATATCCATAGTCTCCTAACCCAGTGGTTCTTAACCTTTTTAAGCAGTGACCCAAATTTGAGAAATATGTTCATGTCGCCCTGACCCTCCCCCCCCCCATCAAAAAAAATTTAATTACTTTTTTAGATGATAAGTACTTAATTGAGAAATTTTCTTCAATTTCCAATGATGACTTTTTTTAACTCACTTATAATATTATTTTGTAACAATTAAGATAACTACAGGTACTTTTTGATCTAAGGAAAATTTAATGAAAAAGAGCGTGTTTTTCATATTTTCATTTTCTATAGTATTGAATAAATCAAAATATATTTTTCAACTTATAATAATAAGTAAAATATTTGATTAACGACTCTCCGCGACCCAAAGAATTATACTTTGCGAACCAATTTTGGGCCGCGACCCATAGGTTAAGAACCACTGCCCTAACTCCTCATACTAACCTTCCCTACGAAAATTAAACAATCGAAATTTATTTCTGACTAGGGCCATTGTTCCATATAAGCCCAGAATGGGAAGATGGGAGAGGCTTAATATAAAAAAAAATGTCTTAATTGAAATATTTTAATTTTTCGTGAGGTTATTTTTATTTTCAAGATAAGTACAGCGTTCACAGGGACTAAGGGTCGCTTGTATGTCGCAAAGTAAATACTTTTTACCACTAACAAACGGTAGATGGTAAATGGAGCCACTGGGTTGGCCATCAGATGACAGGCACTTTCCACTGCCTCCATTTACCATCTACCGTTTGTTAGTAGTAAAGCATTTAATTGCGACATACAACCGGCCTAAGTGTTACCGGAGCGAAGTAACGAAGAATAATAATTTCTAATAATTTCTTCAGAATATTATATCCACTACATTTTAAAAACTTATTACTTAGATGGTTATTAATCTTGAATGAATAATAATTATCCAATTTGATTGATTCTGAAACTTTTGGGTCCAGGCATCTTATAAATTTACATGAATTTTTTTATATTTGACAAGGCTTGGTTCGATCATATATGTGTACCGCATTTTGTGTATAACTCCTAATTAACTGAAGATGGCCAAATAAAATTCAGGTTTTATTAAAGGTGTTTTATTGAACCCAGTGATTCCATCTTTGGCTGATACCTCCTCTTTCATCTAGTACAATAATTATCCAATCCTAAAATAATTTTTTATTTTTAAATAGATTCATAATGGAAATGAGTGGCTAGGCGCAACCAACGGTACTTGATGTTAAGTTTACGAGGTGTTGTGCATGCTGTTGATTGCCATTGTCATTGGGCATTGGTCAAAAATGTCACGTTGGCCAATTGACTCATTGTCCTTTAAACAAAGCCCAGGGAATATTAAACATCTCTTCGGAACAACTCTTAGAGACACCGACAGGCATTTATTTTCTCCCACACCCAAAATTATCCAGCATTCTCCGAATAGAATTTCTAATATTATAAGAGAGCTAGAGAAAGGAACATTTATTTTTTAAGGAGATCTTTAAAAATACAAAAACTTCATTTAAAAAAATACATACACATAGATATATTTAAGTATGTACTTTTTTTCTCTCTATATTTAATCAAAACCAATTATAACAATTGTCAATTGATTCATCTTTGAAATCTCTGCAAATTTTCTAACTCTCTATGTCCTTTCTTTCTTGAGTTGATATCAAAAATGAAAGACAGACGGACGCTGAATTTCAAGTATTTTTAATTACGAATAAGCAAAAAGAAAAAAAATAATAAACATAAAAAATTCGATAAATTTCGAGTGAAATCAATTCTCTAATCGCCTGGTGGGCTTTGGCATTCGAGCGTACAAAATAATTCTCTCTGGTTAAATTTTTCGCAGTTTAAAAATTTAATCCTCTGTAATATAACTGTGATACTAATAAATACATTAGTACTGGATAAAACAAAAAGGAATCCAAAAGTCATTAATGAAAAAATATTATGGAAAAATTTCATTTTAAGAATATATAGTATTCCTACCTATATTGATATTTTTCTCTATTTTTTGATAGAATTTCTCCTATTTATTAGTGTACAATAATTAAATGCTACATCATTTATCAATTCTGGCATATCTGAAAAACAATTATTCCTTTCTTAACAAACACTCAAAATACTATTAAGTATGGTTTTAGAAACAATTCCTTCTAATAAATTTTGCTTGAAAATATGTTTGGCTACTAATTACAGAATTATTATTAGAGGATTGGTTCATCCTATTTTAAATGTTGTTGAGTCTCTTAAGAGCTTCGACTTTATCTGTCATTCTCGGTCCCGAGCTAATTGGATTGATAGAGGACACGGTTTTGCGACAAGCAAATTTGAAGGTTCTATATGCGAACTCTAAAGAATTAATTGGATAAATAAGTATTAAAATCTACTCGAAGGAATACCCATGAAAATATAAAGGCGTTTCAATGTTTTTTTTAATTTTCAACTCAAACAATACTAGACTAAAATTGCAGATTTGATTCTTTGGTGGTTGAGTTGCTTATCAAAAGAAAAGAAACCACCTAGTACCTAGATTTGATAGATATAGTCCATTCTAATGAGATTTTCTCATTAAAACTGTGCATTCTGGGTGGTTTCATCCAAAACTTCTCTTTCCAAAAGTATTCGACTAATTCACTTTATCTAGAAAAATCAATATTTATATACTAATCTTAGGATTTTTTGATATATAGCCATAATAATTTGAGCATTTTCCACTGATGACATAATTTCAAATTCATACAAAAAGTCATTTAATTTCATAGAAAGATCATTTTGTAAAATAAAAAGATTTCTTCGAATTCGTCGTGTTGAGAACTAATGTATTAAAATTCATTACTTGGATTGCATGCTCAATGAACCTTCTTCACTAAATCCTCCTACCTTTAGCACACAGAAGCTGAACAAATTTATAGATCCGCCCACCCAAACTTCTTTGCAACTTCTTTCTTACCCATGATAAATTATCCCGTTAACGTTTCTACTCACCAAATTTCTATTCATTCGATTGAGCTTATATTTTATTAAAGAATAGGTAATAAATTTCTAAACAAAAATATGTATATATACATGATTATGTCGTCTGTTTGTACTGTTTGTGCCAGTCGAGAACAAATAGAAAAAATTATAATTTATTAACAAGATTTCTTCACCAAGTGATGGAAGTAGAAAGTGAATTCTAGTCTTTTAAAAAAAGAAGAAACAGACCCGACGAGGGAGGGTAGTTACCCCCGGACCCGAAAGGAGCCAGGCACTACCGCTGTTAAATACATTTTTGTACTACTAAAATCTATTAATTATTATAAATAAAAATGAAAATTAGATATCAAAGCGTATTAAGTTACGGATTTATTTATTTGTTAAATAATAAAATATTTTGCTAATTGAAGAATGTAATATTTTTATGTGTCCCAGCATTGAGACACCCGCTGGTTTGATTTTGCCCCAGGGCCCGAAAGAGCTCTCCATGGGCCTCAGAACTTAGACAATTCAATTAATATCCATTTGGTTTTTCATTTTACTTTTTTATTATATATCATATAACTAAATACAAACAAATTTTATATTAAGCTAATATCTATCTGACAATCATTTGATAACCAATCTTTATAGATATTTATTAAAAAAAAAAAAAATTCTTCCCGATAACCTTTCAATAACATTTTATCCATAAGAGAGAATACGTTCTCGTTTCATTCTTTTCAAATCCAATCATGTTATCAAGGAATATGCAAATGAAAACGAGCTATAAAACTAATAACAAGATTTTCATTTGGCACGATCATTTCGTGTTCAGATTATAAAATAAAAATCTTTCCGATTTTGCTTCAATGAAACCAATGATTCATTCATTCGATTAAATACGTTGTTACCGGATACATTGTTTAATCACAATCAAAGGTATTTTATTATACTTATTTTCTCAAGTAAATTTCGAAAAATCAAATAAAAATTGAAGGAAAAATTAAAAACTTGTTTAAGACTCGGTTTGAACTAGGAACTTTTAAACCTTGACACGTAGCTGTATTAGTATATTAACAGAAACATGCCGAGTTTCAGCTCTTTAGTTACAATAGTTCGATAGTTCTCCACATGCCAATTTGACTTTTCTTTCTGATTTCCTGCAATTTTGTTCATTAAGTACTGAAGAAGGAAAGTCTTGAATATACTTAATCAGTAATTCAATTTGGAAATACAAATATTTAGTCACCAGAATGAGCTTTACACGATTTTACCTTCTTGAGTTATAGTGGGTATCGAAATCCTGACACAGAAAAATCATGCTTGAAAATAAATTTTATGAGAAGAAGATTAATGATTTTTCTTCATGTTTATTTTATTTATTTATTTAATATATTTTCATAGGGCATATTTTGCTCCTCATAGTATACAATTTACATACATACTTACATTTGAAGTTGCATAAATTTTTTACATTTACACAGTGATTTTTTTATAAGAAAAACTCTCATTTTTTGATAAATATTTATTTTAAAAATTAGATATTTATTTCTTAAAATAAATAAATAAAAATAAATGCTATATGCTAAAAGACAAAAAATGCACTGCATCTACAAATTTCATATATTTTTATCTGATGCTGATATTTTTAAAAACAATTTTCAAAATTAATACTAAACAAAAAAAAAAAAAAAAAAATCAGTAAAATAACTATTTCGGTCCACAGTGTAAAAAAGAAATACTACTTAGTTTAATATATTTTAGTAATCTGGCCACTCAACAAACATACTGAACGTATTGAATTCACTTAAATTTTCAAATTAGTTTGAAATAATTAGATTTAATTTTTGTTTTAGAACCATTTAACAGATTATATAACAAAAAAGTCAAAAATTTTTAAATTCCGAAAGATGAAAACTGTTTTGAACTGTTCCTCGAACCAGAAAATATTCTCTTTTCAAAATTTTTTATTCAATTTCTAATTCTAATTAATTAATTAATTTTAATTATTTTTAATTTTTAATTTTACTTATTCGAAATGTCTGGCAGAAAATAATTTTCAAGCGTTATTTTATCAGTCTAGATTCCCTTCCATACTTAAGTAGTTCTGGCACTAAAATATTTATGTTTATTTTCAAAACTAAAATCTGATTATTAGAGTTTGGGTTTCTAGCTTAAGATTTTAAGGTTGAAAAATACAGAAAATCTGATAAAAATGTTAAAATAGGAGCTATAGAACAATTGTAGCTAATGATGTGAAATTTGACACAAGCTTGTATTAATAAAA
Organism: Forficula auricularia; assembly: GCA_024734495.1. Taxonomy (NCBI): domain Eukaryota; kingdom Metazoa; phylum Arthropoda; class Insecta; order Dermaptera; family Forficulidae; genus Forficula; species Forficula auricularia. The sequence continues at coordinate 6,384,923 of JALMQS010000030.1, read as the reverse complement.
AGCACCCCTACGTCAATTTCCAACGTCTAGCTAGAAATGATTATTAAAAAAAAATATAATCCCTAAAATTTGACGAAATCTTACTGAGTCTTAAAAAAATCACCAGTTGCTCTTCCAATTTTCAATTGAAATTTTATTATTTTAAACAATTCTTTTAATCGACGCATATCAACCAAAAATATTTGTCTTCATATACAATACAATTATTTTGATTCCAAGTTTCCTGATGACTAAATTTGTTTCAATTCAAATAGGTACAACATTTTTCTATTTAAACTTTTTTACTTTATCCAATGCGAAGCATGGGTAAAGTATTGTAACATAATCTCGCGGAAAGCTCGACTTCAAAGGGCCCTCAGGCAAAGACTACGGAACGGACAGCGGGGTGTTTTAATATTAATTTACCATCCATTTACCATTCCTGTGTTAGTGGTAAAAAGCATTTACTTTGCGACATACAACCGGCCCTAAGTGTGTGCTAGGCCCTTCAGACTAATAGGGAATAGGCAAACGCCTCATTTAAGACACGTGCAAATTAATATTAAAACACCTTGATGTCTGTTCCGTAGTCTTTGCCTGAGGGCCCTTTGAAGTCGAGCTTTTTACTTTCTTTCCCGAGCGAACTTGTTTTTTCTGCAAACGAGTTCAAACAGGAAAGCCCTTAAAAGATGTTTAATAGCACTAAAGCTTGCGATTGTAATTTCTGCACCCAAGCCGACGCTCGGAGCCATGTGGGTAAATCTGGCACATTTAGCATTTATCATTATCAATCTCGCCGAAATTTTTTTCTACGAATTGTTAATTATATAATTTAATTAAATAAATTAAATAAAAAGACAAAATATTATATGAGGGATTCTACGCCAAATCCGACCGTTTGAAAAATTTTAATTTTTGATTTCCTTCATTTTTTGACATTTTTTAGTACCCATCAAAAAACTCTTCCTGGTAAATTTTGAAATTTTTTTGATCACCGGTTTAAAAGATATCGAATTTCGGTTTTTCGTTTAAAACTTCTTCAAAAATGGTCCAAATTCAAAATATTTTTTGAAATTTTTGTTTTTTTGCATACTTTAAAAAAAAAATAGTATTTATCATAGGACCATCTCAACTAGGTCTTAAAATTTGTAGAATGAATAGAAATCAAAAAAATTGAAGAGTTCATACAGTTTCAAAAACAAGATTGAAATTTTCAAACTCAAAAATCTCATATATAAACACTTTAAATAATTTTTTGTATTTTTTCTAAAAAGTATGTAAAAAAAAAAATTGAAAAAAAAAACAATTTGAATTTGGTCCATTTTTGAAGAAGTTATGAGCTAAAAACCGAAATTCGATATCTTTTAAACCGGTGATCAAACAAATTTCAAAATTTACCAGGAAGATGGGTACTAAAAAATTTCAAAAAATGAAGGAAATCAAAAATTAAAATTTTTCATACGTTCCGATTTGGCGTGAAATGCCCCATATACTTATATTGAGAAATATTTAAAAGAAAACAATTTTCCTTGCATTTAGAATATTTATTCCACTATAGAAAATTTTGTCTTTTATAAAAAAATAAAATAAAATAGAGGGAAAAGTGAAAACTTTCTTCAAGACTCGGTATACTCCCTTCAAATTTTACATATGATTGGAGGAGAAGTGAGCTTTTACAGACAACTAGGGTTAGAGCCTTCTTAGTTAAAAATCTAAATATAATAAATAGAAATCAATGAGGTTGTTCTCTGCTTGACGCAAATCAACATATCGTCAGCTGAGAATTGGAGTGATCCAAGTCCACATATCCTTATTTTGAGAAATTCAAGTTCAAAGTTTTCAGATCCATTGTTTTTAAATAGACAGTACATTTATTACAATGAGTTTTAGAAGATACACAACTAATAAGCTGACGTGTTCTGATGTGGCCATCCACTTGACTTTACCAAACAACCTGGCCCCTAAAATTATTTATACTTATCTAGGGGGTTAGTTTTTTTCATTTTTAGACTTCTGGGGTCGCACTGATTATGTATGCAAAATTTGGTTGAGTTTGGTACAAGGACCTGGATTTTCATTTTTTGACCCTACACCCCCCCCTTTTGGTCGGTTAGTTTTTGCATTTTTAGACTTCTGGGGTCTCACTGATTATGTATACAAAATTTGGTTGAATTTGGTAAATGGCCAAGGTTTTCATTTTTTTGCCCCCCCCCCCTCCCTCCCCATTTTGGGGAGTTAGTTTTTGCATTTTTAGACTTCTGGGATCTCACTGATTATGTATACAAAATTTGGTTGAGTTTCCTCAAATAGCCTAGATTTTTAATTTATAACCCCCCCCCCCTCTCTCCCTTAATTTTGGGTCGATATGCACCAAAACCTAATCAGCTCTTAATCTCAATAGACCAAAACTACGTGTGAAATTTGATTTCGATATTCACTCTAGTTTTTGAGCTAGCTCGTCCATATACATTTGATAACGCACAGACTAACGGACGGACATACTAACAGGCATTTTGACAAAACAGTTGTTATCTCGAAAAATAATAATTTTTTCGATGTTCACTTATTAGAGCTTTTTTGTAGAGCGAAATGCCATCGTTTCGCTCAATTTTTCTAATCAAAATAGTTTCAGCCGTTTTTGAGATATTTCGAAAAAAAGAAGGAAAAAAAACACTTTTTTCATGCACGATTACAATACTTGACCATACACTCTATGGTAAAGTAAAAATACTATGGGACCAAGTGGACTTGGTTCATTTTATAAAAAGATTCTTAAGAGTAAAAAATTTTTAAAAATGTTCTTGGTTCACTTCAATTCTCAAATGATAAAAATAAATAAATAAATAAAATAATAATTAAGTTTTCTAATTGCTTTAGTGTAATTTTTATACCATGTCTAATTCTTTTTTATATTAGAGTTTTATTATGTTTTATGTGAGTTTATATTTTATTTAAACGATAAAGTTGGACATAAAAGACAAGATTTATTAGAAAAAAATAAGCGAAGAGCCCTGGGAAAAAAGAATTAGCCCCCATCCCTCAAAACTCATCGTTTGCCTCTGCCTAGAATTGGGAGAAAATTTCATTATAATTGATAAATTTTCGTGGAAATTCATTCTGCTCTGCCACAATTGAGGATACCAGGATTCCTAGAATGGATGTTCTGTTGAGGCCTTTTCACCGGCAATGTCCTTTTACAAAGGTCGATTTGGAATCCATTTCGAAACGTTTCGCAATGCCATCATTCGACTGGCAGCCATTCTTCATGGCAACGTTAATGTAGCATTACAACCAAGTTCATGACCGTCCACGACGTTAAAAAAGAAAAAAACACAAAAATGAATTGCTATTAAATTTAAAAAAAAATCGCAAGAACAATAAACATAAAGCGAGAAATTCATTTTTAGAAAAAATAGTTTATATTGTTCTCACAATAAAATAAAAAATAAATTTAATTGCTTTTATTTAATTTTAACTCATCGGAGGTATAGTAATTTCAAGGAGAATCAGATATAAATATCTTCGCCTTAGAGAGTAAAACTCACAACAAGGAAATTTTACTGGAGAGAGAAAAAACAAAACAAAATTTAATATTGTTGTTTTGAGAAAAAATATTTTTCACATTTTTTTTCTACAACTTCCGATCGTATTTTTAACCGACTTCAAAAAAGGAGGAGGTTCTCTATTTGACTGAATTTTTTTTTGTGTGTCTATGTTACCTCATATCTCCGCCAATTGTGAACCGATTTTGATTTTTTTTTGCATTGGGTTCAGTCTAGCTTCCGATTGGTTCGGTTTTTTTTCATTGGTATTAGACCTTTTTTGTTAGGTTTGTTCAGGCCTAACTTCTTTGTTTATAAACCGATTTCGATGATTCTTTTTTTATTGGAAAGGGGGTATCTTAGGGATAGTGCCATATTAATTCGGTCAAGTTCTGATGATATGATCAATGACGAAGTAACGTAAATATCCAATTCTTATGAGCAAATAATCGAAATTATGATAAATACATTTTTTTATAAAAAAATCTTATAACATTTATTTAAAACCCGCACACGTTTCGAGAGAATTTCTATATTTATGAATTGAATTTTATTATCATTTTCTGATTCATTCGCCTGCGCTTTCTCTTACGAGATACATGCAAGGTATTATATTAAGTCACTATTAATAACATCACTAAAAAGAGAAAAATAAAAATAATTTTTATAAAAAAAATAAAACCGACTTCAAAAAACTTAAATGCAACAAATAAAATAATAACTTAAAAATAAAATAAACTCCACTAAAAGGTATAAAATAATTATTATCTTATTTAGTTACAACTAAACGACGAAATATTAACATGAAATTACTTTTTGAAGTCGGTGCCAAACAAACTATACTTACCTATAAGCGAGCGTACTCGCCAAATGTACTAAGTAAGATCCGTCAAGTGCGATTCATAAAATGTATATGTTTGGCATCGACTTCAAAAAGTAATTTCATGCTAATATTTCGTCGTTTAGTTGTAACTAAATAAGATAATTATTTTATACCTTTTAGTGGATTTTATTTTATTTTTATGTTATTATTATTTTATTTGTTGCATTTAAGTTTTTTGAAGTCGGTTTTATTAAGTAGCAGTTTTACTTGGACGATGCTGCGTCTCTTTTTCTTTCGAACGGTATTAATATGTCATATATGATAAAAAATAGAGTTAGCAGGTTTACACTCTAAGCCGACGATATAGTAAATCATCGGTTACCCAGAGAATTGAGCTTGTTTTTTTTTTTTTTTAATATTGTTTATGAAGAAATTTTGAACAAATTTGGTGGAATTAGTGAATTCAAAACAGTAGGTAAGGTGAGTAAACTGACTGCAAATTTTAATGATTTGGAAATTTTACGCTTCCTAATGGATTGAGCTAGAAAGTTGAAACTCGACACAGATGTACAGTCCATAAATAAATAAATAAAATAAAACTTGTAAGTAGTATTCATTATTTACTAGTACAATCGTTTGATAGCCCCATATGACAATTTGATTTTTTTTCTGATTTCCTACATTTTTTATTCCAGAATTTTCAAATTATAGAACCCAAATAGTGGTGGAAATATTCATCCCTGTAGTCTGAAGGCTTAATGAGAGCAAATAAATATTTAGCACCATAACAAACTTTTTACGAGCTTCAGTTCTTTATTTATACTGGGCATCTTAAACCAAGACACAGAGTAAAAATATTATTTTTTCCTAAGATTCCGACATTTCTAAACGAGCTAAGCAATAATATTGTGAATTCAAAACTTTGGCCCACTCGTCAGACAGACCTAATTATTTATTATAACAGTAGATATTTCTCTGTTTGCATATTTGAGTCAAGTGTAACTGATTATTTCTATGCTCAGTCTATATTTAAAGAGTCTCGGTCTAATCCAAATGTGGGTCTTTTTAAAATAACAGAAAATTAGAACATGTCTGGACTTGTTTCTTTGTTCTTTCCAGCTTCTTAGCTCGCAAGGAGTATTATTCTATTCATGACCTTTTCACAAAAAAATTCTTTATTCTATCTTTGATCACATTCGAATTAAATAACCGATTTCAAAGTATCTTCATCAGACTTAATTTTACCTGACTACAGTAAGCTTTAAACTTATAAAACCCAATATTCTTTGCAACGTAGATACAAACATTTTGACACCTTAATGAACTTTCTATGATCTTTCGTTTTCGGTCTATTAAGGCTTTTGGAATCGATATGGACAGAAATACCTTAAATTGAAAGTTTTTTGCCGAGGGTAGCAGAATTTTTATATATTGAAAGAAACAATAAAAGAGTGTGTCTTCTGCTGGAATTATAAATTTTATTTATAACGAGACTATAGTTTCGAGGGATTTGCCCTCTTCATCAGTCTATTACAATTGATTCACAGGAATTAATGTACTCTCCATTCATACTTCAATTCCTGTGAATCAATTGTAATGGACTGATGAAGAGGGCAAAGCCTCGAAACTATAGTCTCGTTATAAATAAAATTTATAATTCCAGCAGAAGATACACTCTCTTCGTCAAGACAGAAATAACATTATTTTGTTTATTTACTTTTTAATTTTATGCTAAAAAATGATTTTTCTGGACCCCACTAAACTAAATCTAATCCGAACTCAGCTTACTACAACCGAACAACACTTTCAAGCAATTTTTACAAGTTAAAAAAATATTTATGATAAAAATTAAATTTGTAGGTAAGTAAATTGGATGTGCTGGATTGAAATTTCCTGTGCTTAGCAATTATTATAGTATAACATATCGCCTAGGTTTGAAAAATAAATTGTATCTTTTTTTAATTAAAAATTGACTATTATTTACTTAAAATTAGATAGAATCGTAATTACTGTATATTTAAAATTCGCGAAATTATTGTAATTACTTTTATACGTAACTTGTTTATTCAATAAAAGATTAATGTTTTTTATTTTTTCTCTTTTGTTTTAGTGGAGAATTCCACTTGGGTTTTCCACGGTCAGAGCTTCAAGGAGCCTCTTGGTACCAATTGCTTCATTGGGACTCAATGCGCGACGCGCAGAGCAAGCACCGAATTAGTAAGTTGCTTTTCTATTTATTTTAAATTTTTGCACACATTCGAAATAAACAATTTCATTAAAATTATAGTATCTGATTAGGCAATATGTGTACATAAAATACATATATGTATAAGGAATATATATTTGGTTGTATCTTATGTTTAATATAGGTAAATATTTTCAGAGTTTAGTGAACTAATTATCTATTTTAGGATTTCTCTAAAGAAAGAAATTTATCATCATAAACTATATGTAGAATCCTAGTACAAGTTTGATAAAGTCACTCGCCTCCACTTGACTCAATTTTATGGCAACTCTTTCACTTCTTTAAAAGACGAATATAAGATTTATAGATTTGATAATGGGAGCCCCTGCTATCTAGGCAACTAAATTGGCAGATGTGTTAAGGATTTGACTATCCAGCAAAAAAAGGCGCAAGCCATTTCTGTCGAATAAATAAATCCCACTTATAGAAAAGAGTTTCGGCTTTAATTAAATAATGCTATCTTCAGTTCTGATGAGCTGTAATGAGCATAAAATGTATGAATATAAATACAAAAATATAAAAAATTAGTTCTTACAATATTTGCAAACTCAATACAGTGAGTGCAGACAGAGTTGTTATCAGTGGCGTAGTTTGTCCTAAACGGGCCCTGGATCAAAATTTGTCGGGAGGCCCTTCTACCCGACTGCGGCGAATATTTGCTTACACACGTCGGGGCTCCTGAAGCCCGGGGGCCCCGTATCATTGGTACAGCCGATACGGTGGTAGCTACGCCTCTGGTTATTATGTATTGTCAAACACAATGAATACCTCTCTTTTTTTATTTATAAATTTTTGGACAGCCATCTCTCCTTCATCAACGTTTATTCATTTGATTTTCAACATTCATTCGCTACTAACCGAACAACGCATTCAGTAATTCTTTTATCTCTATGACTTCTAGAGACTGGAACACTCTTCCCCAGTCCGTCTTCCTGGTGTAATAATAACATTCAGTCTTTTAAGGCCAGCAACCATAGAAACCTCCTGGCTACAGAGGTTGTTCGTGTTTGGTGCAACTTCTTCTTGTATCAATATTACTTAATAGTTTTTATTTTTGAATTTTGAATAATGCAAATTCGATAAACTGAGGGGGAGGGGCAGGTGGGATTTAATGAAATAATACTAAAAGTGCAATGTGTTTGTGTGTTAGTCACCCAGTCGGAGCAGGAGAGGGCGTGCATCCTGCTGGTTCGGATGCAGAGGAGAGGCGGAGGCTGGATCTGGGTGCACTGCGTGCTGCAGGTCAAGGACGCAGCCGACGGCGGACAACAGCCTGTCATCGTGTGCACCAACCAGGTGCTCAGGTACGTTCCTCCACCACTTCATTTAGACTACTTACCAGAATTATTCTTACTAACCCTCTACGCTTTGGGACTAATAACTAACATTCAGTCAATATTACTGATTATTAGACTGGCCAATACACATTTTGATGCCTAAAATGTTTAACCTGTCTTGGGTATTTTTGACAAAGTGATTGCTGATTGAAATAGCCCTAGTTTTCCTCTATCAGCTCTAGTTTTTGAAATAATGATATAGATTAATATATTTAGTCAAATCTCTAAAAAAAAGGTGATTGATATTTATTTCTATTTTATTTTAGTTCTATTAATTGAAAACTAGTTTCATCGATCATGACCGATTTATCGCTTATTAGCTCAATGAGAATTTTTTATAGTAACAAAACTAAAACTTTATTATAATTATTTATTATAAACCAGGTTCAAAAATATGTTACAACTTTTTTCGATTGTTTTTAAGGAATTTGGTGTTGGTACTTGGTGAAACATTTTTTATCCAATAACTACTTTTTTCTCTTCATTGAAATAATAAATTTCAAAAACTACGTAAATTATCTAATTTCAAATTAGTATCCAATCATTTCAAAGGAAAAAAGAGGTAAATATGTTATGAGAAAATTTTTGGTAAAAATTACCTAAAAAAATCATGGTAAATTAATGTCATATCTGTTGTTTAACTGGGTGTGAAATCTCTAAATCACAAAAAAATAAAAATAATAATAATAATACATTCTCTACCTAACGAGAAAGAAACAAATAGAGTGAACATAAATTTTTTTTAAATTTTCAAAATGACCATTGATAAATAAAAATAAATGTAGATTGGTGGTCGAAGCACTGTTATTAGAATGTGTACTCAAGAAAATTTTGTTATTTAAGTTAAATTATACCCGGACCTTGGTGAATCCAAACAAATTGATGTTTTGAAAAAAGTCAAGAACGTTAAATGGATTATAATAGACTCTCGAGTTGTCGGTTTAAAAATACTATAATATATTAAAATTTTCCCTTCCAGAATATAAATACGTTTTTATTTTATTCTTATTATTTTTCAAAACACTTTTTATAACCAACTACAAAATGGAGTAGTGTTTCATTTTCTAAAGTAGAAATTTAAGAAATTTAATTATAGTAAATTTATTAAAATTAATAGTACCTAAATTCATACCTGAAACCTCATGAACATAATTAGTTTAATTGAAAACAAAGAAATTATTCTATAATCAAAAGTGTATAAAATGTGGGGAGCTGAGTGAATATCTGAAAAATAGTATATACCGTGGCTATTGGTGACTTTTCAGCCAGGGGTGCTGTCCATAAAAGTACCCTTCATTTATTTAAATTTTTTTGCAAATTTCATCGAAAACAGCATCATTTTCGTTATTTTTAAAATTTAACATTAGATTTTTAAAAATATATTTAGGGCCCAAAACGGATACTGCTTTGTGTGAATGAGTGTAGGAGTCAGAAATTAAATCTTGTGACTTAAACTCCGGAGTCCTAAGTTAGAAATCGACCATCTTGAACAAACTGATAAGTTCAAAAATTCCCGAATCTTCTTTATTTATTCCTTTTTTGTATTATTTCTATTTTAATACTTCCCCAGCGAGAACAATTTTTATTCAAGTAAAACTCGTCTGGAATTGTCTTTGACATGCTTGAACAGGAAGTAAGGGTAGGGACTTCAAATCTTCTATCAGCACCCTTTTCGGAAAAATCATTCATTTTAATTGCTCCTTGAAACTATGCAACAATTTTATTTCATTTCGAGAACCAATATACTTTTCAAAACAAAAAAAAAGTTTTTTATAGAAATATTTGAAATAACGGATAATAATTTGAAAATTTAAAGATCTCCTTAAATTTTGAAGTCGACCTTATAAATTTATGAAAATGCTCTAAATTTTTTGAAATTCTAGGGATGCTCTGCATCCATAGCTTCCATGGACTGCACGCCACTGATATATACCTATATCGCCCTCAAAAACGCTAAAAGTTAATAGTTTTTTTTTAACAAAGATCCCTTGAATTTGGAATTAATGTAAATATGTCTTTTATTTAACTGCAGAACAATAAAAGGAGTAGAGGAGTGCGATAAGATTCATCCTCGGGGCCCCAGTAAACTCTCGCCAGCCCTGTTTTTGATACTTAAGATAAAATTATAAAATAAATTCAGAAATAGGGTATGAAAAACTTATTTATTTTTATAATAAGTATCTTATTTTTGAAAAAAATTACTAAATTTTTTAATATAAATTAATTTGAATTTGTTTATAATTGTGGGGGTGGGAGTAATAATTGATTAACTTTCTTGATCTTTTGGTCTCTTGAAGAATCATTTCTTCTCTTGACTTTTTTGAATATAAACTTTTTATCAAGAGGTGCAAATCAGATTAGTCAGCGTCACGAAAGTGTGTGACAAAGTGTTGTTGTTTTTCTTTGGCGCTGCTTGGTCTTATTTAAAAATACTACTTATATATACCGTGGCATATATGATCTAATAGAAAACAAAATCAAATCAAATATTTTCCTCCCTCATAAAACCTCAATTGAGCATAATACAAACTTTGCAAATACTAAACATCACTTCGCTGTCAAATCAAGATCAAATCGAACTAACTCAAGATTAATTAATTATTTCGAAACAGTGACTTCTAGAGTCAAGAGATTCCCTCCTGTTACCATCTTTCATCCTTCATTCCTTCAAAACACGGTTACAAAATAACTTTAACTCCAATACAATTTTTGAATTTTCCTAAAGTTTCACTCTTTTCTTCTAGAATTTAAGAATCACTTTCCAATTAAAATATTGAACTTCTTGCGTACTTATTGTCATTATTAAACAATATATAAAAAATATTACTATAAAATAAAAAAAAATAACATCATATTGATAGAAACTTGTTCAGAGAGTAAAGAAATGGGAAAAGCTGCAAAATACCATATACTTACTTGGATTCTAGAAATAAGATCTACACTATAATGGAAATAAGATGAGCGTAGAATCCAGGCAAGTGTGTTTCACCGTTTTGGTCACTTCTTCGTCATCTACTGAGCTAAAAGATTGAAAAAAATGGTAAAGAAGTGAACATAGAAGTAAAATCATACTTTCTTGGATTCCATCAGCACGGCCTACACTATAAAACTATATTGTTAACTTAGCTGACCGTAGTCCAAATAAGTATGTTTTCTCCATCCTCACTTCTTTGGTATCTACTTGTTGTGTTTTCATATTAACTGATTAAATTTGAAGCGTTAATCAAGATTATCTAACTTATTAACTATCTAATAATCTTATGGATGTAGACAACAAAAACACCTCTTTAATTTATTTATCAATAATTATAGAAGAGCTCAGGAGAGGGGCCTTGAAACCACACTTTTATTTTTTATTTTTTTGTTTAATTATTTATCATTTTTTTAAATCTAATAGAACAGAACACTTTGGTTCGGTTAAGAGCAGCGACCAGCGTATCGTATCTGCGATAGCTGAAAATTCGTGTCGGCATTAATAGGCGATAGAAATAATAAATATGACAAGTATAATCATTTATTTTACTAAATAGAAACTCATAAATATTGTAAAATAACTTTATATATTTTTAAGATAATCGTTATGAAAGCATTCGGGAGAAGAAAAGTAAATCAATGATCTCACTGAGATAAAAAAGGGTAGGACATAACACAAAAAAATAATAAACTATTATATCAATTGATAGATATCAATAATTTAAACGCATTTAAGCAAATCACCATCTAGAAGAATAAATATTTTATTTCTTTTTTTCCCAGTAATATTTTTATTTTCTAAATAACCAGGTAAATCGTTTCAGAGTTCAGTGAACTACTTTCATTCTTTCCTAAAGAAGTGAATTCACTTGTAGGTAAATAAAACTTTTTCAAATATATATATGAAACAATGTACTGAAGATCAAAACAATAACTTAGAAACTATGGTATCAAATCTAAAAAGTTATTATAGCCGAGGGTAGCAGAGCAGATTTTGTAAAATCAAATCAAAGAAATTGTTCTCTATATTTAATGTGTGATGATGTGATAGATAATTTTGCTTAGATTTAGAATGACTGTTGTCTCTTTCGAGATCGGACCCAAATGCTCCAAAGTTATCTAGGTTAATATCAGATAATCGTCTCAAATAATTGCCATTGAACCGGAGAGCTTTTTGGCACTTGGGTTTTACTATCGAGAGGACGATAGCTTTCTGACATTTATACATATTATCTACATATTATGACATCTCAGATTAGGGACCGTCCATAATTACGTCACACAGTAAGGGGGAGTGGGGATCTCAGATTTTTGACAAAATGTGACAGGGGGGGTCCGGGGATCTTAAAAATGGTGATCTCACAAAAGTCAAATTAAATTTTTTTTAAATTTACAAATATATTTTTTAGATATCAGGTTATTATTATTTCAACCTGAAAATTATAGAGTATAAATAAAAGTGATAGTGTGACGTCACAATACAGGGGGGGGCTCACTGAAAATGTGACAGAATGTGACACAGGGGGAGGAGAGGTCTAAAAATCTTGAAATTCGTTTAACGTAATTTATGGACGGGCCCTTAAGCAGAAGACAATCTTTTTGATTTGATATTTATTATATATTTAGCAGACGTTATACTCTTAAAAAACAAAGGTTCAAAAAATATAAATGACTTTCATTTCAAAGAGCTTAGTAACCCGTTGCTCTATATAGATATTTGTATTTAATTACTTAATTACTTAACGGAATTGCATTTTAAATATTATATTTACCAATCGAAAATTCTCTGCTGTACTTAATAATATGTCGAAGGAGCTTGGCAATCAAATCTATCCACTTGGGTTCGATTACCAAAAGTACGATGGACATTTTTGAAATTCGAAACAATCATCTGTTTCTTATTTTCTAATAAAATAAAATAATTTATCTCTCTCCCCCTAAATCCCCATTCAAAATAAAAAAAGGTTAAGATTTAAAAAAAGAAAAAACTTTAATATGAATTAATAGTTATCAATAATTCAAACACATCATTTAAGCAAATCACCATCTTGAAGAATAAATATTTTCTTTTTTGTTATAATATTTTTATCTTCTAAATAAGCCAGGTAAATCGTTTTCGAGGAAGATAAATTGAGTTCAATAGATAAAATTTTCTATCCTCTGAATTGAAACACCTTGGATATATACCTTTTTATATCTAGAGAAAGGAAGAGAGATATAAATGGTGGGGGCCATAATTACGGAGCTTATCCGATTCGTACTCTACCGTCCGAGTGTATAATTACATAAGAATGCTATGTTAAAGAATTCTTGGAAATATTTCCTCTCATTGTATCCTTCTTCTATACATACATCCAGCAATTGGGAGATGGAAGAAGACCGTCGCTTTTGCAGCATCGCTACTTAATTCTCACTTGGGCTTAGCCTCATCAACGCCGACACATTTTCTTCCTTAATCTTCCGCTTGATCGGTAAACTTCTTTTCTTCTTTGCTTATTTAGTAGACTGCTTAGTTTTTTTTTCTTGCTTTTTTCTATAATATATTATTGTAACATTTTCTGATAGAATCACCTGCTTGAAATCTTTATTGGGTGGCGGATATTTTTCAGGGAGTGGCGGTTGGACAGTGGAATGCTTATTTCATGAAGTCATAAAATTATAAGTAAAACATCAGACATCAACTTAAATATGAAAAGAATGAGATTCTTGATTTTAAAAATATCACGAAAAGCACTTTTTTGTATGTGTTTAAAATTAGTAATTCGGTGGTGTGCAAACTTTATTCCTCATGTATACATAATTTCAGGATAATTTTGTAATCCATCTAGTCATCCAAGTAGTCTATAAATAAATACCATACATAAATCAAATATTTAATTTTTGTTAAAAATTAAATTATTGACAAGTAAGTTTTTCAAATTTTGAAAAAAATCCCCAGACTATAGTAGTATTAGATAAGTCTGTTTATCAGAAGGGCTGTCACCTCCTCGGGAATCGAACTCAACGTCCGAAAATGCTGTCTAGGCAATTGACAAAAGTATCTGGTTTTATATGCCATAAATATTTCACCCTATACCAAAGGATAACATTTTTGAAAATTAGGTTCGATTTCCGAAAGGGAGAAGCGAGATTCCTATTTATCGAAGGGCATTTTAGATAACTTTTGAACATATTTATTTTGAATGGAGATTCTACACCAAATTAAATTGTCAAAAAATTACTTGTTTTTTCAATTAGTATATTTAGTTTGCTCACCACTGTTTCATTTATTTATTAATTAAAACTATATTCATTAAAAAATGGGGGTTCTTATTTTTAAAATCAATAATTAAAAAAATTAGACATATATACTCTAAAGTTCTTTTAAACTTTCTAATTCATTTAATAAATGAAATATTTATTTGTTTATAAAATTAATAAATATTATCTAAACTATTTTATTTCCATTTTTCATTTTAAATTTTAAAATTCATTTTCATAGCGTGGGAGTATATTTTATTAGACTATTATAGACTATTATTTAAAAAAGAAATTTAATTTGTAATTTCAAAGTAAATCTTTTGATTTGAACAAATTTAATTACTCTATAAAAGATAATAATCCGAGGAAACTTTAATGGTAGATATAACAAAATAAAAAAAAAGTACTTTGTAATTAAAAAGAATTAAAAAGACAATTAAAAGCTATGGGAAAAAGTTGATGTCTGATTGAAACGTGACTTAAAAGTTGTCTGACATAACACCTGTGGTCCCTCTTTAGTGAGCGCGAGGCCTCCGTCATGCGAGCCAATAGCTGGCTCTATCACTACTACATGGTCCAGAGTAAACTACAATATGGCTTAGCTTACGAAGCACATGCAGCGTCACGTATGGCCGCGGCCGCAGCGGCTGCTGCAGCTGCATCAGGGACGTATTATCCTCCTACACCGCCTGCAGCACCAGCACCACCACCCCCTGCACAGGTCTATCAACACCATCATTATACTATTCAGGAACCTCAACAACCCCAACATCAAAATCCCGGAGATTACTCAGAAAATGGCTATCGTTATAGGAGAGAAGCGGAGCCCGTGGATTATTCTGTTCATGGAGGAGGATCTGAAGATGAGAGAACACCGCGATCCTCTCCCGGATCAGCTGAAGTGATCGTTGATCTTGATCGTGGTGGAACTCTACTTTTAACTAGTATTTCTCAACAATCCAGACCTCGAATTTCTAAATTAGATCCTGCTGATATGATAGAACAGTGGAATCCAAGTCCTCCCTGGTCAGATACTACCGTTCAGAAAGTGCCCGATATTCTTCATCAAGAATTATCTCCATATCATATGACAACTCCACCAACACCTCCTACTGCTGGAACGGTGGCAGGTACTCTAAATAGCTCGCATGCATTTACATTTGATCCTTGGACTACAGAACAATATGTGCCACAGAGAGTAACACCAGGCTCATGGACACCGGTAGAACAGCCACCACGACTTTTTCCTCTACAACCCCCACCCCCACCAAGAATTGTGTCATCAGTAAACCCCGGTGAAACTGATCCTTTAGAATCAGTTAATGATAAAAATAACGATCCAAATGCGCATTTATAGCCATTTTAATTTTTAAAAGAACATTAAATTATTATCAAATGCAAATCTTTAAAGATCATAACGAACTTTTAATCCAAACGATGCCTTCCAACCTCAATTGATATTTTAAAGTATTAAATATTATATAAATTTATATATATATATATAAATTTCGTTAATGTGTAGTATTAATATATATATACTGGTTATTATTTCTAGCAGTATTTATTTATAACGTATATATATAGGCCAGTGATATATATCTTTATGGGATTATCATGTTCAAAGTTTATTTTATAGGCATTTCTTGTAAAGAGTATGGCATAGTCAATTCTATTTCTATTTAAAATAGGATATGATAATCCTGAATTTTATGCATTTAAAGAGATCCCTTTAAAAAAGGGATGACCGTTAAGTTTAATGTTCAATTTTACTTTAAATGATCTAGATATATAATATGAGATCAAAAATTGTTTATATAAAAATTAAAAAAAAAAAAAAAAATACACTTTCAGATATTTTTGGATCTCAAATGTATTATAAAATTATATACATGATAGATGATAGAGTGAGTGTGTTGTGCAATAATGCAAGAATTAATTATATTTATAAAAAACATACCAAGAATCCCTTTTGAAAGAAAGACTTTCTTACTTTTTATCTAACAAATATCATGACTCATATAGTTGACAAATCCAGCAAATATAAGAACACACGGCCTTTCAAAACTTTGAAGAAAAACTACATCTCCATTAATTTTTCTTTGACTCCCTGATATAGTTTGTAATAATAAAATTATTTTATATTTAGAGATTATACCAGCTTCTCTATCCTTTGACAAACATCGAAACTCAAAAACCAAATATCCAATGATTTCTATCTTTAGAAGAATACATTTTAAATGGAAAAATTATTATTGCCCATAGTAGTCGAGTTTTATTTTATAGAAAAAATCAATCTTCTGAGCTTTACCTCAGAATCGTTAATTTTGCTTGAGGCGTATAAGACTTATTGCACTTGCACCGAACTTGGCCGTATTGAGCATGCACAATTGCATATAATTGATATTTCTAATAAGAAATTTCAAAGTACCCATGCTCAGTAACCGACGGCGGAGCGAGTGTAATGATACGAATACCTTGTTACATATCAGAAGGCCTCCATCATCCCCTCCAGAATTGAATCTAAGTATTAAAATACTTTCGTCTCATTGAATCTTCAATGTCCGGATAACATTTGGCACTTGGGTTTGATTCCCAAGGTGGCGATGACATTCCTTCTGACAGCAAAATTATTTATTATAATATCTCAGATCAAGCAGGATGACACGCTCAGTGATTTTTCTTTTAATATTTTAATACTATAACTAATTATTATTAAATAATTACTCTTGATTAACTAAAGAAGGATAGTCTTAAAACACCACATAAATGATAAAAATGCCTACGTAAAAACGATCAGAGCTGTTAAAAGTGTGTTAGGGTCATAGCAATGTTTGTTACTGAAGAATTTCGAGTATAATCTTATTAGTTAGATATAGTTTGATGGGATATTTTCATCAGCATACTAGATGTCATCGTTTGTGATAAATATAAACAACCACTTGATAACCACTTAAGAATATCATATTACTAATGTCCTGTGTGCTTACGAAAACATTTCACCAAAAATAACTAACTGACTTAAGCTAGAATTCAAAAAACATATCTCTAAACCCTAACTATTTAATTATATATTAATAAGCTGCGTTTAAATTAGTTGAGCCAAGGCTATAATCGAATGCTTGCTTCTTGGTCTTTGTTTAATTATGACCAACAAACATGCTTTTAAGAGGTTGTTTCTGTTTATTTTTTTGCAGTCAATTTTTGAAACAAGTACAAAAGAGTATATAGATATAGATGAGACATTTAGAGATTGGTGATTTGTACCAGTGTACTAGGTAGAGTCCGAAAATTACTTGATAAGTTCGATTTGTCTAATCTAAACGCAGTTTTATCTAAGTAATAGTTAATAGGTCCCCTTTAGCTTGTCATTCTTGTATTAATATCTTATGTTTTAATTCATTTGATATTCAAAGTGCTAAGAATAATTGGAAATACAATCTGAGTAACTAGCATATTATTCAATTCGATAATCCAATATTTTCTTCAATAATGTTTAATTCATTGCGCCATAAAAATTTCATATATCAATTATTTTTTAAAGAGATCTCACTTTATATCTTAATATATTATTAATTGTATTATCATCTCTTTACATTTCTTTGAATCTCTGACAAATGATTGTTTCTTAGTTATAAGATAGTATTTAATAACCATAAGAACAGGATCAAAACAGTTCCTTAAAAGCATTTTTTGTTTAATTTAATTTCTAAAATATTTCTTTTTAAAATACCAGGACAATATATATATTAATTTATACCTGCATCAGGTCTATTTAAGTGTCAAGCGTGCGAAACATGAGTCAGATACGTAGATGCAGTGTGGATAAACCACGCCTTGGAGCATCGGACCTCCCTTGTGCCCGCGTGCGAAACAGAGTAATTTCATAAGTAGCCCTTGTTCAAACGAGACAATAGAATCTGTTCAGAAACCGCACGGTGAGTTCGTCTGTGGTTTGCAAACTCAGTTCAAATATGGAGGTGAAAGAAAGAATGATTAGAGTTTCAAGTAATTAAAAATTGAAGAGGAAATTGATATTAATTATTAGACATGTTATGTTATTATTCTTTTTCACAAGTTAATATAATTTGTATCAAAATTTCTTAAGTATTTTAAACATATTTTTTGTTAAATTCCCGGAATGATTGACAAAAATCAAATATGGTTTTAACTGGTCCTCTCTGTAGCATCAATCCTTACCCCAATGGCTGGGATGGCTCACGAATGAAGCACGTCTGCAACGACCATCAAGGCTCGAACTTGGAAACACAACAGCAATACTACATTATTATCCACTTCTAGCAACCGGAATTCGTTTGTAACCAGATCTTTTGTTGGAATCATGTAAGAACCAAACCCCACATCCCCAAAATCAGAATATGTACTCGTAACTATAAAAAAATTTATAGAAAACCTTCTGATAACTAAAATTGAATTCTGCTGGATATTGAAACCACTATTTCCGAATAAAAAAAAACTTTAATGTAAATTTCAATAACCAGCTGTTATATTGCAATACAGGAAACCCCCTGATTTTGACTAATTATCGAAACGTTGATTAAATAAAGATTAATAAATTTTAATTTATTTTTTTTCCTCACCGTTCAACATATCACCACGTATTTTATAAATTTCATTAAAAAACTAATTGAATTTCGTTACAACCCTTTTTAATCAATATGTTACGGAAGATCCACCTTAGTCCCTTAAGAGCTTAAGAGATTCTATAATGGAAGCGTAAAAATGTAACCTTCTCGTCTCTTTTATTATAGTGTTTTCCTTTTGTTAAATCTTTTGTAAATTTTGTCTGTGCAATGACAAGATTTAACAAAACGAAAAAAACTTATTGAGAAGACGAAGAAATTGCATTTGTAGGCTTCCTTCATTGGCCTTTTTAAACCCCAAAGAAGTAAAGAAAAACTTTCGAAACCTACCTAACTTAAAAAAGATTGAATCGATATTTGAATATTTTTTTTCTTGGAAATAGAGGTTTCATGATTCTGAGTTGCGCCTCTTCATCAGAATTTACTTGTTAGTTTATTACAGATAGAAATATTATATTTAATAAAGTCTTAAGAAAAAATTCTTTAAAATATTTAGAAAAAGTGTAAAATTTGTCTAAACACTCTTCAGGATATTCAAATGCTCGAAATCAGCAGCACCAAAACCTTGGGGATGATTAAAACGCCCGGTTACGTGTGAACGCATATATTAACATCTTAACACTGTGTGTGGGATTCGTCTCTACTGAACAAGGTCTAAGTGAAATCACGTACTTAAGAAAAACTTTTGTGAATTATTATTTATTTATTTCAATCTTAAAATGAAACTCAAGACGGTTCTAAAATATCCATATTGTTTACTCTTCTTTTAAAAATAAGTTTATTAAAAAAAAAAATCAATTTAATAAAATTAATATCAAAGTACAAAACGAAAAGGATTTTTGGTTCATCTTTATTTAAATTTATTTATAATTTTATTGCGATGTTTTCGTATGAATGCCTCTAAGAATTATTTTATACGCATATTTTAAGTTGCCAAATATTGTCACCATTTTGTTGGAAATAGCTATTATTAATTATTTATTTATTTTGTTGATTATTTTATTTTGGATTGAAATTTCTATCAAATATATAAATATATATATACTTATATATATGTAAAAAATAATTATAAATCTTACTCTATATATTTGAGCGCCTAGCCATTATATTATAAATAAATATAATTACTATTTTTGTGTGCAATAGCATAATATGCTTATATTATAAATATATCTCGGCCATAAATGAAGTGCCAATTATTAAAAAAATCAATCAATGAACAATGAACGTTACAAATTTTGTATTTATTCTAGGATGAATGTATATCGATATTTCACTTTATTGTTTTTGTTTTTTATAAATGAATAAATGAGGTTTTGGGTTTGTAAAAAGATACTAACTTTTGTAATTATTAAGATATTATATTATGAATTTAAAGTTTTTAATGTACATATATATCATTTTATATATAAATATTTATATATTCAAATTTTTTATTTAAAAAAAAAACAAAACAAAAAAAATCAAAAAACATCAAAATAAAACGAATTTATTTAACTAAGTGTTTTATTTTAAGAATAAATTTTTATTTTTTTACAGATACCTACTAATCACGAACTAAGAATTTCTTTTAGTGGCGGGAGGGGGAAGTGCCTTTTTTTCAAGAAAAATCAAAATTTTAAAAACATAATGTATTTATTTATTAATATAAAGTTAAAATAAATAACATTTTCAAACATGTTTTTTATCAGATTTTCGTAGATATACATTTATATTTGCGTCAGCTAGATTATTTCGGAGAAGGGGGCATGACCCCTCTAGGTAAATTCTTGTTATTATTAGCATATGGGGATCAACATTTCAATAGATAAAGCGTATAAAAAATTATTAATTAAACCATATTTAAATAAATAAATATTTGTAGAGGTATACTTATTTTTTTGACATGAGTAACAGAGTTGTTTATTCATAGAAATCAATGAGGTTGTCCTCTGAATGATACAAATATATATGAATTAGTTTATTTGTATCAAGTAGAGGATAACTTTATTAATATATCTTTATGTTGATTATTTTTATACTTGAAAGCAAGAAAAATATTGAAAATTTTTAATATAAAAAAATACAAGACATTAGATAATATTTCAGACTTCTTCCAATAAAAGAATAATAGGTTCACATTTCAGTTTAACGCCGGATGTATAATTTACGTTGAAAATCATATTTTCGCAGCTACATTTTTGGAGAACCTCAACTCAACATCATAATTTACCTCCAAAAGATCAGGTCAAGTAAAAATATGTTCTTCAAACTTTTATTTGCTTTCAATTAAATTAATAAATATTTTTTAGATCTGAATAGAGTTGTAAATTTCTTGGCGGTCAAACCGGAATAAACCAGCTTAAAAAAGCAAACAGAAAACAATACATACCTATTTATTTCTTCACGATTTAAATATATTTTTCTATAATATTATATAAAACAATATTTAAAAATATATTTATTTTAATTAAAGTTTTTCAGTTCTAATTTATGGTTTCATTTTAATAAAAATTTGAAACATTTGGTCTATCATTTTTTTTTCTGAGCCCCACCCTAAAAAATTCAATCTCTCGCCTATGATTTAAAATTTTCGAGTATCCATTTTTTTTTATGTTGAGTGTACAAAGAGGTACTGGGTTAGTTATTACTAGGCTTTTCAATTCTACTTTGTGGTTGTATTTTAATAAGAATTTGAAACATATCGTCCATACTTTTGTTTTCTCTGATCCCCCCCAAAAACTTAAATCTCTTGCGCTTATGTATATATATAATATTTTTAAAATAAGACTATTTGATTCTGATATTTCATATTTTGGATTCCAATGTGGCGCACATGCTGGTTAAAACTTTCGCCACCAGAGAGAGCACTTTCTGTTTACTTCAGCTGTCAAAACAAACAGCATGCTGTCTTATTTCTGTGATTATTATTGATAATTTGGAAAATTATTTTCTAAATACCATTTGTTCAAGCAGTTAATATATCATTTCATATTTATTTAATTAATTCACCCAAGTTGTGTGACTTATAATGTGAGTATTTTATTTACTTTATTTTCCATATTTTATTTCACCTAAAAACCATATTTTATCAATTAAATTATCAATTATATTAAATTATATGTTGCTTAAAATTCGATATTTTACTCAATTTAATAGTTTTCAATTTCATTTTATTATTCTCTTTATTTTTTAAATTTGTATCTTTCGTGTTAAGGTTAGAATGGATTTTACTTAATGTATTTTTTATTAAAACAAATTATTATAATTAATCTATTTTAATCTTAAAAAAAAAAAAGAAAAAGCTTCGATCGTTTTTGTATTTAAAATTTGATGAATTTCGTCTTAAACACAAAAATTGGCATTTTAATGAGATCCTGACCATACATACCAAAATCTCATTCTGTACCTGTCTAATGATTGTGAATAGAGCCAATATAGATCTCAGCAGTTAAGCGAAGTTCCGCGTTATTTGTTTATGAATGGCCGGGTGTCCGTCTCTCTTGGTGTTTGCTAATTAGAGCTCTATCTGTCGATTTGTTTGCCTGTCATCCAAATTGATTGCTTCAGCCTTGGAAGCTGTAGCCTTCATCTTCACTAGAATTACAAAGTTTTGACCACTAAATTGAACTGTTTTATTCTCAGGTTCAAGTAGATGTCGGGAATGATTGGACGTTCCCCAATGGCCAGTCATTATTTCCCTCTTGAATACCTGCGCCACAAATTCCACCTGGACTTAATAATGAAATTGATAATTTAATTTTTAAATGTTCGAAATTAAATTTATATTATAGTATTAATTTATTAAATTACTAGCTCCAAGGCCCGCCTTCGGGGCCCTCTTGCTAGCCAGGGAGCTCGCTCCCTGGATCCCCACCCCGAAACCGACTCAGCACCCCCACCACTCCAATGTACAGACAAAACCTTAATTTTATATCTATATATAGATAATTCCATGACGACCCCTGGACCCCCACCTCTCGAACCCCCCCCCCTCCGAAACCCACCCAGCATCCCCACCCAGACCACCACCCCAATGTACAGACAAAACCTTAATTTTATATATATAGATAATTTCATTTAAATTGGTAACCATGACGACTGTTTTTGTTGGGGGATGGACATAGAGAGGTACATACAGAGGCAGGCACAAATGCCCTTTAATAGTATGTGATTGTGAGTGAATCTTAAACGATAGTAGAACCAGAGATTAGGAGACTAGACGCCTTTGAAAATTCTTGTTATAGAATATTGATGTTTAAATGAAGCTTTCAATACTACAAAAGAAACTTGAGAATTTGGAGAAGACTCAGATGATAGAGCGAGTATTGTTGAGTGATTTTCTACTTGCAAAATTTCTGATTGCTGAATGTTCTAGATTTCTAGAACAACAATTAGATACCGATATGAAAGAAAAATTGAATATTCTCTCTTTATTAGAATTGTATATCAATTATCTAGCCAGGAAAAAATATAAACAAATACTAATACATGATATCACTTTTTGTAAGTATGTAGGTATGTTAGTACATATACGAGAAGCTATTTTCAAGTATAAAATTTACGAAAAGTAAAATTAGAAGCTCACTATGAGCTAAACAAATAATAAAGTTCTTATTTCTACATTATTAACCATCTTTTTTGAATAACAAATATCAATATAATTATAATATTTTATCCACGGACCCACACAATTTTTCTTTCTTCAAATGTGGCCCGTGTAAGCCATAAAGGTTGGTCACCCCAGAGATAATATGTTTAAACTAATGAGCTGAAATTAATTAAATAAAATTTCACAGCAAAGTTTATATTAGTAAGCTGTTTTCAGCTTGTCTCTTTCTTAAAAAAATTACAAATCACCAAAATTTTCAGAAAAATACCTAATTTTAAAAAAGTTTAATTTTTTCTTTCACTCTTTCTTTTCCCCCAATTTATTTTTTGAGTATGAAAGTAATTCTTAATTTTCTTCTTTTCAGTTATTCAAAATGAGTTTTGCTGGATATAAAGACAAGATAGAACTTGGTGATACTGTGATATTATTTATAAATATCAATAACATGCATGCTATAAAAGTAGAAACCACTTTGAAAAATAAACGTGGTGATGTCGTAGAGAATGTTTTTCAAACAACATACGGGGCTCTTAAAGTTGCGGGACTTGTTGGCCAACGTTTCGGTACCAAAGTGCAGTTGAGTAAAGGGTGGGCTTATGTTTTATATCCAACACCGGAACTCTGGACGCAAACATTGCCACATCGAACTCAGATTATATATACTCCTGATATCAGTCTAATTCTAATGCTATTGGATCTCCGACCGGGTCATGTAGTGATAGAATCAGGAACAGGAAGTGGGTCGCTCACGCATGCACTTATAAGACAGGTAAGCTTCTATATATATTTTAATCGGATAAGAATTAGTATAGCTCACGATTGTTAAATAAAACTTTAATCCCTGTATAATTTCATCTCATCCCATATAGTTTTAGCTAAAGGGATAATAATTAAACTTAAAGCAAATTCAAAGATATAAACAAAATATTTTATTTCTTAATTTTGCAAATTTTTACTCATAATTTTTCAAATGATTAATTTTAATATATCCAAACGACTCCCACCCGATCGCGAACCCAAAGGTCGAAAATAATTTTCTTCTTCACTCCAGGCGCAACCACAATGAGCCCGCGTCGAAAGACAATTATAAATTAAATTAAATTAGGGAAAGAAGAAAAGATTTTTAGACAAAAGGATCAGCCGGGATTCGAACCCGGGATCTTCGCATGGCTATGCTCCACACATATGTCTTCAAAAGCATCTTCCTGTCTTCAATAGCATCTTCCTGTTTTCTAATAATATATAAGTAATGAATAATATATTTGTTGCAGTAAAAACCCTTTTTAGTAAGAACTGGTTCTTACTAGTTAAAACACGTTTTACTGAATACCTTTATAGCAACTAGAGTTTACTGATGTTGGTTGAGTTTGGTTCAAAGGTCTAGAATCTTCATTTTTGATCTTCCGCCTCATTTTGGAAGTTTATTTTCAAAAAAATTTTAAATGAAAATGTCAAAAATTACATCCTCTACAACTTTGCTTCTAATTTTTGACATTTTCTTAAAAAAAAAGGTCAAAAATGAAGATTTTAGACCTTTGAACCAAACTCAATCAACATCATTAAACTCTAGTTGCCACAAAGGTATTCAGTGAAACGCGTTTTAACTAGTAAGAACCCTTCTTACTAAAAAACGAGTTTTTAATGCAACATATATACTAGAATATAAAATTTATTTGTAACGGACTATAGTTTGTATCTTCATCATCCGTCTTTTCAATTGGAAATATTCTTCCTGTTATTTCTCATGGGTTCAAATACCCGATTGTAAAATTCGTTTTGTTGTTATAGTAAGCTAGTCACTTAACAAATTATCAATTGAGAATTTGGAATAATAATTAATTTTTTGGTTCTCTCTTCCTTCCATTTAGGACCCCCTTTGAGTAGTCACTCATCCATTTAAACAAAAGCCTCATTCCGACCATATTTAATTTTTGTTAGAATTATGGACTTGAAGATATATATATAGCAGTGGCGGATGGTGATTTTTTGACCAGGGGATGGTGTCAAAAAAGTACCCTTCATTTTTTGAAATTTTAATTTAATCTTCGCTTTTTTTTCCAAATTTCATCGAATAAGGCATTATTTTCGTTATTTTTCAAATTTAACATTAGATTTTTTTAAAAATATTTTTTGTCTTTTATTATTATTATAGGAAAAAATTATTATTTTTAAAAATAAAATATATCATAGTGAATGAATGTGTGCCACATTTCAGGACGATTCTCGCCGAATCATTGCGAACCTAAATGAGTAATATCTTAGGTTTTATCAAAAGTTTCACAAATTTTAAACTTATTTTCATACTCAAATCAAAAAATTAATATATATAGTAATATTATGCACTCTCTTTATATATTTTACTTTTTTTTTAATACTTTAGATAAAACCCTCAGGTCATGTTCATACTTATGATTTCCATGAAGTACGAAGTAAAGTTGCATCTGATGAATTTGCCGATCATGGACTCAAAGACTTCGTGACAGTTCGACATCGGGATGTCTGCGCGGATGGATTTGGACCTGAAGTTGCTGGGTTAGCTGACGCTGTTTTTCTTGATCTCCCTCATCCCTGGCTAGCGATTCCTTATGCTGTTAGAGCTTTTCGGCCTCAGGGTAAGTGATACATTTCAATTACTTAAAAAGATTATGATATCATTTAAAAGTTATATGAAATCTCGTCATATATTAAGTTTTTCTTATGTTATATGATTTTTACTTTTTAATTTTAATTTTCCAAGTCTGGTCTTAAGTGATTATTATATCCACATAAAATCAATAACTTCGGAAAACTCGTATTCTATAAGAATTGTTGGTGTTTTTTTTGTTTTTTTTTCTCTAACAAACTTTTATTAACTATACCAAGTGTCGTGGAAATGAAATTTTATTTTCCTATCAAATTTGAAAAATATCTGAAAAGGGGTAAATACCCTTTGTAAAATTTTCTTCAGGGTTCAAAAAGATATTTTATTCAAGTTTGATTTTACGGATTTAATCTCTATAAAATTATATTTTATATATATAATAAGTCTAATTTTCGAGGAAATATCATTTTATTTTCCTATCAAAATTGAAGTCTCATAAAAGGGCGAGTGGGTTACCATTTGTAATGTTTTCTTCTTTTGAAGCAGGGTGCAAAAATATATTTTTTTCAAGATTGATTAAAAATATTATATTTTTTCATCTTTATATGAAATTCTATTTAAAATATAATTCTACTTTTCAAGCAAATATCATTTCAATTATCTATCAACGTCGAAAAATATCTCATAAGGGGTGGATATACTTGTAAAATTTACTTCGTTGACTCAAATTTCAAAACTTAGTTTAATTAAATAATTCATCAAATTATTACTATTTTTACTCCTACGATGTTTAGTCGCGTGGCAACTACGCCTAGTGTGACATCCGCATTTACTACTTTATTAAGTAAAAAAAACTTGAATTATTTCATATTATTTTTAATTTTTCGATTGATTCAACAAAATGCAACCACTTTAAAAGGAAAACTCAAATCGACTATACCAATGCAAATAAATTCCAAGATCAAATCGCTTAATCGTTTTCTCTCGATATGTCGGCCGCTGTTCTGTTAACTTTAAGGGGGGTAAAAGACAAGACATAACAAGACCCTGTCTCTTGTGTCCAATTTAATAGCGTCGCCTTGTCAATCCTTTACTGAGTCATTCATTGTATCGATATGTCACTTCGGTGACCATGTGGCCCAATTACCTGAGTCTCGATCTTGCCTCTCGCTTTACAGCCAATACATTATGACTCTTTAGAGTAGGTAAATGCTTTGTAAGCTTAAAGCGACATGTTTTCTATCTATCAAAAACGAAATGTTTAATATTCCGCTTTTATGTTTTCTCATACTATAGTATAAATATTTTACTCAAATTTAACTGATTCGATTTTTTTTGAGTTTTATCAAATTCAAAAAATTTATTTTATTATTTTATCTATTTTATAAAATTCCAAACAATCATAAAAATTTTAAGTTTTTTACTTATACCAAAATCGTCTATTATCTACTTAATTTTAATACACTAAAAAGTTTTGTTTTTTTATAAATAAATAAATAAATCTTTATTACTCGACCTGCTTAGAGGCACAAGTCCTCGGTGGCTAGGTCAACAAAACATCAATACAAATTAACTACAGAAATTAATAAACATAAATACAAATCATTTAAAAGAAATTAACAATTAACAAACAAGAAAAATAAAAAAAAATAGAAATGTATGCTCATTTACAAATAACATGATCATAGATTTCCATCAAAAGACAAAACGTAATTTTAATATAGTTTTGTATTGGTTTTTTATGATTTTGAAATATTGATTGATTTGTTGAATAATAAAATTTTTTTTGAAAATATAATAATCATTTATTATCTAGAATTAAGAATATTTTAGTATATCCCTGTTTATTTTAAAATTAGTTTTTTCATGTGTCAGAAGTACTCTCGTCTCGGAATTCGAATCCAAGTACCCAAATTGCTAAGTAGGCTATTGGAAATCGAATTTTTATAAGATTTACTTTTCTTAGAGTAAGATTCGTTGATTCATATTTATATTTACTTGAGGCAAATAAATAAGTAAATACAATACACAAATCTATATTAATAAGATGGTAGCTCATCTAGAGGAAATCCCCTTTGATTTTTTCTTATAAAATCAGCGTCTCTATTCTCGACATTAAGATCTTAGGACTTTATATCAATTGACACAATAAACACACCTCACGTTTTAGTTATTTTTTATGATAAACTAGCTGCGAAGCCCGTCTTTGGCGGTCCTCTTCTTATTCAGACGGTCTAGGGAGAAGGATAGGGTCGGTGGGATGGATGGGAGATTAGAGGAGGCTAGCAAGAGACCAGCCTGGCTTTCGACGATATAAAATCTTAATTTTTTTATATTACATAGATAGATAATAATTTTGTGTTTAAGCTTAAAAATATTCAATAAGTGGAGTTAATCTCTTTGGCGTAAGAACAACTCAATCTTATTAAAAAATATCTAAATTCTTCTTCCATATATTAAGCCTTACCCCTTTAAGAAAGTAAAATGTTAAGAGGTATGTCAAGAGGTGTTCTCCTAATGGCACATAAGTAACTGGGCGGATCCAGGCATCTGAAACTGGCAGCTTTTCAAATGAAAACAGATAACTGATCGTGGGAGCTGCCAAACTTCCGACTCATTTCATGTTAAACAGCACAACTTGCATAAGAATGGTTCATGATGAAGCTGGGAGGGAGGAATACATTAAACAATTAATGAATCCATCTAGAAATTATTGAAGAATGCTTTTATCGAGGGATCCATTGAAATTAGACCTTTTTCGAATAACATTAATTCTTTTTTTGCTTTCCCACCTATTTGATTATCCTATGTATGAAGTTTTTCAATACTTACTATTTTACTCTAAATCTAACCATCTCTCTAGGTATAAGTATAAAACTTTTTTATTTTACCATACAGGGTATGGTCAAGTATTGTAGGTAATTGTGCATGAAAAAAGTGTTTTTTTTTCTTCTTTTTTTCGAAATATCTCAAAAACGCCTGAAACTATTTTGATTAAAAAAATTGAGCGAAACCATGGCATTTCGCTCTACAAAAAAGCTTTAATAAGTGAACATCGAAAAAATTATATTTTAATTAAGGGGGGTTAAAAATTAAAAATCTAGGCAGTTTGAGTAAACTCAACCAAATTTTGTATACACAATCAGTGTGACCCCTGAAGTCTAAAAATGCAAAAACTAACTGCCCAAAAAGGTGTGTGTGTGTGTGTGTGTGGGGGGGGGGGGGGGTCAAAAAATGAAAATCTAGGCCCTTATATAAAATTCAACCAAATTTTGTATACATAATCAATGGGTCCCCAGAAGTCTAAAAATGCAAAAACTAACCGCCCAAAATGGAGGGAGAGTGAGTGTAGGGTCGAAAAATGAAAATGTAGGCCCTTGTACCAAACTCAACCAAATTTTGTATACATAATCAGTGGGACCTCAGGTTGTATAGTAAAGTCAAGTGGATGGCCACATCAGAACACGTCAGCTTATTTTTTAATATTTTCACCATAATAATATAATTAATATGAAAATTTGAGTGTCTTATATCTTTTTGAAAAATCGATGGAAATTTTTTTCTCAAAAAAAAAGACAACTTGGGGGTTTCATACCTGTATTTTAATTATATGAGAATTTATATAAGGACAACATATAATATATGCATAATAATCTTTTGAAAAAATTGTCCTTATATAAATTCTCATATAAATAATAATATAAGTTCAAATAATGTATTCCTCTCTCGATGTCTTCACAATTTGTGGTCTTCTATCTCTAAGATTATACAAGTTACTTTCACTTTGTCAATTCTACCCGAAAGTATTCGATATCCTTAAAAATTAGAAATCGAATTTACAGTAAAAAAAAACTTGTTTTTATGGTCACCTGTGTTCAAAATGTGCCCAAAATTTTCAGCCACAATAAAAGTCGCAGAGAAACGAACTATGAAATTTATACTAGGTATTGGCTAGAGAAATTCAGCAAGCTTTTGGTACTTCTTTACTTCAAATATATTTTTGGGTAATTTTCTCA
Organism: Forficula auricularia; assembly: GCA_024734495.1. NCBI lineage: Eukaryota > Metazoa > Arthropoda > Insecta > Dermaptera > Forficulidae > Forficula > Forficula auricularia. The sequence goes on along the minus strand of JALMQS010000030.1, from coordinate 6,354,995 downwards.
AAAATGACTCGAAAGATTTTTTTATTGGTATCTTTTTTTTAACAATAATTGAGAAGAGTTGGTTAGGCTTCTCTCAATAATTACGTTAACTCTTTGACTATACAATTTTCACTATTTATGAAATACCAGAATTATAGGTGGAAATTCTACCAAAATCCCCCTATCCTTATTTAATCCATCGGAGATGAACCCCAGAGTCTGTACCATGTTTGTAGGAATATAAAATGAAATTTAATTAATATCACGTTTGTATCAAATATGATACATTTTTCATTAAGTATACATTTTATTTCAATTGAAATTAAATGAGTTGTTGATTATGCGCGTGTCGTACAAAAGCCTTAATACAATTTTTTCAGAATTCCGTGAAAATGTAAAACCTTACTCTATTTGTGTCTATACATTTAGTGTCTGTCTATCTGTCAGTGAATTAATGCTCCATAATTAAATAATATAAAAACTTGAAATTTATTTCAAAATTAGTCTGGTTTTCAAATCTAAATTGGGCTTCTAATTTCAAAGAAGAGATGTTTTAAAATTTTAAATTAAACTCGTTATGATGCATTTACCATATGGCCCAAATTTATAGTTTTATGTCAACTGGTCTGTTTCGGACTTAATAACCCGCAAACGAGTAAATCATCTTCCCACCTGCTCTCTTGATCATAGCTGTTTTCTTCCTTCAACCTTTGCACTGTGATTAATTAACACACCATATAATTTGTATGTAATTTACTTAAGCTAGGAACAAAAAAATTCAATTTTCTCTTGAACATTTTGCATTTTTTATACGTCTCAGTCTTGTATCATCGTTGCACTTTGGTCTCTCACGGCTCTTGCAACTTGTGATTTATCCTCATGTCACAAAAAGCTTTTGATAGGCTATTAGAGACACAATTAGAAGGCATCTTCGCTCTTTCACTCAATATTCAAACACTCCTGCAAAGAATGTGTCAATTACTGAACATCAAGTCTGTTAAATTATACTTGTTTGAGAATTAGAAAGAATTACTATAGGACATATTAGGAACAAGACGAACTATTTTGGCGCCTGAGGCAGACCACACTAACAGTGCCCCTTTATGATATTCTTTAGAATTTTGGTTAGCCTATAAAATTTAAAGAATTTACAAATAAAAATTAGTTTTTTTTTAATTTTTCAAAAAAATTGTACTTTTCAAAATTCCAACATCACTATAAATTCTATTTTTGGATCACTATTAAATTCAAAATTAAAATAATTTAATGACCAATCCAAAGACCTTATTGGATATGTCTGATTTCATTTAAAAAGGGATCGCGCCCTCGACAGTCGAAACCAAATTTTCAATTATTTGAATTTAAGGTACCTACCTGAAAAATTGGATAAAAAATCGAATTCGAACTTTTTTACGAAAATAAAAAACTACGAAATGCCATAAATTTGCTACATTTTAACCAAATCTGTCTATTTTAAATGTGGTATATATATTCAAATTATCCACCTTTGTTATATTTTAATACTTTTTCAAATTCGAGTTTTGTCTGGCGCTTCAACTTTGTCTTCCCCTCACCTAATGCGACGACCAATAAAATCAAAAACTTGAGAACCTTCGTTTTGAAAATTGCTAGAATTTCAGCTTTATACCCTTCTAGACCATTAATAAGATGAAGAATGTGTTCCGGGAGCATCACGGATGTGCCAATGGGCCGCCCGTGGTGGGCATTCAGATCTCCCATGGCGTCTCTGCACAACAAGATACTGATCATCTATTAAAACATCATTTGTCTCGATGATGCCCATGTCTTAAACACACCACGAACCCATCGATATCTAATCCCAAAAGAACGATGTCGCTAATTATTCTGGCTTTTGACAAGCGACAAATGGCGCTTTTGTTGACTCTAACAGAAAACCGAGGCAAAGAATGCTATTAATGAGTTAGAAGATAAATATTTAGAATGCTTTTTTTGACAATGACGACAAGAGATGTGACCCATTTGTTATTTTCTTCTCAAGATGATCTAGATTACAATCTTAAAAACATCACCAAAGAGGATCTCCACTGGATTATTTCAATACATGGCTGACCTCCCATGTCAAGGTCTTCAATTCTATTCTTTAGCATTTTTATATTCTACCATTATTATTATTATAAATTCCAGTTGATGGAATGTTTTGAAGTGAAACATTGTTACACAACAAAGAAAGATAATAAAATTTAGCCAATTATACTAATTTTATTAATGATAAAATCAAATCAGTGATTGCAAGGGGTGAACCGCGATTGGAATTAGGGTGTACACGTTTTTGAAATCTATAATTATTTTGGAATTCATTAGATAACTCCTTCATCTATTGTTTTCTACTAGGAAATGAAAGTGGAAGTGGAAATAGGTGTACACGATTTTAGGTCGCAGTTCACCCCTCGAATGTTTGTATATAAACAAAACTCTGCTGAAAGAAAAAGATTCGATTTTATTAGAAAAAATCAAGTGATTATTTTGCACTGTATCCGAGTTGTTATGGATGATTTTTATGATATGTCAGAAGGGTGGTTTCCATTCACTCTCTCGAGAATTGAACCCAAATACCAAAAAGCAATCCAGAGTCAATCAATGGCATTTGATCCATTAGACTTTTGAAATTTTTCAAATTCGAAACTCCCAACCATTTCTTAAACAATTTGGATTGCCTCTATGTTTGAATTTAGAATCACTTGACCGCGAAATTGCTTAATAATGAAGATTAAATCTTAGTTTAAAATTTTTTGGCATGTTCTTTATGTCAGATTGGTTCGCTTCGGAGGACTGCTTTTTGTCACCCAAGTTTCTTTTTGATGCACGATATTTCGATTAATACTTATAATATTGAATTAAATAAAGAGTAAAAATATAGGTCAGGTCTTTATGTAATGACTAAAGCCCTAGACTTCCACCTAATCCCAACTTAATTATTGGAATCGCCAATTCAAATAAAACATCGTTTCTTATTTTATAAATCAGGACTTTTTTAGTTTCACATTCGTAATATTAAAGTTTTAATTCAAGAATTAAAATAAATAAATAAATAAATATTTAACATCGTAAAATAATCAAAGCTGAAAAAGTGTGGTCATTCCGAAAGAGGACAGACTCCAGAGACATAGGTATTTTATCACATGAAAACGGCTTTCGAATCAGATGCTGAAACTTAGAATATAATAAACTAGAAACCAAATTAACCAATTTTATATTTTCTTCATAGATCGTACAACCCGAAAGAATTATCTGGTGTTTTCAGATTTTTTTTTGTATTATCATTTATATCTAGTATTAGAAAAACCAAACATATGGTTATAATTTATAATATATTGATAATTCCCCCATTAGCTATATTAATAGATAAATATTTGAAAAGTTTTCAAGGCATCCCTCTGTATCTCATTAAAATTCATAATATCTTTTTAATGTAAATAAATCATTTATCAAATGATTAATGATGTTTACATGCATAATTATATAATGGATTTATTTTCGGTACCTAACCAATTTTCATAACGGGATTAAAAAAATCAAGAGTAACTTATATAAACACACCAGGTGAATTTATAATACACGTGACCCCTTATCGAATATATTTAGATCCAGAACCCTTGGTAAGCGAGTCTCACTTGCACTTGGCAGCTTTTTATCTCTGTTGCATATTAAAATTAAAAATATTTATATAATTCCTAGAGAAAAACTCTTAATCTACCTTATTTTCATATTCTTTTTTCTATATCTCTTTCTATGGCACCCAAAGAACTGGAGGTTATATTTATATTCCACGTCATTTATTGAATCATTTCTATCGTAAAATCTATTGAAGATATCAAATTCTCCATACACTTTCCATATATGTCCAGAGGAAATTATAAAACCGTATTTTTTTTTGGTATCCATTTCTTCAATGACTGACCTTTCTATCTCGTCGTTTTTTATAATTGAAATTTATCATATCACATGAATTCTATTTGAAATGAATATTTTTCTTTTCTTTTGGAACACAATAAACACTCTAGTACTTGTCTATGCGGGTATATAAATATAGAAAATTATTTAATAAATTATGATAGTAATGATCACCAATCAACAAAATGCTGTCTTTTTTATTGCTAATTATTGATAATAATTTACTTTGTAGATATCCGGATGTATGTCAATCTCCCACTCATTAAAGTCCTCCTACTATCTTGCAAAAAAAAAGTAGAAAATAAAATAAAAAGTCTCTTCTTAATCATTTAGCATAACATATTTTATTGATGCAAATGTACTTCTATTTCGAAAGGATTATTTATCGATCACCAATGTAATGAGGTGGACAATAATAATAGTTTAACAAGAATTGATTGGTCACTTTCATTATAAATATTATACATAAATTAATGAGATTGATACTGATTTCTTCAACATATCATAGGAGAAGTAATTAAACACTAGGAAACAATTTAATGAGTTATTATGAAGAGGGTCATAAGGGTTGGGCATAGGATTTTTTTAAAACTATATTATATTAATTTTCTGGCTCAGCTCAATCTTAAATTATTCAAATAAAGTTTTCAAGCGTTAAAGTCTCCAGGCGTTAGTAGCCTTATTCGAACTGATAATGTTTATTTTGAAAATTTGAATTTTCGATGTAATTACAAATTTTACTAAATATTTTAATGATTATTTATTTCGTAAAATATTTTAAACATTTTTTGTTAATTTACACTTATTCTAGTTTTTTGACTAAAACAAAAAATTTCGAAAATGCCTGAAAAAATTGATTATTTTGTTTTTCAGACCTAAAACTGATTTTTTTATTATTTATTTATTTAACTAATCAGTAATAAATTAAAAACTACCTCTCTCTAAGAAATCAAGAATCATGTGGTGCTCTTTTACTGATATAAAACTTATTTCATTATTTTCAAGTCTACAAAAACAAATAGTGTGTGCCAGGTGGCTTTATCTTACAGTCCATCTTCTTTTTTTTTAAATTACACTGCTCGACAAAAATTAAACAAAAATTTTTCCCCTTAAACCTAACAATGGATTCCAGTAGAGTTATATACGCAGATTATCATGCAATTTTCCGATTTTTTTACAACACGTCAGAATTTTGAGAAATTATATGTCAAAATGACGAAAAAGGCCATTTTGACCTATTTCGAGTCCTATTAAATGTTAAACATCAATATTTGAAATCAAAATATTTTGTTGACGTAATTAAAACAGTCTTCCTCTTGATTTTCAAATTACCACTTGTTTTTAGCTCAATTAGAACTCGAGTTATAACTAGAAAACTAAAACTACGTGATTATAAAGGATAATAAACATAGATAAAAACATAAAGTTTTAGTTCTCCTAGTCATAACTCGAGTTCTAATTGAGCTAAAAACAAGTGGTAATTTGAAAATCAAAGAGGAAGCTGTTTTCTATTACGTCAATAAAATATTTTGATTTTAAAAATTGCTGTTTAATATTTAATGGGACTCGAAAATAGGTCAAAATGCTCTTTTTCGTCATTTTGACAGATAATATCTCAAAACTCTGGCGTGTTGTAAAAAATCGGGAAATTGCATGATAATTTGAGTAGATAACTCTTCTGGAATCCATTGTTAGGTTTTTGTTTAATTTTTGTCGAGCAGTGTAATTAAAAAAAAAAGATGAGAATGTAAAATAAAGGCACTGCACACACACTATATGTTTTTGTTTTCGAAAATATTTACCAACTTCTCAGTTTCCTTTGCATTCTTGGCTTAATGTTAAGGAAATTAGCAAAGCTTATGTTGTCAAATTTTAACAACATTATCATTATACTATAATTTCCATTTTTGCTTACAATGTCTTTTTTTTACTTTTAATACTCCCACTCTTTTAATCTTGCCTCCTCTCACTCATAATCATTATTTTAAAATATTTTTCTTATTTTTTTTCATCTTTCAAATAAAACAGAAGATTCATCCTAAAGTCATAAATAAATATCTAAAATATATTACTACTCTATACCTGATAAAAATGAAATAAAAATACCAAGTTCAAAGGTTAAATTGATAACGCTAGGGGGAGGAAATAAATGTACGGAAAATAGAGGTTTGTTGTATTCCAAAAAAGAACGCCGCCGAATGATAATGGCATTTGGAAAAGGGCGGATCTGATCGGGGGACTTCAGCGTGAAGCGTTAATTTTTATCAGCCATCTTTATTGGCTGGCAAATGCAGCCTGAGCACACACACACACACACTTACACACGATATACTCACACTTTTGAGCCACTTTTTGATTCAATTAAGCCGCCGCTAACGCCAATCAGATGATGATCATCATGATGAAACATAAATTAATCATCAACTCAAATCATAAAAAGTGTTAATTATTTTTCTAAATTAATCAAAAAAAGAGTATCTGTATATGTGTGTTTTTCGTTTAAAAATCTTAAGTCTTGAATTTTTTGATATTGGTTTTTTCTGGCTGATTTTAATCATAAAATGAAGTAAATATGTAATATAGCTCATAGATTGAGTATATAAATTTCAACAATTTTGCTAACAGAATATTCCAATGCTTTGGAACTATTAAAATGTCTCTATTCATCCTATTTTTTCATTTACTGAAAAACCAAATGTTTTCTTTATCAATACACAGACAGTATGTTCAAATATTGTGATAATCTTACAGGAAAAAATATTTTTGCTTTGTTTATTTATTCATGTGAAATATCTCAAAGCGACTAAAACTAATTTGATAAAAAATCACGGCGTCACGAAGTCATTTTTTTCTAATTTTTCTGAAGTTATCCTGATTAAAAATTTTGATATATTCCCAAAAATACAGTCGTTGCAACCTGCTAAGTGCTGTCAAAATATAGAGTACCTTCTCTACTGATTTAGATTCCAAACATTGGTTACTCGTTTTCATGAATTATAATATAACCTAATTTAGAATAGATTTACCCAAAATTCTAAACACTCCTCTTTTTAGTATGTTTCATACCTCAAATCTTATTTTTTATGACTTTAGAGCAGTGGTTCTTAACCTTTTTAAGCCGCGACCCAAATTTGAGAAAAATCGATATGTTCATGTCGCGACCCAATTTTTTTAATTATCTTTTTTTAGATCATACTAAAATATATTTTTAAACTTAGTGAAAATAAATATCGTAAAATATTATGTTAACGACTCTGCGCCGCCCGAAGAATATGCTTCGCGACCCATATAGTTTAAGAATCACTGACTTAGAGAACAAAGCCCATTTAATCAGATGGTATGTGGTTTTTATTTTATGCATCTGTATGAGTGAATAGGTAATATAAATTGCCGTAGGGTTCAGAAACAAAATTCGAACAAATTTTTTCAGAGAATAGGGCTTGAACTCGGAAGCCTCCTCCGTAAACAGAGACGCTACACCTTAGGACATTCTGCCCCCCGAATCTTAATTTAGTTTCAATTAAAATTGGTAGAAAAACTGAAAAAAATTTCACGACTCCATATGCTGTACGTGAATTTTAATGATTTGACAATTTTTCGTCAAAGAACAATTTTAGCGAGCATGTTGAAACTTGACACTAAAGTTTATTAATGCGATCATTTGTGTCAAATTTCAATTCATGACTTACAATTATTCGATCGAACTTTTCATGACTTTCTGTTTTTGAGTTATCGTGAGTAACAAAGATTTGAATAAAGTAACCGAAGGCTCCTGATAAATGTATGCGTTTGTTTTTCAACTCAGGATGCGAAAATACTAGACGATTTCTAAAGACTGGAACTTCCATCTTTCCTGAATTTTACAATTTCCAAAGTAATGACTATTTTTTACTCAATTCCATAAGATATTATTCCGAAATCTCTATCGAAAAACTGAACTTAGCGAACGTAATCGAATTACATATTACAGTATTTTACATTATGTTTCTACTTAATTAATATATCGTAGTGACAGATACAGTAGAATAGCTGAAATATACTAGTTATTGTGCACATTATTTTGATTATTAAGAGAACACTTAGGTAAATACACAACATCAATTCTAATAGACTGATAAAGAAGGCAAAAGCCCTCGAAACTATAGTCTCGTTATAAATAAATTAAAAATTTATTTTTCCAGCAGAAAAACACACTCTTTTATTGTCTCCTTCAATTTATAAAAACTCGGCAAAAAGAAACTTTCAATTTAAAATTATTATTCTAAATACATATATAAAAAAAAAAAAATTGTCTAAGAAAAATATTTTTATTTCATTAGAAATTAAATTAATTCGATTAGGAAAATATAAGAAAAAAAATTCCCAAATACTACGTGAGCAGTTGGGCGTTATAAGCAGAGAATTTCTCTCACTTGGTCGATGGAATGTGTAAATCGAGGGGTGAACCGCGACCTAATATCGTGTACACCTTCTTCCACTTTCATTTCCAAGTAGAAGACAATAGATGAAGGGGCATTATTTAATGTATTCCAAAATAATTCCATATAACAATTCCAAAGACGTGTACACCTAATTCCAAACGCGGTTCACCCTAGTACGTAAATGGAGCTTTTCTAGATTAATCACTACCAATTGGTTACAATTTATTTTATTATCAATCCACTATTACTAAGATAGCATAATCAAGTTAAGAATTAAATTTAATCTATTAAAAAGAACCCTTAAAAATTCGAAAAAAACGCAACGTCTCATTTTACAAGCTATGCATATTATGCATATGAATCAATTTTTCTTAATATATAAAATCTTGGCGTGTTTTATATCTTCATGAAAAATGTCTTATTTTATATATTTTAAAATAAATTTATATATGGTATATACCTAAAAAAATACATTTTAAAAAAAAAGATTATTAGTTCGTGACGAAATGGCCGATCTCCTTCGAGTAAACAAGCTCCGATCTAGATGGCTTTGGGTTCGAACCTTCGGGCACTCCTAATCGCTTCTCTGTATCTTGTTCTTTCTTTCTCTCTGCGCAAATAGGCGCCCGGGCCGACCTTATAAACACCTATAAATTATCTTTATAACGCAATTAAGATGGCCCATCGCCAGGCTATTTGGTTAAAATACATGGGTTAATACTTTGGCGGTTCACACTATATGTTTAGACGATTCATCGCAAGCGATTATATTCTCTCTGCTACAAGAAATAGTTTGGTTTAAAAGGGTATATAATTAAAAAATTCTCATCGATTATCGAGCTTCACAGGATTACTTGTTGTCTCACTTGTACATATAATTTTTATAGAATTTACAGGGTGTATCTAAAACGATTTACTCTTTCAATGTTTCAATAAAATTACCAATTCTCATAAAGTTCATTTTTTCCGTCAAATTTTAGCATGTATGTGTTAATGATATCACACAAACGATGAGTATGCTATAGAGAGATAAAATTTGGAATTTAAACAAATCAGGATGTAAATACCATATCAAAGCATACGTTAAAATCCAACATTATCCCGAATTTAAAATTTTTTCTAATAGTTCTTTGAAGAAATCCCATCTTCTTCACTGATCTATGAATCTTTGACAAATTTAAATTAAAATAAAACAAAGAAAAATATTTTTAATATCAATGAAACTGGCTTTGTTGGAAGGATAATTTTATGCCATTAATGTTTGAATATAATTTCGGCCATGTGGCCGCCGCGGCTGGAGCGTAGATGACGCAATCTGGATTTCCAATTTTCACACCCTTTTCGCAACAATTGCGGTCGTATTTCGCCGATAATTCGCCGAATGCTGTGTGCCCAAGAGTCTCTGGTTTATCGGCTTTGGAGAAAATTCAAGTCATTTGTCTACCCTGATAAACCACAGACGATTGAATACTCGAACACAACATTCTGCCAATTATTGGCGAAATACGCAATCTGGATTTCCAATTTTCACACCCTTTTCGCAACAATTGCGGCCGTATTTCGCCAATAATTCGCCGAATGCTGTGTTCAAGAGTTCTGGTTTATCGGCTTTGGAGAAAATTCAAGTCATTTGTCTACCCCGATAAACCACAGACGATTGAACACTTGGAACACAACATTCTGCCAATTATTGGCGAAATACGACCGCAATTGTTGGAAAAGTGTGGGAAAATTGGAAATCCATATTGCGCCATCTGCGTGGCGGCCACATGACCGAAATCATATTCAAACATTAATGACATAAAATTATCTTTCCAACAAAGCCAGTTTCATTGATATTAAACATATTTTTCTTTGTTTTATCTTAATTTAAAGTTATGAGCCTCTAAAAAAACACCCATTATCATGAGTTTTGCTTGCATTCCATGGGAATTGATTGGGGGTGACTCTCTTTTTGGTAGAAACGCAACGGCTATACCAGCAGACCAGGACCTTAAGTGTATAGGGCAATGTCTGTATAGACAGAGTTTTTAGACAACAATTCTAAACAATAAACCTGAGGGACCACCAGCCAAGAGCTTTAACGCTCGACTTCCATCAACCATCCCTGAATTTATACAGCGAACACATGGTCGTCGACGAAAACAATTAAACAATTAAACAATTTTAGATAAATAAAAATAATTTATCGATATTATTAAATTTATTTCAATTGTGTGATAAATTTAAAAGAATATAAATTACATAGTCATTTATGTTTTGGAAGAATTTTTAATTAAACAATTTTGTTAAAGAAACAAACAATTTCCAGAATAACCAGCAATTCTAATACGATATGGCATCGTATATGGCACATGAAATTTTCTAAACCAATCAAAATAACAATCCAGCGAATTGAATAAAATGTTTTACCCTTAAAATTTGATGATGATGATGGGAAACTAATTATTGATATTTATATTTTGTTTTGTTTTCCCGGACTCAATTATTTTCGGAACATCTTGTATCAAATCCATTCTCTCACACCGATGCTAACCAGACTTTGTTAATAGAAGGTGGGGCGGAGTTTTGACAAATTGCGTGTGAACGATGACTTCAAAGATGAACTGAGGCGGAGAAACAGGCTGTAATTGATGCAGTTGGTCATTCAGTTCTAATCAGTGAGAAATTGATCGCACTGTAGCAACAGAGTCAAGTCGAAAGAGGGAAAGAGATGGAGGAAGAAAAAATAAAGATCTTGATTTGAACCCGTAGAAAATTAAATATGACTTTTTTGTAATTATCTTTAACAATAATCCTTCTTTTTTTCTTTTTTATTTGAAAGTGATCTCAGACCTGGCACAAGATAAATATTAAATTTTCCTTTGAAATTGTATAAAAACCTGTTTATAGCCTTGTAAAGACATATATTCAATTTTGGAGGTGTTTTTTTACACTTCTGCTTCTTCTACCATAATAAATTAAAAATTCATCTTAATTAAATTTTATATAAAATATTTAGATTGCCTGATAATATATTAAAGAGGAAATCATTTTATAATTTCAAATTACTTTTTTATCTATAGATATAAAAAGAAAATTAAATTTTATTTTTATATCAAAATCCATAAAATGTTGATAAAGGGGGGGGGCTTACCTACTTTTCTGCTTTTTCGAAGGGTGTAAAAAGTAATTATTTTAAAGATATTTCAATGAAATTATATCCGTTCATCTCTATATGAAATACTTATTAAAATAGTAAAATTTCCAAGAAAATTAAATTTTATTCAAATTTAGGGAACGAAGAAAAGATTATTTTTATTACAGACAAAACGATCAGCCGGGGCTCGAACCCGGGATCTTTGCATATGTACTGCAATGCTTTGTCGTAAGAGGTTTACCTCCTATATCCACTAAGCTACTGATCCCCGAACCCAAACTAATACCTTTTGTCTATATGAATTATGGAATTTCTTTTTTAATCCTCTCCTCGTTCATTTTTCGCAGCGTAGGCCTCGATTCATTAATTAAACAATTAATTATTCCAGCGCCTCCCAATCGATCGCAGACCCCAAAGATCGAAAATAATTTTCTCTTCACCCGGGGCGCGACCACAACGAGGCCGTGTAAAGACAATCAATAACAAATTCAAATTTAGGGAACTAAGAAAAGATTATTTTTATTACAGACAAAAGGATCAGCCGGGGCTCGAACCCGGCGATCGATTGGGAGGCGCTGGAATAATTAATTGTTTAATTAATGAATCAAGGCCTACGCTGCGAAAAATGAACGAGGAGAGGATTAAAAAAAGAAATTCCATAATTCATATAGACAAAAGGTATTAGTTTGGGTTCTGGGATCAGTAGCTTAGTGGATATAGGAGGTAAACCTCTTATGACAAAGCATTGCAGTACATATGCAAAGATCCCGGGTTCGAGCCCCGGCTGATCCTTTTGTCTGTAATAAAAATAATCTTTTCTTCGTTCCCTAAATTTGAATTTGTTATTGATTGTCTTTACACGGCCTCGTTGTGGTCGCGCCCCGGGTGAAGAGAAAATTATTTTCGATCTTTGAGGTCTGCGATCGATTGGGAGGCGCTGGAATAATTAATTGTTTAATTAAATTTTATATTCCAGAGCCTCCCAATCCCAAAGATCCGGGTTCGAGCCCCGGCTGATCCTTTTGTCTATAATAAAAATTCTTCGTTCCCTAAATTTAAATTAAATTTTATTTTTTATCAAAATCCATACGTGTTGAAAGGGGGATCCTTACCTACTTTTCTGCTTTTTCGAAGGGTGTAAAAAGTAATTATTTTAAAGATATTTCAATGAAATTATATCCGTTCATCTCTATATGAAATACTTATTAAAATAATAGTAAAATTTTCAAGAAAATTAAATTTTATTTTTCTATCACAATCCATATTGGTCGAAAGGGTTAGAATTTTCATTTTTGACCCCCCCCCCCCCCTTTTTTTTGTCTGATATAATGTTTAAAACACATTTAAAAAAATATATATTTTATGTTTTTTTCAAAAATAATTTTTTTCATTTTTTTATACCACTTCAAAATCTGGGAGATCTTTATGCCCCACCCTGTATAAGATTATAATAAACTAATTTATTTCCATTAACCTCATTGGTTTCTCTTTATGTATCAATATCTAGCTTGTGGAAGAAGATAATTTTGATGTTAAAATCAAAGAAAATTTCATTTATATTGGATTAATAAACTCGGTTCGCATTTTCTCATTAATTTCATCAAGTTTGTTTAATAGCCTCGCTCGACCATACCCGAGTTGAACATTTGAACGCACTAAGGCAAAAGAAAAAGAAAAAGATGCTGGTCTGCTACGGAGGTATTGTGGGAAGATAGGTCTGCGATAGGTCTCCCCGCGGCCCCAGCAAGTCTGCATCGCAACCACGAAAGGGGCGAAATTAATAGATCAAATTTCACGGACCGTCGCGGGAATCCCCACTTATTACGAGATAAAACCAACAACGCAAAGTCGATTAAATGAGTTTATGATTCGGAAAGAGTACCGTCCGTCTCTCTCCTCTCTTCTATGCATTCATAATAATTCTAAATCACGAGCACGAAGCAACTATTTACATTTTTTGTTTGGAATTTGAAAAAGAAAAAATTAACTCACTTTCAAACAGCGATACCTGCTATTTATTTGCAGTTACTTTCTTCTTTATTATGTGCTATACTCGTTTCCAATGCTAGAAGGTGCACACCTATGAGTTAAGATTATTGACTCTTAGATCTTGCAAGGAAAGAAGTGGAATGAATATTAAAGGGAATTGGTTCAAAGTCGAAAGTATGCGTGGAAACGTGTTTTGAAAAATCGAAGGTTGTAGAATTCGATACCAATGAAAGCCGAATAGTGGAATTTATGGAAAGAAATTTCAGTTTTTATAAACAACTAGCTGACGCCCGGGCCGCGTCTCGTTTTATGGTTAAAATTTATATAGATAATAGCTGACCCGACCACGCGTTGATGTTACCAACTCTTATGCTTCACGCCTAAACCACTGGACGTATCGAAAATGCAAATAATTATAGAATAGGTATTAAAACAGTAAATGAATTATATATTAGTTGTCAAAATTGTTCCCTTAACCAAAAATAATATTAACAGTTGAAAGATTTCCAAAAAGCTATTATCGGCCATCTTGTTTGTTTGCTTTTACCCCCAGAGAGGCGCTGGCGCTGTTTCCTCGAAAAAATATTTTTTACATGCCACAGATGTGATATCTATAAAAACACTCGTGTATTTGAATGGAATGTTGTGTGAAAATTTCAAAGAGATCGGTGAAGAACTTTCGGAGATCCTTCAACGTATCACTAAGCGTAACAGTACATTTTTATTTATATAGATGAATTAAAAGTTCATTTCTCCAATAGTAGCAGAATTTTAATATTTGGAAAAATAACTAAAATTGTTCTCTCTACTTAATATGAAATATTAGAGATAATTTTTCTTACATGTCTGAATCATAAATTTATTAAATTAGGTTAGACGAGTAAAGTGATTAAATAAATATTTTTTTGAAATAAACTAGCTTACGTCTGAAAACAGAGTAAATTGAATAGCAAATAAGTGAACAATTAAAGCTGCAAAACAAATTTCCTTAAATTCTATTCACAGCTTCTGTATAACATTGCACTAGATCAGTGATTCTCAACCTTTTTTGCGACACGGCACACTTTTAATAATTTAAAAATTTGACGGCACTCTAACAATAAAATAAATTAATATAATTTTAATAAATGAATTTAACTTTTAAGGACCAATCATAGATTTTAGAGAAAATATTTTTACATTGCATATCAGAGAGGTTCATCCCCTTAGGAATCGAACCCAAGCGCTAACTAAGCTTGTCGGGCCGTTAGCCAAAAAGATTTGTCTTAAGGGTTTGGCTAACGGCCCGGCAAGCTTAGTTAGCGCTTGGGTTCGATTCCTAAGGGGACGAACCTCTCTGATATGCAATGTAAAAATATTTTCTCTAAAATCTATGATTGGTCCTTAAAAGTTTAATACATTTATTAATATTATAGGTCTGGGTTGATTTTTAAAAAAGACACTCAAAAAGATACTTAAATCTTTGCTTTCACTGTAATATAATTTTATTTGGTTTATTGATTGATGTACCTATAAAATTATCATAGGACATTCTGCATCCTGTAAAATGTTACTACCTCTTAAGTTCAAATGATCAAATAAATATTTGGATTAAATGTAGTCACTTGATAAAGAAATGTAAAAAAAAATAATAATTATCAATTCGGGGGGGACCACTGCCTAGCAGTGGCGGCACACTAAAGTACTCTTCAAATTTTAAATATTCATTATTTATTCTAACTTGGTTTTTGTAATTCATAATACTATTAATCAAAGGGACATACTAGTATTTATTTATATGATCAAATTTGTCCCCTTGAATATTCCAAGAAACCACCTGAAAATCTTAATCAGTTGACAAGATCATATATATATATATATATTTTTAAATTCTAGAACAAGCTCTTTTTCCTATCTAGAGCATTGTTATTCTTTAGGAGGATTCATCCCTTAAATTATAAATATGATCATAATTTGTTCTTTTGGAAAGAAAGAACATTTGTTGCTGGCGCGCGCCTCCTGAAGAGATGCGTTAAGAAGATAGGCATTGCCTGCTGAGCTTTGGTTCAAGCTAGGCGAGAAAAACAAGAGCAAAAAACATATTGGGGGAAAAGATTAGATTCTTATTGAACTGAATTATGAGCAATGGGGGCGGAGGACAGGCGAACAGCCAGCCCAGCTCGCATAAGCAATCTCGAATATTTAACCTGAAGATACTCTCTTTTCCAAAACAATATATTTCACACATAATCTTTTCGAACATACGCTTTCGTTTTGTTTATTTATTTATTTTTAAACTGCACTTTATAACTTTTTACTTTACCATACAGGATATGGTCAAGTATTATAATCGTGCATGAAAAAAGTGGATTTTTTTTCCTTCTTTTTTTCGAAATATCTCAAAAACGGCTGAAACTATTTTGATTAGAAAAATTGAGCGAAACCATGGCATTTCGCTCTACAAAAAAAGCTCTAATAAGTGAACATCGAAAAAATTATATTTTTCTAGATAATAATTGTTTTGTCAAAATGTCTGTTAGTCTGTCCGTCCGTCCGGTTGTCTGAGTTTGTCACGTTAGTCCGTGCGTTATCAAATTTTTTGTGGACGAGCTAGCTCAAAAACTAGTTTGAATATCGAAACCAAATTTCACACGTAGTTTTGGTCCATTGAGATTAAGAGCTGATTAGATTTTGGTACATATCGACCCAAAATTAAGAGAGGTGGAGGGGGGTGGTTAAAATTAAAAATATAGGGCCTTCTACCAAACTCAACCAAATTTTGTATAGAGTCTAAAGTGAGAAGTCTAAAAATGCAAAAACTAACCGCTCAAAATGGGGGGGGGGTGTAGGGTCAAGAAGTGAAAATCTTGGCCATTTACCAAACTCAACCAAATTTTGTATACATAATCAGTGGGACCCCAGAAGTATAAAAATACAAAAACTAACCCCCCCCCCCGCCTACATGATTATAAATAATTTTAGGAGCCAGGTTGTATGGTAAAGTCAAGTGGATGGCCACATCAGAACACGTCAGCTTATTTTTTTAATTTGGGCTTTGAGATATATCAGAAACGTATAGAAAATAATTTTCAATAATTATTTATTTATTTTCTCTATTTGCATTCTGATGATACCCATGATAACTATAGAACGTGGTCGTAGAAAGTTCATCCTGATGTAAAATTGTTGTTATTCTTACTTTTAACATTTTTGAACCTGAAGCCCTCAATCGCCACGCGGTTGCAATTCAGGTTGGCCAGGCCTGCATTAGATAGTATTAGTACTCAATTGCTCTAGAATTGGCCGTTTTGCTTATTTCCAATTACAAATATTTAATATATTTTTTAATGATGAAAACTCGAGATTATTTCAAACGAGTCAAGACACACATGAACAAGTTGAGACGTGTTGGCGGACTAGTTTGCAAAAATATGTTTTCTCGAATATTTTGAATTATTTATTTTCTCTGATGAAAAAATATCAATTATGTAAAAAATAAATATCGATTTATAAAATACATATTATTTTCATTTGCTTTTTACCTGAAAATGTTTCCTGAGACTACAAAATGCCAATCTTGAAAGATTTTAGTTAATGAGCTGAAAATTGGTATGAAAAAATCTAACAATGGATCAAATTTTAGATTTTTACCTGTAAACGTTTTATGAAAGTACAAAATGCCAATTTTGAAAGTTTTTAGCTAATGATCTGAAAATTGGTACGCAAATATCTTACAATGCACCAAATTTGGAGCTTTTTGTCTAAAAACGGTTCCCGAGAGTTCAAAATGCCAATCTTGTAAAGTTTTAGTTAATAAGCTGAAAATTGGTACGTAAATATCTTACAATGCACCAAATTTTAGTTTTTTACCTAAAAAACATTTTCTGAAACTACAAAATGCCAATCTTGAAAGGTTTTAGTTAATGAGATGAAAATGGTACGCAACTGTCTATTTTGCATTACAATGCACCAAATTTTAGCTTTTTATCTGTAATCATTTCCTGATTATCTATACATTTTTTCATGATTATTTTTTTTATATTTTTGATTGAAGAGTAAAAATATATAATTATAAAATGGGCCGATGAAATAATAAAAATTCAATTAATAAACACATATTTAATTAGCTAGGCTTAGTTGAAGATTCTCCATTGAGAAAGGAAGAAATTCTCCCGAAATTTTGGGTTTGATTAAGTTTTTAAAGATTGCTTTATAAAAGATTTGTCTTTATTTTAACAATCAATAATTTTTACTTTTTTTTTAATATTATCAACTATCTTTTTTGATCAAGAAAATTGGTAGAATTAGAATATTTTATCTGCGGTCCGGGACAATTTTTTCCTTCAAATGTGGCATGTGTAATCCAAAAGGTTGAACACCCCAGCTCTAGAGTTTTTTAAAATTCTTTATTATTTTATTTTTAACATGGACTGCAAATAAACAGTGATATCTGTTTAATAATAAAGAAATAAACATATTAATCTATATCCAAACACCTCCCACCCCGAATCCCGGCTGATCATTTTGTGTATAATATAAAAATCTTTTCTTCGTTCCCTAATTTAAACATATTAATACGAGCTTTTCGTGCGTGCCTTCGGCACGCCCTCGAAGCTCGGACCTCCGGGCTGGTGCCCTGGCGGGCGGCGTCTCGGTCCAAAAGTTGTATTCCTCTTAAAAAACCACACTCCAAATGTATACCTGTAAACTCCAGAAAATACATAGTCTCTTAAAAGTTTCGCCTCATTTTCGTCCTGACACAGCTACAGAAATGAGGCTCTAGATATGAATCTGGAAGTATTTTCTTCTCTATAATCTACAGCATTGTGATATTTTTTGTGTGGAAATAGATTTATTTAAATAAGTGGGATCGTGTGAGGAGGAGAATTATATTATATCATTTTTTTAAAATTTGGAATCGATAATCGATATAAGGCTCCAAATATTTAAAAGAGATCAGGTGTTGTTTGTATGACAGGCTGCTCCATCCAGTATTGCCATGAGAAACTCGGGCATGCGTGTCTTAAGTCGTTCAATTTTGTAAAAATCAAAAAATAAGAATAACAAAATTTAGATTTTTAAAAAAATTATAAAAAAGTGGCAAATTATTAAAAAATAAACAAATAATATATAAAATATAAATCAAATAAGATGTGATTAATTTCTTCTTCTGTGCGCAAAGAAAAGCGAATTAAATATTTAATTTTTGAGTGGTGAAGGGGGGGGGGATAATTTTCAAAATATTTAATGTTTCTTAATTTAAAATCAATTGGAGTCTTTCATTTCAAAATTCGAGTTAAAATTACAATTATATTCAGCGCCCCGTCGGCAGCATTAGGTCAGCGTTGCTTCAAATTAATCTGGACTATTCTTATTATTATTCAAATGACTTTGGATAAAGTTTAGCAACGATCCGTTGCAGTTTATTTTTTTAGATATTTACAATTAAATTCTGAATGATTAATATTGATTATTTTAGTTAAATACTTTCAGTTATTTCTTTAAAAAACATTTTTAAAAACAGTATAAAAATTAAATTTTCAATAATACCTATTGGTGTTACCAATTCTGCTTTTAAAATTATAAATTACAAAATAATCATTAATTTTAATTTTAGCGCTTTTTTGCCTTTTTTTCTTTTTTTGACCGCCAGTGTAGTTTATTTCAAAGTACTTAAAATAATTGTAAGATATCCTACGAAATATAGGGAATCCAATATTCTTATCCATAATCATTGACCTGTTCCCAGGGGATATCGTTATCATTGATTTTACTTTGAAAAAATAATCTTCTTCCGAATATTTATCGCCTATAGCGTTATACTCTTTTGTCTTCTCTGTTCTTCTCTACATTATATTTCAAATTATATTCATTTTACTTTATCCCTTCTCTATTTATCCTCATTTGAAAACGCCAGACTTCAAGTCACAAATCATATATGAAGGTTCTTTCGAAACATCTCAATGTCTGTATTTTGTTCTATAAATTAGTTTTAAATAATCCATATCTTTCTAGTAATCACAGATATCTATTAAGACTTTCAAAAAATAAATTTGACTGGACTCAAAATTCAAAATATATAATGCATGCTTTTATTCAACTTAATTTCCTTGTTTATTTGTATAAGCCAAATTTTGTAAACTACTATTTGACCCACTTCTACATAGCAGTTTTTTTTTTTGGAAATTTCGCATATATTCCTATTCTCAGTGTCAAAATTAATAAAGAATTGATCTCACCAGATTGTGACCCATCCCACCCTGTGTTCTTATACTGTCAGATAACCCCAGCAATATGGGTATCTTCGGGAAAATCGAATTCGAATGTGAACTATCCCCTTTTTGAATTTTTATATTGTTAGATAATTAATGAATAATGATTAATAATAAAAAACATAATACTTGATTAAATAATTTGATGGATACTGTATCGATTCCTTTTTGTAATCTAGAGATGGAATGTGATTTGAATTTTTGAAGATTCTGGTTTGATAACTTAACCCGTTAGCTATGACTGATATGTAAACAAATGCGAATTTTAAAACTTGGAAAAAGTCCTCAGTCGATCAATAGACATCTCCAGCACTTGAAAACTACTCCAAAACCAGGTGTTGAAACATGGTGCATTCTTATAAGTTTTTCTATATTAACTAAAAATGTGCAATCTAGATATTTTCAGCTGAAACTTCTCTTTCGATAAACAATTCACCCACCAAAGCATCTAATTTGCAATTTCTAGGGTGCTGAAGAATTTTTTTTTTTACTTTTTAGTGCATTTTGAAATAAAAGCGTGTTTTTTAAAAGCTTTTATTTTTATTAAGTAATATAGCTATAATTAAAAATATTCTAAATGGTTGGTTTATCTTAAGACAGTTATAAGTATATTATGTGTACATCCCAATATGTATAAAATTACAGAGTTTGTCGGCGTTTTAACTATAAAATTAGCTGCACATTAAACGATAATTATTGATTAGTTGCTTAAGTGATTTGTTGCATGTCAAAAAAGTGGAAAGCCCATGTAAAAGGTCAATTTGGTACCCAGCGTTCTTGAGATCAAGTCCAGAAGAGGATCTTTAAAAGACCATAAGCTTAATTAATCGAAACTCATTGGGATTTTTTTCATGAAAACGCAACGAGAAAATAATAATATCTAAATAACAAGATCCCACTGATGAACTAATGACGAAATAAGTAGGCCTATTACCGAAATGAATGGTAAGGTCTTAAGTTAGGAATGATGAGATAAATGAAGATTCAGGACAGATAAGTAATATGATACTGTGTTTCTTAGTATTGAAATATAATTATTATTGCTAGTTTAGAAATGTCTGAAATGTGGGTAGAAATTATTCCCAAGTATAATATTTTTCTATCCGTATTTAAAAAAAAAAAAAACTGATCAGATTTTGACCTTTCCAGTTTCAAACTTTTCTGTTGAAAAATTCAGAATATCATAAAAAAAGCCAATTGTTATTTGGGGAGCATCGATTAGTTGTAACTAATGAGCTGAAATTTGACATACAACATTCTATTAATGAATTGCACTCTTTGCCAAGTTTCAGCTTTTTGGGTCAAACCGTTCGTTGACCAAAAATTGTCAAGGCATTGATTAAAATTTGCGAAAATCAAACCAAGTCTTGAAAAAATTCTCAAATTTCGCCCCAAGATTTTTTAGCGAGTTCTCTTTTAGAATGAGCTTTCTGCTTGAGAGCATCTTTTTAGTTAATTTAAGAATGTGCGGCCATCTGGCCATTCAAGAGATCGCCGGTATTAGTGACATTTTCTTGAAGAAATTCTAATTTTTTTTTTTTTCAATTTTCAAAGTTTATGTGATATTTATGTAACGTTATTTTTAAATTCCCCGGTAAGTACGCTACAATCCTTCGATTTTTTTTTTTATTATTGCTTATTCACGTTTAGAAATGAAACGTAGAGAATGGTCATGTTTTAGGGTCTATATCTCTGGATTCTAATACCCACAATAACTCAAGATTGAAACTTCGTTCTGATCCTAAAATGTTCATATTTCCAAAACTAAGAGCCAATTGGTTGTTTGACCTTTCTAGCTTCAGAACTTCCGATTAGAAAATCAGAAAAATAATATCGAGTCGATATTTGGGGATAGGGGATATATAAAGAATGGCTTTAGCTAATGAACTTAAATTCGACACACACATTTATTAATAAACTGCACCTAGATGGGTCAAAATTGACAAATCGCTAAGGTCATGAGCCCCAGCTACTTAAGTTAATAACCATAGTATAACTTTTATTGCTTTTTACTTTACCATACAGGGCATGAAAAAAAGTGTTTTTTTTCCTTCTTTTTTTCGAAATATCTCAAAAACGCCAGAAACTATTTTGATTAAAAAAATTGAGCGAAACCATGGCATTTCGCTCTACAAAAAAGCTCTAATAAGTGAACACCGAAAAAATTATATTTTTTGAGATAATAATTGTTTTGTCAAAATGTCTGTTAGTCTGGTTGTCCGTCTGTTATTCTGTGCGTTACCAAATTTTGTGGACGAGTTAGCACAAAAACTAGTGTGAATATCGAAAGAAAATTTCACACGTAGTTTTGGTGCATTGAGATTAAGAGCTGATTAGATTTTGGTGCACATCGACCCAGGGTGGTGGGGGTTGAAAATTAAAAATCTAGGCCATTTGAGCAAACTCAACCAAATTTTGTATACATAATCAGTGGGACCCCAGAAGTCTAAAAATACAAAAACTAAGCGCTCAAAATGGGGGGGGGGGGGTTCAAAAAATGAAAATCTTGGCTATTTACCAAACTCAACCAAAGTTTGTATACATAATCTGTAGGACCCATCAAAAGTCACTAACCGCCCAAAATGGGGGGGGGCATGTAGGTTCAGAAAATGAAAATCTATGCTCACCAAACTCAACCGAATTTTGTATACATAATCAGTGGGCCCAGAGTAATCTAAAAATGCAAAAACTAACCCCCCTCTCCTACATGATTATTAATAATTTTATTAAATATTAAATATAAATGAGGGTCCAGGTTGTATGGTAAAGTCAAGTGGATGTCCACATCAGAACACGTCAGCTTATTTTATTAGATAATCAATGAATGATTTAATTCTATTTTTAAGGAAAATTTTATAAAAGAACAGTAGGGTACTTAACTGAAACTCGACTGGAGCGCTTATAATATTAGAATTTAAAACTCTCTAAAAATGAACCTGATCCCGTATAGGTGCATTAATTAATAAGAATCAAGCTGATCAGAATATTTGAATAAAATTTTTCCAAGACAAAAAAAAAATTGATTTCCTAATGAATTCTGATTAAACTACTTCAAAGTAACCTACCTATTGTATAATATAATGTTAATGATTAATGGAATAAGAGTATAAAAGGAGGATATCAACAAGAAAGGTGAGGCTAATGATTTTCATTTAAGAGTTATTGATTATCATTTATTAATTGTAATAATCATTAATAATAATTAATAACCAGTATCAGGTTATGCGGACTTTTTTAACAAGATTGCAACCCAAGGGTGTGGGTGAGGTTCTCCAGACCTGGTGTGTATGTGAGGAAGTCATATGAAAAAAACTAAACAATTTTAAGTATGATAAATTTTATGTTATAACCCCCCCCCCCCACGCACCATGCCCACCCACAAAACCCCTCCAGCACCCCCGCACCATGCATCCGTTCCCAACCCCCTCCCGCACCCCACCCACCCCGAACCCCATCCCATGCCCTCCAACCCTGCTCACCACACCCCTGACTAGCTCCCTGGACCTCACCCCCGATATATTTTGGGTGGTTAGTTTTTGTATTTCTAGCTCTCTAGAGGCCCAGAGATTATGTATACAAAATTTGGTTGAGTTTGCTCCAAGGGCAAGAATTTACATTTTTTTCACCCCCCCCTTTTGGGTGTTTTTTGGGTAACATTTTTTTAAACACAAGTTGTCAGAAATCACATCACCTACAACTGTTTATCATAAAATTTGCCGTAGGGTTAATAGTTTAGGAGTTATTTGATAATTTTCTTTCTTGCCACCCCCCCCAAACCCCCTTCTGAGGTCAAAATATCAAAACGTTATATAGCTAAAAACGTAAGTTAGAAGACATCTGATCTATAGTAAATATGAAATTTCATAATAATTCATTCAGCCGTTTTTAAGTGAATCGTGAGCAACTTTTCGGAAACCACTGAAACAGACATACAGACATACATACAGACATACAGGAATTTTGTTTAGGGTGTTTTCGTTCATACCTTTGCTTGAAACGTGTGCAACCAAAATTTGGCGTGATTTGGAGCAATGTACAGACAAAACCTTAATTATATATATAGAATTATTATTAAGAAACACTTGAGAAATCACGAGAGATTGTCTTCTACTAATTCCAAACTAACCTGTATAATTTTTATTACATGCCAGAAATGTAAACGGTACCAAAAATGCAATCCGGGACTCGTCTGACATATATCCATATCAGCTCTGGTATAAGAAAAGACAATCTCTCATTAATTTCAATTCTGTTATCATCAACAATTTAACCTTTTATATTAAGCTTAACCACTAAGCCAAGTTTCAACTTTTTTCAAACCGTTCGAAGACAATACAATTGACAAATCACCGAAATTTTCATAGAAATCTTGAAAAAGTTTACATTTTTTTCCTCCGAATTTTTCTAATTTAATTGTTGTTTGTTTTCAGGTGGTAGACTGGTGTCATTTTCGCCTTGTATTGAACAAGTACAGCGCACTTGTCTCTCCCTCCGAGCCGCCGGCTTTCTCGATCTACAGACGTTCGAATGCTTGCAAAAAGAGCTCCAGGTGACCAACTGGTCGATGCCTATATTAAACCTTGACCCCAACGAAGATCCGACAGCTGCCAAAAAGGTAACCTCCTTCTTTTAAAAACTTTTTATATATCACAAAAAAAAAAACTCCGAAGAAATATAAATCACTCTTAATGGGGTTGCTTGATATAATCTATTTTATTTTTCATTCAATGTATCTTTTTTTTCTTAAAATTTTATTGAATTTAAAAAATCTTTTGCTGACGTATACAAATAATTAATATTAATAAACGGAGTTTTTGAAAATAGAATAAGATCATCCCAAGTAAAATTCGTATAATAAGATAATAATTAAAATTGAAAATTTAAATTATTAATTTTATTAAATATGTTTCAACTTGAACTTACACCATTCTCCCTGAAAAAGATATTAATTAAAATCTAAAATTTTATAATTCATTAAATTTTAATCATAACTTTTTTCTTATCAAGCTTAGCGGAGTCCTTAATAGTATTATAAGAGAAAATTAGGGATGGATTATTCCGGGCTTGTATAGTCTTTTTAGGGTTCCCTTTAAAAATGAAAAAGGGGCCCAATTAGTCTCGCTACAATGACTGTCTGTTTGTCAGAGCATTCCATCTCGTAAACTAAATAAAATACAAATTCGAAATTTAGAACTTTCATGTACCTATTCATTTTTCCACAAATCGAAAATCGTATTAAAATTTCAATCGAATGATTATTTTGGAGAGGGTCGAATTTTATATGGGATCAAAGTAAAAAAAAAAAAATAAAAACATTTTTATGCCAAAATGTTAAGTATCACTCTTAAAATATTTTTAAATAGAATTTGGATCACTTCTTTTTAAATTTATTTCGATTTAAAATGGCTGTGTGTGAGAGCCCCAAAGTGGCCATTTTATGTGATTTTTGTACCAGCTCAATTTCAATCAAGTACTTAAGTACTTAAATTAATATTCTGAAAAAATTACACAAATTTAGGTACTCATTCTCTGTTTATCAACAACAAATAAGAACAAATTTGATAATACAAGTATTTCAGAAGTTTTAACAGTCGGCCCCCACTTTCAAAATTACCCTCTCCATAGGCCAGTGCTTTTGGTTTAGCTATTGTAACATATACTTTGTATACCTATGGTTGACTCCAGTAAAGGGCACAATTTTTTTTTTTTTTTTTTTATTAAATAATAAAATTATATTATTAAAATAATTAACCCTAAGGTTTGAGTATATTTTTTTTTTTTTTTTTTGAAAATAAGATAGATTTTTTTACAAAAAATAACTCACGGATAAACCAAATATACTACGGTGCAAAAAAATCGACCCACTAATAAAAACTTTATTAAATAGCAAATTATTTTTAAAATTTTTTACAAATATTCATATAATTTGTTCCATTAACTCTTAAACTAACATATTCAATAAATATTGTTGATAATTTTTGAATTTTATAAAAAAAATAAGTGAAATTAAATTAAAAGATACAATTACAAATTATCATACTTTTTCAATATCACTTTAATTTAAATAAAATTTTAATAAAAGATCAAATTCCATTTAAAATATCAATAAAATGAATAATTTTGAATTAAGCATCAGTGATAGAAAGATAGAATATACAAAATGGATATTTCTGAAGTTCAAGCAGTTCAAATTGTGTACCTAATTAATCAAGGGCTAAGTCAACAACAAGTGGCAATTAAACTTACAATAAGCAATAATTTTAATAATGTATGGTTCCTTGTAAAAAAATTAAAAATGATTTACTATTTAATAAAGTTTTTATTGGTCGGTCGATTTTTTGCACTTCAGTGTATATTAAGAAAAAATTTAAATTTAAGGTCCAAAATCAAAGATTTTTAATAGAATATTTTTATATTGCATATCAGAGGGCTTCGTCCCTCAGGAGTCGAACCCGAGTACTAACACGCTTGGCGGGTTTGTTAATTCCACCCTCGAGATAAAAACACACTCCGACATTCAATTTTTTAAAGAGAAACCCGAAATTTTTACTCCGTTCAACTCAAACGGAAAAAGCGAAAATCCTGCTAATATGAAAAAAAAGTTTTCATACAATGACCATTCATTAAAATAATTAACCCGAAGGTTTGAGTATCTTTATTTGAAACTCTCGACTCCTGAGGGGACGAATCCCTCTGATATGCAATGTAAAAATATTCTATTCAAATCTTAGATTTTAGCCTTAAATATAAATTATTTCTTATTATATTATTAATTCGATATTTTAGCAAGAGAAGCACAATAAAAATATCTTCGGAAACTAAACTTAAATAAGAATCTGTTGATGACCATCAATTATAAAATATGTATTAGTTACGGAACCCTAGATATACGTGCCTGATTCCCACTTTTCGGGTTATTTAAATTTAAATGTATTTATTTTTAATTAAAAGTAAACCTATTAATTTCAATTTGTTCTTAAAAATGAAGATAAAAGAACTAAATTGTAGTATTTATCGTGATTAACTGTCTCTTTAATAGTTGTGCCCTTATAAAATGCTCCAGCGCCCACTCTCTCTTATCTTTCAAATTCCTAACAATCATTCTTTTTCTTCTTCTGCCACCTTCTATTATTTTCATAATACATTGGAATTCTCAAATTTCGTTTTAAGAATCGATTTAAGTCCACATCATTTGTATCTCATTTGACTTGTTTGTCAAATAATGCCCTTTCTAAATGGTTAAGCCAACATTAAGTGATGAGGGAGCGATCTACACACACATTATGTACACACATTGTACGCACACAGAGGCACACAATCGGAGGGATCCACGTGTGCACACTGTATCACTGTCCAGTTCTCTATCTCACATCTCGGGTGCCTTAGCTCTTTTCTCATTCAAATTTTGCTCTTGCCCATTTATTTCTCCACCTTCGGGGAAGTAAGGTCATCAGTCCATGTCTTTTCTCTCCAAGTGGTCTTATTTCTATTCTGTTGGAAAAATCAAAACTTTATTTTTCTAACACTTACATCAAGATGCATATCATGGACACCAATTGGAATCTTAGGCGAATGCTTCTGCTTTTACTGGATAGGTATTCAATCGATTGGTATCGAACCATTGAAAAGAAAGAAAGACTTTAGGTAATGATGAATGTGAAATTGCGACCTAGTGCTTTCGCGAGAGACCAGAATAGTCAATTCCACGCTTGCTTATTCGTGCTTAGAAATTATTCGCAAGCATGAATTTTTCTTTTTGTCTGTGTCTGTCTTAAAAAAAAGTTAGTATAAAGTTGGCTTTAAGAGTTACCAAAATATTTGAAAACGAAAAACTGATTAGATGAAAATCAGAAAAAAAAATCGATTCATTTTTTGGATACGAGCTCGAGAAGGCCTTTCCCACTAAAATTTAAATAAATAATAAGATAAACAATCATATCTCACAAAAATACTTGTAATATCAAAATCGTTTTTATTTATCGCCGAAAAGTAAAGAATTGCCCAATTTGCCAATTTTTTTATAATTTTAAGATAAGTGGTTTTAGATTCTGGTTTACTACAAAAATTGGCCGAAACTGGACTCTTTTGAAACTTTTCACAGCTCCATTTTAAAGTGAATTAACTTAAAAATAAAGTAAAAAAATATACCTATATAATAATAATATAATTCTACTCAATGTGATTTTTGCAGGGGTACCTTACACTATATAATAAAAAAATCTTTTTTTTATTTTTCGTCCCCACAAAAATTCGAGCCCTCCCCTAAATTAGTTAAAATTTTAATATGATAAATACGATACGATATTTTAATATGATTTTAATACGTTAGATTTTTTTGAAAAAACAATTTTTTTTTAATGTGGAACAGCTCACTCGATTTAATCATTTTAAAATGAAATTTGATTCCGATGCAAATGAATACGTAAAACTTATGTACCAATTTTTATTTTATTTTTTGGAACAAAAAAAATACCGAAATATAATTTACCGATTTCTTTAGTTAGAATTGGGAGTCACAATAACTGTCATAGGCTTTGATTTTAAGTTATAGTAGACAAATCTGACAGTCAAAGATATCCGGATGTTCCACCGGAAGAAGATAAACCTACCCTAAGACAATTAACTAATTAATTTGTACAAGAAATATAGACCTATTTATAAATAGTTTGAACGTAAAGTTTTGAACCATTTGGCGATTTAATTATCTATTAATTTTTATTATCACAAAATATGATTAAACGATTGTATTTTTTTATATCTAGATCTACAAATAATCATTCTAAGTTATCCCTATTGTTTCAATTTCATTCATTAATTTAATAAGCAATTTTTCAAATTGTTTTTCCCCTTGGATTCATCCGACCCTCGAGACGTTTTTTCAGGCAAATATCGACCTCAGGCCATTCGGACACCTTATGGCTTGTTGGCCGCCACGGCCCATCAATATTAACCACAAAAGCCAAGTTGGATTCTTTGGGAATTCGTGATTGGCCATCTTGAGGTTTTAACACGATTTACTTTATAGCCGTCTATTCATTTGTATCGTATTTTAGTGT
The DNA here is from genome assembly GCA_024734495.1 of Forficula auricularia. Taxonomy (NCBI): domain Eukaryota; kingdom Metazoa; phylum Arthropoda; class Insecta; order Dermaptera; family Forficulidae; genus Forficula; species Forficula auricularia. The sequence continues at coordinate 6,326,227 of JALMQS010000030.1, read as the reverse complement.
GTGTGGTAGGCTTCATTTAACTCTGGATATAAGTGAAGAAAGACATTTCTCTATGCTTTTTATCCTTCCAAATCTTTTATTATTTATTTATTTTTTAAAATATGAGTATTTTTTATTACTATTTTCTCAATTTCAACATCAGATTCTCAGTACGCCCATAGAGACTTATCTTAAATAAACATAAACACCTTTTTTGTTCATTGTGTTTAAAAATGTCTGTAAAATGAAGAAAAATAATTTTTATCCATGATTTTTCTATATGTCTATTTGTCGATCTGTATTTTGATACTCACGATCAACTCAAGAAGTCGCAATACTTCTTTTTGGTGCCAAAATGGGTGTATTTCTGATGCAGAGAATCGATAGATTTTGGGCTCTCTACCATAGAACTTCCGATTCAAAACCACAAAAAATTAAAAATAACTCATGAAAAGTACATCAACCAAAATCCTGGGAGTTAGAAAGGTCAACAAAACAATCAGTTTTTCGTTTTAGAAATACAAACATTTCAAGACCAGAAGGAACGTTCTACGTCTGGAATTCAATATTCTAGTCCGTTTATGGTGTAGCTTATAAAATATATAACATTTTAATTCCTGTTGCTCTTCTACTATTAGTAATGATTCGACAATTTTATCAGAATCCTTGTAAGAGTGGCCCCATTCTTTGAGCACTCCTGAAGGAATAAATTTCCTTTCCTTGGGATTTCCAAGCGCTTTCTGAATTCAAATTCTTATTCACTCAGGTCAAGTTAAAATCAATATGAGAATCAGGGTATAAAGGATAAACAATAAGGAATTTTACGATTTTATTCTCCAATCGCAAAGTTTCGTCTAGTTCAGTGTTTTCATCCTTTTTCATGACTCGACCCCCTTGTTATAAAAAAATTTCGCGACCCTACACCTCTCTGTTTGAGAGGCCCGGCTCGTGACTTGTGTACAATTTTTCATTTTTTTACCATATAAAAAACACATAAAAACAGTAAAAAGTATTGATTTTATTATTTATTTTTATAAATCCTGATATAAATTAATAAAAAATAATATAATTATTGAAAAATGTTTTATAAACCAATAAACCTACCATAGTCTGGTGGGCCTGGCAGGCCCGGCTCGTGACTTTGTGTACAATTTTTCCCTTTTTTACCATATATTAAAAAACACATAAAACAGTAAAAAAGTATTGATTCATTACTGAGGCTTCGCGGCCCCCTAGGGGGGTCGCGACCCACAGGTTGAAAACACTGATCTAGTTTAACTTCCTCAGGCTTCTTGGATTCTCTGATAAACATAAAATTCGAATTGTTTTACAAAATACACTGCCAACATCATATATTTTATCATTAACATTTATGCAATTTATTGTTCATACAAGTCATCCAACTTCAAAAGCTTACACAATGCAATTATAAAATTATCTCACTCTAAATTTTGTCAATTAATAGTCTAGTAAAAGTTTTTCTAATTTTTACCGATTAGTACTTTTTCAGAATTTTTCCTTTCTTTCTTTCAAGGTTGAAAATCAAATCTATTTTTTGTCTCTTGCTTTGATGCCTGGCCAATATCTTTGATTAGGAGGAAGTTCAGTTTGGCTCCGGGCCCCTCTAATTACATGTCAATGAATTGACTAGGGGGCTCGAAAGCCCAAAGGTATACTTAGGGCGGAGCCTCCGGAGACGCCCCAAGTGGAGCTCCTTAAGACTCAACCCTAACATTAACCTCATGGGTATATTTCATTCAGAGAACGTTTTCTTGAGGGCGGTCGTATCATCAAAAATAAATTACTAGCAACAAATAGATTGTGTCTGCTCATCTAACGAACCCTTAAAAAAGGGTACCGGTGTTTATTATATACAGAGAGGGATTTAGAAAAATGGAAATATTATGGGCAAAGGAACCCCCCCCCCCCTTATCAGCACTACTTTAAAATAGGTCAGTTTGTCTGATTTTAACCTTTTTTTAAATAGATGATTATAAGTTAAAATGAATATACCGTAATATGAAAGATAATCAATTTTCGTAATAAAACTAAACAAACTAATTTATAAATAAAATAAAAAGTAGCTAAATTAAAATAAAATGATTTTATGAAAGAGTAAAAAACTTTTTGGTATTTTTCAGATTTTATATAAATAAACTTTTGGAAAATAACCACGTAATTTTATTTGTGAAGATATATAGACACCGTTTTTTTTTTGTTACTTCAATACAAATCCGGTCAATATTTAGGTGTATTATTTTTATTTAGCCTTCTGTTTACGTTTCAGATCCTAACTAAACACAATCCTTCTACGGTGCCTAAACATTTTTTTCCCCCAAAACCAAACCGTGGTTTCAACATAATTTTAATTTTTTTAGAGAGTTCCATACAAAAGAAAACGGAACACTCTTAGTGTCGGTACAATGTCTGTTTAAGTATGTTTGTAAGTGAATATGTATATTGTTTACAAGTGAATATATAAAGAGTCTGAGGTGTTCTCTTACACTAAAACATCGACTATTTTTGAAAATCTACAACCTCTAGTGGCACTCGCCAACGGTGAATAACAAACATATTCTTATAGGAGGAAAATTTGTTGAAATGTATAGCTATAAGAAGAGTTTTGGAGGCTCTCAAAAAATAATCAATCAGAAGACGCACTCTTTTCATTCATTCATATTGTATTCTTTTTCATTTTATTTAAAATTCTAAAATATTTTTTGTTTTAATTTCTTATTACTTTATAATAATAATTATGTTATGTCTAGTGGGAACCTAATCAAAATATTTTATTGTTTTAGGACACAACTCGCTTTTTAACTGGCATGCCACCCCCGTCATTACCAGGACACACTGGATATATCACGGCAGCTACATTTCCGCCTGGACTGAAAATTGTAACAAAGGAAAATAATGAAAATACAGAAAGCGAAAGCGCCTCAACACCCGAGGAAACACCGTCACCAAATGAGGAAAATAGCAGAAATACTCGAACTAATGGAGGGAGATTCCATAACTGAAATATATTTATTTTATATATTATTTTAAAGTAAGAAACTTTTTAACTCATATAATTATATTCTCTTAATGGATTTGTGATCAGATTTTTTAATTAAAAAAAATAACCAAAATGAAAGAATAAATTAAAAAAAATAAATAAAAAATAATTTAACTCTGTGAGATGTCGGAATAAATTGAGCTGTATATCTTTTTTTTATGAAAATGATGAGAGAAGGAGTTACACCAAAAAGGTGCAACCCCTAAAGGCCTGGGTTGGCCCATCCATCTTGAAAAGAAGAAGAAAGCATTTTATGGGCTGGGCGGGGGTCGAAGGTATCTGTGGATACTAGTCTTAAATAGCTGAAGGTTATAAGTCGCGGGAAAGATGGTGGCAGGGAGCAAGTTCCAGTCTCTGGGGGTCATAGGGATAAGAGGGTTGACGAAAGCGCTTGTTCGACTTTTATCCAATTTGACAGCGAAGGGGTGCTGAGCGTTTCAAAACCGCGTATTGTCGACGCGCCTAGAAATAAGGCAACACTGAGTTTTCTCTGCATTGAAGTTAACTAAGTTTTGGGATCCCCAGTTTTTAAGTTTGCATAAGTCTAAATTAATTGAGGAGGCAATGCCTGCACGGTTTTTATGAGATGCAGGGGCGTTATGTAGGGTGCTGTCATCTGCGTAACAATGTACCAGATTGGAGGGCAAGTTTAGAAGGTCGTTGATATATAGATAAGAAAAAGCGTAGGGGAGATAACCGAACCCTGAGGAACTCCAGCGTTGGTGTGGAAGGGGGAAGATGATATTCCATCGATGCCAACCTTAATACTACGGTCTGAAAGAAAACTTTCGAGCAACTTACAGAGTTTCGGTGCAAGGCCGACGGAGGTCAATTTGGCAAGAAGATTTTTGTGCCAGACCATATCGAAGGCTTTTGAAATGTCTAAAGCTACCGCGAGGGTCTCATTCCCGGCCTCCAGGGTTTTGTTCCAGATATGAGTTACATATGCTAGGATGTCACCGACCGGGATTGCCTGAAGCCGTATTGCCTATTATGGATAAATTTATTTGACTCTAAGTGTCGTAGAACTTGCTCGTTGATGGCCTTTTCCATGATTTTGGATAAGACAGAAGTGATTGCTATGGGTCGATAGTTTTTTATGTTGGAAGAATCGCCTCAGTATAAATACCCTAATTTTTAATAATTAATTCCAAATATTTAGAAGACATATAAGCACTTCTTTATCAGTCGAAACCATTCATCTCACAAATATGTCAGCTCTCCAAAAGAATTCTTTTGAACGAGCTTTCGTGCGTGCCTTCGTGCCGCCCTCGAAGCTCATTCCTCCGGGGACTGGTGGCCCTCGTGGGCAGCGTCTCGGGCCAAACAGTTTATTCCTCTTAAAAAATCATACTCCAGCGGGATATCTACCTACTATTATTAAACTTACATTTTATGAATTAAACTTTTAATTATTTTTTTGGAGACTTTAGATATATGAGTATATTTTTTAAAATAATGTTACTTTTTATTTGTTTTTGGAATTATCTATTTTTATTTTTCGTTTTGGCCATTTAGGCTTAATAAGATATTTGAACCTTTTATTCGTCAACAATCCATGGTGCAGTGCAAGGTCCTCACTTCGAATCTGAGTCCTGTAACTCCTGTAGAAAGTTTTTTTCTAAAATTTTACCCAAGCGTTGCTACAAACATTTCTAGGCTATTAAATATAATATATTATTAAGAAATGAATTTAATTTATTTAGGAACGAATCAAAGATTTTAGTAGAAATATTTTTACATTGCATATCAGAAGGTTTTGTCCCCTCAGGAATCGAACCCAAGCGCTAACTAGCTTGCCGGGCCGTTAGCCGAACCCTTAAGACGAATCTCTCTCCGATACGCAACATATATAAGAAATATAGCAACAGACTTTTCACTCCCTTCAATTCAAAGGGAATAGTAAAAAATCAGGCTAAACTGAAAAAGTATGCAATGTAAACATATTTCTACTATAATCTTTGATTCGTTCCTAAATAATTTAAATTCATTTCTTAATATTATTATCGGGTTGATTTTTGAAAAAAATTCCATCTTTTTTCAAAAAAGAAACTTAAGAAAGATAAGTCAGGGTTACCCATAAAATGAAGAAGGGGAAATTTTCAAGGGTTGCGCTACAATCAATGTACTTGTAAATATTTATTGCTAAATTATTAACAAATTAAGAATTTTTTAAAAATTTTAATTTATTAATACTCTATTTTGATAATTACAATAGAGATATTATATAAAGTATATATACAATTCTAATATATATTTTTTCTATTTTATTTACAGATTTGGAGAAGTCGTTCCGATGGCCGATGACCCTTGGCTTGGCAGATTGCCGTTAATCCTGTTATAATAAACATGCTACAAAATTTTTTATATTAATTGAAATAAAACAATTGTTACCATCCAATCCTGGTTTTTTTGGATCAGCCCCTGCTTTGATTAGCAAACGTGCCACTGATAAACTTCTTGCAGAAATCGCTTTTACAAGCGGATCGGCACCTCCATTTTCTTTCAAAAAGTTATTCCCATGCACTTTGATTCCTTCTTTGATCAAGACACGAGCACTATTTATACTCCCATATTGAGCTGCTATTGATAATAGCGATGGAATTTCATCAATCGACCCCTAAAAATTTAAATAAAATACAGTAATTCATCGGGTTTCAACCCTTTTATTAATGCTTACCACTAAAAAGAAATTCAAAAATTTTAGTAACACTAACAAACATAACGTTTAGTACATTTTCAAACTTTCCGGAAGAAATTCTACCTTTACCAATGAAAAATTTGAAAAATACTTGCATGAATTTCAAATTTTCTATTCATATACATACGATGATGAATTTAATAAACCTTTTGATATTGTTTATATAACAGAATTATATTTATTTAGTACAATAAAACATTCACTAATTTATTTAAAAGTATTTAATATTCATAATATTATAGTTTCTTTATCTAGACCCACGGCAGTGTGTCAGCCAATTCGAAAAAACGGGCGACGCACGGGCCATGTTATATTTACACGAAGCATTTCAAGCTACTTTCGACCCCCACATAACTCAAAAACTATTAGACTTAAACACTTGAAAATTTTCTTGCCTAATAAGACCCACTAGAACACCTAGAATCCCAAATTTCATGAATAAATCCAATATAGTTCTTGAGTTATTAAGCTCTGAAAAGTGCCATTTTTAACATTGACTCACTCACTCACTGACTGACATATCAAAAACCTAAAGTACTTTCGCTGATTCTAGAATGCTGAAATTTGGCATACTGGTAGAGTTTGGGCTACAATTAAAAGGAAAAATCGAAAAAGCGAAACTTTCCCTTTTTCAGGACCTAAAATGAAGGGGTGAAATTGATTATAGGCTTAATTTTAACATTTAGTGAAAATACAATCAAGTGAAAAATTCTGAAATTTGGCATACTGGTATAGCTTGGAACATTAATAAAGGAGGAAATTGAAAAACCGAAACTTTCCCTTCTTCGGGGTCCGAAATGAAGGGGTGAAATTTATGAAAAACCGACCGGGTTTTTAACAGATATTTTATGAGAAATATTTAATCATTATTAATATAGATGTTTAAATGTAATTATTTAGATAAATTAAAGGATAAAACTTTTCAAAAATTAATGATATCTTACATAAAACCAAATCATATATGTGAAAGGAGCTAAGTTCGGTACCAACGGCTTCACCGACAAAAGAGTTGAGATCTAAACGGTACCAAGTTCCATAGAAAGTTGCTTAAATCATAGCTATAGGGATGAACAACGATCTTCAATTAATTTAAAAGAAAATGTGTTACGTTCTTTGATATTAAATTTATAACTTGGCAAGTTTTATATCCAACTAAATTGTTTGTAGTATAAAATAAGAACAACTAGATAAATTTTAAGCTTGTATTAAATATCATCACGTTAAACGTAATTTATTGACTATTATAACTTGCTGAATTACAAATTTAATATCAAAGAACGTAACAAATTTTCTTTTAAATCAATTGATCGTTTTTCATCCCTATAGCTATGATTTAAGCAACTGCTATGGAACTTGGTACCTGTTTAGATCTCAACTCTTTTGTCGGCGAAGCCATTGGTACCGAACTTGGCCCCTTTTTCACATTTATGTTTTTGGTCAGATTATTCTTACAAAAAGCAACTATTTTTCATATTTTCCATTGATAAATTGAGAATTTCTCCCAAAACGTTTGGAAATTTAATAAACATTTTGAGATTCTTTTTATAAAAGAACTGGATTTATTTAATACAATAAAATAAACAATAATTTATTTCTGAATATTTTATATAATGTATATATTATTTTATTTGATAGAGACTATAATTTCAAAGGCTTGACTTTCGTCTTCAATATTTTCAATTATAAATATTTTACCTGTTCCTTTTCTAAAAATAACACAATGGATGCAAATTCGTTTTTGTAATTAAGCTTAATAATAATCTGATATTTTTACCCATGAGAAAGAACAGAAAATATTTATAATTAAAAATACTGAAGATGAAAATATCAAGCCTTTGAAAATTTTTTGAAAAATAAATAAAAACCGAAAGAAATTACAAAATCAAGGGAAAATAGAAATTATATTTTCTTTTCTTTATTCATCAAAAGATCGGAAACATTTACGAAATGCATGCTTTTAACTTCTCCCGTTTAAAATAAATATTTCACATCAAAATTAAATGAAGTTTAACTTAAAATTAAATTCATATCTTCACCCTTATGCCAAAATCTCAATGGTGTACATTTTCTGATTTTTCACTAATTTTATCATTCAATTTAATTGTTGATAAACTTTCTAATCCAGAAACACGATATATTAGATAAAATAAATGGATGAACCTCAAACTTGAGGTCTTCATTCACAAATCTAAGTACGATACATAGTATGGTATAGAAACTTTTCATATAGTAAAATCTCAAAACAAGGTTTTTGAACAATCGTGGTTTTGGCAACATTTAAAATCAAAGGCTCTCGAAACTCTACTCTCAAATAAATTTGACCCTACTAACATCCATTTCTGCCAGACATTTCCCCCATAGCTTCAGTAAAGAATTTGTTTTTAAAACAAAGAAATCTTACCAATCCTTTGTGAATCATGCATTTCAATAAATTTGGATAATTTAATCTTGTTGCTTCTTCTGCAATTAGAAGAGAATCTTTTTTTGAAACCACATTTTCAACATCATGTATCTTACCACCGACTCGAAGAAACATTTCAACCAGTCCCCATCTAGAAACAAGAATTTATATTCCATTATCTGTATTAAAATAAAGCTTTTTTCATTTAAATGTTACCTATATTTGGTCCCATATTGTAATAATTTAGGTGGAATTAAGAACATTTTTTCATTAGATTATTAAACGTATTTTTGCCACATTTCTCCACCAATTGAGACTTTTACTAATTAAACAATAAACATTATTTTCAAACTATAATACAAGCTTGCATTCATACGTTGTTATTCCAATTCATCAAAATATTTAAATGTAACATTTTCTTGGTTCAAATCCACAATTTTATTACATGATAGACGATTGGAATGTATGTGTGTAGCACGAAATGATAAAACTTTTGTTAAATTGTAAAGAATTGTTTTTTAGTAGATCTTCGAGAAAACCATTTAATGGCAAGACTATTTATCGAAGTGTATACATCAACAGTGTAAAAGCTAAAAATTAAAAGCCTGAGGAAGCTTAAATTCAATGCGAAACGTCGCGAATGATAGATAATGCTCTTCAACTATTTATATGATCCTATATATACCTTCTTATAAGTTCTTCTAAATGCAATCTAATTGTAATTGTTATCTTTAATTCTTATTTAAAATATTTTACATTTAGAGGTTTTGATGTTTTCGAATTGGATTAAATTACAGCGTTAGGCAGTTATTCTGTCTAATTGACACAGTTTGCTATTATTCAGGAAGTTTAAAACGTGTACCTAACCCAATCAATAATTTCGCACTATGCTTTGACTATTTTTCAAATACATTTCTAAAAAAAAATTTTTTTTTAATGTTTATTCTTGGAAATTGGGAAGATTTTCTTTAAATACTACTAAACTTTTATTTTTCGACATTTCGCCTCGACTCGAGACTTCCTCAGGCTCTATGCTAAGCTTATTCCAACTGCAGTTACAATATTTATATAAATGTAAAAAAGAAAAATTAGAAGAGCTTTATAGTAGATGTAGTATATATTAGATAGATAATCTGGATTGAGGGTAGGATATTTCTGAGGTCTGTTGGATTTAGAAGAGGAATGCTTGGTTTCAATAAATACATAGTATAAATTACCGGAGAATGATGAATGAAATGACAAGTATAGAATGCTGATAGATAAAGATCCTATAATGATATTTGATATTGTAAATAAAAGTATGGATAGCTCCGAGCTTGTCTCATAAATATATTTTAATGTTCCAGCTTGATCTAACAGAGCTCCAGATACATTTCACCTAAAATTTTTTAGGTGAAATTATTAATATCAATTCTCTGGTCTCTTAGGTTCTTGAATAAACATGCTTGACCCATGTTCAGAAGGCCAATCTAGGATTTATTGAAGTGAAATATTGATTGATGTTGAATAATGAATTTAATATTTAATTATTTTTTTTTGGCTTTTCGGCCTTTCTAGCCATAAGCCAATTTACGATACTATTTATTTTATTTAAATTTGTCCCTACCCCGGGGATCAGATTTTAGCCCGATGCCTCGAGTCGGATTCGAACCCGAGTCCACTTGGTTAGCAGGCTGATTCGCTACCACCTAGCCTATCCGACCCCCTAATTTTTTTCTTTAAATTATATCATCAAATCAATAATGGTTTGCTAAATGATTTTAAAAGGAGTAAAAATCTGTTAAAAGAAAAAATAAATTATAATGATTTGGAAATCTATTAAATAACAATCTAGGTATGAAGGCAAGGCTTGTATTAAGCTTTAGACACGAATACTTATTATTTAGTTTTAAGCCTGAAGAAGCCTTGAATGGATGCGGAACTTAGCAAAATAACACTTTTATAAGTATTTTGAAAGTTTTTTATTCTTAATTCTTAAGAGTAGACATTTCAATTTTGTATTTTAATCTTTAACAATTTTAGTCAGTAAGTACTACTACTAAATTGTGGGTGTTTCAGTATTGAGCTAGAATAAATTTTTAGTGTGTGATTAACTAATATGAGAATCGAGGTATATTGAAGAAATATGTATACCTAGTATATAAAAGCCAATCAACAAATGAATTTACTGTTAAATAAGTTAATAGGATTTGCTTTTATATTTCTTTATTATTTAAGAGATCGTTTCTTTAGTTTTTAATTAAAATATTTTCTGCTGACTGTTCTAAAAAGAACTGCAGAAATACGTTCATAGGATGCATTGCATTTACATTAGAATGGTGATAATCGATAAGCGCGAAAATAAAAGCAATTGCATCATATTGCATACAACTTTACAATAATTAGATATAGACATCAAATACTAGTATACTACACGTTATCATTTATTAAACTTAATAATAAAATTTGAGCAAGATGCGAGGTAGGTTTCACAAAAAAGAAATAAAACAAAATTGAGTTTTGAATCTCGATATATTTCGGGGTGAGTTTTCTTTGACTCCTGATGATGGGCTCACCCCCGAAATATATCGAATTCAAAATTCAATTTTTTATTTCTTTTGTGAAACCTACCTCGCATCTTGCTCAAGTTTTATTATTATATTAAAATGTTTCACCTAGAACCAACACCTAACTCCTTAAAAGTTATTAATTATTTATTGTTCTTAAATTTCTGTTCCATTTCTATTAGCTTATAGAATTTTTCAATTTTAATGAATGCAATGCTTTTTGATATCAATCCTAATACTATAATAAAAAGTATTTTGCGAGTAGTATGTTTCATGTATTATTCTATTCGCACTTGTATTTTACAAATAATTAACGTTAGGTAGAGGAAAATAAAAGTATTCAACTTTAATACTGGAGCACTTTGAATTTAATAAGATGAGAATAATTTTAGGACAATCAATCAGCAGATTAATCAATACTTAGTGAAGAAAGTCATTTTGTAACCTATGAGATACGCAATATAACGTCTACTCTCATGTTAGAAGAAGGATAATTAGACCTATCCGCAGTGTGGGTAAGGAGGGAGGGGGAGGGGGGGGGGGGGTTCAATGGGTTCAAAACTAAAAATAATTTTAAAACAAGGTGGAATCAGAAATTATTACTTGTAGATTGGATAAAGGGGAGAACCAGAAATGGACTGAGCTTCAATAATATTATATCGTAACGGGACCATTATGAGTAGTGATCCCACCTGAAAAAATAAATTCGTAGGGGCCTGTATATTAAGATTTTCCGAGGACATCTAAATCTGCCAATTCGTTACTAGGGAGAAGAGTGATTTTCTGATAAGAATCGGCTACAGACTTGTCGTAATCATAATATAAAATATACTTTGGATTCGATTACGTTTGAGTGGCCGTTGCATATTGTATTGGTGTCCATTTAAATATTTCACACTTCATTTGTAAACAATTCGGCGAAATCTGGATAAGACGTTTAGCAATTAGTGTAGCTTGTTCCGAAAACGAAACTAGATGTAACGGTGTTCGCTGAGCGAGATCCGATTTATTAACATGCTGTAAAGACAAAACATATTCCATTCATTACAATGTCAAAAATCATGATAAATTTCACAGGTAAACAATGTTTTTGTATTCATTGTAAAAGACAGTCAAAATCTATTAATTTTTGCTCATGATAATGATTCAGAGGAGGCTCACCATGAGGTATGTATCCTTCCGAAATCATCTAGTTGGCACTAACTATATTCGAGTATAAATTAAATTAAAAAATGGGGGAAAAATTAGAAACCTGGACTATCCTGGAAACGAACTGGAGTCTTAGCATTTTCGGTGTGATGCTTTAACCAAACTAGGTACGACTTGAGAGAGAGGATCAAAATGAATATTTACATATCTTGAATAAATTTATATTGGCCCCTTACACTGACTTTTAAAAATAAATTAAATATAGAGCTACGAAAATTTCAATTATCAAATAACAATATTTTAATTAAAGCCGAAACGTTTTCCATAATTGGAAGTTTTTTATTCAGCAGAGTCTACTCATTGGCTGAATCCCTCTCCATTACTTAATTATAACAATAATTAAAATAATTATTATAAAGGTATAAAAACCTTCTAAAATTATCCAGTTTGTCGGCCCCTTCTACAGTAATTCTAAAGATATTACATTTTGAAAATTCATCATCATTTTAAATAGTTAATGAGTGCTTTATAATGAAATTCTATACCCCAAGAATATTTTTTTAGACCTCACTCAAAAAATTTTACCTTTCTCAGATAATATTCAATAATAATTTTAATACGATTTTTATTTCAGGAGAAATTATTTTTAAACTTCAAATTGTTTTCATCATTCGAGCTATATGTTATTTCAGGTGGATAGAAACCATATATCTACTTACACTATTAGGTTCCCGTTTTAAGTAGGCAAGGAAACCTCAATAGTAAAAATTATTGTAATAATATTGCAATTCTGTTGATTAGAGCTTCTTACCGAATATTTGAGGCATTAGGTTTGTATCTCGGTCGGTTGGTTGATTCATTTGACCATTTTTTTTTTTACTTTACCATACAGGGATTGGTCAAGTATTGTAATCGTGCATGAAAAACTGTTGTTTTTTGCTTCGTTTTTTCGAAATATCTCAAAAACGGCTAAAATTATTTTGATCAAAAAAATTAAAACAAAACTATGGCGTCTACGAAAAAGTGAAATTAATTGTTTTGTTAAAATGTTAGTTAGTTAATTAGTACGTTACTAAGTTTTGTATACGCTCTAGCTCAAAAACTAGTATGAATATCAAAACGAAATTTCACATGTACATTTGGTGCATTGAGATTAAGAGTTGATTAGATTTTGGTTGAAATCGATCCAAAAATTAAAAATTATTTTCTCTAACAAACGGAGAGAAAGATGGACTTAGTGGCGACAGGAATAGATTTCCGGTTCACGTTTGCACGGAACCCTAAACAAAATTCAAAATTTTATAAATCGAATTTTATTTTTTAAAAAATTAAAAAGCAATTATAAAATGAAATTCCTTTAATTCGGAAGAAAAATACTTTTGTTTCCCGACGAATTAGAAAGATAGATTCGCCTTTCTGTTCTAGGTTATGCATTCGAATCGAACGCTCTGAATGGCGGGTTGCATTATTAGGAGTTAAATATTAAATCCCTTATGTATTAGAACAGCTATTCTCAACCGCTGGTCCGCGGAGAAATTTTTACTAGTCCGCATATATATATGTAATTACATATCTTTACATTTAAATATTATTGTAAGTAAATACTAATAAAAATGTTACAATTAACTTATGTAGTAGTTCTTTAATACATAGTAAAATTTTGTTGTTAAAAAAATATCACTGGTCCGCGAATTTTTTTACAAATTTTTCTGGTCCGCGGGCCAAAAAAGGTTGAGAAACGCCGTATTAAAATATCACTAAAATAAAAAAATAAAATTTCGTATAATTTCAATCCAGATTGTCACACAAATCACGATTAAATTTATTAATTATTTTGTCAAAATGTCTGTTAGTAAGTTACCAAATTTTGTAACGCTCTAGCTCAAAAATTAGGGTTAATATATTTTGAAAAAACGAAACAAAAAAAAAAAAGAAATTCATGCACGATACAATACTTGACCATACCCTGTATTTTAAAGTAAAAATTGATGAATGTAATATTTCAAGTCGTTCTTACTTCTATTGTTATTTCTTTAGGAAGCATTTGATCGTAACCACATAAAATTGCATAATGAAATGGCACTTGTCGCGTTAGGATTAAATCCAAAGTCGAACGAATTATTTCATAACCAGGTTCGAAAATACACCGAAGAACTTCAGGTCGAACTTTATGATAAGATCCCGCGAGCCAAATGGCGGCAAAATAGTGGCCAAGTAATCTCGTTCGAAAACGAGGTCGATCGCCAATCCAATCCGATATTAAAGGATCCGAGGCCTTTTTAAAACAAGATGCGGCTTGACGAAGACGGGAAGTTGCGTGAAGACAGGAAGCAGGTGCTTCCGATGCAGGCAGCACAATTAAAGCTGCTGCTGTTGAATAGTAATACATGGCCACCTGAGAAGGAAATAGAGAATTATTTCAATTAGTAAATATATTAAACGAGTTTCTATTTTCAAGAAACTATTATAAAGATCAAATAATTTTGTGTAATCTTGTAAATAGATGTTATTTATTTTAATTTTTAGGGAGAAAAAATCTCAAGGCATAGTTTTCTGTGTACCCGAGTCTTGAAGGTTTGAAGTTTATATTATATTTGCTAGTAAAGACAAAGGCCGGGCGAGAGTTCTAGTTCCTTGAAGTCATTGGGACAATGTATTGGCGAATGAAGTGGTCAGGGACTTTTCCAATTTATCCGCGAGTGATGTTGGGAGTCGGCAAATCGCGTGCTTACGCACAAGATAGATAGGGTTTGGGGAGAAACACTGACTTCAACTCATCAGAGCAGATGGTGTGATAGTATCTATAAAATAGGGAATTCGCGGAAACTCTTTTTCGATGGGCTAGGGAGTCGAGGGAGGCGGTGAGGGTCGGATCTTCATTTAGTCTGATTTTTTCTACCGATTATGTTAATCAAAAAAAGATAGTTGATAATGTTAAAAAAAAAATTGGATTGTTAAAATAAATACAAATCTATATAGGTAGTATATAAAATGAAGGTTTTGTCTGTACATTGCTCCAAATCACGCCAAATTTTGGTTGCACACGTTTTAAGCAAAGTTATGAACGAAAACACCCTCAACAAAATTCCTGTATGTATGTATGTCTGTATGTTTCCGTGGTTTCCGCGAAAAGTTACTCACGATTCACGTCAAAACGGCTGAAGGGATTATTATGAAATTTCATATTTGTATCAGATGTCTTCTAACTTACGTTTTTAGCTATATAACGTTTTGATATTTTGACCCCAAAAAGGGGTTTGGGGGGGGGCGCAGGAATGAAAATTATCAAATAACTCCTAAACTATTAACTCTACGGCAAATTTTATAATGA
The DNA here is from genome assembly GCA_024734495.1 of Forficula auricularia. Taxonomy (NCBI): domain Eukaryota; kingdom Metazoa; phylum Arthropoda; class Insecta; order Dermaptera; family Forficulidae; genus Forficula; species Forficula auricularia. Next base: position 6,311,062 of record JALMQS010000030.1, on the reverse strand, counting down.
GCAAAGTTGTAGGGGATGTAATTTATGACAACCTTTGTTTAAAAAAATTCCCCCAAAAAACCACCCAAAAGGGGAGGGTGAAAAATATGTAAATTCTTGCCCTTGGAGCAAACTCAACCAAATTTTGTATACATAATCTGTGGGCCCCTAGAGAGCTAGAAATGCAAAAACTAACCACCCAAAATGGGGGAGAGGGTCAAAAAATGAAAATTCTTGCTCTTGGTCCAAACTCAACCAAATTTTGTATACATAATCTGTGGGTCACTAGAAGGCTAGAAATGCAAAAACTGGGTGCGGAGGTGGAGTGGGGGTGGGTTAGGGCATGGGGTGCGCGGGGTGGAATGGGGGTGGAATGAGGGAGTAAGGCGGAGTAGGGGATGTAGGGGTGGAGCGGGAGGTCCAGGGGTCGTAGTTGGGGGGAGGTCCAGGGGGCTTGGTGGGTGTGGAAGGCACGGGGGTGCAGGGTTGGTGAAGTGGGGGGTTCAGGTGAGGGTCTAGTGGCGTAGTGGGGGTGGGTACGGGGGTGGGGGTGCAGGATAGTGTGTTGGGGTTGTGGTGTGGGGGCGGAGGATTGGGCACGGGTGCATGGTGCGGGGGTGCCGGGTGGGTTCCGGGGGGGGGGAGGGGGGGGTGGAGTGTGAGGGGGGGTTTGTGGGTTGGGGGTCACAGGGGGCGTGCTCACTGGCTAGTAAGAGGGGCCGCCGAAGGCGGACTCTTGCAGCTAGTCTTTTATAAAACAATCTTTAAACGTTTAATCAAACCCAAAAATTTCGGGAGAATTTCTCCTTTCTCAATGGAAAATTTTCAACTAAGACTTAGCTAATAAATATGTGTTTATTAATTGAAATTTTATTATTTCATCGGTCCATTTTATAATTATATTTTTTTACTCTTCAATCAAATATAAAAAAATAATCATGAAAAATATTACAGTCATGCAAAAAATGTAGTTATATATATAATCAGGAAACGTTTTCAGATAAAAAGCTAAAATTTGGTGCATTGTAATGCAAAATACATAGCTGCTGTACCATTTTCAGCTCATTAACTAAAACCTTTCAAGATTGGCATTTTGTACTCTCAGGAACCGTTTTTAGGTAAAAAGCTAAAATTTGGTGCATCGTAAGATATTTGCGTACCAATTTTCAGCTCATTAACTAAAACCTTTCAAGATTGTCATTTCGTACTCTCCGGAAACGTTTTCTGGTAAAGAAAATGAAAACAATATGTATCTTATTAATCGATATTTATTTTTTACGTAATTGATATTTTTTCATCAGAGAAAATAAATAATTCGAAATATTCGAGAAAACATTTTTTTGCAAGCTAATTCGCCAACACTTTTCAACTTGTCCATGCGTGTCTCGACTCGTTTGAAATAATCTCGAGTTTTCACCATTAAAAAATCTATTAAATATTTGTAAATAGAAATAAGCAAAACGGGCAATTCTAGAGCAATTGATTACTAATACTATCTAATGCAGGCCTGGCCAACCTGAATTGCACCGCGTGCCGATTGACGACTTAAAAATTTCTGAGGACCGCACAAAATAAATAAGAATAATTACAATTTTTTCAATATTTTTTTTTTCGAATCTGCCTTTACAACGAATTTGGTACTTATCGGATTTGATGGTAAGTTATTAATATTAATTTGAATGTAGCGATACACTGAAAGTGTTCAATCAGAGTGTAAATGTGGAAAAAACAATACTACAACCAGATATGAATCAAAGAATACACCTATATTATTTTCAGCAATGATTTTTAAATCACACCTTAATTTCTGAAGTAAAATTTTTGAAAGTAATGTCAGATGCCAATCTTTGAGCAATTACTCGATGTAGGATAAGAAGTGGATCTAAAAATCCTTATTAAAAATATTAGCTTCAATTTCCAACGCAATTCGAATCGGGTCTTCCCAAAATAGGTTTCCAAATTTTAAGACTTAAATCTTCTTTCGCGTGTTTTCGGATATTCTTCCAAGCTAAAAATAAAATTTATTGAATAAAATGTTTTTTAAAAAGGGTAATTTTTTTCATACTTATTTTGTTTCTTTTAATTGGCTGCATAATTCGACGCATAACTACTTCATCCTCTTGAGTAAAAGTTTCCAGGTGACAAATTTTAGCATTCAAAAGAGGGGCCAGGAAATTTGATTCAGAATAATTCGAGCAGGTGATGTAGATACTTTCAGAAGCGAAAAACTTTGGGGAAACTATTTTTTCGAGAATTTCGGCAGCCCGGGATTTTCGTTGGTTAGGGAGATCATCCCATCCATCGATAAACCAAATGAACTCTTTATTTGAAATGAGAGCTTCACGAAAGCAAGCTCTAGCAAGGGAAGATGTTAAATCTTTGTGTTGGCTCACGATTATCTTAAATCAAAAATAATGCTTTATGTTCTCATGTTTTTTATCAATACTAAAAAAACTAATTATATAATGAAGAAAAGTTACATTATAATTTGTAAGTTGTTTTCTTTATCTCTGGGAAAATAGATATAATTTAATACCTCCTATCTAAATATATAAAATTAAGGTTTTGTTTATACATTGGTCCAAATTTTGTTTCAAGCAAAATTATGAACGAAAATACCCTCAAAAAAATTCCTGTATGTTTCCGTGGGTTCTGCCAAAAGTTGCTCACGATTCATGTAAAAACGGCATAAGAGATTATTATGAAATTTCATAATTAGATAAAATGTTTTCTAACTTAATTTTATTGCTATATGGTATATCGTTTTAGATATCTTGACCCCAAAAGGGGGTTTGGGGGGACGCACTAATGGAAATTATCAAATAACTCCTAAACTATTAACTCTACGCTAAATTTTCTTATGAGTATAGTTGTAGGGGATGTGATTTCTGACAACTTTTGTTTAAAAAAATACCCCTAAAAACCACCCAAAAAGAGCGGTGGGTGAAAAAATGTAAACTCTTGCCCTTGGAGCAAACTCAGCCAAATTTTGTATATAATAATAAAAATGTTTCGCCTAGAATCAACACCTATCTCCTTATAACTTAAATTTTTTATATATAATCTGTGGGCCTCTAGAGAGCTAGAAATGCAAAAACTAACCATCCAAAAAAGGGGCGAGGGTCAAAAAATGAAAATTCTTGGTCTTGGACCAAACTCAACCAAATTTTATCTAGAAATGCAAAAACTGGCTAGCAAGAGAGCCACCTTGCAGCTAGTTTATTAATATAAATAATCAATCTCCCTTTTACGGATAAGATTATTAATATTAATTTTAAGACCTTAACTTTAAAATATATCTTTTAGCCTATTCGACTTAATGCACTCAGCACCAGCACTGCACTCTAGAATACTGAGCATGCGCACTTGACATTTGCCGACATACCGAGGGTTTTGTACCTTATATCTCCCAAAATATTACTTATTTGTCTTTGATAAGGAGAGAGTGAAAGAATTTGTAGAAAGTTTCTATAATTGTTATTTATGCTATTACATATGAATGCCGGAAAGTACAAAAATCAGTCTTTTTGAAAAAATTAACATTTTTGAAAATTTTTAAAAAATTCACTTTTTTGAGAATTTTGAAAAAATTTACTTTTGGAAAATTTTGGCAAAATTCACTTTTTTCAAAATGTTAAAAAAAATTCACCCTATTCCCTATTGGAAAGATTCACTTTTTTGAAAAATTCTCTCACCATTATTTTAAAATTAATTAATTTTAAAAATTTAGCTTAATTTTTCTCAAAGACATACTTGCAGTAACACCTTACATATTATTTTCGACCTAACAAAAAATTCAACGATCGCTAAAATAGTCCCTCGATTGAAATTACAATATCTGATATTTGATTTCATGGAAAATGAATACAAATAATTTGAAAAATCCAAGATTGTATCCTATTTGGTTTACGAGTTGCAATATGCTCTTACAGACAGAGGGACAAATAGACATTGCAAATCGAGGCTAATCAATCGGATCCCGCTTTACTTTGAATGAAATCCTAAATATAGTGTGGTAAAAAATACATTCGACCCAAGTGAAGGGTCTAAAATAGATAAAATGTATTTCATATAAATAAGATTGTTGAATAATATTTACTTTTGCCATATCGCAAGCTGTTAAAGTCTTAAGCCCGTCACTTATAATCATTTCCATCTGTACTAAGTCAGTAATAAGGTTCCATTTTTGTTCATTTGTTGCTTGATTAGAACTTGCAAGCAAAAAGGTCGTTTTACCGCATCCTAGAACAAACATACCATATTTGTTAATGTTTTTCTTGTACCTATATATGAAATCATTCAAAAACTCACCCATCGGACCTGAAACAATTTTCACTCGAGCTTGATCTCCTTCATCATTACCTATTAGATCTTTCATTTTATAATAAGTTTCTAAATTATGAACCGGTGGTATGATTTCAATTGGTTTAGAAATTAAAAGATCATTCAGCCATGCTACTTGGAATTCTTTTCTGGGGAGATATTTCTTCACCGGATATTCTTCCCCTAGGGAAGATAATATTTATTTTATTTATATGCTAATAATAATCAATTAAATACACTGATTTTCTTATTCATTTTTATTAAAAAACTTGTATTTATTCGTTTTTCAAATTTTTTTTTAATCTCCCTTTAATATAAATTATATTGAATTTAAATCTGACTAATTAATTTTTAATGTGAAATATTTAACATAATTATAGCTACTTAAAATACAGTGGGTGACCAAATTATTATACTCATTTGAAAAATTAAATATTTCATAAGTTTTTAAGTGCTTAGCTTACTAACATATTAAACTCATATCGTTTCAACTCTTATATTTATAGGTTTATTAGATTAGGACAATACAAATTCAATATTACAAATAGAATTCAAAATACAATTTCAGTATTTAGTGAATCCTTTCTTTCGAGCAATCATATTTTGTACACTGGCATTGCATTTTTTGTCTATTTCTTGAAGTTCAGGTGTATTGTGTCATGCTTTAATAATATTTTCTATCAAGTCCCTTTTGTTAGTAAATATTTTATCTTTGCAAATTTCTTTTTATAGGGCCGCCCATACATTTTCGATCGGGTTGAGGTCTGGCGAGTTGCTAGGCTAGTCTAAAAGGGTTATTAGACTAGAATACTACTAAACTCTGTAAAATGAAATACAATTTCTAAAATTAAGATTTAGTGTTAGTGAGTATTTTTTTTTAATTTAGAATAATATAAAGCTATTCAAAATTCTTTTTATTCACAATTTCTTGAATAAGGCCCAGACACACCTGGCCTCTTCCGGGATCAAATGTCTTCGGACATTCCCGTCAATGTCAGTTTCCAATCACGGCTGTGTACGGTTACCTCGAATATTTGCTCATTATATAAAGTAAAGTTAGTTCATTTATGTAAGTGACTGATTTGGCTATTTTTTTTTTTAATGTTCTTAATAGTCCAATTCAGGTTAATACGTAAAAAAAATTGGAAAAGTTGCCGGAATATTGGAAAATTCAGGAAAAACGAAAAAAAAATTCAGGTTAGCCAACATAGCTTGCCCAACAATAAAAGAACTAAACTAGCAAAAAACAAGTGTTGGCGGCCCTGTTTGTAAGATTTTTGAGTGTGATTCATTCTCAATAGTTCTAACTACATTATCGTTGTAGAAGAATTTAATATGGCAACAAAGATTTAAAAAACTATCTATTTTTTTTAAAGTAAATTTAAAAAAAAACGTCATGATAACTAAATTTTTGAAAAAGTTATGGTTATTTTAAAAAAAAAGCTATTTTTTTAAAAATTCCTAACTTCTTTTGGGTTGGGTGAACAAATTTGAAAAAATTCTGAAAACGGTCTTTAATAAACTAGAAAAAAAGAAAAAAAGTTTCAGCCAAGCTTTTGATTATATATATATATAGATGAAAAATATTTAATTTAAAATAAAATATGTTATTTAAAAATCATTTTTCTTAAAAATACCTTTGGGAATCTCACCTCATCCTTTTTCTATTGTATTTAAGACCCTCAGCCATTTCAAAAGAATTAAGCCTTTTGGTTTTTGTATTCGAGCTCATTCATTCATTTCAATAATTTTTATTTATTTCAAATTTAATTATGAAGGATTATTGAAATTATACTAACTAAACTAACTGAAAGGAATTAATAAGCTTTTGGAATTTCTTTAAAAATATATTTTAAAGATTAAAGCCAAATATATATTATATATATATATATATATATATATGTATATAATATATTTATTCTCTGTAACTAATAAAACATCAATAAAGCAGCCACGTGGGGGTCCAGGGGGCGAAGCCCTCTGACTATCAAAAGGCCCGCCAAAGGCGGGCCTTGAAGCTAGTTATAAAATAAAAAATAAATTTGACAGTGAGGTTTATAACAGTCTTTAAATTACTTTTTTTTTAATATGTAAGCAAAATTTCTACGTACCTACCGAAAACTTTTATAGTTTTATTTAAAATGGTAGTTTTGGATTTGGAAGTAAGATCGTCAAAACTGAATTCTCCCGCACGTATCATACCATTAAATTCAGAACATAGAGAATTGATCAAAGACGACTCGCCGGGAACTACAAGAATTAATCTAAAAAATAAAATAATTTGTAAAAAATATCAAAGAGCTTATTTTCTTTATTAAGGAATACAAAAAATGATTTTTTTTAGATATACAATACTACATATTACAATTAATTTTTGTGATCAAAGAAATCAGATTTTTACTTTTATAAAAAAAATTCATGAGAGACACCTGTAAAGTATTCTTTTTAAAAGAGCGTCCCAAAAGGACATTTTTTTTCTAAATATTTTAACCAAATTATGTTTTTTCCAATCTATTTAAAATAGAAAATTTATCTAGGATTTAAATTTTATTTTTTTTATCAAAATCCAAGAAAATCCAATTCATGTGGCCTGAAGTAAAATTTTACATTTTGAAAGAGTGTACAAAAGGTGGATATGTTCGAGATATGTTTTCCAATTTTTTTCTCCCTATATAAGACTAGTTGACGACCGGGCCTTCGGCCCGGCGTCACCTAACCCCTGGCGGGGGAGCGTCTCGTTCATACCAATTTAATAATTGAAATTTAAAATCTTACTGTAAGTATCGAAAGAATGTGCTGAATGAAATTGATTCAAAAATAAGGAAGAATAAGGAAAGATTTATTTAACACATTGCCTAAGCACGATCACTATCTGACCAATCAGAATCGTTCTAATAATTTAACGCTTTGGCATTGGCTATGCACTGGCCAATCAGATCGTTTCCACATACATATCCACATACTTTTCTATTTTATATATATAGATAGATAGATAGATAGATAGATAGATAGATAGATAGATAGATAGATAGATAGATAGATAGATAGATAGATAGATATACTATTAGGAAATAGAATATAAATCGAAGATATGCAATTGAATTTTCTTATCAAAATCGAAAAATGTATCATTTGTATTGTTTATTTTCCTTCTAAAACGAAGAATCAAAAAATACATTTTTTCATGTCTTTTAAAATAAACTCTTAAAAAATATTATAATAATTATAGAAATGTGAATTGATTTTTTTTTATCAAAATCGAAAAAATTTAATCATTTTAAAACGACAGATCAAAACATGATATTTTTCTAGATATTTTAACCAAATTATTTTAGTATCTAGGTATTTAAAATATTATTTAAAATAAGCTGATCGTATTCTGATGTGGCCATCCACTTGACTTTTACCATACAACCTGGCCCTTCACTTATATTCAATATTTAATAAAATTATTTATAATCATGTAGGAGGGTGGTTACTTTTGAATTTTTAGACTCCTGGGGCCCACCGATTATGTATACAAAATTTGGTTGAGTTTGGTAAATGCCCAAGAATTTTATTTTTTGACCCCCCCATTTTGGGCGGTTAGTTTTTGGATTTTTAGACTTCTGGAGTTCCACTGATTATCTATACAAAATTTGGTTGAGTTTGGTACAAGAGCCTAGATTTTCATTTTTTGACCCCCCCCCCCCCCCCACTCATTTTGGGCGGTTAGTTTTGCATTTTTAGATTACTGTGGCCCCATTATGTATACAAAATTTGGTTGAGTTTGGTGCAAGAGCCTAGATTTTCTTTTTAGACACCCCCCCCCCACTCATTTTTGGCGGTTAGTTTTTGCATTTTTTGACTTCTGGGGTTCCACTGATTATGTATACAAAATATGATTGAGTTTGCTCAAATGGCCTAGATTTTTAATTTTTAACCCTCCTCCACCCCTCTTAATTTTGGGTATATATGCACCAAAATCTAATCAGCTCTTAATCTCAATGGACCCAAACTACGTGTGAAATTTGGTTTCGATATTCACACTAGTTTTTGAGCTAGCTCGCCCACAAAAATTTGGTAACACACAGACCAACTGACAGACTAACTAACAGACAAACTAACAGACATTTTGACAAAACAATTATTATCTCGAAAAATATAATTTTTTCGATGTTCACTTATTATGGCTTTTTTATAGAGCGAAATGCCATGGTTTCGCTCAATTTTTTTAATCAAAATAGTTTCTGCCGTTTTTGAGATATTTCGAAAAAAAGAAGGAAAAAAAACACTTTTTTCATGCATGATTAGAATACTTGACCATACCCTGTATGGTAAAGTAAAATAGTATAATATTCATTAACTAAGACTTATGTACATTGTTTACATTTTATATTTTATATATAATTTTGTGTTTGTAAATTCACAACAACTCTGTCTGCACTCATTGTATAATAAATGCATTGAGATTGCAAATAATGTAACACCTATTTTTATAATTAATTGTGTTTATGTATTTATATTGATACATTTATGCCCTTTTCACCTCATAAGAATTGATGATGGCCTTATCAAATTAAAGCCGAAACGTTTTTGTTTATTCGTAATTTGTATTAGACAGAAGCTTCTCTCTGACTGAATTCTTCTCTTTTATAAATTTCTAGTATGCATTCAAATGAAATTTCCTATTAAAATTGAAAAATTTCCCATAAGAGGTGTAATTTGTGATATTTGCAATTTAAAAAGAAGGTGCAAAAAATAGGTTTGAATAATAAGCTGACCTGAATTTATTTCTTATTAGATATATATGTCCTTGTATATTACCTTGTGGATTACCTTTTATTTGGATAACTTCTAAGGCAATACCAGGTGCCTTCCATGAGTCTCATATCATAAAGATCATTATCCGTGGCGATTACTAGGTGGTCTACAAGCGGGCCAGACCATACTGCAAGAGCATCCGCTAAATCATTTTCTGATTTACGGCCTAATAAGATGAGAATGTATTACATTTAAAATCTATCTTTTTTTTCTTCCCAAAATAAATTTAATAATAAATAAACTGAAACGGATCGCTGCTAAACTTTATCCAAAGTCATTTGAAATATCAATATTTTTATTCCTTTATTATTAATCATATAGCATAGCCTATTTGCGGTCCAGGTTTAAAATAAAATAAAGAATTTAAAAAAGTACTATCTTACTCTAGAGTAAAGTACTTTAAAATATAATTTTACTAAAAACTTTATTTAATCTTTTTGTGGTCCCCAAGGTACTTAATTAGGATATTAAATTTCATCAAAATTGTTTAAGTCATTTTCAAGATATTTAGAAAAAACTAAAAAAGTACCGAAATAAAGTACTAATGTTTTTGGGCCGATATGTACCAAAAACTAATCAGCGCTTCATTTTGTTAAAATAATGTTAGGTTTTCAATTTCATTTCAATCGGTGCAACGATGTGGAAAAAATCGTGGACGAAAAAAACGATAACATACATCCATCCATCCCCACGCACTTCCAAAAAAATGGCACTTTTTGGCCTCTCAACGAGATCCCATGTAATTTTTGGCAAAACTGTCACGTGCTAAAATTCAACCTAATTGAATACTACAATTTGTGACTTTAATTGAGACCATGTGTTCCGTAGTCTTTACCTGAGGAGCCTTTGAAGTCGCGCTTGCCGCAAGACCGATTACAATACTTTATCTTACCCATGCTTCGCATTGGATAAAGTAAAAACTATATCCTAATCTCTTTCTCTCCAACGAAATATCTGTAAAATGAGTAATTTACACATTTTTTGTAGACTACATACGTATTTAATGAAACTTTGTTTTTAGTGTTGACTAACAAATGCGTTAGGTATATATCCAATCTCATATAAATTTACAAGGTTTGTAAAAAATTATTCATATATCGGCTTATAACTCATCTAATTTTCTATTTTCAGGTTAATCTGATTATGAAAAAAAAAATGGATGAAGCCAGACTAAGCTGTTAAATTTTACCTAGCTTAAGTTATGTAGAGCTTAGGAAATTAACACAAGAGGAAACTTTTTTGTAGACTAAATACCAATTTAATGAACCTATCTGTCTTTTTAGTGTTGAATGAGAAATGCGTTTTGTATCCAATCTCATATAGCTTTACAGGCTGATTTGTAAAAAAAATATTGATATATCAGCCTATAACCTACTTAAATTTCTATTATTTTAGGTTAAACCGACTATAAAAAAATGGGCCAAGCCAGGCTAATCTGTCAACAAATTAAATTTAACCTATAGTGGAAGTTTTAAAACGCAGCTTAAGTAACATATATGTAGGGCTTAGGAAACCTGACCTACAAACGCTCTAATTAGAGATTATTTTGGTATTTTTTTTCAAATCTTAGTCTCGGTTCATCCGTTATAACAAATTGATTAAACTTGAAACGGTTAGAAAATTATGCCCATTATATGATATTAAATTCAATCTACATATTTTTGAATCACTCGGTATATTATATCTATTTATTTTTTGTTTTTTATCAATTCGGAAATAAATCCCAGTAATTTTGTCAGATCCTAAGTGAATATTTGTATCTTTATAATATGTATGAGCCTTTCACTGAGTGTGTGTGTGTGTGTGTAAATTATTGTAGTGCTCATTTTATAGCCGTTCAAATTTTTCATTAAGTCGGGTTTGAACCCGGGAATGAGAATACAGTCCTAAGATTAGTATGACGCAACCAAGCGTCTTTAATCAACTCAATCGAATTCCAACTCATTCAATTCTCTAAAAGTCCTACTTTTTCATTATCTGAAGAAAATCTTCTAAATCTTCCCCTTTTCGTTCTCACTTTGGCCTCAAAAAACAGCAATCTTTCGTCTTATGGTGGCCCATATCATTTGGGATTTTCTCTTTTTCAGATTCTCCCACAGTAATCAATAGATTTAATAATTTTAATTTTTTGGATCTAGTTATATAACAATTGAGATGTTACTTTGATAAAACCCTAATTGCTCTTCGGGTATATACAATTTTTCGTTTATACTCCTCAGTGAATCACTAACAATCTGGATAATAAATCGTTTCAAATTACTATCTTTTTTTTAAATTAGTTTAATCAACCACATTGAAACCGATATACGTCTCTTTTTTATATGCTTTTATTAGCTTCTACTTGTATCTATCTACTTTTGTTCTGTTAAATTCCACGCAAACATTTCTCTATAAAAAATAATTGTTTACCTATTCAAATTAAATGAAATTATATAAAAATAATAAAAATAAATACATTTCATTCAGTTAAATTACACAAACTTTTCTCTATAAAAATAATTAAGATTAAAAAGTAAAAAATAAATTATATTTTAAAATAGCTTTTATAAAAAAATAAAACCGACATCAATTTTTTTATTATTGATGTCACCGGGAACAAACCCATTTAGACAGCACATAAGTAGAGTGTTAGTAGGGTTAGTGAGGGAGCCGAGTTTTCAGCCGGTAGAAATTTTTATTTGCCAGCCAGGATCGAACCCTGGACCTCCACTCCAACATCGTCATAATCGATCGATGCCGAAGCGAGGCCAGTGCGTTAGCTGACTGAGCTACCCGACTCCCCTCAAAAAATTAAATGCAACAAATAAAAATAATAAGAACTCAAAAATAAAATAAATAAAATGCACTAAAAGGTATAAAATAATAATCTAATTTAGTTACAACTAAACGACGAAATATTTACATGAAATCACTTTTTGAAGTCGGTGCCAAACATATACATTTTATGAATCAAACTCGACGGATTTTACTTAGTACGATTGGCGGGTACGATCGCTTATATATAGTTTGTTTAGCACCGACTTCAAAAAGTGATTTCATGTAAATATTTCGTCGTTTAGTTGTAACTAAATTAGATTATTATTTTATACCTTTTAGTGTATTTTATTTTATTTTTGAGTTTTATTATTTTATTTGTTGCATTTAATTTTTTTGAAGTCGGTTTTATTTTTTTATAAAAATTATTTTTATTTTTCTCTTTTTAGTGATGTTATTAATAGTGACTTAATATAATACCTTGCATGCATCTCGTAAGAGAAAGGGTCGGGCGAATGAATCAGAAAATGATAATAAAATTAAATTCATAAATATAGAAATTCTCTAGAAACGTTTGCGGGTTTTAAATGAACGTTTTAAGATTGATTTTTTTATAAAAGATTTTATTTATTATAATTTCGATTATTTGCTCATAAGAATTGGATATTTACGTTAATTCGTCATTGATCATATCATCAGAACTTGACCAAATTAATATGGGACCACCCCTAAGGTACCCTCTTTCCAATATAAAAAGAATCATCAAAATCGGTCCATAAACCATATGCCTAAACAAACATAGCAAAAAAGGTCCAATACCAAAGAAAAAAAAACGGAACCAATCGAAAACTAGACTGAACCCAATGCAAATAAATCATCAAAATCGGTTCACAATTGGCGAAGATATCAGGTAACATAAACAAAAAAAAATCAGTCGAATTGAGAACCTCCTCCTCTTTTGAAGTCGGTTAAAAACTAAAAAACATGCTTCTAAAAAAGTACAAAATGATGTAATACTTAATCAAAAAGCGTGGGGCACTTTGTCGAAATTAATTAAAAGTTTCTGCGCCCCACACTTTTTGATTAAGTATTTCATTATTTTGTACTTTTAGAAGATTGTTTTTTAGTTTTTTTAAAATATAATTTATTAATCAATAAAATTTTCTCCAGGTATTCTTACTTGTGAGATCCAAAGCGATAGACTTTGTTTTTTGAAATAGTGCACACGACCATCACAAATATTAAAGCCCTTTCAAATGCCTTCGGTGTTGTTAAGGCAAGAATTCTTGTTTGGGCTAAATCATCATTGATACGATCCATCGTTCTTTTTTAAAGTGAATAGAAGAAAAACGTCGCATGGATACCAAACAATTCATCTATAATATTCGATGATGGCTTAACTTAAATAATTGAAATAAATTACTGAGATTCTATCTACTAGGTGTGTTCCACATTATAGATAAGACTGAACTGAAACATTTGTTTAAATTCTGAGGCTAAATTAATACATTTTATAAAATAAAAATCAATCAGTGTTGAATGTTTTGTGGATTTATTCCGATTTCATCATATATATAAGTGTAATAAGATTTTATATATTAAATTTTAAATACTTTTTCTTAAAGTAGATTTATTATCGAGGGAATTACCTACCTCCTATGATGCGGGCATTTTGAAAAATATTATAGTTTTTAAAAATAAAAAATAAAAAAGTAAGTAATCAATCAAAATGTCTTCGGAAATTCCCGCTTAGTGTTCTCGGCTTCATCTATAAATATAAAATTCTTTTGCCCGATACACTCACTCATCATCAAAACAGCCAGAACCACTAGACATAGAAACATTAAATTTGGAGAGGATATTACATATATGACATAGGGGCTCACTAAGAAAGGATTTTTTGAAATTCGATCCCTAAGGGAGTCAAAGGGGGCAAAGTGTGTTTTCACTGATTATGCGATATCTCTTAAAGACGATAAAATATCTACTTGCTTTTTACTTATAAAAATACTAAATTAAAATATCTAAAAACTAATTTCAGGATTTTTTTGAAATTCGACCATTAAAGGGGTCAAAAGGAGCAAAATATCTTTGCAATGTGTTTACACTAATTATGCATTTTCAATTAAGAACGATAAGATATCTACTTGATTTTTACTTAATAAAATTCTAAATACAAATATCTAAAAAATAATTTCAGGATTTTTTGAAATTCGACTCCCAACTATCCAAAATGTGAGTGGGGGCAAAAATTAAAACTCTCTCCTATCTTGATCAAATTTTGTAGTTATTCTTTATTACTTTAAGAAACTATTCCTGTAAAAATCAACTATCAAAATTGACTGTATGGGGCGAAAGGGGGGGGGGGCAAAATATAGAAATTTTTAGCTTTTTTCTACATTTACTCTTTAGAAAACTGAGAGTTATTCATTTGCAAATATCTAAAAAATAATTTCAACCTCCCAAAATGTGAGTGGGGGCAAAAAATTAATACTCTCTCCGAAATAGATCAAATTTTGTAATGTTAGTTTTTAAGACTATATAAAATGTATGCTGTAAAAATCAATACCCAAAATGAGTGCGTGGGGTGAAAGAGGAGGCAAAATATTACAAATATATATTACAGACCTAATAATCACATGCCGAGACGCGGCCCTCCAGGGCCACGTGCCCGGAGGGCCGAGCTGTAGAGGGCGTGCCGAAGGCACGCCTGGAGCACCTCGTTTGGTAAATAGAGAGAGAGGTAAAATAAAAACTTTTCAATTAATTCATTCTGTATGGCCACCACCATTAACCATTTATATATATTATATATAGTATTTTTACCTAAATTTTCATATTATCTATACTTAACATATTATCGCGACGACGCCGACGTGATTTTTTTTAATTTTAAAAACCCACTCAATAGTTGATGAAAAATAAAATTTATTAAATTTAGGAGATTTATATTATTATTTTAAAATCAACTACGGAGTCCAAGAGGGGTAGCCCTCTAACCAGCAGGATGCCCGCCGAAGGCAGGCTTCGCAGCTGGTTATATCTATAATCCGCTTATCGTCGTCGTGGCCGTACCTAGCCCGAGAGAGCCTGAATTCTAGCGGGAATGCCCAGAGAATTTTGACATTTCTAAGCTCCTAGTAGAGACACGTAATGCAGCCGTCACATTTTAAACATTAAGAAAAATATTCATTCAACAAGGACGCCTGTAGGGTAGGCTAATATGATCCAGAGGCGTCCTTTGGTTGCATAGATACAGGCGGACAGATTTCCTAAACTATTCTATTCTTTACGTGTACCTGGCTTTAGTTAATACTAGCTGCAAGGCCCGCCTTCGGCGGCCTCTTGCTAGCCAGGTGCCACGCCACCTAGACCCTCAGCCGTCGAACCCCACCCTCACCCCTCACTCCCACGCACTACAATCCCCGAAACCCGCCAAGCACCCGCACCATGCACCCGTTCCAAGCCCCCCACCCCATCCACCCCGGACCCCACCCCGTGCCCTCCAACCCTGCGCACCACCCCCGCATAGCCCTCCTGGACTACACCTCGCACCACCCCCACCCTACTCCGCCTCATTCCTCACCCCCACCCCCATTCCACCCCCGCACCCACACTCCGCACCCAGTTTTTGCATTTCTAGCCTTCTAGTGACCCACAGATTATGTATACAAAATTTGGTTGAGTTTGGCCCAAGAGAAAGAATTTTCATTTTTTGACCCCCCCCATTTTGGGTGATTAGTTTTTACATTTCTAGTTCTCTAGAGGCCCAGAGATTATGTATACAAAATTTGCTTGAGTTTGCTCCAAGGCCAAGAATTTACATTTTTTCACCCTCCCCCCTTTTTTTTTGGTGGTCTTTTGAGAAAAAATTTTTCGTTCATAACTTTGCTTGGAACGTATGGAACCAGAAATCACATCCCCTACAACTTTGTTTTTCATAAAATTTTACGTAGGGATAATAGTTTAGGAGTTATTTGATAATTTTAATTCGTGCGCCCCCTCTCAAACCCCTTCTGGGGGTCAAAATATCAAAACGTTATATAGCTAAAAACGTAAGTTAGAAGACATCTGATGTAAATATGAAAATTTCATAATAATCCCTTCAGCCGTTTTACGTGAATCGTGAGCAACTTTTCGGAAACCACTGAAACAGACATACATACCTACAGACATACAGACAGACAGGAATTTTGTTGAGGGTGTTTTCGTTCATAACTTTGCTTGGAACGTATGCAACCAAAATTTGGCGTGATTTGGAGCAATGTACGGACAAAACCTTAATTTTATATATATAGATTATTTTAGACTTTGAATTCAGGTAAAATGGCCAAATTTTATTTTCAGTCAGAATTGAATAAAACTGAAATAATTGTTTTTTCGACGTTTTGACTCACTCCTGCCATTTTTAGATCTGAGGACAGATAAAAAAAAAACTTCAAAAGTCCCAAAATTTAGATAAAGTGAAAGGTTTTTTGGCGCTCTCTAATTATACATTTTATTGAATTGTCCAGTTCTTCAATATTGTTTCTTAAGTTTATATTATATATGTTTCAATAAAAACCCGTTTTTAATAAGAAGGCGTTTTTACTAGTCAAAACAAGTTTCAGTGAATACCTTTATGGCAACTAGAATTTATTGATGTAGGTTGAGTTTGGTTCAAATGTATAGAATCTTCATTTTTGACCTTCCGCATCATTTTGGGTGTTTATTTTCAAAAATTTTTAAACAAAAATGTCAAATATTACATCTTCATTAGAAGCAAAGTTGTAGAGGATGTAATTTTTGACATTTTCGTTTAAAAATTTTTTGAAAATAAACACCCAAAATGAGGCGGAAGGTCAAAAATGAAGATTCTAGACCTTTGGACAAAACTCAACCAGCATCAGTAAATTCTGTTTGCCATAAAGGTATTCAGTGAAACTTGTTTTGACTAGTAAGAACGCGTTCTTACTAAAAACAGCGTTCTTACTAAAACGTATTTTTACTGCTGTGTTCAATATATTATTTAAATTGATAAAGAACACGAGTCATTCGATTAAATTGATAAATAAAACAATTTTCTTTACAAATATGAAATCAACTAAATAATATTGAAATACAATAAAAATAAATATATAAACTCACTATTGGTTCTGAAGACTTGAACGGATTGATTTTTTCCCGAGCGCAATCCATTCTGAGAAGGTTTTTTCATCAATGAGAGCCTCGGATCTGCCACAATACCGTTTCACTTTCCACCAAAAGTGCCATTTTCGTTGACTGTGGTTGCATTTCTTTTGCCAATTCCGTGGAGCACTAGAAATAATTTTTTTATTATTTCCTTTTCATTATTTTTCAATCTATTATTCATTTCATTGTCAACTTTTTTGCAGTAATCGCCAAAACTCTGGAACTGTTTTATTCAGCTTTTATCAAAAAACAATGGAAACTTTCGAGTTCTTTTAAATTCATTAACGAATTGAAACGTATCCCGGAAACGAGCTGTACTTAGAAAGACGACAAAAAATCATAATACTTTATTTTTAAAGGTGATATAATATTCTTTGAGACTTTTGAAATTACGAGTAAAATCAATACTTTTCTTTTTGATGAAATATTTGTTCTATTTTCATATTGCAAAATATTTATTACATGTATATAATGAGCATACCAAAAATGCGAACATTATTATAATCATGACGTCAACTCGGGAACGTTCGTTGGAAATTTTTGTCTCCGAGTTTTCAAAAAATCCTGATTCTATTAACTTTTCTATACCACAGACGACCTTTAATGTTTAATTCTCCAATACTCAACAACAATTTCATTTGACTCTTATTAACACCCTGAAATTTTCTCTTTTTTGCTCCGAGGATTACAGAATAGGAGAGGCAGATTACAGAAAACTTGTCCATTTGGTCAAAACACTTTTAGTTTTTGGTCGGTCTTTAGCTCAGGGGTTCCTTTACAAAGTCGCAGCATCATCAATTAAAATTTTTCCATGGCGCCCTATTTGATTAATATTCATTTGTACATGTAGAGGGGCCCTACTCGTTTGTATGTCTTTTTTGAGATAGTAAGTAAAAGTATGAAAATACTAATAGTGGCTAAGAGTTAAAAATAAATAATAAATAAATGTTTAGCTACTCACTTTATTTTTTTCTAGTTCAGGCCAAATGTCTTGCTTCAGTGAACTATGAAGCTTCGCGGCACGCCACCTGTGAAGAGGCCGGGGCTCCCCGGGGCAGCTGCGGCTGCACAGTTGGGAACCTCTGCTTTAGCTATTTGTGTTTATGTTCATAGTTTAAAAAAATTCCAGAATCAGAATAGAACCTGTTATATTAAAACAGTGTGTGTGCGCGAAAATGTAACTCAAGTATAGCTTTAAAAGCTTATTACATTCTTTTCATTGAAAAATATATTTTGTTTTTCAAATTTAAAATATTTAAAAATGATTCAGAGAATGGTCAAGTATTGTAATTGTGCATGAAAAAAGTGTTATTTTTTTTGTTTAATTTTTTTCAAAATATCTCACAAACCTCTCCCACTACATGTTTTGATAAAATAAATTGAAAGAAACCATGGCACTTTGATCTGCAAGAAAGCCCTTTAGAGTGAACATCAAAAAATTATATTTTACGAGATATTTATTATTTTGTCAAAATGTCATGTCTTTTAGTATGTTAGTAAATTATAATAGTTAGTTCGTTAGTTAGTACGTTACCAAGTATTATGTGCGCCCTATCTCAAAAAACAAGTGTGAATATCAAAAAGAAATTTCATTTATTGTTTTTTTTTGCCTTGAGATTAAGAGCTGATTATATTTTGATTGAAATCGAATTCAGAATTAAGGGGGGGGGGGGTTCTTAAAAATTTAAATTCTAAAGGAGGAAAGGAGGATTTAATGCAAGGAAGTTCAGAAATAATTATTATAAAAAGAATATTCCTATTAATTCTATTTATTGGAAGTTTTTCTCTTACAGCTTTTGATATCGACTTTTCGGAGGATTTTCTCTCCTTCTTCAGGGCTCAAAGGGTCAATGAAAAAAGCATGCAATTTTTCCTTCCCCCTTCTTTTTCACTGTGCGTTTTTGCTGAGAAAATATTTTTAATCTTTTTATCATCAATAGAACAGAATGCACAAAGAGAAACAAAGAGGTTGTCCTCCGCTTTATGCAAATAAACATACACACATATATATCGAAATGATATATCTGTATATATATATATATATATATATATATATATATATATATATATATATATATATATATATTATTTATTTGTTTGAGACTATAGTTTCGAAGACTTGATCTTCTTCATCAGTCTTTTTTAATTATAAATATTGATTTTTATGGAGTCACTACTTAGAATTCTTACTGGCTCCCAACTAAGAAAACATCAAAAAAATTTTCAATATCCATACGGTATTGACTCCATGAAAAACAATATTTATAATTAAAAAGACTGATGATGACGACCAAGTCTTCGAAACTATAGTCTCAAACAAATAAACAATAAATATAGAGAGATATATCATTTCGATATATATGTGTGTATGTTTATTTGCATCAAGCCGAGGACAACCACTTTGTTTCTCTTTGTGAATCAACAACTCTGCTACTCTCGGCAAAACAAAAACTTTTCAATTAGAACATAATGCATTAACTCGAAAAACTAAATAATAAATAAATAAAGTTGATCAATTAAATTACCGGAATTAATTGGCTAATTTCTTTCACAAGCATATCTTCCAATTCTTTTTAATCCTGGTTGTTGTGTGTAAATGAATAATTTTTTCACAAATTCTTGGTATCCTGGAATTTCCGGGGCATAAATTTGTGGATTAAGAGTTCTTGTAAATGTATAACCTCCTTCGTACTCTGGTTGATCTAGTATTGTACCCGGCATTCGGTGTCTTCTTATTTTTAAAGTCGAATCTAATGATTGACACGTGTACAGTACAATTGTTAAATTTGGATCAAGTGGGGTCTTGTGCATCAAGGTAAACGCCTGGAATAACAATGACAGCATAACACTTACATTAAATACTGATGTAAAGAAAGAATAAAGACGCTTGATACTCCTTTTATTTTTAAGTTCTAGTATTGTAATACATTTCATTTGAAATACTCGTATAATATAGTATGCAGCATAAATTATTAAGGAATTTAGGTACTTATTTATAAACTCAAAACAAATATCGTCGCCTTAGAAGTAAACCTGCTAACTCACAACATGGAAATTTTACAGGGCAGAGAAAAAACAAACAAAATTTAATTTAATATTGTTGTTATGGAAAAAAATATATTTTCACATTTTTTTCTACACCGTAGTTTTTAAGTAGCAGTTTTACTTGGACGATGCTGAATCTCTTTTCTTTCGAACAGTATTAATATGTCATATATGACAAAAAACGGAGTTAGCAGGTTTTACACTCTAAGCCTACGATATAGCAATATGAATAGACGTTTTCAGAAAATATCCCGGGAAAGGGGGGGGGGCAAAACAATAAAAAATTATTCAATGGAATTTGATGGAGTGGCAGCCTTCTTCAGGATTTAAATGAGTAAATGAAGGCAAGTTGTAAAATTCACCTTCTTCTCCGTAGTTACAAACTTCCTTTAATGATCCCTAAAAAACCCTGAAGAAATAGGGAAGATTTTCCGAAACGTCGGTTTTAAAAGATGAAAATTATTTTCCAATAAATTATTTTGTTTTGATATACATGGTATGTAGTTCTATCCATTATCCTGGGTTACCCTCCAAGGAAATACTTCTAATATTTTTACTTAATTAATTTTTAAAAAAATACAGCAAAATTTTTTCAAAACTACACTTGTTTCTACTTTTTGGACTGGATATAATCTATCAACGAAAACATCAAACATGTAAATTGAGAGTTCTTGAGCGTTCACATTTTTCATTTAATAAATAAATTTAACAAAAAGTAGTGATATAAAAATTAGCACTAGCTGAGACGAATATTGTTAAAGTATCTAATCGCGCAAGGGCTAGAATATCAGTGTCAAGTCTCATAATATATAAACTGCCTCAATTTGTGCCACATTGTACATCATTCCAAGTTAATTGTATATATGTATATATATTTTTTTCGAAATATTTTTATTTTATTGAAATTTCATAAGAACTTATTTCATCTGAAACCTTGTGGGATAAACCACGTTAAAAAAAACTTTAGTAGGAAAGTTGTATAGCTTTGTGAAAATATTATTCATACTGGTGACTAACTAAAAAATGGTAGCTCTCCTAAAGTACACCATGTCCTTGAGAATCAATATTCCTCAATCCTTAAGATTTACACTATTTGATTACAAACTTGATACATAGCAGGTAACGTAAGTGGGTCCATCCCGCAAAAGATCAGAAAGTATAATTCGGTGTTGCAGATTTCTAGGATACACTGCCAAAAGCCAAAGAGTTCGCCATTGTATACCATTTTCTTTATAACGGATCACAATCCAAGGACGAGTTTTTCCTAAATGGTCTTCAAAAGAGATTGGTTCTTTACTGAAATAAATAGAATAAACCCCTCCAAGGTAAAGTTACAATATATCAAATTAAAATCATTATAGATTATAGTAAGAATAAAATAAATTTAGATACAATATAGGTATACTTTATTTCGTGGTCACATGGTGAAACACGTCATATCGTCTAATGCCAATATATTTCAGAAAAACATTCGTGAAATATAACAATAATATTACAATAATATTATTGTTATAATGCGGAATACTACTCTGCAATATTTCGGCACTATTTCATTACATATCATTAAAATATGTTAATATTATTGTAATATTGTAGGAATACCTTTTGGCATTAACTCATATTTGCAGAGTATTATTCCTGCATTAGTATTACAATAATATCATTGTTATATTTCACGAATATTTTTCTGAAATATATTGGTATTACGATATGACGTGTTTCACCAAATGACCACTAAATATACATACATATGGTGGCTCGAATGTCGAATGACAATCCTCGATTTATTTCACTCTTTGAGATATTGAATTCATCCATAAAATACTCAGAGTGTGCCAAAAAATGAAAACAAATTAAATTTCAGATTTTATTTTTATCAAGGGTAAAAACAACATAAAAATCTAGTGTTAAATTCTGGAGCCACGGAAATTGTCATATTATTAACTTCTTTTAAAATATGTTTAGTTGACATTTGCATTAAGAAATAAATACATACATACCGTGTTCTATTGCTCCCTTTGACCTGAATTTGAAATGGACAACAGAGACGAAGACATCTAGCAGCAATAAGGCCTGCCAATCGGATTCGAAAGATGGTAGATGGGTTGAAGGCTTTCTCAACTTCTAAATAATAAAATAATAAAAAACGATTTAAAAAAGTGTTGTTTCTTTGAGCTTTATAATTTTTATTTACAAAATAAACATCTTGTAATATTAAAATAATAATAATTTAATCTCATTGTACTTTGTGTATTCTCTAAATTACAATTATTATCAGGTATTGATTTACTAAAAATTTACTTAAAATCAAATCGGCTTGAAACTTTGCAAAATAGACTTACGCTACTTTTAAAATAAATTTTATTATTATTATATAAACCAAGTAAATTTGTGTTAAGGAAATTTTGATAAATCCAAGTAGTAATCACCATAGAGTAATATAGAGTGGAAGGCTAGCGAATATCGAAAAGCGGCACGGAGAACATTATTCTTAGTCCTTAAGACCTATTCAATTCATAGTCATAGGACATTTAAAGCCTTTGTCATAGATAAGACATTCATACAGGCTTTGTGCTAAACGTTCATTTAGAAAATTTTCCAACGTACAAATTTGTAGATTAAAATATTATTAAATATGCCTAGTTCTCGACATCAATGTTTTGTGAAAGTTGCTTTCGCGACACAAACTCAGATAAAGAACATACTTTTTTAATCAACCTATAAGTCCTGAAATGTAAGTACTACCTATATAAAATTAGCTAATAATAATAGTAGAATCATCCGCTATCTGTTTGTGACGTGGCCAAAATTTTCCCCGAAGAGAGCGGTTCCCGCCATTTTATTGCCCATTCCGAACCGCCAGAGAGCTCTGTAACGCTAGAATATATTGGCTCCTTATGGAGCCTTCCACTCTATATCACTCTATAGTAATCACATGCAAATTGTTTAAAATAAAAAAATATGTAGAATTATAATAGTTTAGTTATTTTGACGAATGGACTTAAGCACTTTCGATATAACTTGATAATTTAGCAGATCGCTTACCGACAAGGCTAAATATTTTATCCAATTTTTAATTTGAGTTTTTATTAAGAAATTGCATTCTAAGTATATTATGAAACAAATTCAATTTTCAAAATCCAAGGATTTTTTAAAAAATTAATATTCATATTGTATTGCAGATATATATTCAAATAAGTTTGTTTTATATAAAATATAAAGAATACTATTAAAACATAATGTATTAGAATAAAGAGATTGTCTCTAGTTAATAACTAAGGTCATCACGTTTTTAGTTAAGATTAATACATATTTAAATTAGCTAAAGTTCAACTGTGATTACAAAATAGAAGCTCCTCCGGTTCCGCTTGACCTGTGTGTGTGTTTCGTGATTGAAAAACCTTTGAATTTGCTGATTTAGATATAGAATAACAAAATTTCAAGATATTAAACCCTGAATATAACAAACAAATGACAAGGAGTTAATCTAAAAGTAGAGCTCTTCTAAATCTAGGATGAAAATATTGTTCTTTTTTTTAATTTATAAAAAAAAATCTCCTACCAGGAGACTAGAAGAGAGCAAGAGTCAACTTTGTTTCCGCCATTTTAGTTCTCGTTTCCCAAATAATAAAAAATAAGTAATTTCCATAAGAGAGAAGCTACAAATGAATAAGTCGACCAAATGCGAGTCGGGCTCACTTACTGAGGGTTCCGTTGTTCTGTAAGTATTAAGTTAGTAAGTATATATTACTAGTTGAATGAAGTGATCCATGAATTGAATACTTTAGCCCGCCAAAAGGCCGGCAGGCAGCCGAAAAATGATTAAATTTTCCGAAATACTTGAGATTTAAAATTCCTTTTTTTCTTTCTTATAGAGAAAATGAACTCATTTTAAGTATTTTCTTGAAATTTTTGAAATTAGCCTAGTCCTAGTACAAAAATCAGCTAAAAATGGATACTTTGTGGCCATTCCACACTGTCATTTCAAAGTGAATTAAATTTAAAAAATTAATCTAATTTTACATAATAAGACTTTTTAGGAATACTCTACATTCCATTAAAAAAAACTTTATTTTTGATCATCGTCAAAATTTAACCCTCAAAAAATAATCAGCAGATTAAAATTTAAATATCATTTTTGATAATTAGGTACATATTTTCCAGTGGGAGAGCATTCCTGAAATTTCAAAACGTCAAGAGTATTTTCGTACCGTGTTGTAAAAAATCTAATGTTAAATTTGAAAAATAACACAAAGTTCTGCGTTTATAGATGAATTTTACAAACAAGTGAGTGTGTGTGTGTGATTTCTATATTTGCCGAAAGATAATTAAAAAAGACTTTTATTTGGAAACCGATAGTACAAGTCATTGATCCTAGTCGGCTGATACGGATGAGAATTTTGGAAAGCTATATGGTAGGGTTATGTATTGACGATAGGGTTTCTTTTTTTCAACAGTCATACCGTGGAGCTTGAATGTTTTTCAAAAGACTAGGTGTACTATGTTATAAATAATCGGTGTCCCATCGTAATTTTATTTAATTCAACCAATTCAAAACTCTCCTCTCTTTAGTTCGTTTCAAAATTCCCCATGCGTAAGGAAAAATAAAATATAATTTTTAAAAGTTGAAAAGGTTATATTTTGGAAAGCATCCTCTGATTGAAATGTCACCGCTACTACTACTTTCATATGGCTTTTAAAATTTAAGTTTGTATATGATAGCGAGTATATGCAAGCGGAATTGGTATAAATGAATATAACACACGTTTAGGAGATGTAATTTAATGTTTAATATAAATAGTTAATAAAGAGAATGTACACCTTGCAATATAAGGTTGTATTATGTCAGAACAAAGGATATTCATAGAAGTAATATAAAAGATAGGACAGACAGACGGACTGGCTTTTCTGCATGCCTACGCCATCTCACGGATTGCCGCATAAGTTCCATCAGTATACAGTATTATCTAGTTTCGGAGCTACATTGCTTTGACAGACGGACAGACACACATGAACTGGAATTTGGCAGATATGTTTGTTAATAACCAGCAACTGCTACTAAGTTTCAGCCTTCTAGCAAATAATTGTCAAGATGCAAAATTTTTGAAACCCTTAAAATTAAGCTAATATCTCTTCCCGTAAATAAAAAAAAATTAATTTTGATAGGCAACCGCAGTTCTTTTTATAAAAATTTGCGAACCAATAAGAAAATTAATATAATAGATATTTTTCGGTACAACTCTCCTGAGTTTGATATGCATGTAAGGTAAATTATTGTACCTACACAACTCGATTAAATATTTAATTTAATTTGCAAAAATTGTGTTAATTTTGATAGTTTTTGATCCCATGAGGGAGTGAAAGCTTTGAATTCTTAAAGAAATCAATTTCTTACCAAAAGTATCTTTGCATGTTGGCATGTGTATCATTCTGAAACGTCATCGTTCCGTTTCATTCTTTTGCTGCCCCTAAATTTTGTTAATTATTCCCGAATTTTAAAATAAATTCAAATTACAGAATGTTTGTTGCTATGACATTTGAAAGATATTTATTTAT
Organism: Forficula auricularia; assembly: GCA_024734495.1. Lineage (NCBI taxonomy): Eukaryota > Metazoa > Arthropoda > Insecta > Dermaptera > Forficulidae > Forficula > Forficula auricularia. Next base: position 6,285,430 of record JALMQS010000030.1, on the reverse strand, counting down.
CATTTTTATTTACATATATATTGGTGAAAATTCCGATAAAAAGTGACATCTATTTGCAATATATAGAATTAATAATTACATGTAATGGAATAGGGAATTCCAAGGGGTGAACCGCGACCTAATATCGTGTACACCTACTTCCCTTTCACTTTCATTTTCAAGTAGAAGACAATAGATGAAGGGGCATTATTTAATGAATTCCAAAATACTTCCACATAATTCCAAAGACGTGTACACCTAATTCCAATCGCTGTTCACCCTCGGGAAATTCACTCTTTCAGACATCTGATGTCAGAAAGTTATCGAGGAACAATTTCCATTTTCCTATAAGAGCATTTACTTCACCTTTTAACTAGCACTCTTTGATTTTCGTCAATATACTAAACATTTTTAAATTCGACCAAACTAATTTTAAAGCTTACAATAAATATGAATATTGATTTAACTACAATTTTTATTAGTACTGATATCTTTACCCTGATAGCATGCCCGCTCTATTGCCTTTAAGACTGCTTGAAGATAAATAGAGGATTTCTAAAAGACACATCTTCAAGAGGGAGAGTACGTATGTACTACTGCCCCTCACTTATATTTAATATTTAATAAAATTATTTATAATCATGTAGGGAGGGGTTAGTTTTTGCATTTTTATTCTTCTGGGGTCCCTCTGATTATGTATACAAAATTTGGTTGAGTTTGGTAAATAGCCAAGATTTTCATTTTTTAACCCTAGACCCCCCCTTTGGGCGGTTAGTTTTTGCATTTTTAGACTTCTGGAGTTCCACTGATTATGTATACAAAATTTGGTTGAGTTTGGTACAAGAGCCTAGATTTTCATATTTTGACCCCCCCCCCCATACTCATTTTGGGCGGTTAGTTTTGCATTTTTAGATTACTGTGGGCCCATTATGTATACAAAATTTGGTTGAGTTTGGTACAAGAGCCTAGATTTTCATTTTTTGACCCTACACCTCCCCCCATTTTGAGCGGTTAGTTTTTGCATTTTAGACTTCTGGGGGTCCACTGATTATGTATACAAAATTTGGTTGAGTTTGCTCAAATAGCCTAGATTTTTAATTTTTAACCCCCCTTCCACCCCTTAATTTTGGGTCGAAATGCATCAAAAATCTAATCAACTCTTAATCTCAACCGACCAAAACTTCGTGTGAAATTTGGTTTCGATATTCACACTAGTTTTTTGAGCTAGCTCGTCCACAAAAATTTGGTAACTCACAGACTAACTAACAGACAACCAGACAACCAGACAGACTAACAGACATTTTGACAAACCAATTATTATCTCTGAAAAATATAATTTTTTAGATATTCACTTATTAAGGCTTTTTTGTAGAGTGATATGCCATGGCTTCGCTCAATTTTTTTAATCAAAATAGTTTCAGCCGTTTTTGAGATATTTTGAAAAAAAGAAGGAAAAAAACCACTTTTTTCATGCACGATTACAATACTTGACCATAAAGAAAAAGATGCTCAAATCTTTACTTGTTTCATTCTTATAATTAATTTAGTTTTTCTAAGTTTTTTACAGCTAATTTATTTGTAATGCGCAGTTTCCTCTTGCTCCTATCCCCCCTCCCTCCGGGTGCCCTTCATCACCAATAAGCTGCATACGCTCTTGTAAATCAAATATTTTTCAAAATTTCCATTGATAAAGGGAGAATTTCTCCCGGAACGTTTAAATTTTTAATAAACGTTTTGAGATGCTTTCAATAAAAGAATTGATTCATTTAATACGAAAAACATCAATTATTTCAACATAAGTAAATGCTATTTAATTTTTTTCCGATTGGTCAGTCTATTCTTGTTCTCTAATGTCTCTGATATGGTGTTTCGCATATGTATCATTATCTGAACTTGGTTTTCCTGCATGGTGTTCTGTATCTGCAGGGCAACCTCGTAAATCTTAACTTACCGCCCAGACGGGAGAGTAGAGTAACAACGACGGTCAGATTCCTGGAGATGGCCTCCTCTCTCGCTGACTGCTTTCACGCAGACCGACCACTTTCTCCAAGAGTGACCGCACGTGTTGCGCCTGACTATCGGCCAACCAAAGGTTACGTTTGGGAATTCGAAAAATACCATCTCGGATGATGTGACCACCAAATAACTTTCTTCACTTTGCGCGATTGCATCAGAGAACGTTTCCTTCTTGAGTGATTATCCACTTGCCAAGGAATATATGCGTAGAAAACAGACTAGTAGCTATACTAGTAGAATTTTTGAATAGCTCTAATCAATCATCCGGAATTTACAATATCGAATACATATGTAACAATTATGGAGATTTGCAATGTATGTCGCCTGGCAACATTGTTTGTTGAATATTGGTGCAATTGTAAAGATTCTTTTAATTTTAATTATATTCACATATGAGTAAGTTCTGCTGAGAAAATACCACCACTCTACTGCTCTGATGAACATAAATATCGCTCCCACCATACAGACCAAGGCCGTAGCCAGAAAAATTTCGTGGGGGTTATTTAATTTTCGCTGGGGGATTAGCTATCCACCGAGCAATTAGGAGAGTATGGACATACTCCTAGGAGTAGGAGACATGACCTCCATGATGCGCAGATTTTTTTCCAGACTATTATTAATATTAAATTTTTATTGAACATTTAATTAATATCTTGTAATATTTCGAGGTTTACCTCAATAATTCGTGGGGAGGAGGAGTTAACAGCCCCCACCCCTCCCGCTGGCTACGGACATGATACAGTCTACTAAGGGCCGGTTGTATGTCGCAAAATAAATGCTTTTTACCACTAACAAACGGTAGATGGTAAACTTTCAGTGCCTGTTATCTGATTGACCATCCCAGTGCCTCCATTTACCATCTACCGTTTGTTAGTGGTAAAAAGCATTTACTTTGAGACATACAACCGGCCCTAAGCCTATCCAAGTCAAATCAAAGAACATACATTCCTCACTTTCTCAAAGGTCTGTAAGTACCTGGCGTAGGGAATAATTGTGTTGTACGGTAATTTTTTGCTTTAGCTCAGAGCGATATATTAATATTATTTTTAATTTTAAATTCAGGTAAAAAGGTCAATTTTAATTTGGAGCCAGAGTTAAATGAATTGGAATCAAATTAAATTTATTGTTTTGCCAACTACTTTTTGACCCGGCGAGGCCATGATCTAGACTCGCTGTGGAGAAAGTATTGAACTTAATTGTAATTAAAAATAATATTAATATAACTACACGGAGATTCCTTCGTTGAAACTTTAAAAACCTGAAGAAAGAGGATCGATTTTCCGAATCATCGGGTTTTTTTAAGAGGATAGAAATGTCGTTCTAATAAAGTCTTTCATTTGGAATATATAGTATTCATTATCTTTGTATCAATTCAGCATTGATTCAACTAATCCGTCAATTATTATAGGTACTGATTAAGCATAAAAAATAACAAACATTTTGATTCTTATTGATCTAAATAAAAAGAACTAATTCATTAGGAAAACCTCAATAAATAACGTATGGATATCTATAATTAAAATCTAAATATTACTTTTTGGACTCCTTCTAAACCAGTGGTTCCCAAAGTGGTGAACGATGACCTACAATGGGTCCATGCTAATGAAAAAACAAATTGGGGGTCTATGAGAGGGAAATGGCGTTTCACGATAGTGACTTTAATTTTGGCTTTCCATGAATACAATAATTCACATACAGATAGATTTGTTGCTTAGTTTTTACGTGAAAACATAACAAACAGACTGACAGTACACTGAGGTTTCGTATACAAACTTATTTCCGCCATTATATATATATTAAATATTTGTCTAGATTAATTTGTAACAACGCTTAGAGAAATTTCTCTAAAAAAATTACGCTCTTGCCTAGAATCGAACCGACGAACTCTTGAACTATGGGCATTAGCTCTAGCGATTACACCAGTGCAACATTAATATTTGTATCTTGATTTTTGTTACTAAGACTAGATATTTTTGATTTGGACTTTGTGTCGAGATAATATTGTATTCATTTGAACTCGAATGAAAATGAAAAAACACCAATAGATTTTAAATTAAGAAACATTAAATATATATTAATTAACGAGGCAAATTTGAAATATAATTGTCAGCGCGGATTTTAAACTGATGCTCCAATGGATTTTCATTAACCAGGCAAATTTGAAATTCTAATTTTGGACTCGAATTTTGAAATGAAAGACTCCAATTCATTTTAAATTAAGAAACATTAAATATATTGATCATTATTCCTCCCCCCCCTCGCCACTCAAAAGTTAAAGAGGCGAAACTTTTAAGAGACGATGTATTTTCGGTAGTTTACCGGTATTCATTTGGAGTGTGGTTTTTTAAGAGGAATAAAATTTTTGGACCGAGACGCTGCCCGCCAGGGAATAATATTAGTAGCAAAGTGGGGATTTTATAGTGTACTATTTTATTCTATTTACTACAGCCAATTACATATTATTTAAATTTAAAATTAATTACATAGTAATTGAATTAGTATATCTCATAAAATTGACTTATGTAGTCAGCTATTCGCTTCATGGTCCCAATACACTTTGAACTTGTTGAAACTTGCACATAATAAATAAATAAATAAATAAATAAATCTTTATTTCTCGACCTGCTTAGAGGCACAAGTCCTCGGTGGCTAGGTCCTCCAAACATCAATACAATCTAGCTACAACAATACATTAATAAACATCAATACAAATTAATTACAACAATTTAACAAATAATAAACAAGTAAAAAAAAAAAGAAAAGAAAAAAAAAAAATTAGAAATGTATGCTCATTAACAAATAACATGACCATATATTTCCATCAAAAGACAAAAAGTAATTTAAAAATTCCGCGCAAAAACCCGATACCAGGAGCAAGCGACGCATTAGCCATCCCGGCATTTGCCATAAGTTGTTAAGGAAACCTGGTCAAAACCTTAACAAGGATGGTATGACCTCTCTCTGCCTCACCTAATCTCTGCTTGCGAGAACTAAATAAAATTTTGCACAACTCTAGGACATTAGGACTTGACAAAATTTATAATTGATTTAATCATAGGGGGCAGAGGACTATAATCCCAAGTAGTAACAGACAGACTGTTCCACAAATCAATGCCAGATCCCACAAATGAATGTAAACCGATATTTTTCAAGAATCTTGGCTTACGAATCTTTTTTCTATGATCAGCTCTACCTAAATAATTTGGTTCCTGAAATCTATTCGTTATTTCCTCCCAACTCCTAAAACCCTTATAGGCTTTGAAAATCACTTTCAATTTAGCCCATTCCCTTCTCTCCAATAAGCTAGACCATCCTAATTCATTAATCATTGAAGTGACACTACTAAACCTATCAAATTTACCAAAAACAAATCTAGCCGCCCTCCTTTGTACCATATCAATTTTCTCTCTAATCGTTGTGGGTGTTTGTCCCAAACCACAGAACAATACTCTAAATTAGGTCTTACATAAGTTAAATAAACTTTTGACTTAACTTCTCTAGATGTACCCTTCAAAATTCTACCAAACATCCCCAATTTCCTATATAATGATACCAGTATCTTCATATTATGTTAACCGAATAAGCTCAGTAGAAATAGTTGTCCAATCATTTCTCAGAGCTTCGCAAAGACAGTACAGGAAGACTCATACATGCCGTGATTTGTTCGATCCGTCAAACAATTATAAAAAATAAAAAATAAAACCGACTTCAAAAAACTTATATGCAACAAATAAAATAATAATAACTTAAAAATAAAATAAATTACACTAAAAAGTACAAAATAATTATCTTATTTAGTTACAACTAAACGACGAAATATTAACATGAAATTACTTTTTGAAGTCTGTGCCAAACAAACTATACCTATAAGCGAGCGTACTCGCCAAACATACTAAGTAAGATCCGTCAGGTGAGATTCATAAAATGTAAATGTTTGGCACCGACTTCAAAAAGTAATTTCATGTTAATATTTCGTCGTTTTGTTGTAACTAAATAAGATAATTATTTTATACTTTTTACTGTATTTTATTTTATTTTTAAGTTATTATTATTTTATTTGTTGCATTTAATTTTTTTGAAGTCGGTTTTATTTTTTTCTTATAAAAATTATTTTTATTTTTCTCTTTTTAGTGATATTAATAGTGACTTAATATAATACCTTGCATGCATCTCGTAAGAGAAAGCGTCGGGCGAATGAATCAGAAAAAGATAATAAAATTCACTTCATAAATATAGAAATTCTCTCGAAACGTTTGCGGGTTTTAAATGAATGTTTTAAGATTTTTTTTATAAAAGATTTTATTTATTATTTATTATAATTTCGATTATTTGGTCATAAAAATTGGAGATTTACGTTATTTCGTCATTGATCATATCTTCAGAACTTGACCAAATTAATATGGTACCCTCTTTCTAATAAAAAAAGAATAATTAAAATCGGTTCATAAACAAAGAAAATATGTCTGAACAAACATATCAAAAAAGGCTCAATACCAATGAAAAAACGGGACCAATCGGAATCTAGACTGAACCCAATGCAAAAAACCATCAAAATCGATTCACAATTGGCTGAGATATGAGGTAACATAGAGACAAAAAATAAAATAAAAATAAATCAGTCTAATAGAGAACCTCCTCTTTTTGAAGTCGGTTAATAAATAAGAATATGAGAGACAAACAAGTTCATTTGCTTCCAGAGTTTTGAAAAGGAAAGTATTAAGAAAATATTTTCAAAAATATAAACTGGTAATTAGTCACATAAAAATTAAAAACTAAAATACAACTAATAATTCTTGACACTTGATAAATAAACTAATTTTTAAAAAAATCGTTAGAGACATTTTTGAGAAAATAAAAAAAACGATATAAAGGAAGGGGGTGTAAATTAGTAATGTAGCGATGATTTCAAATAAATGAAAATGTGTAAGCCGTGTGGTGAACACACCAGTTGATTTTTATTCCCAGGACGGCTCAAATCGACCGATAATCACAATGTGTACGTAACTTTAAAATGAAAATTAATTTTGAAAAGGTGCTGGATAAATGATACTTAATATTTTTTTAAATAATACAAATATTAATAAATTTTAATTTTTAATCTAAGAAAAAGTCGTGACTTGGAGAGGCTTCTTCTAAAGATTTTCAGTCCCTCAAAAAAATTGTTAGCCCCTCTCCCCCAAGACAAGATGTGCTTAGAAGAGCATCTTCTAGAGTTTTTGAAATACATTTAAAAGGTGTAGAATAGGTTGGCATTCAGTGCTATTCTAAAGGACTCCTATATAGCCCTAGCCCTAGCAAGATGATCAAGATATCTAGAAGATACATTGGCCCTTTCTAGCCGTTAGCTAAATAAGATACAAACTTGAGATTTACAAGTTATAAATAAGTGTTTATTTTCACCGAATCAAAAATCATGTTAAAATTTTAATCAAATTATTATTATCTTTGGAATTAAATATATAATTTTCTAGTTATATTTTCACCTAGGCACCCGTACCTTCTGTTTTATTTTTTATTTTTAACCGACTTCAAAAAAGATGGAGGTTCTCAATTCGACTGAATTTTTTTGTGTCTATGTTACCTCATATCTTCGCCAATTGTGAACCGATTTTGATGAATTTTTTTGCATTGTGTTCAGTCTAGTTTCCAATTGGTCCCGTTTTTTTGCATTGGTATTGAACCTTTTTTGATATGTTTGTTCAGGCATAACTTCTTTGCTTATGAACCGATTTTAATTATTCTTTTTTATTGGAAAGAGGGTACCTTAGGGGTGGTACTATATTAATTCTAAAGATATAATCAATGACGAAATAACGTAAATCTCCAATTCTTATGACTAAATAATCGAAATTATAATAAATAAAATCTTTTATAAAAAATCTTAAAACATTCATTTAAAACCCGCAAACGTTTCGAGAGAATTTCTACATTTATGAATTGAATTTTATTATCATTTTCTGATTCATTCACCCGACGCTTTCTCTTACGAGATGCATGCAAGTATTATATTAAGTCACTATTAATAACATCACTAAAAAGAGAAAAATAAAAATAATTTTTATAAAAAAATAAAACCGACTTCAAAAAAATTAAATACAACAAATAAAATAATAATAACTTAAAAATCAAATAAAATACACTAAAAGGTATAAAATAATTATCTTATTTAGTTACAACTAAACGACGAAATATTAACAAGAAATTACTTTTTGAAGTCGGTGCCAAACAAACTATACCTTATAAGCGAGCGTACACGCCAAACGTACTAAGTAAGATCCGTCAAGTGCGATTCATAAAATGTATATGTTTGGCACCGACTTCAAAAAGTAATTTCATGTTAATATTTCGTCGTTTAGTTGTAACTAAATTAGATAATTATTTTATACCTTTTAGTGGATTCTATTTTATTTTTAAGTTCTTATTATTTTATTTGTTGCATTTAAGTTTTTGAAGTCGGTTTTATTTTTTTTATAAAAATTATTTTTATTTTTCTCTTTTTAGTGATGTTATTAATAGTGACTTAATATAATACCTTTATAAAAGATTTTATTTATCATAATTTCGATTATTTGCTCATAAGAATTGGAGATTTACGTTATTCCGTCGTTGATCATATCATCAGAACTTGACCAAATTAATATGGCACCATCTCTAAGATACCCCCTTTCCAATAAAAAAAGAATCATCGAAATCGGTTCATAAACAAAGAAGTTAGGTCTGAACAAACCTAACAAAAAAGGTCTAATACCATTGAAAAAAAACGGGACCAATCGGAAGCTAGACTGAACCCAATGCAATTTTTTTTCAAAACCGGTTCACAATTGGCGGAGATATGAGATAACATAGACACAAAAAAAAATAAAAAAAAATTCAGTCGAATAAAGAACCTCCTCCTTTTTTGAAGTCGGTTAAAAATTACATTAATCATTTTTTTAAGCAAAAGGGTTGAATTTTAAACCATGTTAAATAGTTAGGGGTTGATAGTCCTAATTAATTTAGGGTGAGCAAATCCTGGTTAAATGAATGCATTTCTCTAACGCAGCGGTCGGGGAACCGGGGTAAATTACCCCAAGTGTGGTAAAAATGAAACTATCGGGAGTAATAAGGACATTTTTAAAATTTTCCATTTTATAAACTAGTATACTATTTTAGTTTGAATTACGTTAATGTTTAGAATGAAATTACTTTTTGAAGTCGGTGCCAAACATATACATTTTATGAATAGCACTCGACGGATCTTACTTAGTACGTTTGGCGGGTACGCTCGCTTATATAGTTTGTTTGTCACAGACTTCAAAAAGTAATTTCATGTTAATATGTATTTAGTCGTTTAGTTGTAACTAAATAAAATAATTATTTTATACCTTTTAGTGTATTTTATTTGATTTTTAAGTTATTATTATGTTATTTGTTGCATTTAATTTTTTTGAAGTTGGTTTTATTTTTTTTATAAAATTATTTTTATTTATTATATTTTTATTTATTTTTTTGCACGCAGATTAGTCTAATTCGCGGTAACCGATTAGAGCGCGTGTTTGCTGTTGTTATTGATTTTGTTTTCCTTGTATATGGAAGAGAAAGTCCGCGCAATATCAACCAACTAATGAAAAAGGAATTTCAATTATGTAGCGATTGATCTTTGATTTCCAAAAGAGATTAAATTGACGAATTAGACTAGTGGATTCCGATAAGTTTTGGAGACACTCCAGGCTTCCAGTCACCTACTTAAAAACAACTTTTAGAGTAAAATACATGCATAAATTATAATAAATGTTAATTCCCCTTCGATACTAATTATAAATTAATATTTTTTTTTCTAACTTAGAAACAACAAAATTAACTAAAAAAATTCGCGAACTTTACATCAACAGTGTTGCCATTTGAATGGAACTAGAGAAAGCAAATTCTAAATCATTTGGGGGGGGGAAGGGGCAAAAGTTTAGAGACAATTGATAATAGTATCAATATTTTTTTCACCACCAAGTTGATTATAGAATACAATATTGCATGAATATAAAATTTATATAAATTTATAATGTAAACATTATTTACCCGATTTTAGGGGAAAGGCAAAAAATTCAAACTCTCCCCCTCCAATCACTAATTTTTTGTTTAACTATTTTTTACTTCAAGTTTTATATAGAATATTGAATTCAGTGGCGGTTTCTGACTTTTCAACATGGGGATGCTGTCCAAAAAAGTACCCTTCATTTTTTTTTAAATTTTATTTTAATCTTCGCTTTTTTTTGCAAATTTAATCAAATACTGCATCAATTTCGTTATTTTTCAAATTTAAAATTAGATTTTTTTAAAAATATAGGATTTTCGCACCAAACGGATACTCCTTAGTGTGAGTGAGTGTAGGAGTCAGAAATTAAATCTTGTGACTTCGATTGTATCGGGTGTTTTTTTTAGAGGTATAGAACTTCGAATTGAAATAAAACACAAGAAAATCGTTTTAATGTCCATCAATTTGGCTTTATTGGAAGGATAATTTTATGCCATTAATGTTTAAATATGATTTCGGGCATGTGGCCGCCGCGGCTGGCTCGAATAAATCCAATTCTACAGGTCCAATTTTCAACCACTTTTTCGAGCATATGGGGCCGTATGTTGGCAATAACGCCACGAATGTTGGCTTCCAATGTTGGCAAAATTGCCGCATTTGGAGTGAAGAGAATCCACATGAGACCCTTGAGACGCCATTACATCCACAAAAACTGACTGTTTGGTGTGCTCTATGGGCTGGTGGAGTCATTGGGCCATACTTCTTCCGAAATAATGCTGGAGAGTCAGTTACCGTTAATGGAGACCGGTATAGAGCCATGATAACCGACTATTTTGTTCCCGAATTGGATGGCATGAATGTGGATGAGTTGTGGTTCCAACAAGACGGCGCTACATGCCACACAGCGCACGTCACAATCGATTTATTGAAGGAAACATTCGATGAGCGCATAATTTCGCGGAATGGACCTGTCAATTGGCCACCAAGATCGTGTGATTTGACACCATTGGATTATTTTCTTTGGGGATATGTGAAGTCGCTCGTCTACGCCAACAAACCAGAAACGTTAGGGGACTTGGAAGCCAACATTCGTGGCGTTATTGCCAACATACGGCCCCATATGCTCGAAAAAGTGGTTGAAAATTGGACCTGTAGAATTGGATTTATTCGAGCCAGCCGCGGCGGCTACATGCCCGAAATCATATTTAAACATTAATGGCATAAAATTATCCTTCCAATAAAGCCAAATTGATGGACATTAAAACGATTTTCTTGTGTTTTATTTCAATTCGAAGTTCTATACCTCTAAAAAAACACCCATTATATGGACCGGATTTAAATCAGTTCAGTTTTTAAATTCAATGAGACTTAAAGACACCTAATGTAATTTGAAATTCAACAAAAGAAAAGAATCAGCAATTTTCTTTTCTCTTTTAATGTCTTCACTGTATATATATATTTATATTATGAAGTTTGTCCATGAATGAAGAATCCCATGTAGAATCAATAGTGTTTGTATAGGGACCGGATTAAATCAGGTCAGATTTTTGCATTCAGCGAGGCTCAAACTCGAGCGAATAAATTTATCTTGTGGGGAATTGAATTAAACTCGAGCGAATAAATTTATCTTGTGGGGAATTGAATTAAACTAGGATATTTGGAATGAAGGGGCCCCTTCTCTTGCAGAGGAGTAGAGAGGTGGAGGAGGTATTCGTGCAGACGCAGACACCTGTGGGCCGCATCTAGTCAGACTGAAGGCCTCCAAGAGGCGCTGAGTCCTGCGCGCCTCCTCTGCACAAGGCCAGGACCACTGCGCGGTGAGTACCCTTCAAACATCCTCTGCTTCCTTATCAAAAAATTCTTCTCGCATATTCTTTAGTGATTTCTTCTGAAGAAGATATTTTTTAATAAAGAACATTTATTTTTATTTATTTTTATAGTCAAAAATAAAATATTTATTTTAAAATTTTTAAAATAAATCAAAACGTTTTTGTTTACGATTCAGCATATTTGTTTAGTGTCAACAATACACCAACTTTGAGAGAAAAAAATTCAATCTAATGTTTAAAGTTAATTTGTCTAAAATATACCTGATAGTTAAATTGCTTGAATTATTTTTATATTGGGGAAAATAAGCAACTTTCAAAGGGAGCAAGTTTTTTATTATTTATTTATTTTGTATGACCGCGGGAACAATACCCTTTGGGTCAGATCCTAACTGAATCTAAGTTTATATATATATATATATATATATATATATATATATATATATATATATATATATATATATATATATTTACAATGCATACAAACATAGGACCTTGGGTCCCACCCAGTGTTCATACTACTTACTCATCATTGTTTTCAAGATCCCCGGGAATCAATTGTGTAAATTGATGTAATTAATCGAGGTGTTAGCTAAAAATTAAAAAATATTTTTACCCATAAGAATATTTTTGTTTACTTTTGTATTCCCCGTTAACTAACGCTTTATTAGGAGGTGATTTTACATGAAATAATTAATTCTATATGTTATATCTCGAAGAGATGTCACGCCTGTCGCGATTTTCTCCGCCAATAACGTGATATTTTAGATTAAAATAACTGTTTTTTTTTTTAAGGTTGAAAAATTTTGGTTCAGAGAGAGGTATTTGTTATTGATTTTGACAATACATTTCTATTAGAATATACAACGTTTCGAGTTGAGAAATATCATGTCAGGAAGGTTATAATGGCAGTTTTTTGAAACACGATTTAAAGACTAGGTACATAGAAAATTTTTCGATTAAATTTCTTTTTTGATATTGTGGCTCAATTTTTTAGGAGAACGTTTATCATATTAAATTTCTTACTTTACCATACACAGTATCTGTCAATACATGAATTAAGTGTTTTTTTGTTTTTTTCCAAATATCTCAAAAAAGAGTGAAATATTTTGATAGAAATAATTAAGTGAATGCACAGTGTTTCGGTCGATAATAAAGCCTAATATAATAGTATTTTAAGAGATATTAATTATTTTACAAAAATGTCTGTTAGTGAGTGTTTTGAGTTCTCTAGCTCAAAAACCAATTAAGGTAATAAAACGATAATTTTTATTTTTAGAAATTTTATACATATCGTCGCTGATCTTACAAAACCTCGTAAGTCCGATTTTTGGTCAAATACGTATTATAGTTACCAACTTTTCACGGTCCGTCTGTCTATTGAAACCTTATTATTCTATTTCAATTTAATTTCGCGCTACTGACGAATAATAAATATTGCATTGTATTTGTTTGTATTTGTGCTTAAAATGCTTTTTCTTGTTTTCTGGCAAACAATGAATTAAGGACTTACGAGGTTTTGTAAGATCAGCGACGATATATAGATTAAGATCTGGTTAGATTTTCGTTGAAATTTGACCAAAAAAACGAGGTGGAGGTGAAATCTTGACCCTTCACCGATATGAACCAAATTTTCCATATTTAGCCTTTAAGACCTTAGGAAACTAAATGCGAAAATCAGCTTCCTAAAATTTCTAGGGGGAGGGAAACAGATGTAAAGTGAAGTCATGAGTAGGGGACATCACATTTTTTTTCAAAATACATGAGTTATCAATTCTTATTTAAAAAATTATATATATTCGTTATAAATAAACAAAATTTATAATTCCAGCAGAAGATACACTCTTTTATTGTCTCCTTCAATTCTTATTTAGTTTACGATCTACACTTGTCTGGCAGACAGAGATGGACAGACACCCAAGTGGCAGATAGACATTGTAGTGACACTAATAAAGATTCATTTTAATTTTCAAAAGAATCCTAAATAAACAAAAAAAAAAATGATATAAAAATTTTGAGAATAAAGTTGTGATTTGTGATAATACTTAACTTTTACTAGAATGAATAAAATTCTATTAAGGTTAAAATTTTTTTTGAAAGAAATCGATATCTAAATTTTGTTTTCACTTCAAAGTTTTAGTTTCAAAATAAATATTCACGCCTTTATGTATCATTAAATTATAAAATATTCATTTAAAAAAAAAATTAATTTTAATTTTTAATATTTTGATTTTTCTATGTATAAGTTAATCCTAACATTGAAACTATTAGATTTAGTTAAACTCGAAGGGTGAACCGCGATTGGAATTAGATGTACACGTCTTTGGATTTAAGTGGAATTATTTTGGAATTCATTAGATAATGCCCCTTCATCTATTGTCTTCTATTTGGAAATGAAAGTGGAAGTAGGTGTACACGATATTAGGTTTCGGTTCACCCTCGGTTAAACTTAATCATTTCGATCTCTTAAATTTATTAGGAAACTCAAAATTTAAATATTTTTTCTTAATATAGTAAGTAATAAAGATATATATGAATGCAAATGATTAAATTCATTTATTAATTAGGACTGCCCTTGATAAGTCATTCTTGCATTGTTTATAGTTCCGAAATCATTTGAGTTTCCCAATCAGTTGTCCTCCGTTTTGGCCATCGTTTGATAACCACCCGTATGGAAAGGCAAAAGGATGGCCTAATCATTCTAAAGCAATCACAAATTAATTATACGAAAAATCATTTTTAGGGTTCTGTTCAAAATTAAAAGGGGACTCTCTCAGTGTCGCTACAGCGGAGTGTAGATTGTAAACGAAATAAGAAATTACAATACTTTATCCATGCTTCGCATGGAATTCACAAATTATGCCTATATATTTATTTTCTCCAAAATCAAAAATTTTGTTCAAATTTTAATCGAAATATTATTTTGTGGGGTTCAAAATAAAAAATATTTTTTTAACATGGGGTGTAAGTTATCCCAAGATTTATTTAATTAGGCTAAATATTTTTAATTTTTCTTTATTCTGGGACAGTGAAACAAATATATTAACTTATAATTTTTTTACAATTATATTTTATTTGGTTGTCCGAGTGAGAGAACCCTCGCCCATGGAGCAGGAGGTCCGGGTTCAAACCAGACTCACTTCAAAATTTTTACCACTATATTCTGATCTGACTCTTACACTAATTTACACACACACACACACACATATATATATACAAATACATAAAAAATAAAATACTTACTTAAGATCTCACTAAATGTGTGGGCTTCGTTCTCGGAGTTATACAATATAATATTAATAATATTTTGTTTAATTAGTTTAAGCTAAATAAATTACCTACCCAAGGGATTTTTTATTTTCAAAAAGCGTGCACTAATTTTTGGTATCCCACTGACCTAGAGGAGTGAATCATAGATTAAGCCTGTATAAGGTCAGGTGGGTCAGCAGAAAAATTTTCAGGGGGGTCAGAAAAATAATTACATTATTAAATTTTAATTTAAATATTTAATTTTTTAGTTTTTTCACAAGTTCACACTAATACAGTAGTGGTTGAATACAAAAACACATACAGTACATTAAGCATAGTTTAGGGAGGCCGTTACAGAATTTTTTATTCGAACCCAGTGGGGGGGCATGTTCACCCCCCCCCCCGCGCAGAAGTCCATATATAAAGAAACTAACTGTACTTAAAAAATACCGAAATTTTTATATTTTTCATCAAATACTGACAATATAAAAACGTAAAAAAATTAGACAGTATCCCAGTATTCGGGAGATCCCCAGGATACCAGTTTTTCCCATCTCAAGTCGTCGCCTACTTATAATGAGAAGAATCTTAATTTGTTTCAGTGGCAAAAACAAAAACTCAAGTACATAATAAGAACGTATTTGTCTTAAAGTCGAGATAACTTAAAATGTTTCCTCAATTTATCTAATTTGAAATTTCTCAGGTGAAACTCTACTATTAGAAGAGATATGACGTCTGAATGGAAAGACGAATGTTATATCATTATCAAGCAAAGGAATCCACTAGTATGTTAAACAAGTTTCCTTTGTGAATTCATTACTATCATTGGCCGGTATAGAAATTTTATTGGAATTCAATCCAATTTCTAATTTCATTCTCTTGTAGAGCAGGCACCTAATCAATGAAATTTATTTATTTTTAATCATTATTTAATTATCAATTATAGGAAGAAATAAATTCCAATCGAATAATTTTATGTTCTTTCTTTTTGTTTAAGTGTATTACAAAATAAATATTTGAAAATTTCTATCAATATGTGCCGTGGCTTCTTCATTAGATAATCTAAACATTAAGTAACTAAATGAGTTGGAAAATTAACAAATTATTTATAAACAAAATAGCCTTCTGGATAAAGCGGAATTTCGTGATGTACTTTATTAAATATTTTTGATCACTTGGTATCATAAAATTAATATAATAATTTAGCTTCTTGATCTTTGGGGTCATCAGGGCTGTGGAGAGCTTAACAGACGCTGGTGATGAATTTTATTTTCACAGGCACCTCTTTTTATTATATAGTGTCTGGACGCACCAAGCGATGCTCGGTAACTTCTTCCTTCAGTTAAAAGCTTTATTTTAATATTATTTTTAATTTAAAATTCTGATAAAAAGGTCGATTTTTATTTGAGAGCCGCTTTCAAATTAAAAAAAATACAAAAATATATAATAGTCGCCCAATGTAGCCCCCCCCCCACCTCCACCCCGCTCGACCCCACCCCCGAAACCTCTCCCTACCCCCGGATTCCCCACCACTGCGCCCCACCTTCTGCACCTGTTTTGATTCAACCATATGATTCATTTTTATTCATCCAATTAATAAATAAAACCTATCAAAATGTGTTGTTTTTTCAGAAAATTGAGACCTGCTTATGCGAAATATATTTTTAAATAAATTCTTGATTATTTTTTATTCTATTAAATAAATAAAGTTCTTTATAAAAACAATTATAAAACGTTTATTAATATTTCTAACGTTTAGGGAGAACAAAATATGTTAAAATCCACAATCACAATACTTCTTCAAGGCCTTTTAGAACAATGAAACAAACAACCCATTGTCTGCCTGGGTATAAAAGGAAAAGGGAAACCTTTTTTAAAACCCTAAGAATGGGATTTGTCTACCTGAGAATAATTAATTTGATTACGAAAAAACCCATCAAAAACAATTTTGTCGAAGATGAGACGACCGTGACAGATCGAATTGTCACCCCAAAAACCGCCTAACCCTTGAATTTCATCAAAATCGGTAAAGCCGTTTTCAAAATAGAACTAAGATACAAATATATAAACAAATATATATACAAACAAATAAATATACAATTTTTGCTAGTTTAATAAGAGTAGATTTGTTAACATTATGCAGGACAAAACTTTTTTGATTTATTTGGTGTGCCCCGGGATTCATTCAGAGGTTTGATCCCGGGACTCTAGCCCCCTGCCCCCCTCTTGTTATATTTAGATCTTATCAATTAAATAAAAGCATTCCATTCTCTTACGGAATTATCAACAACTCCTTGTTGCCAAATTAGGAAAAAAGTACTAGGTAATAGATTTAAGGGGCTCTCTATAAATTACGCCACACGAATTTAAAGATAACCCCCTCCCTCTGTGTCACATTGTCACATTTTCATTGAGCCCCCTGTATTGTGACGTCACACTATCACTTTTATATCCTATAATTTAATAATTGTAGACATTTTTTTTATAAGTTAAACTAAACTAAAGGGATTTAATATATTTTAAGTTTAACTTTATTTTTTATTCATATCACTTACACATTATTAATTATTACTATTACTATTAAAATTCTTCTTCGGGGAAAAAATAAGTCCTTAATTTTAAGAAAAATGGTTAATTTATTTGAAAAAAATAACTGTTTTTTCTAAAAATTGCTTGCTTACAATTTTTCGTTTAGATTTATTTTAGCAAAATTTTCATGTTGGAATAATAATAATCTTAAATCTAAAAAATATATTTGAAAATGATGTTGAATCACTCGCATATAAATAACAATTAAAAAAGGAATAGTAGGGAATTGGATTAAAAATTAATAACACATAGTTTTTTATTAAATGGCCAAGACGTTTCACCGATTTATTTTGACTTCCTCAGTGGTGCAAATGCCATGTCTTTTTAAAAGCAACATGACAGTTTTTTAATTTTTTGATTTTTTAATTGTTAAAAAAAGAGAAAAAGTTCAAGATTATTGACTGATTGGGGCTAACAATATATTATAGAAAAAATAAAAATGATTAATGCAGTTTCGACGCATATTAGAATTATTTTTTGACATAGAGTGATAAAATAGGCCACTGAGGAAGTCGAAATAAATCGACGAAAGGTCCGGCCCATTTAATAAAAAAAAAAAACTCTCTACTTTTAATTTGTAGTCCAATACCCTACTTTTTCTTTTTTAATTGATATTTGAAAATTTTTTAATTTTTAATTTGACTTTTGTGACATCATAATTTTCAAGATTCCCGGGCCCCCTGCCACATTTTGTCACAAATCTGAGAAGCCCCTCCCCCCTTACTGGGTGACGTAATTTATGGACGGCCCCTAATAATATTAATTATTTATCTCATTTCTAGAAACTGAGATTCTCTTTCCAGTTTCTAGCTTTCCTGAATTTAATTTACTTCATTTCTTCAAGACTTGAACCCTGAAATACTTTTAATTTCAATCCAGCCCTTCAATTGTTTATATCTTCTTCTATTTTTCAAGAAATCTCTAGCTACTGTCACGACAAGATAGGCGTTTGCCAGCCCACAACTGGTACTACTGTAAGCGTTTTCAAATCGGAACAGGATAGCCTTATAGACGAACCTTGACTAAATGACTAAAAGTGCTGAAAACGACAATAGTGGCTCCTGAGGTTAAACGGGTAAATGCTTCTAGTTTCGTGACTTAAATGCTTTTCTTATTGAAATTGTGTGGGAGGTATTATTTACTTTTGTTTATTTTCCTTCATATTTTTAATATTTACTTTTTAGAAAATTGTTTTCCTTAAATTAATTATCAAGTGGAAATTAATTTCCTTAAAAAAGAGTAATCGAATGTCATTTAAGTTGCGTAATAGTTTATTTTGGAACAGTGTTTCTAAATGCTAAATGCAACAATGTTTAAAAAATATAATATTTTGCAATAGGCACTACTTGTATGCTTGAACATCATTAATTCTTGAATAAAATAAATAAATATATTACTCTAATTCGTTAAATCTACTTTAGTCTACAAATTTAAATTTGCCAAATTAAGATTCATTTACTTTTGACACAGAATAAAATTGATAAAGTATTAATATATATGTTGTAATGGAGCCAAACATCTGTAAGAAAAATTTAGTAGTAATTAATTTTAAATTCGTAAAATAAATAAATAAATATTAAAATACCATGAATAGCAAAGAGAAATCGAATGGAAATAAATAGCAGGCGTGAAATCCAAATTGATTATGATAAAGTTGATTGGAAAAAATTTGTAGCTATAAATCAACGTGATCAAATGTTAATTTTATAAATTCAATTTAACAAATCATTTTGATTCTTATGTACTTACTTGTCCTAAATAAGTATTTTCTGCTGATAAAATAAGCCTATCTACGATGATTTGAGTTCTTTTCGCCTAAAAATTAAGACTTTAACAATGGCTTAAACGAAAGGATAACTATTCTAGAATCACATTTTACAATTTGATTTTCGAAAAATAGTTAGTAAATAATTAAATAAATAAAATTTGAAAAAATATTTCAACTTTTTCTTATATCTTATCAACTTCAAAATGGGAATAGTCATTATTGATTGTCTTATGAATATTCCGATTTTGATTAATGCTCCTTTAAAAATGATTATTTATATTTAAAATTGATTATTCTCAATTTGAAATTACTTGATCATAATTTGAAGTTGAAAAAGTATAGATTTTGTTTTCATAAAAAAAATCATTTATTATTTATTTATAGACTAGCACTAAAATTTATATGAAATCATACGATTTCATAAAGCATCGAAAAGATTAATCAAATTGTGCTCATGCAAATAGATTTACGTACACGGTGGGTTATAAAAATATAATAACTGAAATCAATAATTCCCCTCAACCGTGGTTACGCATAATTCACGATTTGCCGTTTCCCAACATCACTTTGCGATTAGATTGGAAACAAAAAGTGTCTAAACCACTTCATTCGCCAATGTTTTTCTCCATGACTTCAAGGAACTGGAACTCTCTCCCGGCCTCCGTTTTACCCGACACTTAAAATCTTTAAAACTTAAAAACCAGGGAGCTCAGACACTCACGCCCCTACCCTTTCTCTCTTTTTCTTCGGCAATGCAAAAGACTTTCGAGATCCATAAGAGTTGCATCTTTTTGGTGCCCCTTCTTGAATTCGATCTTATTAAAAAAAGTCTATCTAAATTGAATTCTGTTAGGAGGAACCGCGGCCAAAAGAGTACAACATCACAACCAGTTAAAACTTTCCGTTGGATTTGAAAAAGCAATGAAGCTATTGAATTATCAAAATATTAAAAAATGAGGGAAATTTTAATAATATTCTGTTTAATGATAAACTTAAATTATTAAATCGATCTGCAGTATAAAAAAAGAGAATTTTTTTTTCCGAACTTACTTGGTTAATGCACCATTGAGAAACGCCAACAATTATTATAAACCGAATACTTGTGCAAATTATCCATAAGATCATTCTTGTTTGTATCAGTAGAAGGTTTTCTTTTATAGCTAAACAGTAATATAGAGCATAGAGTAAATCCAAAAAAGTGACTGAAGTAATTATAACCAACTGAAGATTTTGGCAGCTATTAATTTTCTCTCCAAGTCTCAAAAGTTTCAAATGTTGACAGGCATATTCAATCTATAATAATATGTAGTAAATTTGAATCACTAACTAAATATTATAATTCAAACAAATAATAAGCTTCTTTCTACACTATATATAATACAACTTATTGATTCTAACAGCACGACAGTCCTGTTTGAACCTAAGTTTAGTGGTTTCAATTATTACAAACAAACTGTTTTTAATTTCATAAATTCTTGGCTTCGAATGATGGCCGCTAACCTCAGCACCCACTACTGATTGGGTCAGCTCTTATTGTATTACTAAAAAAGAACTCTGGCTGGTAATTCGAAACCGATTGTAATTGGTGTAGAAATAAGCCTATTAATAATATCTGTTTTTACCGGATTAATCGTTTTAAATGGAAACAAACTGTTTTCTAAAGCATTATTAAGGTTTTCAAAGTGATTCCCAAGCACGAGAACTCTGAGGTAAAATTTGTTCATCTCGCAAAACATAAGCATATCGTATAGAATGTAAGCAAACTCGAACCAACAGCGGCTCTAAAATCACAAATAATAATTAAGTCACAAACATGTAAAAAATTTATAAAATCATTTAGTCACAAAATATTAAAAAATAAACTCTGCTTTAATTTATTTCCATTACGTTCAACAAATAGTAACCACTGCAGAATCAAAAAAACGTTTAGAGAGTAAGGACATGGGTAATTTTGGTTCGGTGATTTGAACAAAAAGCTAGAACGTTTCTTCTAGCCTCTGCCTAAATTGAGTTTCGAATTTTATTGTTCTGCGACATTCTGTTATTGAAATCAGGTGATACACATATACACCTGAAAATGGATTTAGGTACTGACGTGTTTTTGGGCTCCACAAAATCATTTTTTTAGTTCGAATTCAATATTTTAAAGCTATCTTATACTTTCACCTACGAGCCCCGTCCCATCTCAATTGGCCCACCAATATTTTTTTCTTTTTAAATAAAATTATGCTAATTCACGGTAAATTTAATTTAAATATTTATTTTTATTATCATTTGGAACAATATTTTAAACAATTTAAAACATTTTATTGTAATATTTTTTTTTTTTTTTTTTTTTTTTTTTTTGGCTTTTCGGCCCTTCTAGCCATAAGCCTAATTACGATACTAGATATATTTTTTTTTTAAAATTCTGTCTCTACCCCCGGGGGTCGGATTTTGGCTGGCTGCCTCGAGTCGGATTCGAACCCGGGTCTCCTGGTTAATCAAGAAATGCAATAAATAGATCAAATTGGTATTCTTTAGATTTTTCTATCAATTGGTTAAGGACCTGTAATTGATCGGTCGTCGAGAAGCCATTTCTGAAGCCTGCCTGTTCTCTGGGCTGATTCTCTGTAAGCACTGATCTCAGCCTCAAAGTAATGATTTTAATGAATATTTTTCCTATATTTGAGGATATTGTAATTGGTCTATAATTGTTTATGTCTTTTCTGTCACCCTTTTTGAAGATTAGGACAATATCAGATTTCTTCCATTGTATTGGAATTGTTTTTGATTTTAATATTTCATTAAATAATGTAGTGAGTGACTTTGTGATTTTTTCTTTCATATATTTAAATGTTTCATTATGAATTCCATCACTTCCAGGTGACTTATTATTTTTTAAGTTCTTTATATTTTTGAGACTTCAGATTCTAAAATTTCCGGTATTCCTTCATTATTAATCTTTACTAGTTCGGTTTGATTTTTTGTTGTTTGAGTTGTACTAGTATATAATTTTTTATAGAACTCTGTAATTATTTTCAAAATAATCGATTTATTATATTGAATTAAATTATTTTCGTCTTTCATACTCGGAATTATGTATTTATCAGTAAATATTTCTTTTTTGTCTTTTTTATTGATAAATTTGAATTGATATATTTTTCAATAATTTTATCGTTGTGTGCTTTTATATCTTTTCTGATTTTAAATCTTACGTGTTTGCATATTATATTATATTCTATTTTTTTTTGCGATTGTATTTCTTCTTTTTTTCATCATGTTCCTCTTTTTAATTGCTTGTTTTGTTTCATTTGATAAAATTGAATTTGTGTTTATCTTTTTTATTTCTAATTGTTTTTGAAAATTTTTAAGAAACGATTCTAATTGATTGTATTTATCTTGGATTTTTGTTTGGTCAGATGTATTTAATATTTTAAGTTGTTTCTCCGTTTCATTTTCGTTTATCGGATTGTTTGTTTGTGTGAAATTTAGAGTGGGTTTGATATTCCATTCTGGTCGGGGTCTCTTATTTATTACCTGTCTGGAAATTTTTGTATATAGTAGTCTATGATCGGAGTGGAAAGAGAACTTATCTAATATTTTAAATTTATTTATTATATTAAGATTAGGTGTAAGCAAAAAGTCTATTTCAGATTTATGATATCCATCTGGATGTTTCCAAGACAAACCGTCCTTTGCGATTTTTATAGAAGGTATTAATAATTTTTAAGTTGTTTCTTTGACAAAAATTTATTAGTTTTTGACCTCTCTCGTCTCGAGTCCCGTAGCTATAACAACCCAACAATCTGTTTTCATTCGTTTCTCTGTGACCTATTCTGGAGTTAAAATCTCCCATAATAATCATGTGGTTGTTATATTTAGGTGGATTATTTTTAATAATTTCATTTAATGTTTCATAGAATTCGTCACAAATTTCGTCTTCGTAATTTTGGGTGGGTGCGTATACTTGAATAAAGTTGATAAAATAGTTGTTTTTATATTCAATTTTTAGTAAGGCAATTCTGTCTGAGTAGCCCCTAAATTCTTTAATATTTTTTGATATTTTAGGATTAATTAGGAAACCTACTCCTCTTTGCCCTACAGTTGTTCCTATGTGACATAGTATGTATCCGGATTGGCGTTTTATAATTTTTTCATCTGCCCGTCTTATTTCTGCTAGACCAATTATATCTAGTTTAGATTCAATCATTGAGTTTTCAAGTTCTAGTAATTTCTCTTCGCCTTTTAAACTACGGACATTTAGGGTACCAACATTCATGTATCTGTCCGTTTTCTTTTTATTTCTATTCTTTTTGTTTATTTTTTTCTCCGAGAATTTATTTTTATTTTCAAATTCTTTAATAATTTCATTCCTATTATTTCTATTTTTGTCAATTCTTTTTATAAATTCAATATTATCTTTATTTACTGAGTTTTCGCATTCCCCTTTTTTTAATATGTTTTTAGATTGTTTTTTAGAGTATTTATTAGAGTGCTTATTAGAGTGGTTTGAATTATTTTGGAGGTTGTGGTCAAAACCATCCTCAATGACCAGTTGTTCTGGATGGTGGCTTCGAAACTATAGTCTCAAACAAATAAATAATATATATATATATATATATCAGATATATAATTTCGATATATATGGGTCTATGTTTATTTGCATCAAGCAGAGGACAACCTCTTTGTTTCTCTTTGTGAATCAACAACTCTGCTGCACTCGGTAAAACAAAAACTTTTCAATTAAAAAAACGTAAAAAGATAATTTCTAACTGTGATGAGAGCTTCCAGTTGTCTGGATGGCCGTGCTTTGATATTTGTTTATAATGTTATTATTAGGTATTTGAATTACGTGTTGATAAATAAACAACTCTCCTAGTATCTTTATATTTTTAATACATGGTATCAGAAGATGGCTGAATTGAATGAACTTTAATTTTTTTTCCAAGTAAAAACCCCGGGTATATTTAATTTTAATATTGCTTTAGAGTGTCCTAAATGAATTTGTCGTTGGGAAAGGTTTCCACAGGCGTCTGGTTTTTACCAAAAAGAAGACTCAACGCAAATTAAGCAATACACAATTTGGGGGCCTACCTAATTAACCAAACTAATTGCCATTTTGTCAAAAAACTGTTTTCTATAATGATATATACGGTATAGGAAAAAAATTAGGACAATAAATTATTTTATTTATTTAATATGACTTAGATACAAAAACAGCAACCGTAATTTTATAATTGTCCATTGTCTTCAATGGGGGCTGGGTGCATGCACGGATCCAGGGGGGGGCGATAAGGGCGACCCCCCCCCCCCCAAGCATTGGAGATCAACATTTTTTATATGTTTATTTAATTTTTTTTTTTATATAACATTAAATTTTAAAATTGAAGAAAATATATGTGTGTGTGTGTGGGGGGGGGGGGGGGGGGGCGGAGGTCTGGATCCGCGCCTGGCTGGGTGGCACCTGTCTTACTATATCTAACAATATATAATATAATTGATTTCTCAGATATAATATTGTTTTTAAAATGTTAAAAATAAATAAATATTTTAATTTGAAGTAAAATAATAAAAAAAAAATTGAAAATTATAATTTAAATATATACAAATTTAGTATAATTCAAAAGAAGGTGATTGTAGCCGAATCGGTAAGGCGTCCAACTCGTGTGTAAAAATAATGAATGTTCTTGGTGCGATTGCCCCAAATGTGGGCAACTCGGGCGCGCAATTTTTGGTAGTCGGGTCTGCGTTCGCGCTAACCCGGACATATAAATAATCAAGCATATTTCTATAATAAATATATCTAAATTTTCCTATCATGGTCCAATTTAGATTTCTATATATTATAACAATAATCTTTTCTTTTTTTTAATCTCTCACATGTTCCGTTAGAAATCTTAACTTTGGAATTATACCTCGTGAGTTTTTTATCTTGAGACAAACTTATAACTCAAAAACAGTGTATGAAAAAATACAGACAGTCGTGGGACTGTCGGTAGAAGCTTTGCTTCTTCGTCGTTGATATGCATTGTCCATTGATTACAAATAATAAAATAATAAAAATAAAAAATATTGAATAAAAAAAAATCAATTATAATAATGAAATAAGAAGATGTCGGAAACAGAATTTTTTTTCAAATAATAAATTTATAAAAAAATTTACAGAATATGCATTGAAAAATATGTAAACAATTGAGATCTATTGTGCTTGTATCATAGAAACTATAGGTTTGTGATAACTGAAATAAAACACGTAAATTTGTGATTCAATATTTTGTGAATATCTTGAAAAAACTGCATCAATGATGGTTCCATATTTAGTTGTAGATGCTGCTGGGTTATTGTTTAATTTTAAATCAAATTTATTCAATAGAAATAATTTTAAGCGATCTGATTTTGGATCTGCAAAGTTAACATTGAAATCGCCAGCCAAAATTAGTGGAAGCTGATAGAAATTTTTACCAAGTAAAAGAGAACCCTCTTTAGAATATTCTAGAAGTGCACGATGAATGAAAAATTCTATGTCTTCCAATTTAGAATTCGGTGAAATATAAATGACTACCATGACTATTTCAACGTTATTGTCCATTTATCACATACAGATATCTCCAATAATTGTCCGTCTAATGTTTATATCATTAGTATTCGACATGGTTGTTTCAATATTCGAGGTAATAATATTTGTTTTATCATTAAAATTTTTGTAAATTGCTACTCCACTTGCTCGAACATCACTTCGTTTTTATTGAACAATGCAGTCGAAATTAGGTACATCATAATGTTCATCATTACTCATCCACGTCTCAGTTAGTACTAGTACATTAATATGTCTATTAACTCTATCTGTTAAATCATTTTTGTGACATTTAATACTCTGCCAATTGATAGTTAAAATTGAAAGCCCTTTGTTATTTTTTTAAAAAAATTTTAAATTTTGGATATACTTAAAATTAAATAAATAAAATATTAATTAATAAGATAATAATTTAATAATTCTTTAAAAATATTATTATATTATAAAGAAATATTTTAAATTCTACCGTATTAATAAAAATTGAAATATAGTTTAAATGAAAACATATTTCTTGCTCTAAAAAATTAAAAGTATTTTTTATTATGAAAATATAATTTGAAAATATTTTATAGTAGTTTAAGAATTATATCTGGCTTTGTTTTAACACGAATACTTTTGAACACCCTCCGATATTTTATAGTACAGTTTATTAAATTTAAAGTATTTTTTTTTTTTTAGTCATGCTGAAGTACATATATTTTATAATAATATAGATATCTATTTATATATTTAAAATAAATTTATATTCATAATTTTTTTACTTCTTCAGGTATAATGGACGCTTATTATCTAACAGCGCGTCGGGTAACAAAATCAAAACTTCCGATACATTTACTGACAGTTAATGAAATTTACTACCTAATGAGCATAATTCACTTTGGTAAAAATTGCCTTTGACGATCGATTGTGGCTAAACGGCTGAAGCAATTTTAACTTATAAGTAGATTATTCGACGCGTAATGTTATGCTCTTTCGTTTTGATAAGAGTAAAATTTTCTGTAGGACGCATGATTTTTGGATTATAGGCAAAATATGAAAAAAGTAGTTTTTAGTCCCTCAAAAATTTAGCACCACCCAGAAACCGTCGAAAACTCATATAACTCTTATTTGGAATGCTTAACGTCGATTTAAATTATTCCCAGCTTGTGCAATGTTCATTTTTTCGGTTGTTTTCAGAAAGAAATCATCAGTCAGCGTCAAAAGTGCATTCGCGACTAGCCGGCGTAATACCCACTTGAAGGGGCACCTTAAGATAGAATTTAATTTACCTGAGATTTTCTATTATAAATAGACTTTGTATTAGGCAACTTTTCCGGATACGGCCGTATCGAATTTTTGATTTTAGTTTTTTCACTCCACCCTAATGTACCTACAACATTCTTCATTTAATTTAAAAGAAAATTTGTACGTTCTTTGATATCAATAAATAATATAGTCAATAAATTACGTTTAACATGATGAAATTTAATACAAGCTTAAAATTTAGCTTTGATGTTCTATTTTATACTACAAATAATTTAGTTGGATATAAAACTTGCCAAGTTATAAATTCACAATCAAAGTATGAACAAATCAATTGAAGAACGTTGTACATTCCTATGATTTAAGCAACTGCTATGGAACTTGGGACCCGTTTAGATATAGATATATTAGGTATGAACTACACTTCTGATAAAATTATAAAGACAACAGCTTTGAAGGTCGAAAATTCACAGAAATTTAGATAAATATTACTAACAAATATCCATACTGCATTTGTTCTACCATATATAAAAATATTATTATCAATTAAAATCGGTCATTTCAAAAACCACCCAAGTCACACAATGAGAACATTTAAGAAATCAATAAAAACTGTGTAATTCACAAGTAAACCAATTTACAAGGAATTTTTCGGGCTGGATATAGCGTTTATGAATATCGAATAATTTTTATAAATGAATAAATAATAAATTAAAAAAAAAACATAAACTATTCTTGACTTAAGTTGTTTTATCAAGAAACAGGGTTAGGTGGTATTAAATTTGAACAAAACAAACATATTATGTGACTTGTGTCGTTTAAGCAATGAACGACGACTTCAGGGTAGTTTGAAGAGAACGGATTGTTGAAAAGTTTTTGTTTTGCCGAGAGTAGCAGAGTTGTTGATTCACAAAGAGAAACAAAGAGGTTGTCCTCTGCTTGATGCAAATAAACATACACACATATATATCGAGATGATATATCTGTATATATATTATTTATTTGTTTGAGACTATAGTTTCGAAGACTTGGTCTTCATCATCAGTCTTTCTTCAATTATAAATGTTTTTCATGGAGTCAATATCATATGGATATTGAAAACTTGGTGTTCCTTCGTCACTGCTGGTCGGCTAAGGTTCCTAGCCGACTTGTGTGGTTTTTGAAATGACCGATTCAATTTTACTCAGGCTAAAATTTGTTTCATATTTTTATCTTTAAAAATTTTAATTTATCAGAGGGTTTGAAAATTCATACCAGCAACCCGTAAATTAAAAAATAATACATAATAATAAATATTGTTTTTTTAACAAATAGAATTATTATTGATTTTAGAAAACTATAAATAGCTAATTATAAAATAGTATTATCATTAAGGCCTGTAATACCCCCCCCCCCCCCCCAATAAACAAATTAATAATAATAACAATAGATCCTGATTAAAGTAAAATATTTTTTCCTGTTATTACTTTTACAGCTTGTGCTAAATTAAGTAATATTTTTATTATTTTCAATAAATATAAATAGAAATTGGCATTTAGTTCCCGAGGTCATCAGGTGTGTAAATATGAAACAGGAATTTGGTTATTGATGGCTCTAGTTGTCAATGTAGTGACTGTGAAACCGCGTCATTGGTGGCATTTTCTTGGTTTTACATTTATCAAATAATTTTAACTCGAAACAATACAAGTTTAACACAAATATATATATATATTTTCATAGAATTGAACATCTGGAAATTTCTGCCTAAAAACTAAGATTCGCGGACAGCATTGATTTTCTGTTACCATTTGATGAAAACTGCTGCAGAATCGTATCGAATGCTCGTCGAAATCACAGTGCTCTGAGAGGTTTAAAAAATTCAAAAGTGGCGATTTTGATGTGAGAAAAGAAGAACGTGTAATACAACCAAAAAAGCTTGAAGACGCCGAATTGAAAGCATTGTTGGATGGGGATGACGCTCAAAAGCAACAACAACTCGCGGATCAATTAAATGTTACACGAGAAGCAGTCTCCATACGTTTGAAAGCCATGGGAAAGATCCAGAAAATGGGAAAATGGGTTCCACATGAACTGAATGAAAGACAGCTGGAAAACCCAAAAAACACTTGCGAATACTCCTCGCCAGGTAGAAAAGAAAATCATATCTCCATCGAATTGATAGTGGCAATGAAAAATGGATATATTTAGAGAATCCTAAGCGTAAAAGATGATGGGTAACTCCAAGCAAACCAGCGTCATCGACTGCAAGGCCAAATCGCTATGGACGGATGACAATGCACTGTGTTTGGTGGAATCAGAAGGGGGTTATCTATTATGAGCTGCCAAAACCTGGCGAAACCGTTAATACTGACAACAAATGATGGATTTGAACCAAGCATTGAGTGAAAAACGACCAGAATATCAAAAGAGGCAACACAAAGTGATTTTGCTTCATGATAATGCAAAACCGGTCAAGAAAACGATTGTGGCGTTTAGTTTGCAAATACTTTGGCATGCGGCTTACTCAGCAGACTTGGCTCCATCCCAGTACTACTTATTTTCATCGATGGGACACGCACATGCTGAGGAAATGTACGAAAATGGCTCGATGATTGGTTTGCCTCAAAAGAGCAACAGTTTTTTTGTCGTGACATCCACAAATTGCCAGAGAGATGGGAAAAATGTGTAGCTAGCGATGGGCAATTCTTTGGATAAAATATTTTTTACCATTTCCATACAATAAATGTGTATTTTCTATTAAAAATTCCGGTTTCATATTTACAGACCTGCTAAGTATATATATATATATAAATTAAATTAATCCTTCATAAGACACGTTCAA